>JAVKPL010003117.1:618750-1237500 GCA_032173675.1 Gastrolobium villosum
AGTTGTTTAATGCCATGCTTGTTATTTAAATATTTTTTCATTGAGGCTTGATGTTAAATGTTATATTAGGAAGGAGTCATCGGGAGGTGACTAATTCTGGAAAATGCATTAAGCACATGGGCTTGAATGAGAGATCATTCAAGGGCTGTCACTTAGAGATGAGGGCAACCATTATGTAACTTTGGACTTGAAATACAAGAGTCCTCACTGCATTCGGTAGTCGTGATTTTTTTTTTAAAATATTGAATAATTTTATTTCTACAATCTTTATTTTTATTTTTTATACATATTGATCGATAGATTTTTATAAAAATTAATATCATATGGCATGTTTGAAAGAATTAAATAAATTTTTATTAAAGGGTATTTTTGTTAGAAATTTATTTTTATCCTATTAGTGTTATACATTGCTTTACCAAACACTGGATATTATTATCTTATATAATATAATATCTTATACAATATCATGTCAAACGTGTATATTAAGAATAGAAATATGTGTCCTGGGGTGAAGTATGTTGATTTGACAAAGACAAGTGAAATATATTGATTTGACAAAGACAAAAAAGACATTTGTATAGACCAAAACTCTTTAGAGTTATCAGCCCAGACTAGCTGAGAGTAAAAGGAAAAGATGTTCCTAGGCTCGACTATGGTTGAGTTAATTTCATAGTAACAACAAAGGTGTAAAATCTAGAAGATGATGATTTGGTAAAATGAAGGACTCTAATATATAAGGTGAAGGAGAATACCTCAAGCACAAAAAATATGATGCCCTAACTATTTTTGCCTTGTAGATCCTATTATGATGTGAGGTTGCATGACCCTTGATCTGTAAAGGTCATGCATGCATGTATGCATGGGGAAAGTTAAGGTACATGTGTATAGGGGAGTTATACGCTCCACATGCTAAATGGTTGTGACCTTGTTAGGCAGCCAATTAGACTAGATAGGCAAGGCCATTTGACTAACCTGGTTTAAACATAAAAAAAAAATCTTACAATAATGGAGACTATTTAGCACTGAAATATGTCAAAGCAGGATTCCATGTCTGATATTACTAGGAGAAAATCAAACAAAAGAGGCTGAAAAGTCTTCTTTCTATTTCATATGATTCTACAATTAGCAACTATTAACTAATGAGAAATAAATCAATCTTCCCCGATAAAAGGCATATTTTGGGCATGTTTGGTTGTGTTCTTTTTTCCTTTTCTTTTTCTTAAAACAGTTTTGTAGAATAGTTTATAAAAAATGTTTTTCAGAATAAAAGAAGGAAAAAATCCATTTGATAAAATTGTTTTCAAAAGAGTTTTAAAACTTAAAAAACAGAAAAATTTGCTTGATGATTTTGTTTTGAAAACATATTTTCAAAGTTAAAAAACAGAAAACTCATTTGATTACTATTTTTTTGGTCAACTCCATTTTATAAAATTTTTAATCGTATATAAAATTTTAAATATATTTTAATAAAATATTTTTAACATCATAACAAATCACATTATAATTATTTTTTAAGATTAAAATAAATCACATTGCAAACTAATGAAAAAACTAAATTTTTTAATTGTTATTTAGAATTGTTTATAATAAAATGAAAGTTAATTGTTATGCTGTTGATTTATTAAACATAAAAGAAAATTAAAAAAAAACTTATACGTGTGTGGATATCATCCACTTAAAATCGTTTGATCTCTTATTTTTCGAATCAAAATACTTATTCGTCTATTTTGTTATAAATGATTTTACGAAGAATTTATATTCATACATAATTTAATAATATTTCCTTTTTTATTCCAATAATATATATAAATATTATCACCCATATTGTGTCTATGTCTTCTCCTCATCTTCAATTAAATGTTAATACCGGAGATTGATCATCTCTTCTCATGCAAATATCTTGCAAAGAATAAAAGAAGTAATACACACAGAAATTGTCACTACAGCCCCATATTTATTTCACTTCCTACAAAAAATGTTATAAATGATGGGCAGAAGAAAGTAACCATGCTGCTCTATGAAGGTTGAGATTTCAATGACATAAAAGTGGCATTTTAAGTAATGGAGGATAGGGGGCTGTGTAAGTAAGTACAGTGTACATGAGATTAAAGCTTTTCCTTAGAGAGAGGATATTTAGAGGTGAGAACAAAAAAAGGCTAAAAAAAATAAGAATTACTTAGAAGTGTATATGCATATACAAAATTAACAAATTGATTGGTATCCTTGATTATCTAAAAGAACTAAAATGTGAGACAATTGGAATCAGGGTTGGAAATAAGGTTCCCACATTTGCACTTCCAACTCATGGGCTTGTAGTTGGAACTATCTTTTCCCCTGTCATATCGACACTATTGAAAGGTTGATCTTCCCCTTCCCCTTCTACCTGGTGAAAACCATTCTGTTTGAGAGCCTTTTTACCTGTTAGAACAAAAGAAAAGACATTGTTAGTTGTAGCTGATTTCTATTTGCCAGCTTTTAAAATTGTTCATGTACCTTCAGTAACAAAATGACACCATAGTAAGTACGATAATATCTTTGGTGCATTAGATGTACCGAACTTGGTACATTTTTTTTTCAAATTTAAAAAATATTTCATCATTTTTGAATTTTTTATTTCCCGCCACATTACAAATTTTATCAAATTTTAAAAAAAATATACGAGATTGAGTATATATATGATGTATGAGCATTGAGTATATAACCATGACACAGAAATAATATCTGTATTTGATGTGGCATTAAATATGTAGTGTTTTTTTAGAGAGTTTAATTTTAATCTATTTCATTTAGTTTGCTTTATATATTCTTCATTACTATTGTACCCAGGTACCTAATGTGCCACAAAAAATTTATGAATTTAAACTTTATGTTTTTAGGAACTTTCTCTTTAGGAGTTTTGCAATCCTGGTAATCATTTTGATTAAACAGAACAGAACATGCCAATTCAATATTGCTTTGATGGTTCTGTTGCAAAACTGCTATCAAAGGCAAGATAGATTCATAATAAAAATTTAAAATTAACATTCTGTATTCATTTTTAAAACCTTATGCAAATCTTAGCCAATATAGATGATCACTCTAATTTCTTGAAGGGATTTAACTGACACAGTCATAATTTTGCAGCTTTAAGCAGCAAAAGTGTCATGTGAAATGAGCAGCAAAAGTGTCATGTAAAAAATGATGCCATAGTTTCGATATTAAATAATATTTTTAGTTTATGTAATTTATATTATATTAATATTCAATAATTTTTAAAAAATGAATCTAAACTTATAATATCATAAATTTTATCAGAGAATAATATAAATAAATAAGTTTTTTTAATTTAATATTTTTGTAAAAACTCAACGCAACACAATCTTTAAACATTTTTTTTTGAATTTCTATAACACTTGTTGGAGTGTCAGAGTATCCGAGAGTGTCGACGAGTGTCAGACACGATACGTCAGGATTTTTGAAAAAGTACGACCATAGTCTCAGTTAATGATTCGTGCTCAAGCAAAATTATAATCCTTATATAATTTATCAAGAATAATATAAATAAATAATTTTTTTGAATTCAATATTTTTTTAATTTTTAAAATTTATCTTTTAATTTTTAAAATATATTTGTGTTTATTAAATTTTTCTTAATAATATAGTGGCTAATTATGTATCTTTTGTGATAATTTTAATCTGAAATAGAGTTTACGTAACCGATTCTACCAAGCAAAGGACAACGATAACAGTGTTTACCTGCACGGGCAAGGAGAAGACTCAACTACAGTCCACAGGCACAGTGAAGAAACAGAGAAGGGAGATTTTCATCGCGTGTACCCTTCTCTTTTCTGAATCTCAATTCGAGCGTAAGGAACACATTAGGGTTTCGACTCGTGAGAGCGAAGAAGAAGAAGATGGCGGTGGGGAAGGACGACACTGTGATTGTGAAGGCTCGCATCGACAAGAGGGATTACAGAAGAGTCGTTCTTAGCAACTCGCTCCAAGTGCTCCTCATTAGCGATCTCGATACCGATAAGGTTAATTTTCAATTCAGTTACTGTTCCATCGTGTTGATCTAGAAGCTTCTCTCTCTGATTTTGTTCGTTCGTTTTTTTGTTTGTTTGTTTGTTGCAGTGTGCTGCTTCTATGGACGTTGGCGTCGGTTACTTCAGTGACCCTGATGGCCTTGAAGGACTCGCCCATTTTCTAGGTATTTTCGCTTTTCGTGCATCTCATCCAACTTTGTATATTCTTTTGTGTGTAGATTTATGTTTGAATTGGACTTTGTGATCGCTTTGCTATTAATCTGTAGAGGACTCTTTGTTTGGAGATTGATGTGTAGTTAAAATCATACGGGTGCTTGAGTTGAGAATTAATGTTATATTATAAGACAGGCAAAGGGGATAGAGGATTTGAGTTTTACAGATTCTGTAAAACTCGTTACAGAATCTGTATATTGATAAGTAGATAAGAAAGAATGTGGACTTCAAAAAACGGAGCTATTTATTGGGGCACTCAGCACGCTCGGACGTTAGTGTTGACACTTTGAGATCTAGGCCCTTATGTGGTGCAGTTAGGATAAAAAAAAATGATGAAATTTTAGTATTTGACATCATTGTTCAAACCAAAAAAGTTATATTTTGATTGCTATAATGGTGGAGTGCAGAATATTTATCCATTTTTATTTTTGGGTTGACATTCATTTAAAGATTTTATTCTGGTCATTTGTATTTTTTTGTTGACAGAGCACATGCTGTTTTATGCTAGTGAAAAGTACCCAGTCGAAGATAGCTACTCCAAGTATATTGCTGAGGTAGCATAAAGTTCAGATGTCCCATCCTATTTTATTTTTCCTGTGAAAGATGCAATGGAATTTTCTTACCACTCTTTATGGTTGTGGTCGACATATTTTTTAGCCCTTTTGTCCTGTATATCTCAGCTCTTCAATTTTATTCCTCCATAATTTTATGAAGATAAAGAAGTTGAAGGAAATATCCCAATCTTATTGATACTAATGGGTTGGATGTTAGTAGCTGTTGAAAACTTACAAGAAAGCATTAATTGAAAGGGAGAAACTTATTTTGAATTGCTTGATGAAATTCTCAGCATGATTGAGTATATATATCAGCATGATTGAGTATATATATCAGCATGATTGAGTATATATAACATGATTTACAATCTCTAATCTCATGAAACTATGAAAATAAGAGAATTATTCAGAAAATATACAAATATAATTATAATTATTAACAGAAAATATATAACCCCTACTAGGAGATATTTTTCCTAAATAAGATATGCTTTTCAACGTTCCCCTTGAAGCTAGAGCACACAAATCATATGCACAAAGCTTGTTATAGATGGAGTGCTCTTGAGGACTGCGAAAAAACTTGGTAATGATTTCTACAAGTTGATCACCAGAATTAGCAAAGGTCGAATTTGTATATGCTTAGTCCTCTCATTTAAAGTTGAATTTGAGGCGATATGTACAGGTGCTTTATTATCATAATATAACTTCATAAGATTTACATATCCTAACTTTAACTCACGAAGTAACTCTTTAACCCAAATAAGTTTGCAAGTGATCATTGCCATTGCTTGATATTCAGCCTTTGCATTAGATCTAGCTATTACATTCTGTGTATTTCACTATTTCTTTTTCACGATACAAGGTTATCACCAACAAAAACATAGTATCTTGAAGTAGACCTCATATCAATAGGAAAACCAACCAAATTTGCATCATAGTACTCCACAACTTGAGTGTTTCCTTTGTCTTCATATAACAATCCTTGACCCGGAGACTTCTTAATGTATCTCAAAATTTGTGCCATTGCATTCCGGTGATCAACACATGGAGACAGCATGAATTGACTCACATTCTAATTGCAAAGGAAATATTTGGTGTAGTTATTTTAAGGCAGTTTAGTTTCCCTAAAATCTTACTATGCCCTCTAGGATCTGAATAAGGTTTCCCTTTATATAATAATAACTTGCTGTTTGGATCCTTTGGAATGTCAACAAGTTTGCAGTTTAACATATTAGTTTTTTCCAATATATGAAAAGTATATTTTCTCTGTGAGATTTCAATACAATTCCTAAACTTATCTATCTCAATACCAAGGAAGTATTTGAGTTTACCCAAGTCTTTGTTGTGACTAAACAAATGTTTCTTCAACTAAGACATTTCCTAATAGTCATTACTTGTAATTATTTATTTACACGAACTACTATAAATACGTCGACCAATTTGAATATATTGATAGAAAACTGAATGATCAACTTCACTTCATGTCATACCAGATCTTTGAACAAAAATATTAAACTTAACAAACCAAACTTGTGAAAGAGCTCCAGTAGCGTCCACCTGCCATGAGGCGACATGACTGTGCCGCTATTGCACATGGTTGATAACTCTGGTTAAAAATAATATTCAGATGAACTCTCTTGAGATTGGATGCCATTGTGCCATTTGCATGCTGATTTTCTTTGGTGTCTTTATTATGTGGGTAAGACTCTCAGTAGGATTCCTTTTCTGCTTAGCAAAGCAAGTAATCTTTTAGAAGGGCCTTAATTGATTAGCTAGATTGTCATGTAATATATTTACCTAGTACGTGCTTGGGTTACTTATTTTTGTGAACATGGTATCAAGTACAAACAATTGAGCTTTATACTCCATATAGCTGTGTATTGGTAAAAGAAAAGGGTTGTAAAGATTGCAAAATAATTAAATGCAATTCTTCTATTATGTTTGTAGAAATCAGAAACTGTTTTAGAGACGGGGTGTGGGGAGGAAAATTGCACATATTAACTGACAGAAACAAAATTATAATTAGAGAGAAAATTTGCAGATTATGTAGAATGGACTTGAAGGAATTCTAGCACTAAAATAGCATAAAATAAGAATCTGTGTAGAAAAATAAAAACCACGTTAATGTTAGAATGAGTAAAATATTCCATTATTCCTTTTATTTTGCTGAAATTCTTTGGGCAGACCCTCTACTCTAAAACGTACTGATGCCCTGCTTGAAAGTTGAGTTCATGTCACTGCTAAGTACATTCTACATATATATGTTAACTTTAATAATCATAATTATCACAGTTTATAAGAAAATGGTCAAAACATCTTAGAATGACCAATCTTGTATGATATTTATTTGATAAGTTAATTTATTTGATAAGTTAATTAAAAATGGTCTGAAAATTGATTCTTAAAATTTATTTGATAAGTTAATTTGATATTTTAAGTAGTTTTAATTATTCTCTACTCTAGCTATGCTAACTATTTTTAATAGATATGCAAGGATGTGTGAATCTTACGTTCTTGGGAGGTGAGTGTTTCTTTAAGAAACAGGTGTCTTGTGTCCATGTTATTCAACAATGAGTTTAATTTTTATAATAATAATAGGGAAAAATGTTTCTGCAGTTAATGCAGATAAGTTATCTGCATTTATTCCCAAAACGACGTCATTTTGGTATTGAAATCTTAAAAAATTATAAATATAAAGACTATTATAACCCTAACATAAATTAAAATTACAAAAACACCATGATTTCCGCCCCAAAACGACGTCGTATTGTGCTTACTGCAAATAATTTATCTGCAGTAACTGCAGAAAAAGAGAACCCATAATAATAATAATTATTAACTCTTTTGTGACCGGAAGTGGTAAGGTTGCTTCTTTATAACTAGAAGGTCACAGGTTCAAGTCTAGGAGACAACCTCTTTGTAACTAAAAATGCAAGGATAAGGTTGGGTAAATTGATCTTCACCCCTACCTTCACAAAGTCGGGGAGTCTTTTAGCTCCGGGGTTTGCCCTTTTTCTTAGTATTAACTCTTGTGTTTGCTTAAAATTTAAAAAACCACGCCTGCAGGACCACTAGTTTAACAAATTTCTAGGACGAAATGAACTGCAGAAATATTATATCATTTTAAATTCATCTTGCCATGGCTTCATTTTTTTGATTCAATCACATATTATTTTGATTTTGCCATGTTTTTAAATTTGGAGGGTATAGGACTCAAGAATTCTTGATTTTGGTTCTTGTTGGGAGGGGTTAATAATGTGATCTCTTAGGCTTATAAATTTTTCAATGGGCATTTTTGGGAGAAGGGGAAAGGGAAAGGAAAAGAGGGAAAGCTTTATAACTGTAAGACTATGATCATTCTATTGCCAGATATTTTGAGCTATGATTATGTTATGCTTTTAGTTTTAATGCATTTTCCCCCCAAACTCCCACTTTGCAAGTAGTTATGTGGATGCAGATTGTATTTTTAAAGATTTGTTTTCTTTTCATATTGTATAAATTGGGGTTTAGAATGCTGAAATAATTTCATTATTTTACTATTTATTTATTAATTTTTTAAAGTTATTCTTACATTTATTTGCTAATCTCTTTTGTTTGGTCATCGCTGTGGTCTGCATCCTTGACACAGCATGGAGGAAGCACCAATGCTTTTACATCTTCTGAGCATACCAACTATTATTTTGATGTTAACATAGATGGCTTTGAAGAGGCTCTGGACCGGTAGATCCTGCTTTTGTGGTTTTCCTTTTCTTTTCTTTTTCTTTTAAAAAATACTGTTGTCGAAATTCTGAGCTTTGGTTATGGTTTGTCTTCCAGATTTGCTCAGTTCTTCACTAAACCATTAATGTCTGCTGATGCCACCATGAGGGAAATTAAAGCTGTTGACTCTGGTCAGCAAATATTTTTTTTTTTGGTTTGATGTCTTTAGTATTGTTTTCGTTGTTTCTTATCTGTATACCTTTCCTCTACTGTGTTTCTTACAGAAAACCAGAAGAATTTATTATCTGATGCATGGAGAATGAACCAGGTGCCTGTTATTGCTTTTATGATGCGTTTTTGGGTGTTGTGTGGTAAAGTTGGTTGTTTGAAATGAGAATTCAAATTTGTTGTTATGAAACAGATTTTCCAATAGTATTACATGGACTGAAACCTCTGTTTTTTTAAGTATGGAATATAGTTTCAATATTCAAGATTTTTCTGTATCCATCTAGCTTTTCATGATGGCAAGATTCTAAATTTGTGTAAAATGCTATAGATTATGTTTCTAAGCTGTAAATAGCTCATTTATTGCAATCAGTGCTGGACATGGTTATTCAATACTTGTGTATGCATTAATTAGACAGCTCAGGATGTGAGGCGGCGGATCATCAGTTGCAGTTTTATTTTTCAATATTCCTTGTTTTCATTTCTGGATGTGTTGTGTAGCTTTTAATGCCGCTGAGTTGTTGTGTATGATGAAACTCATTGAAACATGATTTGTTAATTACTGATACTTGAGGCCAGGGTCTTAACGAAATAATTTGAACTGAAAATTTGTTGAAGGATATGGAAATATGGAAGAATTACTGCTCCTCTAGATGGATCAGGTTGTCAACAAAGTAGATTCATGATTCATTTCTGATATTCAAAGAAACTGGACTGAGCAGGTGGGGGTGAGAGCATGTGTTCGATCCTCTCCAGTATCATCTTTGGGAGGGATTTAAAGCCTTAACCCCGGATCCGTCCCGAATTGGATTAGTCGGAAGTGATGAACCGATTGGAATATTTAAAAAAAAAAAGAAACTGGACTGATTTGTTGCATTTCCTGTTCTCGCTGTTTATCTGTTTTCCTTCTCTTCCCCCTTTGTTTAATGTCACCCTGTTTGTGGTTTCTTTCTTCAATATGTATTTTGGGTTTTACTGGCATTTCAAGTTGTGCTTTTAAGCCTCCTTGGAGAAATATTTATGATCTCTCTTTCTTTCTATCCCCCTTGTGAAACATTACAATCTGTACAGCTTCAGAAACATCTCAGTGCTGAAGATCATCCATATCATAAATTTAGCACAGGTGAGTGATGGATTTAACTTGTACTGCTTGTGGTATTAACTTTTTTGGCTATTTTTCCTTTTTGATGGGCATGCGTGCCGAGCAAAATGCTTGTTTTCATTGATGCAACATTAATTGTATAAGTTTTGTATTTTAGTTAGTCAAAGAACTAACACCAAGCTATGCCTTTGCTATGTGTACAAAACCTTTTAAAACATTGTGATATTGATATTTCTTCCTAATTAGAATTTTATTAGTGAAAATAATTTGCTGCTTGATCAATATGATAATGGACGTCAAAAGTTAGATTTGTAGTTGTTCAGACTTATTTTCTTTTTGCCTTGTTGAGAATGAAGACTGTGTGGAATTTTTTTCCAAAACATTAGGAAGCATTTCCATACTGCTTTTTAATCCTTCTCATCACCCGCTTTATTCCTTTTTCAGGTTCATTGGTTTGAAGAATCTGTTTTATTTTCTGTTTCAATATCTCGAAATGCATTATTATTATTCAAATAAATTTTGTCTGAAGTGGGGATAAACTATATTGAATATTTTGCTAGAAACTTCTTTGAAATATAAGATGAATGCTGAGGCTACATATTAGAAATGCAGACCATATGATTTTAGATTTTCTTTGATATTGTTCTTGCCTCACATTATAGCTGCTGACTTCTGAGCCAACTGGAGGATATTTTCGTATAGTTTTCCTGGAATTAATTTATAGAAATATTGAAGTTCCAAATTTCAATTTGTGCTTTTGAATGAACATTAACTTTATGTGTGCATGTGCACGTGCATGAGTGTTATGTCATTTTATGTTGCACCGACACCGTCACGACACGACATGACATTCCAGCACATTAATTATAAAAAATGTTAGGTTTGGACACATTAGAACACGTTTTGATATTAAATAATTTTTAATTCATGTAGTGTATATTATATTTAATATTCAATAATTTAATAAAAAATGGAATTAAACTTATAATACCCATTAATTTTGCAAAGAAACATAAGATGTAAATATTTACTATTATATTTTCAAATTGAAAATCTTTTATACGCTCCAGTGAGATTTATTCGGTATTCATTATTAATTTTTATTATATCAGTTTGGTAAAACATCGATCAATTTTTTCATGATATATAATGAAATTTCAAATATTATAGATGTTGGAGCATGTCAGAGTGTCGAAGAGCGTCGGACACGATAATATAAGATATGTGAAGTGTCGGTGTAACATAGATGTCATTGATATGGTTTTGCATATATCTGGATCTGGTGATTAGTGCTTAAAACTAAATGCAAGGATGCTTAACTTTGTTGTAATTTATCCTAAACAAATTTTTTTTGTCCAAATTAAGGTGTAACATTTGTCATCATTATCATGGTTGTAATCTTCTTCCGAACATAATCATTGCTTGCAGTGCTCTAAAATATCTGTTTTGTTAGGTAACTGGGACACTTTGGAAGTTAGACCAAAAGCGAAAGGATTAGACACAAGGAATGAGCTTATCAAATTCTATGAAGAAAACTACTCTGCCAATCTAATGCATCTAGTTATATACACAAATGGTAACAGATAATTTCTTTACGAAATACTGGTTCAATTGATTATTTATTTTGAAATGGCTACAACACAATTATTTGTGCATGGATATTTTCAGAAAGCCTTGATAAAATTCAAAACCTTGTGGAAGAAAAGTTCCAGGATATTAGAAACACTGACAGAAGTTGTTTCCGCCCAGCTGGTCAGCCATGTAAATCAGAGCATTTGCAGGTTTACATTTTCTATTTTTGACTCAATGGTAAATTGCAACTAGCTCCTTCAGCATTGATTCTAATGTATGTTCTATTTTGGCTTTCTGTTTTAGATTCTTGTCAGGACTGTCCCAATAAAACAAGGTCATAAATTGAGAATTGTATGGCCAATAACCCCTGAAATTCATTATTACACAGAAGGTCCATGCAGGTATCTTGGTCATCTTGTTGGCCATGAAGGAGAAGGGTCTTTATATTACATCTTGAAAATATTGGGTGGGTACCGTAAATCTGTTGCATATTTATCATTTTTCTGGGAAATGTTGCTTACCTCATTTGAAATCTGATCCTTCTATTTTATATGAGATCTTAAAATAATGAAATTTTTAAAACATTTTATAATATATCCACATTTCAGAATGCGGCCTTTTCCCTAGTCCATTCTATTTTTTTCAAATACGTTAAAACTGGTTTTAAAAGTAAATCAAAGGAGGATGGACTGGATTCATTTATTTTTGAAATAGTTTTCAGAGAGCCATTTTTTTTTTCTAGTTCTATTATTTCTAAGCATGAAGCATGCTCTTGTTCTTTTCCTTTTTTTTTAGTGATCTTTTTTTTATCTCTAATTCTGTTCTCTAACAATTCTTTTCACCGGATTCATTTATCCTTTTTCTAGTTCTATTAATTCCACCTGATGAGCCGTTAGATAACAATTATTACTATAAATGCAATCGTTGACAGGAGACATGCTCCTTTACAATCCAGACATGAACGCAAGACAATAACACCAAGAATAGAGCCACAACAACTCCACACTGTTGCTGTCCCCAGTAATGTAAAAGACTTAATCCAGGAAATATTCACTTAATCCAACATAACAATCATAGACACTATCAGATACAATATGCCATGCATGCCTGACTCAATATCATGAACTTCCAATAATGCCATCAGCTTCTTAAATATACAAGTCTACATTGATTACCCCTCACACAGATAAATAATGTTCACTCAACACTCAGTGTTTAAGGGTATCATGAGCACTCAATTACTCAAAGCTATAACACTACCATATGCTTGATTATATTTTCAAAAATTCTTAAAATTGAAGAATCAAACACATGCATCAATTGATCAAAAGGACTTCACAGGTTGTAACTTGGCCGGGGTAATAGGTAGGAAAATTTGGATAGTAGCTCAAACAACCAAGAGATTGAAAACTGATATTATTTCACTTTTAACAAATTCAATCAATTGTTTTGCTCCACTAACATTCCCACAGAATTTCGGGAATTAATTCCTTCCAACCACCTTTTATTTTTTTCCTTTTTCTTGCTTTTCACTTTACCCCTCCTTTTTTTTAAAGGGTATATATGAATTTTTTCATCCCTTAATTCCTTGACCTTTATGGAGCTTACCTCAATTTCTTTATTTTATTTTCAACACATTCATTGATTCAATCTCAACTAAGGTAAGTCCTATGGATATTGGCTAAACCATTAATCAGGCCACAAGTCATTTTACAACAAATCAGTTCAAGCTCAAAAGGGCTAGCAAGGGAAAATATCATACAGGTGGGTTATTTTGGCCAATAGCAAATAAGAACAAAATGCCTTTATCATATCAATCAATGCATGCATAATAGAGAAACAAATCAAGTTCTAGAGTATTACAACAGTGAGGCCTCTCAACAAAAATTTCAGTGTTTAGGCTCAAAACCTCACAGCTATGGTATCAATGCAGACTCAAGAAAATTGACCTCAGACATTATCAGAATTCACAATCTTAACTCAGACAAACGAGCAATCATGCAATCCAATTATGCCTATGCAATGTTATGCCAGAAAGTCATACAATATATTTCCTAAAATTCAATCATGTACATTAACAAGATGAGCACATTTAAACCTGGGATAACCCACTTTTTTTTATATAGCACACAAAATAACTAAGAAAATTAAAAGAGTTAGAATATCTCGCCTGATAGAAGAATTGCAGTTCTAAGGTGCAAGCCAACCATTCCCAGATTTAGAGCATTGCTGTCCTCAGCAATAATTAAACCCCAAGAAGGAAGAAAATCCTGCACAATAGAACAAATAGTGGCATATAGAAGAAACTATAATGCACACATTAAAACATCAGAGAAAAATATCCCAACACAAAATAACTTAAAAATACGAAACAAAAAAATAAACTAATATACAAGATCTCCATCAGCAAGGAGATAAGATCAGCCCTCCATGTCATCCCCCTCAGCAGTGTGGGATGACTCAGCAAATGAAGGGTCTGGTGGTACTGGTTGCCTTGGTGTATGGGACCACCATTCCCAGATTTGATCCAAACCATGGATCCATGTTTAGAATTCTTTGAAGCTTTGATTTTTCCGAGAGATAGAGTCTCGGTGTCTCTTGTCAAACTTCAGCTCTCGGTGTCTCTTCCAACTTGTATCAAAGAAGTTCACTACTTCCTTTCTTCTTACCTTCTTCTTTGTAAGAGTACATCTCTCTCGAAGCGTTCTCACCTCTTTGACATCATCAATTAAATTTTTAGGAAGATCTTTCACTTCCACTTTTGGGGTTCCATCTTCTTTGTCCTCATCTTTGAGATTTTGAGGAAGCTCAACTGCTACATCTTTTTCTTCCTTAAATACTTCAAGACTAAAACAATCATCTTTGTGAGAAGACTGTTTTAAAGAATCAAAGACATGGATAGTAACGGTTTCATCATTCATTCTTAGCTCGAGCTTCCCGCTTTCAACATCAATCAGTGCACGAGATGTAGCTAAGAAAGGTCTACCCAGCAAAAGAGGCATCTCAGCTCCCCCTTCCATGTCCAATACCACAAAATCAGCAGGGAAGATGAACTTGTCCACCTTCACAAGGACATTTTCTATTATTCCACTAGGCTTCCTTACAGACTTATCAGCTAGTTGAAGAGATGCCAAAGTGGGCTTTAATTCAGTAATCCCCAGAGATTTACAAACAGACAAGGGCATTAGATTTATACTTGCCCCAAGATCACACAAAGCTCTACCAATTTTTGTGTTCCCAATTTCAATAGGAATATTGAAGCTCCCTCGATCATGACGCTTGGGAGGACATTTTCTTGTAAGGATAGCACTGCACTCCTCAGTAAGTGCTACAGTTTGGCACTCTTGTAACTTGTGCTTCCTTGACAAAAGATCTTTCATAAATTTAGCATAATTTGGCATATTGACCAAAGCTTCAGCAAATGAAATATTAATATGAAGCTTTTTGAAAAGGTCCAGGAACCAGCCATAATGCTTTTTTTGATCATCATGTTTGAATCTTTCAAGATATGGTGCCATAGCCCTTACATATTCGGGACTTAATTCATGCTTCTTCTTTTCAATTGGCTTCTCCACTTCAGCAGGTTTTTCAATTTCATTTTCTTTTTCTGGCTCCTCCACCGCCTTAAGCTTTTCTGGAGCTGCTACCACCTTACCACTTCTAGTTGTGATAAACATACAATCCTCCTTGGAATTTTTAACTGTGTTACTAGAGGAAGTGCCTGGAGTTCTATCAGCAACTTGCTTAGCCAATTGGCCAACTTGATTCTCCAAATTCCTGATAGAAGCACTCATGTTTTTAGTAGTGGCCCTAGTCTCTTCCATGAAGGCATTGGAGTGTTGAGCCATTTGTCCAACTAACATTTCCAAATCAGAAGGTTCCTTAGCTTGGACTGGTGGAGGCTGCAAGTATTTGTTAGAATTGTAATCAAGACTTGTGCCTTGACCTCTCCTCTGAAAATTGCTATTTCCAAGAGGGAAATTCTGATTCCTAGGAATGTTTCGTGGTGGAGACCTTTGCTCGTACCATACTCCATTCACCTGCACTTGTTGAGGAGAGTCAGAAGATAACAAAGATGAGCATTCATTGGATTCATGCTCACCCTTGCAGTATTCACAAACCACATATGCAACTTGCATAGTGGAAAGTTGCATCTTGTCCAGCCTTGAGGTCAAATTTGCTAGCTGTTGTGCTAACAATTTATTTTCAGCTAGAACTGCATCATTGTTTTCCAGGTGTAGAATACCTCTCTTAGGCTTGGCTATCAAACCTTCATTTTCATTATTAGCCATTCTCTCTATTAACTCAAGAGTCTCATTTGCTCTCAAGGATTTGATGCTACCACCTGCTGCACCATTCAGCACCATCCGAACTTCAGGTTTACACCCATTGAAGAAAATTCGGACCTGATCACCATTGGTCATAGGGTAATGAGGACATCTCCTCATTAGATCCTTGAAGTGGTTCCAGGCTGCACACATAGTCTCACCCTCAGCCTGGGTGAAATTGGTGATATCATTCACCATCTGGTTAAACTTCTCCATGGAAAAGAACTCAGCAAAGAATTTGTTTGATAGACTCTCCCATGATGGAATACTTCTTGCTGGTTGCCTTTCCAACCAATTCAAAGTCTTCCCTTTAAGAGCAAAGGGAAACAGTCTCTTAGTGGAGTCACAGATCATCAGAAATCTGTCAATGAACCTGTGAGGGTCCTCATCAGCCTCTCCACCAAACTGAGCTCGCTCTACCAACTGAATATTGGCAGACTTGAGCTCCCAATGGTTGTTCCCCACTTCTGGATGAACAATGCTTGAATTTGGTCTATTGAATGCTGGTGTAAGAATCGTATCCATGAGTGGATTGTCCACTTCATCATTGTTCCCAGCCATTGTTTGTGCTTCTTCGAAGAGAATTCCCAACTCGTTGAATGCAAGCTTCTTCCGAGCAAGTTTTCTGTTCCTCTTTTCTGCTCTAGTGATTTCCATGTTAAGTGGAAATTCTGGGATTGTACCTCGCATACAACTCAGAAAAGATATCAGTAGCACTGTTCAAATAAAATTAAAATAAATAAAGAAAATAAAAATATTCACAAATATTCACAAATCCAATCCTAAAGATCAAGAATATATGATATAAGAAACGCCAATCCCCGGCAACGGCGCCAAAAAATTGACAGGAGACCTGCTCCTTTACAATCCAGACATGAACGCAAGACAATAACACCAAGAACAGAGCCACAACAACTCCACACTGTAAATACAGACTCAACAACAACAATGACAGTAATTAAACGATAGTGCAGAATTGCAAATATAACAGCAGCAGAAAAGTATAACAGAGATACAAGACTCTTAATAGAAAGAACAAGAGGTAAAACTCCACTCCAAGACAACAACCTACCTTTGAGAGCTTCCCTATTTCCTCTCCTAATTCCTGATTTTCAAATAACAACAGCATACCACCCGGTCCCATTGCTTACAGGTCACCCTTATCCTTGATAAATTTGGATCCCTTCGTAACTCCATCATTCATTCTGTTCCAGGGACCATTAATAGCAACACCTTGACGTTAGGCTTACATACTCCTTGGTTCTTCATCCTATTATCGTGGCTCACTTCCATTGTATAAGCCTGGGTTTGCTCCATTGACAGTTGTAGCTCTACTATTGAAATTGCTAAATAATTATGAGATGCCCCATAGTCAATCGAGATGGTGACCCTCATCCCCTTAATCTTGCCCCATCCCTTAGAAGTAATTCTTGCCATGCTATGCATTTTCAAATGAAGGCCCCTCCCTCTTCTTCCATGGTACTTATTTCTTCTTCTAGCATTGACTCACCCGCTTCTATCCCCAATAACATCTCGTGCAAGCGTTGATTGTTACAAACAAGGTTTGGCG
Organism: Gastrolobium villosum; assembly: GCA_032173675.1. Lineage (NCBI taxonomy): Eukaryota > Viridiplantae > Streptophyta > Magnoliopsida > Fabales > Fabaceae > Gastrolobium > Gastrolobium villosum. The sequence continues at coordinate 636,039 of JAVKPL010003117.1, forward strand.
AGAACAGACCATCGCTTCTGAAATACAAATTGAGCCGCCACTTGTCCGCCACCTCCTCCGTTGCGAGTCGTCTGCAACGAGAAGTTCTCTGTTCGTCGTTGGTAGCGTCATGGCTATCTCCACTGTTTGATGCATGTGAGACCTCCCCTCATTCGCCATTCCCATTTCCAATATGGTTAGAAGGCCCTTGGACTGATTTGTAAGTGTGCCATTGACTTAATGAAGACTTGGGCCCGCATGTGGAATCAGTATTGGGCCTAATTGGATTGAAGGCAAACCTATTGTCTATCCTAACTCCATTTTGCAAATCCATAGTGGTTGCACTGGATTGGGTATGGATTCTGTTGGATAAGGCAACCCGTGTAAACTAACGCAAACCCGTTCCATTACTCATCCCATACCCGTTTCGGCTTGTTCTAGCTCCCCACCTTTCCCACACCACTTCACGTTCCTCCACCTTCTGCGAGAGCATCATCCTTCTCCCAAATCTGCCATTGCGTGCAAGCGCACCTTTACTCGGGTTTCCTTCTTCAGACCATTCAAGAAAGCCGCCACCCTTACTTCCTCATCAACATGTCTCAACGGGAAAGATAATTCCTCAAGGTTTTCTCTTATTTCTGCCTTAACCTCCTCTTTTTTCTTTTGATCTTCTTCGAATTCTTGTGCTTCTTCTTCTTTATCCTCTTCTTCTTTGATTTCTTTTGCTTTTTCTTCTGCATCTTCTTTTTCTGCTTCCTTTTCTTGTTCTTCCTTTGCTTATATTTCGGCTTTTAATTCGTTTATTTGTTTTTCTTTTTCTGCATCCGCTTCTTCTTCTATTTCTCCTTTGCTTTCATTTGTATCCGTTTTGGATCTCGGTACTGCCACTTCAAAACTTTCGTGTCCCTTTACTTCTTCTTTTATCAGATCTTCTCGCTTCTCTTCCTAAGCATCCATGATCTTTATCATCTTCTGAAACAACTCAATGACCTCTGATGTACTTGCCTTCTCCAAAGCTTTAAGATTCATTCTTATTTGTGACACCCCCCCCTCCCTCTTACATATTTGGACTAGAAGGCACTCCCAAGATCGGAAAATACAAAGAGATACACTCTATGTGGGATTTCTATACCACTATTCTAACACTCCCCCTCAAGCTGGAGTATATAAATCATATGCTACAAGCTTGTTACATAAATAATAATCCCATTAGGAACCAAAAACAACATTGCTACATCAACGAAAACAATTACATTAGAAACTAGAGATAGATTAACAGACAATTACATTAGAAAGAACAAGAGGAAAAACTCCACTCCAAGACAACAACCTAGCCTTGGGAGCTTCCCTATTTCCTCTTCTTATTCCCCATCCTATTTCCCCAATTTACAAATAGCAATCAGCATAAAGAAACCTCACCCTATATATAACTAATTCCTAACTAATGGGCTTGGGTACTTTATTAGAGGCCCATCAGGCTTCTATGCTTGTATTATGTGAAAGTGAAACTCTATTTACACTGTATATGAATATGAGTACACTTACCTGAACCTAATAGTTGACTTAGAGCTTCGAAAACAATCATCTTTCTCTCTCACCTTCTTTTCCCTTGGTGCTTCTCTTTCTACATGGAATCAGAGCCACTTAAAAACTCACTATTCTTAACATAATGGATGGCAAGTCCTTTTGGCAGTCTTTACATTCATTATGGATCTATATATGATCCTCTGGAGTCTGGTTCAATGTTATTCTGATACATTTGTATAAGAGGGGTTATATTTACAATCTCTTTTCGCTTACAACCTCTTACAACCAAATCTTAACCGTTGATTTTTGTCAAACTAACTGTTATAATTTATTGGGTTAAACTTATTAATTACTTATTAATTCTCAATAAATTATAACTATCAGATTGACAGAAATAACGGTTAAGATTTGGTTGTAAGAGGTCGTAAACGAAAAGAGGTCGTAAACGAAAAGAGATTGTAAATATAACTTTTCTCTTTGTATAGACATATTCTAGCTTCTATACTTTATGAGTTGTCTCATTTTACCAAATAAAAATAAAAAAAATCCAATTTGCAGGATGGGCTACAGGCTTGTCTGCGGGTGAATCAGATTGGAGTTTGGACTTTTCTTTCTTTAAAGTTGCAATTGATCTTACTGACGCGGGTCATGGTTAGATTTCTCTGTCCCTGCCTCTTCTCTCTTTTTTCTCATTTGTTGTACATATCTCTCTTTCAAAAAGTTTTACCATGATTACTTCTTTGATTTTTTAATATTTTCTGACTTTAGGTTCTGTTAAGCTTTGCTTGTTGATTCTGTAAACTCATTGGTATTTTTGGCTTGGATTTGTAGAGCACATAGAAGATATCGTTGGGTTGTTATTCAAATACATTGAGCTTCTTCAGCAGTCTGGTGTTTGCAAATGGATATTTGATGAAGTATGGATATATGTTATGTGTTATGGTTTAATATATCCTCTATTTTTTTTATTTTTTTTTTATACTTGTTTCAATTCTTTTCCTTTTCCCAAGCAAATCTTAATTATTATTATTATTTGTAGGGCCTAAAATTTTTCATTAAATAACAGATTTTTGTTTTAATTTAGGGAAAAAGGTGTGTCATTTTAAATGACACACCTTACATCCTTTCACTCTCACAAAGAGGTGGGTTCCACATCTTTAAAACTTTTCCCCCCACTCTCTCCCCTATGATTTATTTCTTTCTCTCACTTAAAATGACACAACTTTGTATCCTTTAAAATGATACACACTTTTCCCTTTAATTTAATGTCAATTGTCTATGTTATTTTTTCAATACCTTTGTTAAGAAGTATTTATTGCAATCCCATCCTCCTTTCCTGTAATAATCTCTTCTTTCTAATAGTTTTTTTTTTCACAAAAAAGTGTAAAAGCTGCCAATAGGCAAAGTAATGGACAATGAGTAAAAAAGTGAAAAAGCGGTGTGTAGTTTCAATTTTTTATGTCTGGTACACTACTTAATTTGTCCTATGACTGCTTAGATGTTTTTCTGATTGTTGTGATTAATGTGGATCTGACAAAATAAAGGAGATATTCAGCTTTGATTATATGAAGAGCTTCTAGTCTAAGGTAAAGAGATACTTTTCAAATGTCCGTGTCTATAATATAACAGATATTAATCAGCTCTTTTTCAGCTGTTTTGAGCCATTTTGGACATCCAAAGAATGATCAATGGTCTCTTTTAATTGTGTGTTTTTTGTTGAAATTTTAGGGTTTAGATAGAAAGGGAGGAAAAGATAAAACAAATTCTCAATAATAGAATATAATATTAACCTATGATGTGTAATAATGTGTTACAAATAGAAAGCAGTTACTGCTTTGTATACTATTACAAGACTCTAATCTTAATCAGAAAAGGAAACAAATCATGAAATATTTTGAAATATGGAAACCACTCCTAAAAGGGGGCGAACCGGAGTAGTGGTAAAGCTGTTCTTTCATGACTAAAAGGTCATGGGTTCGAATCCAGGAAATAGCCTTTTTGCAATTACGCAAGGGTAAGGCTGCGTATAAGGATTTCTTCCACCCCACACTCGCTAGTCGGGTTTAACGGGGAGTGGTTTTTTTTTATTTATTTATGGAAACCACTCCTAAGAGATCATCTAAGATACTATAAATATTCTAAGATACAATAATGATATTATGAGGTATTTTTTGACAATTTTAATACCTGAACATTTTTCTGGATTATCTTGGGTTTTTCTTTTTCTGTTCTATTATTGAAATCTCTTTTTCAATTTTTTTTTTTTGTTGTTGTAAATAATCACTTGAAAATAATGCTTGCAAGTCTTAAAAGATTTTGTTATATAGATTAAAGTGACTTGTATTTATTAGGCTTCGATTCAGTTTTGAGTGTGGATCTGATACTACTTGCAATCGCTGTCTTCATTGGTGATAGTGAATTTCCTCTATGCTTCATTTGTGGTAGTAGGTCTACAGTTTGCTGTAGGTCGAACCGTAGAACCGCATTAGCTTCAGTATTGATTTCTCTTCTCTCTTTTTCTGTTTGAGCACCTGGTTTCATCAGATTATAATGCAATTTCCCATGTTCATGAAGCTTTCAGCTGTTTGTGAGACCAAGTTTCATTATCAGGACAAAATCCCTCCTAGTGATTATGTCGTTAATATTGCATCAAATATGCTGGTACTCCCGTTTATTTTCTTTTGATAAATAACTTCTCAGTGAAGTTGTATGTTGGTTGCTTGAAATCTTCTTCTTGAAAATCGTGTTATCAATGGATCTTTGTTATTTTACAGTTTTATCCTGCAAAAGATTGGTTGACAGGATCATCCTTGCCTTCTAAGTTTAGCCCAAGTGTTATCGAAATGATACTAGATCAGCTTTCTCCAAACAATGTTCGGTAAGTGTACTACAATCTAAGCTGTAAATTTATCTATGTGAAGGACCAAGTGTGTGTTTGGATTAGCTTTTTTGGCGAAATAATTGCTTTTTTTGGCGGCTTCCTAGAGAGATTTTAAAAACAGAAGTGATTATTTGATTTATTTCCTCAAAATTAATCTTTGCCAAACATGCTACAACTCTCCTAAAAGCTTGAGTGGTTATTTGACGAAAAAGATTAAAGTGTTAGGTGGAGGTTCATAAATGATTTCATATCTATCAGTTTGGTAAGAACTAGAGAGAAGTGAGAGAGAAGAGATCTGAGAGAGAGCCATTGAATTCACTGTATATTGCTATACTGAAACTAATACATCGAGGCTCTATTTTTAGAGCAAAATAATGACTCAGATCTGAGTCAGCAAAATAACAAACACTGTAACAAACTTAACATACTACAAAACAGAAAGACTGGTAGTGATCTAATACAACCACAAGTATAATAGCATCAGCAAAGCTAAACACAGAACCTAAAGCTAAGTGAGCTATATCACTAATATACACTGGCAAACTCTAGGAGGCTTGTATTGAAAAAGGGAGCAATCCAAGACCCTGAGTTTGGACCTCAATTCAGCAAATCCATCAGGTGACAAAGCCTTGGTAAGGGTGTAAGCAACCTGATCAGAGAAGGAATATGAGACACCACCAACTCCTTATTGATAACACGTTCTCTTACAAAGAAGATATCAAGTTCCATATGCTTAGTTTGGGCATGAAGGACTGGATTGCGAGTTAGAACAACTCTGCTCATATTATCACAATGAACCTGAGGAGTAGATAAAGGGATATGAAGCTCTCTAAGTAGAGATTGAATCCACAAGATCTCAGCACAAGTAGTGGCTAAACTGCGATACTCAGCCTTGGTAGTAGAGCGGGCAACCAAGGTTTCTTTTGTAGACCACCAAGAGACAAGGTTTGGACCAAGAAAGATTCTTGCACTAGATGTGAACTGCCTATCATCAAGATCAGAAGCCCAATCAGCATCACAATTGGCTGCGAGAGACAAAGGACCAGTGGGCATGAAGTTCCATATGCTTAGTTTGGGCATGACGGACTGGATTGCGAGTTAGAACAACTCTGCTCCTATTATCACAATGAACCTGAGGAGTAGATAAAGGGATATGAAGCTCTCTAAGTAGAGATTGAATCCACAAGATCTCAGCACAAGTAGTGGCTAAACTGCGATACTCAGCCTTGGTAGTAGAGCGGGCAACCAAGGTTTCTTTTGTAGACCACCAAGAGACAAGGTTTGGACCAAGAAAGATTCTTGCACTAGATGTGAACTGCCTATCATCAAGATCAGAAGCCCAATCAGCATCACAATTGGCTGCGAGAGACAAAGGACCAGTGGGACATGCTGCCTTGAGCTGTAAGCCACACAAAATAGTGCCTTTCAAGTAGCGCAATATTCTTTTAAAAGCAACCCAATGTTCATCCAACGGTTGAGCCATAAATTGACAGACTTTATTTACTATATAACTGATATTAGGTCTAGTAATTGTTGCATATTGAAGAGCACCAACAATAGTCCTGTAATGATATGGATCAGGGTAGTAGTTAGACCCAACTCGAGAGAGCTTACAGCTATTGGGCATAGTAGAAGAGATTTCCCTTAGCTTCCTCCATAGATGTTCTAGCGAGGAGATCACGAATACACTTATTTTGAGACAACATCAGCATGTTGGCAAAATTCCTTTTGACCTCAACACCAAGGAAATAATCCAAATTCCCTAAATCCTTCAAGGAAAACTGAGAATTGAGTTGTGAGACAAGATGTGTAATAAAGGAAGAATCAGTCCCGGTTACTATAATATTATCAACATAAACAAGTACATAGATGCATCTTGAGGAAGTTTGAAGAGTAAACAGTGAGGGATCACAAAAGCTGGCTTGAAGCCAAAGGAGAGAAGGGATTCTTCAGCTTGTCAAACCAAGCTCTTGGGGCCTGTTTCAGCCCATAAAGTTCTTTGTTGGGCTTGCAAACAAGTGTCTTATTAGAATCTTCAAAACTTAGGGGTTGGACCATGTACACTTTCTCTTCAAGATCCCCATTTAAGAAGGCATTATTAACATCCAGCCTAAGAGTCTAGCCATAAGGGAGAGCTAAAGTGAGCAAGATCTGCATGGTGACTAGTAGAACAACAGGGCTGAATGTCTCATTATAATCAAACCCAGGTTGGTGGTGAAAGCCTTCAGCTTACAGCCTTATTTTGTATTTGTTTATTGAGCCATCAGGATTCTCCTTAAGCTTGAATACCCATTTGCACCCTATGGCAGACCTGTTGGGAGGAAGAGTAACAAGATTCCAAGTATGGTTAGCCAATAAAGCACTATATTCAACCTTCATAGCCTCATACCAAGGTGGACTGGACAGGGCTTGCTTGACAGTAGTTGGTTCAACATGAGTAAGAAGAGCTTGAGCTCTAGCTAGAGTTTTAGACCGAGTTTGAATAGAATGAGCAGGAGAGTCAATTTTAAGAGAGGATGAAGGCAAAACTTCTGAAGAGGAAGACTCAAGAGAGGAAGATAATGAGGAGGCAGTAGAATTATCCAACTGTGAGGGAGCTGGAGCGTCTCGTCAAGAGCTGAGTTTGTATGTCTAGGCGTAAATAGATGTGTTATATTGAATAGGAGTTTGTGGTGAGGTGTTCAAAGGATTGTCATTGGTACAAGAAATAGGACTGTGTGACTGAACAGAAGATGACTGTGCAGAAGGTGAACTTGGTGTGTCAGCACTTTGTGTGTTAGATGTTGAATTATTGAGTGGTGACAAACAAAGAGAGGAATGAAATGGGACTGCTGAAACAGTGTTAACAGTGGAAGAAGACCAGAACTTTGCATAAGGAAACAAATATTCATTGAAAACCACAACTTCTGAAAGAAAGGTTCTGCCATCCTTGTTTTGACAAATATATCCCTTATAACTGGAGGAATATACAAGAAAAACACACTCTTGGGATCTGTATTCAAGTTTATGTTTGTTATAAGGTCTTAGAAAAGGAAAACAAGCACAACCAAACACTTTAAGGAATTTATAATCAGATTTAGTTTTGTAAAGTTTCGTGTAAGGAACCTCAAAATTTAAGAAGCAGAGGGCAAACGGTTAATAAGAAAAGCTGCGGAATTAAAAGCATAGTCCCTAAATTTCATAGGAAGAGATGCATGAGAGAAGTATTAAATCGGACTCAACAATGTGTCTATGTTTTCTCTCTACAACGTCATTTTGATTATGTGTATGAGGGCAAGTTATTGTGTGCAATATGCCATGAAGTTGTAGGTATTGAGTAAATGACCGAAACTTCCCACCCCAATCAGTTTGGATTGCCTTAATTGAAGATTGAAAATGGTTAGTAACCATTGAATGAAACTGTTTGAATTTTGAACACAACAGTTGCATCTGATTTTTGTTGAATAGGATACAAAGGGCCGACCCAGTTCAAATACCCACTTCGTGAGTGTCTGGGGAAGGGAATACTCTAGGCAGTCTTTCCCCTGCTTTTGCAGAGAAACTGATTCGAACCCGCGACCTGACACACCACGACAAGCAAGCTTACCGCTGAGCCAAGTATATTTTGTATTAGCATTCTCAAAGATATATAGTATGAATTTCCAAGAGTAGATTTGATGGAGGATGGTCCCCAAAGATCACTATAGATAAACTCAAAAGAATTATAAACTGATTGTGAGGAAGGTAATGAAGCCTGCGGGCTTGTCCAATGCAGCAAGAGGAACAAAAATCAAACTCATTTTTATTGTCAAAAGGAATTTTACAAGAGTTGAGTGCATTCTTTAAGGCTGCATGATATGGATATCCTAAATGACAATGCCACAGGGAATAAGCTGTGTTAGAGACAAGACTAGGCTGAGTAAAAGTATGTAGATGTGAATTATTACAATTGGGAACTAATAAGACTGGAGACACATGCGAAACTGTAGAATTCTTGACAATAGTGGAGGCTTAAGGATGCTGAACACTTGGAAAACTATATAGTCCATCTTTGCTTACTGATCCTTCAAGAAGAATTTTATGAGACTCCTGTGATTTGACAAAACATTTAGAAGGATGGAACTCAAAATAAACATTGTTATCTTTTACAAATTAACTAGCGCTTAACAAATTCTTTTGTATTGAGGGCACAAACAAGAGATTTTTAAGTTTCAACTCAGTTTGACAATCAAAAGGAGACACAAATTTTGAAGAACCAACAGCAAGATTTGACTAACCTTATCCGTTACCATTGATAATCTAATCTGGACCATAGAGTTGCTAACTCTAAATCAGATTGGCTGGATTTGCAGTGACATGATGACTAGCACTAAATCAAGGAACCATTCCTAATAGGTGCAGATGTTGGAAGAGGTAATAGGCCTGGTTGAGATGTAACCATTGCTTGAGGTGCTGGATTTTCTTGCTTAAGAACATATTGATAAGGCTTCTGCTGTTGTGAAGCGAAATACTGCAAGTCTTTTGAGCTTGGAAGCGGAAGATTAGGCATAAAGTTCTCATCGACCCTGTACTAACAACTGTGAACGTCATGACCAAATCTGTGGCACAGTTGACAGTGAACATTAGAGCGAGGTCCATGACCTCTTCCTCTGTTGTTTCGACCTCTAGGCTTGCCTCTTCCTCTATTTCCAGCATTAAAAGGACTATAATCATGGCGAAGTTGAATCTGGTTCATGCCCTGTTCTTCGTTCTGCAAAAGAGGGGCAAACAGAGGATTTTTCCCTGACTTTTTCTGAGTTAAGGCAACATTCATTGAGGCTGGGTCACTCAATAGTGATTCATTTTGCTTAAATAGTAATTGTTCATAGGCCATTAACTAAATTGCTATGTCATCCACGCCATATGCCTTTTCACGTCCATGAACGCTGAGAACGAACGAATTGTAATCTGAAGGCAAAACTTCAAGTATGTATTGGATCTTATCCTCTACAAACATGGATCTTATCCTCTACAAACATGGATTGCCTATGCCTTCTGTAACGCTAGGCGACTTTCAGGATCAATGGCTGGCCCCACATACTAACACAAGACTTTTCAGCGTGCTTTGTCCTCTTTCACACACTTCCTAATAAACTTCCCAGGAGTTCACCTTTTCCATAATTGCTTCAAGTCAAACACACTTAACTATGAAGTTCTTCCGTTATGGGCTATCGAAAAGTAGATGCATCTTATTTTTATAGGTAGTATCTATTAATTCTTATAAGTCATCCTCAATTGTACAATCTCATACTTGTACAGTCTCTGGATCCCTCTCGTTTGGGTGTTGATTCGATTTATTCATGTAACCCTTCGGCCGGAATATTGTACGTTAACTTTTCCACTAAGCGAAGGGCCGACTTGGCTCAGTGGTAAGCTTGCTTGCCGTGGTGTGTCAGGTCGCGGGTTCGAATCAGTCTCTCTGCAGAAAGCAGGGGAAAGACTGCCTAGAGTATTCCCTTCCCCAGACACTCACGAAGTGGGTATTTGAACTGGGTCGGCCCTTTTAACTCTTCCACTAAGCATACAATCGTCAGCGTCCGGGATGTTACACCTTCAACGAGTTACAAAGCGTTTTGATTCTGGACAAATACTAAGAGATCGTCTTGGTACCTTTCTTCAACGCGCAAAGCTCAGATATGAGATTTCTTGCTTTGGACTTCATCATTCCATGAAACAATTTGTGGATCTTATCCCAAGCTTCATGAGAATGTTTGACTCCTAGGATTTCTTTCACTATAGATTCAGAGAGCGTGGAGAATAGCCAAGTTAACATCATCTGATCTTGTGTGAGCCAAGTGACGTACTCTGGATTGATCGATTCATTGTCTTAATATTCTTCGGTGAGAAATTTTAACGGAATTTTTGGATTTACTAGGAATCAATGGAGCTAATGTGTTCTTATTGTCGTCTTTACAATCTGATTCCAGACTAAGAAGTTGTCCTCCGTAAGTTTCTTGGAGATTTGGTAGTTTAAGAGATTTGGAAGCTTCTCCATTGAAGGAGTGTGATTCAAGCTGAGATTCGAGTTGTTATTTTTGCGATTTTCGTGAGAAAATGATGTTGCGGAAGCCATGAGTGAAGCAAGAAATGGATTAGGCCCTCAAGATGAGAGCTCTGATACACCGTATCTGAGTTTGGAAAGAACGAGAGAGGAGAGAGAGAGAGAGAGAGAGAGAGAGAGAGAAGAGATCTGAGAGAGAGCCATTGAATTCCCTGTATATTGCAATACTGAAACTAATACATTGAGGCTCTATTTATAGAGCACAGTAATGACTCAGATTTGAGTCAGCAAAATAACAAACACTTGAACAAACTTATCATACTACAAAAAAGAAAGACCGGTAGTGATCTAGTACAGCCACAAGTATAATAACATCAGCAAAGCTAAACAGATAAGCTAAAGTTAAGTGAGCTATATCACTAATAATATCTAACAAAATATATTATATAAGACTGTTGCTTTATATGGTTTGCAAGAGCAAGGCTATAATTATAACTTCTCAAATGAGCTTGCAAATTTTCATTTGATTGAGTCATATCATTGGATACAAGTCAAACTCATTTTTTCTCCCTTTGCAAGTGAAAATTTAATAATCAATTATTGATTGATCTGCTTGGTACTCTGTCATGGCCTTTTTTATTTTTTAAGAAAACCTATAAAAGGTCATTTAAGGCTCTGATCCAATGAGCAAAGATTGTGTTGTAGTGCGCCTCATTGATTTTGGTTGTAATAGAAGACATTCAAAAAAATAAAATAAAAATAAAAGCAGACTTAATAGACCCATTTAGGGAAATTAAGGAGTAAACTATACAATTTGATTAGTTTTCATTGTGAAGATTGGCTAACATAGTGGCAGATTGAGCACATCATATGCATGATGCCACTTTTGCATGCCATTAAATCCTGGTTGAACATAATATATTTGCAAAGACATTTATCCTGTATTTGGGGCATCAGAAACCTATCAACTAGTGTCTGGAGTTCAAATTACAGCTTCTTTGATTAATGTTTCAGTTACTTGCAGAAAGTTAGCTTTTCTTTTTAATAGTTTCTATTTGTTATTATTGTTGAAACTTTTGTATCGGTGGGGCTATGGCTTTGTTATGATTGCAGTTAAGCTAACTCATTCTATGTCATGCAGAATATTTTGGGAGTCCAAAAGTTTTGAGGGACATACTGATAAGGTGGAGCCATGGTATGGAACTGCATATTCCGTTGAAAAGATTACTGGCTCTGCGATTCAGGTCTGTGTTTTTATGAACCGTCATGGTTTATTTTTGGACTGGATTATTAATTTGAATGGTTTTCCTTTTGCACTGTGGTGTTCATTATGTTCATTAGTGTTGTGAAATTGTCATGAAAGAATGGAACTTGATAGTCCTATATACGATTGTATTTGCAGGGGTGGGTGATTTCTGCTCCTGATGAAAATATGCATCTTCCAGCTCCGAACATATTCATTCCAACTGACTTGTCACTTAAAACTGTGCAAGAGAAAGTATGACAGATTTCAATTTATTAGTATTTATCTATGATTTTCAGTGTAGTTATCCTGATTAAATTATTAATATTTTGAAACAGGTAAAGTTTCCAGTTTTGTTAAGCAGGTCATCTTACTCAGCCTTATGGTACAAGCCTGATACATTGTTTTCCATACCCAAGGCTTATGTAAAGATTGATTTCCATTGCCCATATGCTGGAAACTCTCCTGAGGCTGAAGTTTTGACGCATATTTTTACACAGTTATTAATGGATTACTTGAATGAGTATGGTGGGTTGCTAGTTTTAGGCCTGACTTTTCTTTATTCAAAGTTATTTCTGAATTACTGTCTACTTGGTTGCTAAATACAAGTTGGAGAAGTTCTTACCTTATTTCATTGATCAGCTTATTATGCTCAGGTTGCTGGATTATATTATAGCATAAATCACACAGATGGTGGTTTTCAGGTATTATGTTTAATATAATTTAGTTTGCTAGATTGGGATTTCCTTATTAGATCAGTTATTAGTGTATAAATCAATAACATGTGCAATCTAGTTCAACGGTATTAACTGTATCTCTTATTGTCACTGTTTTACCTTCACTATTTTTACTGTTTTAACTTGGTGTATTTTATTATTATACTTGTATCCACAGGAGAGAGAATTTATCTACTGGTTTTTGTAGTGTAACCACTTATGGTTACTAAGTTAGAGTTTAGTTGGGTTATTAGCTGGACCCATGACTCATTAGCTGAGTCCCTTTCCTTTTTTATAAATAGGACAAGTGTCCTGTCGGATGTGTACTTTTTGCCTTTTCATGAAATAAGATTAGAACCTTTTTCTCTCTCTTCATCGTCTTCTTTCTTCTCTCTCACTCACACTCACTGAGCTTACTTTCAGCTTCCATGGCTTCCACACATAACTTCAATAAAGGGTAAAAAGAAACCATGATTTCAAAATACAGTTAATATCATTTTTTAATGTTCACAAGTAGGATAATCATATCTTTGAAAGCACAATATCATTTTAAAATTGATTGTTCAATCAAGGAGGGACAATGTTGACATATAATTTGGAAGGACTCTTCCGCTCTTTATAATGAACTAGTTTTATTTACTATCAACTCTTCTGTTTTTTAATTAAATCTTCAAGTAACTGCTATTTGTTTGGCTGCTTTATGTGATAAAATTTGTGTGGCAGTATAAATGAAAATAGTAAACAGAGGAACTCGATTGTTCCTCTGTCTTTGAATGATTGTGTTATTTCCATTCTCATCATTACAATCCCATTTTATTCTTCAGGTAACTCTCCTTGGTTACAATCACAAGTTAAGGATTCTACTTGAAACTTTAGTTGAAAAGATTGCAACATTCAGAGTGAAACCTGACAGGTTCTCAGTTATCAAGGTACTATATAAAGCACTTCTCAGATGACATTTGGTCCAAACATCCTTGTCCTTTGAGGATTGAATTGATTTTTCATAATAAGAAAATATGTTAACAAAAGAGCAAGAGCTCGTGTTCAGTATTTGTTCTATAGTTTATATATGTCATTTTTTAAAATAAAAAGGTTGTCTTGTTTTTTGTATTTTTTTAATCATTTATCTATTTATCTATTTGGTATACCCTTTTATCAGGAAATGGTAACCAAGGAATGCGAGAATTTCAAGTACCAACAACCCTATCAGCAGGCTATGTATTATTGCTCTTTGATACTACAAGATCAAACCTGGCCTTGGAAAGAACAACTAGAAGTGCTTCCTGATCTTCAAGTTGAAGATCTTGCTAAATTTGTACCAGCGTTGCTCTCAAGGACCTTTATAGAGTGTTATATAGCAGGTTCTTAGGCCTTTCAGTCTTTTTTTGGTTGGCTTAGTTACTTTTATTTCAATTGGATTGAAATTTTATGTACAGGAAACATTGAAAGCCGTGAAGCAGAATCAATGGCTAGGCACATGGAAGATGTTCTCTTTAAGTGTTCAAAACCTCTATGCAGGCCTTTATTCTCATCTCAGCATTTGACGAATCGGGTTGTTAAGCTTGAAAGTGGCATGAATTATTTCTACCCTTCAGAATGTCTTAATCCCGATGATGAGAATTCTGCTCTTGTGCACTATATACAGGTGGATTTGATTGTCTGTGATAATTATTTGTTATACATTTGGATTTCATTGATCTATCCAAATATTGTCATTTTGGACAGGAGAAACTAGTCGTTTACATTATGCCTGTTTTATGTAATTTATTTTGGCTGTGTCCAAAGTTTCAAATCGGTGCCAACAAATTCTGCATGACTTTGGTGGAGCCTAGGCCTTAAACAGCTAAACTGTTTCTAAAACAGTATATTGCTAATTTGGTTCTTTAATGTAGTCATGAATATGGACTATGGTTGAAAATTATCATGTGGGGAATCCTTGCCTTCATATTAAATTATTTGACAACCCAGTGTTATCCTATTTGCACCCAATGATCTAGGATCATATTTCCCTAAAAAAATTTCGTTCTTCTTTATCTACCTTCACCATGTTACATTTTACTTTTTTAGGTCTTTTTTACATTTCCAATGTGAAGTAGACCATCCTTCCTACTGAATAAGTGAAGTGTTAAATTTCTCGTAAATTTCATTTTAAAAAGACCTTGCTTTGAATGGATTTATTGAAAAAGATATTGTTTGATCCATGTAACTGACCCTATTTAGTGGGATAAGACATTGGTTTTTTTTTTTTTGTACTTCTGTCCTATAATATTTGAATTGCCATCGTAGCTTACCCAAAAAAGGTCCTTGGATGGAACTTTTGTTAACGTGAGTTTTCATTATTTTGTGAGCCTCCATAGTTCTCAGTTTTTTCTGTTTATATATTAGACTTGTACTTTTCCCCTACCTTTTGGCCTTGTCATTTGATTAGATGAATTGTTTATCGTTGTATTTTTTGAAGCCATTGTTGCTTGTAACCTTCCTAAGGAATCTGTAGGTTGGTCGAGATGACTTTAAGCTGAATGTTAAACTTCAGCTTTTTGCCCTTGTTGCAAAGCAACCGACCTTTCATCAGCTTCGATCAGTTGAGCAGCTGGGGTACATTACTGTGCTCATACAGAGGTATGTCGATCTGTAGAGTCCCTGATATCCATTTTCAGCATGAAAGAATTGCACTTTTGTTTTTAACTTCGGTTTGGAACATATGTAGGAATGATTGTGGTATACGTGGACTACAATTTATCATCCAATCCACAGTAAAGGTATTTTCCTGTTTGGAACTAATCTAAAATAATTTATAATTTATGATCTTGTTGCTTAATCCTAATACTATGCTTGCTTCCCAGGGTCCTGGAAACATCGAGCAGAGAGTTGAGGCATTTCTCAAGATGTTTGAGACGAAACTTCATGAGATGACAATTGATGAATTCAAGGTTTGGTAGTTAGTCCTAATGATATTATTTTCTCGTTCCCTAATTATGATTGAATAAAGAATGCTCCTTTGCCATAATTTTGGTAGATAGGCCAGAGCTACTCCTTGCATGTGAGTTTTGAATTCTTGTTGGAAGCATGAACTAAGAACAGGGATCATGATAAAGGATATCTTCATTTTTGCTTGATGTGCACATGCACGTACAATGAGTTTAGGAGTTCATGTGCGTCATCATTTATAAGTAAGGACAGCAATATCTGCACATCATTTAGTTTAAATTCAGTTTTACGCTATTTCAATCGATTCACAGGGACTAAGGTGAGTACTGCACAGGATCCAATCCATATGCAGGACTGATGTAAACCCAACCTGTTGACTGAATCACTACTGTATACGGAAAGAGGAAATCAATACTGTTCATTATTATGCTATTCTAAGTACCATTTATTATTATACTGAAACTAAACTTGAATGTATTGCAATTTGTCACCTGAAACGTGTATAAATGTGCAGTAGAACCGAAAGCATTGGAGTGTCACAAATCTGTGCTTGCTGGAAATATTGCTATTCTCTTATGATCCATGAGTATTTTGATAAGATCAATTTGGGAGGACAGTTAGAGTCTATTATATGTGATTAGGTTATTTCTCATTTTCATTTATATCAACTTGGCTATGGCATATAACAGGGCTTGGATTATATTTATTGTTAGAGACTTCAAAACCAAACTTGGTAACTGTGTTATAAATACCAGTTATTCATCTGACTTCTGAACTGCTTGAATGCAGGGCAATGTAAATGCATTGATAGATATGAAACTAGAGAAACACAAAAACTTGAGGGAAGAATCAGCATTTTTCTGGCGAGAGATTAATGATGGTACTTTGAGGTTTGATAGGAGAGACTTTGAGGTAAGAGTCTTCCTTGCTACTTTTGTTTCTGTATATATGAAGGTTCCTTGAAGGAGAAAATTTAGGACTTAATTTGGACGAATTGACTTAAAATAAGTACAGAAACTCGGAAGATATACTCTAAAAATGGGATTTTGGCCATAGCATTACACTTCAGGTGAATTAGTGATTATATTTTGTGTCTTTGCAACAGGTCCAAGCATTAAGGCAGCTCACTCTTCAAGAATTGATAGATTTCTTCAATGAACATGTCAAAGTTGGTGCACCTCAAAAGAAGACATTAAGTATCCGAGTTTATGGGAACCTCCATTCTTCTGAATACAAAGCAGAAGCTTCAGAACCGCACTTGGCTAAAATAGATAATATTTTCACTTTTAGAAGATCACAGTCTCTTTATGGTTCATTTAAAGGACTTTCTGGGCAGATGAAATTATAGGGAGCGAATCCTATAAACTTCCTGACCTTAAAGAAATTCGTCAATGAAAGAACACCAATGGCATCGGACACTCATATCAGCTTGGACAAAATGCCCGCCTTTTCAGTTCATGACATGAGAAGTGCTATTTATTTGGATTTGAATGATCAGAGTGATGATTTACAATGAGACGAATGGTATCAATTCCATTTCTGGTCTCTAATGTAGATTAATCAAATCATTTTGTAATTTATTATATGATTATTTGCTCAATAAATCACACCAAATAGGTTTTTTTTTTTTTTTTTGAAAATTAAAAAACTATATTTGAAAATCGAATTCAAACCTGGCCCAAGTTATTTTTTATTAAAGTCAATTTTTACTCATTTACTGTTTTTTTCTCAACTTCTAGTTGTAGATCTACCCAACGGAATTTAGTGATTTACATACTTCAGAAAATTATTGTGTGGACCCCAATACAGCTAAAGAGTATAATTCATTGCTTAGGTTTCCTATCGAAGGAGCATATCTTTGGTAGAAGTAGCATATCTTTGATAGTATTGTAGTATCTATTCCTTTACTAAAAGTAGAAAAAGATGATGGTTTAGGAGAAAATAACCATACAAAGAAGGATAAAATAGTAAAAAAATATATTATTATTTTTAAATTAAGTAAATGATGCACTGTGTCTTCAGTATTACAGTAGTATTGAAGATATTTCCCTATCGAAGATGTAATATCAGAGTACTGTTGAGCCACGTTGAAGATATAACTTTAATAATGCAATTTAGATAACAAGGTCATTGGAGGACCACGGTGATCAAAGACTAAGAAACTGACAAATGAAGAACCAAGAATGCTTCGATGAAATTGCGAACGCAGCGACTCGTTCACAGTTCTAAGGAAAATGAAATTTGTTTGAGAGGCCTAACATGGGGTAATCTTGCAAATAATATTAATAATTAAAGAGGTTAAAATCTCTTACTATTATTTTTATTATCATTGAATTACAATATAAAATAAATCACGTGAGAATAATTGATCTGATTTTTATTCAACAATAATAAAAATAATTATATAAGATTATAAGACAAAAGAATTTATAAATATAACTTCTCCTTTTATTTTTGTCAGTCCAGATGTGGTGAAGAAGTATTTTCTTTCTCTATTTGTTGGTCTAAAGTTATGTATTTTTTATAAAACTTGAAGAACTTACTGTAAATTTGTTAGATTTTTCATGTTCCGGTGTGATATTTTCTTGATTAAGATGTTGAAACCACTTCTAAGCGAAATAATTATCTTGGAAAAAATCAACCTATCTTATACTCTCAAATATTATTTGACTAAGATTTGATATTTTTAGCAAAATGCTTGTATTATCACGAAGAGCAATTTAAAATGACTTTAAAAAGCATTATAAAATTATATGATGTTTTAATTTTTTTGAAAGACTAGTTCATTAGATTACTCAAAAATCATGAGTCCTTTTACAAATAAAAAAGAAAAATCAATTTAAAATATATTCAGAGAGTTTTGAATATAGAGAAGGAGTAGTGTTTATATAAAGTAGCAATTCATTATCCGAAGCTCTAAACTACTTGAAACTGACCAACATCAACAATAACTATAGAAAATAACTGATATATATATATATATATATATCCAACGTTGCTAGGCAAGCTGTTGGAACGGGCAAGGAATCACAATGAACCTTTTGAATTACAAAGCTAATAACATAGCTAAACCAAACATCATCCCCATTATGTCAAGTTCCCCACACCTTTAAAGCAGAGGGTAATTAAAGAAACAAGAGATTACATAAAACAGAAAGCCAAGTCTCCATGTAGAAGATAAAAACCCCTTCAAATAGACATGTGGCAAAAAATAAGACATTACATCCGCAGCAGACAAATCTGTATGTATAGGAAAAAATTAATTCTTATTAAGTACAAATCATATATATAGCCCATAAAGAAACAAGACATTACATAAAACAGAAAGCCAAGTCTCCATGTAGAAAGTAGAAACCCCTTAAACACTAAACATCAGTGGCAAAAGAATAAGACATTACATCCGCAGCAGACACCCTCTCCTCTGTACGTATATCGTCAAGATACTCCTATTAGTACAAATCATATAACCCATCAGTAGTTGTAGCAGTGCTTCATCTCTTATTTTTCTTTGTTACTTCCAATTTATATTGTAATAATTGTCATATGAGTAAGGCCATAAGTAGTGAATAGCAAATAAGCACATACACATATTATACAAAATAAAATGAAATGAAATGGAGGTGAGATTTCAAAATCAAAGGAATGAAATATAATTAGTCAAACTTAAAAAGGAAGGATGGCTAAAAGAAGCGGATGATTCAAATTCTCATCCAAATGAGAATTATAAAACCCTTATAATAATTGTCATATGAGTAAGGCCATGAAAGCATTACACATCATATGAGAGAGAAAAAATTTGGCAAAAAAAATGAAATGGAGGTGAGATTTCAAAATCAAAGGAATGAAATATAATTAGTCAAACTTAAAAAGGAAGGATGGCTAAAAGAAGCTGATGACTTAGAGTGAGCATCCACACGGAAGGCTTAATGTGCTGTACACATCTGTCATGGAAAAATTAAATTAAATTAACTGTATTTTAAAAACATTCAAGAGGCCAAGGTTAGAAAAGCAAATATCTATTAAACCATTAATTTCTCTTGATTCGTAACATAAAGGTGTGAATCTCAAGTTTAGTGTGATTGAATAATATTTTTACCTTAAGAGGTCGATGACTTCATCTTCCTCTTCTCTTCTCATGGTTCTCCAATGTAAAGGCATTCGATGTGAGAAATTCTGGGCCAATATTCACCAGACCGAGGCTGACATTTTCGACACAATTCAGGACAACCTTCTATTCCCAAAGATTCAAGGGCAGTGAGGCGATGCATGTCACTTGGAAGATCTAACAGTTCAGGACAATCATAAATGATTAGAAACTTGAGATGAGTCATTGTTGTCAGCCACTCAGGAAGCATCTTGAGATTAGGAAAATTAGCAATGAACAAGATCTGTAAAGTGTCCGCAGCTCCTTGAATCCATGGAGGCAATGTCCGTGTCCCTGGAAAATTACCAAGATTCAGATATTTCATCCTCAATCTTGGGATTGGGCATTCATAGTTCACTGACATCATTGGACTATCTCGAACTTGCAGAACCTCCAATTTTGGGAGAATATGGAGAGGAAAGGACCCAAGGCGCCCACATGATCGAACTTCTAATACTTCGAGAGAAGTGAGTTGTGCCCCATTGAATGAAAACTCCAAATTGTCACAATTTTGAAAACTCAAACTTTGAAGATTGCTTAAGCTTGCAATTTCATTCCGTGATAAAAGAGATTGTTTCGTGGTTATACACAGTTGTCGTAGGCTGATCAGATTACCTAATCCTTTAGGCAATGTTTCAAGCTCCATGCATCCTGCGAGTATCAATACTTGCAAATTCTGGAGTTTGCATATAGAATGAGGAAGTCTTTTAATCTTGCGATTATGAAAAAGAGAGAGAAATCGTAGATGCTCCAATTTATCAATTGAATTAGGTAGAGTCTCAAATGAAGAATAAGTTAAATCTAAATACCGTAAGTATCTGTATCTTGATACCCATGTATCCAAAATAGTTTCACTATCAAGACAAACTCCTTCCATGGGATATAGTACAGTTCTCACTCTTCTGGACTTGGAGAACAAGACATGGCTAAGTGAATCATTTTGTACAATTGATAAATGCCTTACTTGCTCAGGTATACTCCTAGTATGGGAGTCTACCACTTGAAACTCCTCTTTCGCAACATATATTGCAAGATCATGCACCAAATCGTGTACTTTGAAACTATAATAGTGATCATAGTCTTCAAAATCCTGAAGAAATGATATTGAATATAACTCATATATATATTGTCTTGCAATATTCTCTGGCTTTTGACTTTCATCCTGGGATTTAAGTAATCCATGCGCCGCCCAAAGACTACCAATTCTAAAACCATGAAAGCGAAAATCTTTGGGATAAAGGGAAAAGAAAGCAAAACAATGCCTCAAATGGGATGGCATTTGATCATAGCTTAACTTCAAAGCTGGTAAAATGTCATCTCTCTTTTGTTCTAATTTCCATATGTCATGGTCTCTTATAAATTCCCATTGCTTTAAATCAAATTTTGAGAAAAGGGAACTTGCTAATGTTCTCACTGCTAATGGAACCCCTTGGCATTTTTTCACAATTTCATTTCCGATATCCACTAGATTTGGATATTTGTTTTCCTGTCCTTCCTTAAATGCCAATTTGACAAACAAGGATAAACAATTCTCAAGGGAAAGACCATCTAAAACATACGAGGAAACGTTTTTCATCATTGAAGCAATTGAGTTACTACGTGTTGTCACTATGACTTTGCTTCCTATTGCGCCAACTTTAATTAAACTTTTCAATTCAATCCATTTTGCACGATCTTCATTCCATATATCATCTAAGACAAGTAAGAACTTTTGACCAAAAAGCTTTTGTCTAAGACGACCTAGTAGTTGCTCAATATCCAAGTTGCTAATGTTTTCATGGTGAGCAAGAGCAGTAAGTTGAGCAGAAGCTGAAGCAGAATTGATGATTTTAATAATTATCTGCCTAATGTCAAAATCATTAGAGACACACACCCACATCTTCAAAGGGAAAAGCTCATCTATCCTCTCATCATTGAACACCAACTTAGCAAGTGTGGTCTTCCCCAAGCCTCCTATACCCACTATAGGAATGACACATAGGCTTTTATCACCATCACCATCACCATTAGGGTGAGGTTGCTTCAAAAGCTGGATAATATTTTCCCTATCATTCTCCCTTCCTATCACATTTGAAGCATCAACATGGGAATAAGTCATTTCTCTCCTTTGCACCACAAGTCTGTGGTCAACATCAATCCTCTCATGAACAAGACCAAACTTATTCCTATCAGCAGCTACCTTATCCAATCTATCCCTAAGTTCTTTGATTTGATGAGCCATCCTAATACGGAAAACAAGAGGATTAGACTTGGAAAAGAAGTGGCATACCTTCATCTTGGTGCTGCTAGAAGCTTTGACCACTTGTTTGCGCAAAGTTTGGCACTCAAATACATCCAATACATCTTCAGCATCAGAGCAGACATGATGAAGCTGCCTCAGCCATTCACGCAAACCATGCTTTTTTTCCTTCCTCTCCTCAGCATCCAATAGGACTCCTTTGACAATTAACAAAGTGTCTTTAAACCCTTTCAGATCATCATACACACCATAGGCTCGAGAAGCTTCTTCATAAACCTGAGAAGCAAGCTTCTTTAGCAGTGATTCAGCAATACCAAAGACAAATGAATCGGCCATGTTAATCAGAGTAAAAGCAAAAACGGGGTAGAGATATAAGTTGGTGGTTGTGAATTGATTGTGCCTCCAAATCTATACTTTTTTATATAACCAAGTTAACCAATTCAACCCACCAAGCCTTTCTTTCTTCAAAATGAAATCTTACTTTATTCCTTTTTCTATTAGCAAATTCCATGTTTAGTGGGTTCTGCATTGCTCACAGAACCTGATTCCTCTCTCTCCGTCATACCCAAATAATCATAAAAGGATAAAGCAAGGCATCTTCTGCCCACTAAATTTTACTTGTCAACAGTAAGTGTTGCGTCTCTCTTTCCATTAGGAATCATCCCTATTTTTCTTTTTTTGTATTTTGCTTTTGTCTTCCTTTGGATGTAGTTGTTCTGTCCTTGAGACAGAAATGTTCAGCCCAACTAGGCTGACGAATTAACCTGAATCGTAATGCTCTGTTCAGGAATATCTATCGTATAAATACCCTTGAATCTAGCTGATCACTGAATATCAAGTAAAGTGTGTAATTATGGTCATAATCGTGATTGAAAATAGAATGTGTGTTTACCGTCGAATCGCCCTCTTATTTATAGGGGCTGCTGTGCGAGGTGCGTACGTGGATCTGAGCTGTAATGACGAGGCGATCATTA
The DNA here is from genome assembly GCA_032173675.1 of Gastrolobium villosum. NCBI lineage: Eukaryota > Viridiplantae > Streptophyta > Magnoliopsida > Fabales > Fabaceae > Gastrolobium > Gastrolobium villosum. The sequence continues at coordinate 658,689 of JAVKPL010003117.1, forward strand.
CAGCTGGTCGGCCGTTACCGATTGGTAACGTAACGTATTATGCGTTATACACCATTAATGCGATCCGTTTCATTACCTCCGGGTTGCTTGCAGTCGAGTTGTCTGTTGCCGGGTTGTCTAAATGGGCTGATCATTCCGTACAGGTCCATAACAGTAGTATTGAAATTTGTGGACTTTTGGGTGAAACCCATCTCACGTAAAGAATCTAAGTTTGACTGGTTTCAAGAAATTGATGAGCAAGCCTGTTATGTATCTGAGCTCTTAGTTTTCTGTCATTTTCTTCTGCATTTGAATTTCAATATTCTGAATGAAAACAATTATATCCAAATATGTTTATTAGGTTAAGCTCTAGGATACATGTCTCCTGCCACAATGACTGTTATGGTAATTGTTTTCTCACACAGTTGATTGTTATTAGCTGTTATGAGTAATTATTTTTAATCTAGTTGTTAAATATGTTATTTATTATAGTTGCAGATTCATTTTATGAAAGAATAATTAATAATAGTTAGTAACTTTGTCAGCAAAGTCTATTGTGATGTCTTTCACTTGTTGATGTTTTGAAAACTTAGAATTGTTGCTTTAATGAAATCTGTTCTATTTTCCTTCAATACAAGCTCCTGTCGTTTTGCCAGTCCATAAAAAAAGAAAAGAAAAGAATCCCATTTGCGGGAACCTTACTCGTGTCGTGTGTAATAATCGTGTCATGGAGGTATTTTTGACCTATTAAATTAAATGTAACAACAATTTGGATGAAAAACTTAACCACTACCGTGTGTATATATATATATATATATATATATATATATATATATATATATATATATATATATATTAAGGTATTCTTAGTAACAAAATTTGCTACTACTAACTTACTACCTATCTAATCACCATTAAATGAAAGAGAGAATGCTAAAAAGTTTTTGAAAAAAAAAAAAAAAATGTTGATCCAATGGTGATTAGATAGGTAGTGAGTTAGTAGTAGAAGATTTTGGTAATAAGAATATATATATATATATATATATATATATATATATATAGGGTTTTATAAGAATTATGTTATAGGAAAAGTGATTGTGTTATGTTATAGAGATTCATTTTGCATGCCGGAATTTATTTATTTTTTTGCTGCGGGCCCCACAAAATATTATGAGTGTAGAAAAGTTTTTGTGATCATGTTAAATGATAGATGATAAATCCATATATATATATATATATATATATATATATATATATATATATACATACACACGGAGCTTAATTATCCAATTTGGTACTTTTTATTCTTTTTCGAGTGTAGTTGCAACTAACTTAAAAAAATACGTACAGTCATTTTCATTAATTGCAATAATAGATTACACATGACACCAGTCATACCACTCTGTATGATGTCTTACATTCTCTCATTTTTTTCAAAATAAAATTGTGGGATTAGTGTTTTTTATATTATGCGAGATAAAATTATGTCTTACACACATAAAAATGTATGAAGCTTATATTTTTTTCTCTTTCTTTTTTTTTCACGTCTTATATGTATATATAAAGATAAAATTATCTACCAAACTCCTTTGGCACGGGGGTAAGGAGCATGGGCCCCTTAACCAGAGGTACAGTGCTTGGGGAGCCCTGCGAATTTTTGAAAAAAAAAAAAGATATAAAAAATATTAAGCCGCCCCTAAAAGAGAGACACGACAGTGCATTGCATAGTGGTTGGTGATGATCGGTTATGGCGATTATACCTTGTGGATATTTTTGAATTTATTAAAAAAAAAAAATTATCTCCTAAAATATAAAAAATATTAATCGCTTCTAAATATGAGAGACACCCTTTCATTGCATAGTGGTTGGTGATGATGCTTCATTGAGAAAGAAAAAACAAAATATAATGCAATAAATACAAATATATTGGGTAGCGTGATGATATATTGGGTAGCGTAAGAATATATTGGGTATCCAATATTGGTATCCTAGTAGCGTGAGAATATATTGGGTATCAAATATTGGTATCCTATCTTATTGAATCATATCCCAGCTCCCCTCATGGGATAACAAATCATATATTGGATAGGATAAAATGAGACAATATGATAAGTTAATCATATCGTATTGACTCACCAAACAAGAGATAAAAATAGAATATGATAAGTTATCCTATCATATCTTCTTTATCATGTGCTCCAAACAAGCCTTTTAAGTATAACATACGAGATAGGTTATTCTATCTACCATTTTTTTTGTATATTTTTTCCTATCACCCTCCAATACCGTTAGATTAGAATCTCAAGAAAAGAGAGAAAACTATTTTTCTATCTACCTTTGCCTATCACATTCTAACACCGTCAGATCAGAATCTCAAGAAGAGAGAGAAAGATAAATATATGTTAAGATTCTAATATAATGGTGTTTTAGAGTGATAGGCAAATGTAGATAAAAAAATGGTAGGTAGAATAACATATCTCACAATGAGATATGTTATTCTACCTGCTCTTATTTTGCCTACCTCTCTCCACACAGTGTGATTTCAAACTCATCCAACGACAGAGATTTGTTGAATAAAATAGGGGATAGATTATTCTACCTACCATTTTTTTGCCTACCTTTACCTATCACTCTAAAAGACCATTAGATTATAATCTTAATTAATATTTTTCCTTCTCTCTGGTCTTTAGATTCTGATCTAACGATGTTGAAGAGTGGTGGACAAAGATAGGCAAAAAAACGGTAGGTAAAATAACCTATACCATAAAATAAACTTTTCTTCTCCTCTACATGCCTCCCACACTCTTTCTCTCTCCTCATTTTTTTCTATATCGATTTGCGTAATTTACAACCTGAAATTATATTTGAATTTAAATCCATGCAATGATTAATGGCATGATAGTTCTGCCGGACAATTATAATTTTTAAAATTCCTTCAATATGATATAATTGAACACGGCAGAAATCACAAAAATACAAAAAAACAAAAACCATGACTAATCTGTTCCTTTGAATTAATCCACGATTACCGTAAAGTTTCTACTTTGCTTTTGAAATTTGAAATCGAATCAACTTATCTCCTTCTTTTTTATCTTGTTTTTTTGACCTTGAAGTCGAGAAATGATCTTTATTTTCTATATGTTACGCCCGCCTACTTGGTTCCATAACATAGGGCATCTGATTTTTTTCTTCTTTGACACATCATTTCATTTTTTTAGTAAATGCTCCTAACAATGGCTAGGTTCCATATTTGAGAAAAAAAAAACTTACACCTTTTTTAGATGCACGTCATTGAAGAGAGATAAAAAAGGAGGAGAGAGAAAGAGAAAAAAGGATAGAAGAGCAAGGTTAGAGAAGATTATAATCTAAGGTAGTGTTTGGTTGGGGATAAGTTAAAATTTTGCTGGCTAAGTGCATGTGGGAATCTGAGTAAACCACGTTTGGTTGAAGCTTTTTGGAAAATATGCCCTGCAATGCAAGATGAAGTGTAAAAATTGGATTTCGACACTGTTGAAGAAGCCGTTTAAATAGGTGGTATTGGTTTGGAAAATCGGATAAGTGCAAAAGGTGGAGAATGGCATGACAAATATAACCTTCCTTCTTAAGCCGTCGTTGGACTCCTCCTCTGTTTTTTAGTTGTCGGTCAAGCAAATGGACATAGGCTGCAACAAAATCAGAGTGTTTCCAAGCTTTACAGCAGCAGAAGCAATTGGCAGTATCACACAAGATAAACAATATGTGGGCTAAAGTACATAAACAAATTTACCCTACCACCATCCATCTCCACTGACATCTTCATTGTCGCTCCACCACACCACCATCACCTTCCCTTCCAACAACCCATCGACCCATAACCCATCACCGGACATCATTCCTCACCAATTCCAGCAGCCACCAACCACCGCTTAACCACCACACTTCAGCCACCGCTCCATCAAGACCGAAGCCACATTCCACCGTCACAGCACCCCACCATCATCATCTTCTAAACCGGATTGGACCCACACAGCCAATAACCACTTCAGCCCCACTGTTGGGAAACCAACCACCGTCGTTCCTCCATCTTTCATCGGTCAAGATCCCATTCATCTCACCAAGCCATTCGAACCTTCACCACCAAGAGAAAACTTTACAAAAGAGGTATGGGGATCTCATGGCAGAAGTAGAAAGGACACAAAATGTCATGGACCAGTTCAGGGTACAAGCTCAACAGCAAGGAGAAATTGAAGCAAACAATCATGCACTTCACCTTACCGAGGTCACAGAGAGTCAAAATAGTTAGAAAAAGAACTTTACATGTTAGAAAATGCATAATTTTATAAAAGGTTAATTTCGTCTTTTGCATTATTTTTCCCATCACAATTTTATTTTCAATCAAACACAATCTGTATATTTAACCCAATTTTTCTAATAATATTTTGCTGAGCCCGTCGGGCTGGCCCGCCCCGCTGGCCCGCCCCGCCCACCAAACAGGGCGGGCTGGGTTGAGTTTTTCAACCCACCAGCCCGCCAAACCCGCCCCGCCAAACCCACCAGCCCGTCGGGCTCGGCCCGCCACGGGGCGGGCTAGCCAAGCCCCCCTTTTTTTTAGGTTACCCAATTATTAAACAATTTTTTTTCATACAACACTTTGTTACTTGTTTTATTATTCTGCTTTATCTTAATATGATTTTAATTTTTATTATTATTTCTGGATTGAAAGATGCATATTTATATGTAGATTATTAAACACTGATCTTTTTGGTTTCATAAGCACATTAGGATTTTATGCAGACTTTTATATGCTTTTATGCAAAAAAAAAAATGTGTTTTTATGCAGAATTTATTTTTTTGTATTTTATTTTTATATTTTTTATATATTTTTATATATTTTTTTATTTTAGATAACTACCCACCTTAAAAAAATTTCTGGCCCATATTGCCAGCCCCAATTATCTTTACGCTACCAAACACTACTAACTTTCCAACGTCTTTCCTAGTAAAGACAACTACCCACCTTAAAAAAAGCTCTCGCGAACCAAACACTACTAAGGTATTGAGATGAGTAGACAAAGATAGTGAGAATAACTTATCTTTAAAATTTAACCCTTCAATTTTCCAAAAAAATAAAATAAAATATAACCTTGCAAAAACCCTAAAACCGTAACCGGGTCATTGTGATAAACTCTGATGGCGTGCAATGGCTCTGGTTGCCAATCCGGTTGCTACAAAGACGAAGAAGCAACATCTAACCAACTAACAGATTCTGTTGAAACCGAATCAACGAGCCCTAGCAATCTCTGCATCAAGTGCAAGCAAAACGACGCCGTTTCCGGCTATGGCGGAATCGACGATGGGCGGTTCTGTGCCGATTGCTTCAAGAGCAACTTGTTCGGGAAGTTTCGGTTCGCCGTCACCTCAAACGCCATGATTTCTCCCACCGATAATGTCCTCGTTGCCTTCTCAGGCGGTCCTTCTTCCAGGTAAACACAAATCCAATCCTCTTTTCTGTTTTTCAATTTATTGCATTATTTGAAATGTTGGGTTAATTTCAATTTTGATAGTTATATTTTGTAAATGATAAAAGTGTATGCTTTTTACTTTTTAGGGTAGCTTTGCAGTTTGTGCATGACATGCAAGAGAGGGCTCAGAAGAACTTTGATGCTAGTAGAGATAGGTCATTGCCTGTGTTTGTGGTTGGAGTTGTGTTTATTGATGAGAGTGCTGTTTTGCCGATTCCTTCTAATGAAATGGAGGAGGCAGTTGAAGTTATTAGTTCGGTTGTGTCAAGTTTGGCCCCACCAGCAAAAGAGTTGCATATTGTTCCTATTGAGTCTGTTTACAACTCAGATTCTAGTGATGGAAAGGAGAGGCTAATCAAGCTAGTGAATGCGGTGAGTGATCCAACTGGAAAGGAGGATATGTTGCTTTCTCTGCGCATGTTGGCCCTGCAAAAGGTTTGTTTCTGGATGTCATGCTATTATCTCAGTTAGAATGTTATGTGTGTTCATTTGTATATGTTTATTTGAAACTCTTCATCACTGTCCAGGTTGCATCTGAATTTGGGTATAACAGATATATATACTTGTACTAGGATCGTGCATTTCAAGGATTGCTTCGCAAGTCATTTCAGCCACGGTGAAGGTTTGTTATTGGATTTGACTGAGTCAAAGTCATTAGCAGTAGTAAATTAAGGATTTTCTCCAGAAGAGGCCAAATTGAATGTTCTGTGGTCTAGCATAGTATACTTGGCTGCTATGTGATATATATACTCTGCCAAATTACTTATTTTTGTTTTTGCATAAGTGCTTTGTCTAGTTTCTCCTTAAAGCATCATAGTAGAACAGTCCAGTTAGTTTTTGAAGTTATAAGTGTTCTCTTTATGTGCATCTCTTTAGTTGCATTAACTCCCTGGGTAAACATTTTGTAAGGTGGATTGTGGATAAGAGACTTTAGGCATTTGTTAAACTAATCTTCAAAAGGTAAAATTATAGGTTGCTGTGTTTACTGAGCTTAAAATTTTTTAGGACTATCACTGACGGATCTTTTGCATTTGGTTAATACAATTCAATTTTTATATTGCATTTATCTGAAGAATATAATATATGCCGTAGGTTGATCTCAATATGATGAGATTGAAAATGCATGTGAACTATTTGAACTGAACAGCCCTCGCTACAAGCTGATGCATGTACTAAGCAAATATTTTAGCCTCCTCTTATTTTTAATTCTTTTTAAGCTAAGCTTTATGCAATTATGTGGATTTTAGGATTCATGTCCACATTGCACCTTTATAAAATCCAATTGTGTTGCGTACATTTTGTAGTAATCTTTATGGCGTTGTCTTTGTTTCTTATGTTTCTCCTTTCTCTTTCAGTCTACTTAGGAAATTACCTTAAGTAACAGCTTCTCGTGTCCTTTGTTTTAACAGGGTCAAGGATATTCATTACCTGCAGATATACAGTATGTGGATGCTAGACGGGAAATTCCTGTTGTGCTTCCTCTGCGTGATTGTTTTGCCCAAGAGATCAACATGCTTTGCCACCTTGACGGGTTTGTAATCCTCTGGATATGCCATTAACATTTACAACAATAAAATTTGGTGTCTTCTTGTTTTTTCTGTTTAAAGTTTTGTGAAATTTCACATTATTTTGCATGTATTGTCTTCTTTGTTTGTTAGTCTGAATTATATAAATCTTACTGAATGGATGTGTCTCATATCTTTGGCAGGGCAGTCTCAAGACTATAAAGTTGTCTACAGGTCCGTGCTCTAGCATTAATGGCATCACCTCATCTTTTGTGGCATTATTGCAGGTATAACTTGCTGTAACTTACTCCTCTGATATTTAGCAGGGTTATCTTTAGCGATGACTGATGGGTGTTAAGCTTAGTAGAAAAATCAGTCATGACCTGTTTAATGAGTGTTTTAATCTGATTTATTAGACTCCTCATCTTTCGCATCATGTTCTATGACTTGATGTGCCCCATATATACAGCTATATATGTGTATATATGTCTTTGCAAGTACAATCGGAGGCAAATCTTATATACAATAGCTTGTGGTGGCTCTAAATTTATAACTTTTTTGTAGAGTACGTTATTTTTCTTCAGGGCCAGGAAGTTTATTAATAAATAGGCTATGGTTTTACACAATATGTGGCTTAATACCTGCCTTTTTATGGAATGTGATGTGTCAGTCAGACTACATATTCTATATAGAATTTTAAGTGTTCTCTTTTATGGGTTGAGATGGAACATGCTTATGTTGATTAGAATTTATTTTTCCTTTTAATAAAAGCTTAAATTTAATTTACAAGTAATTAATTGAATACCAGTGTTGCAGGAAGAAAACCCATCTCGAGAGAGCACAATTGTAAGAACAGCCACGAAACTTATTCCCTTCCAATTCAACAGGATTCCAGAGATCGTTGATGGTAATGTTCCCTTGGCAACTCGAAGACGCCAGAAGAGATATAATCTCAAATCCAATGAATCTGTTTCCTCAGAATCTTTCTGTCCTCTCTGCAATAGCCCACTCCACAAGTGTGAGATTGTTGACCGGAGCAATCATGATAATTTCAGAAGTAGTGACATTTTTTGTACTACCTGCTGTTCAAGTTGTCAGTTTCAGATACTTCCAAGAGATTCCACGTCACTTGAGCAATTTTATATGGATTTACCTCAATCAGTGATTGCCCTAGCAAAGCAAGCTAACAATGGTAATTTGAGTCTGCTAAGGTGAGTATTGGTTTAATTCATTGCATTTCAAATTTGGTAACAAGTCAGATTCCACTGGGAGGTCTTGAAAACCCTAACTTTAGTATGGCACCAAATGCTATCTGTTTTCTTATAGTTAACTTTGCCAGTATATGTTAAATGAAAGTAGGGTAAAAGAAAATAAGAATATGGGAATTTTGGAGAATTTGTTTCTTTGCTATTTTTTGTCAAATCGAGTGGATCATTTTGGTAGCCATGAGTCCATGACTGATAGGAAATGAAGTGTTCCTAAATGAAATTGTTAGAAATTAAATTCTTCTTCAATTGATGTCATGCTGTCCAGTCTTTGGGTTTTTTTTTCTTTTTTCCTGGCTAGGGGTTCTTTGACATGTTCAAGCTTACGGTTATACTATAATACATAATTTAATGTTTTGTTGCTGTTCTTCGGTGGGAACACAATTAATGAGTTATGTTCAATTTATTATGACTGGTTTTCTCTGAAGTATACTCGAAAGATTCTACTTGTTTTATGGTAGGAACTTTAGGTGTCGATTTTTCTTCATGACATCAAAGTTTACGTGTCAATATTCTCTTTTTTCAGGGAACAAATACAAGATTGTTTGCTTTCAGATGGTGAAGATGAAACATAGATTTTCTGGCCTACACTGAGGCTTTCAGTTCAAGGGATAAATACTGGTTGTAGTAATTTAATTTACAGTTTGAGTGACTTGTGAGGTTACTTTTAACCACTGAGATTCACTGGGATCCTTAAGATCATGGTTGTTGATTCTGTGTTATATTATTTGAGAACATATTTAAGTATTTAATAAAGTGATAGATGAGATAGCTGATTTTTTTTATCTGTCAATTTGAAGAGTGATAAAATTGACTAAAACAAAGAGAGAGAAAAGAAAAAGAAAAAAAATACTCATCCAAAAGGTAAACCAAATACTCAAGTTCAATTTTTAGGAGTATGAAAGTTTTTTTTTTTTTTTTTTCCTTCGTTGTAGATGTTTCAAGTCTGAGATGGAACTCAACTTCTAAATTGTCATGTTACCTTCCTCTTGTCCTTAAAAGGTTTTGTTTCAAGTCTGAGATGTTCGAATATCAAAAAGGAAAAATACTGATTTAATCCTTGTCTTTTTTTAAAAAAAAATTGTCATGTTGGAAAGGAACCTTTATGTTCTTGTCCTTAAAACGGTTTTCAAATTAGACACTGTCAGAGGACTGTGCGAATATCAAAAAGGAAAATTATGATTTTGGAGCTTGTGCAAAACATAAATTAATTTAATTATTTAAGGAACATTAATTACATCCGTGGTTAATTGTGTTTGAAAAATTTTATTATGTTGATCAATTATTTTGGATGACATAAAAAACAGCCTGACAGTTTGTACTTCATTGTGGAACTTTCATCCTAAAGTTCTAAATAAAGATGAAACTAAGAAGCAAAATACCGTCATATTTTCACGTTTTTTTCACGTTTTAGGTGCAGCCTTATCTTTTGTTCATAAATATTTTTGATGGGTTCAGTAATTATTACATAAAATTAGCTTGTATAGATTTTATTTTTTAGTGAGAGAAAGTAAACAAAATCCTATGTTGCTCGTGTGTATTAGCAAAGTCTTCAGTTACGTTTCTCTAGTAGCTAATATTATGGGGATAAATGGATTTTTGCTCTGTTCTGCTCATATAAGCCAAAATACAATTAATGGAAATAGTATAATAATTAAGAAAAAAAATTGAAAATACTCCTTTTTTAACTTCAAGTAAGTTGCATTTACACTCAAGAATTTCCTGTAGTATGCAAATCGTGCATGCTACATCTAGAATTAGGCTACATCTGAAATAGTAAATAATTAAAAATTGTCTTTGTAGAAAGAAAAACATAGAAGATTGGCTACGTCTGTTGGTTTACTTATCACTTGTGTATGGCGTATATTCCATTAGCATATACCGATATACACAACACAACCTAACCTCTTCAAGAAAAAAAACAAATAAACAACGACTTGGTAGACTGCAAAGTCTATTGGTTGTCTTTGTTATATGAACAGAACAAGTCTCTATTTGGAGGCACATTCAACACAACCACAAACTTGTATCCAAACTCTGTTTCTGCTCTTTCCCGATTGACATGGCAATCTCTGTTGCTGAATCCCTGTTAAAGAAGCTTGCTTCTCATGTTTATGAAGAAGCTTCTCGAGCCTATGGTGTGTATGATGATCTGAAAAGGTTCAAAGACACTTTGTTAATTGTCAAAGGGTTATCATTGGATGCTGAGGAGAAGAAGGAACAAAGCCATGCCTTGCGTGAGTGGCTGAGGCAGATTCAACATGTCTGCTCCGATGCTGAAGATGTTTTGGATGGATTTGAGTGCCAAAACTTGCGCAAACAAGTGATCGAAGCTTCTGGCAACCCTTGGATGAAGGTAGGCCACTTATTTTCATCTTCTAATCCTCTTTTTTTCCGTATTAGGATGGCTCATCAAATCAAAGAACTTAAGGATAGATTGGATAAGGTAGCTGCTGATGGGAACATGTTTGCTCTTAAGAGGATTGATGTTGACCCCACACTTGTTGTGCAAAGGAGAGAAATGACTTATTCCTATGTTGATGCTTCAGATGTGATTGGAAGGGAGAATGATAGAGAAAATATTATCCAGCTTTTGATGCAACCCCACCCTCATGGTGATAAAAGTCTTTGTGTTATTCCCATAGTGGGCATTGGAGGTTTGGGGAAGACCACACTTGCTAAGTTGGTGTTCAATGACAACAGGATAGAAGAGCTTTTCACTTTGAAGATGTGGGTGTGTGTCTCTAATGATTTTGACATTAGGCAGATAATTATCAAAATCATTAATTCTGCTTCAGCTTCTGCTCCAACTACTGCTCTTGCTCACCATGAAAACATTAGTATCTTAGATATTGAGCAACTACAAGTTCATCTTAGACATAAGCTTTCTGGTCAAAAGTTCTTACTTGTCTTGGATGATATATGGAATGAAGATCGTGCAAAATGGATTGAATTGGAAAGTTTAATAAAAGTTGGAGCAGTAGGAAGCAAAGTCATAGTGACAACACGTAGTAACTCAATTGCTTCAATGATGGAAAACGTTTCCTCGTATGTTTTAGATGGTCTTTCCATTGAGAATTGTTTATCCTTGTTTGTCAAATTGGCATTTAAGGAAGGCCAGGAAAACAAATATCCAAATCTAGTGGAGATCGGGAATGAAATTGTGAAAAAATGCCGAGGGGTTCCACTGGCAGTGAGAACATTAGCAAGTTCCCTCTTCTCAAAATTTGATTTAGATCAGTGGGAATTTATAAGAGACCATGAGATATGGAATTTAGAACAAAAAGGGGATGATATTTTACCCGCTCTTAAGTTAAGCTATGATCAAATGTCATTCTATTTGAGGCACTGTTTTTCTTACTTTTCCCTTTTCCCCAAAGATTTTTGCTTGAATAGTTTGATAATTGGTGATATTTGGGCGGCGCATGGATTACTTGAATCCCAGGATGGAAGTCAAAAGGTAGAGAATATTGCAAGACAATATATAAATGAGTTATATTCAAGATCATTTTTTCAGGATTTTGAAAACCATGGCCACTTTTACTATTTCAAAGTGCATGATTTGGTGCATGATCTTGCGGTGTATGTTGCGAAAGAGGAGTTTCTAGTGGTAGACTCCCACACTCGGAGTATACCTGAGCAAGTAAGGCATTTATCAATTGTACAAATTGATTCTCTCAGCCATGCTTTGTTCTCCAAGTCCACAAGAGTGAGAACTATACTATCTCTCATGGAAGGAGTGGGTCTTGATAGTGAAACTATTTTGGATACATGGGTATCAAGATACAAATACTTACGGTATTTAGATTTAAGTGATTCTTCGTTTGAGACTCTACCTAATTCAATTGATAAATTGGAGCATCTGCGATTTCTCTCACTCTCCAATAACCACAAAATCAAAAGACTTCCTCATTCTATATGCAAACTCCAAAATTTGCAAGTATTGGTACTCACGGGATGCATGAACCTTGAAACACTGCCTAAAGGATTAGGAAATCTGATCAGCCTTCGAAAACTGTATATAACCACAAAACAATCTGTTCTGTCACAAAATGAAATTGCAAGCTTAAGCAATCTTCAAACTTTGTGTTTTGAATATTGTGACAATTTGGAGTTTTCATTCAATGGGGCACAACTCACTTCCCTTGAAGTGTTGGAAGTTCGATCATGTGAGCGCCTTGGGTCCTTTCCTCTCCATATTCTCCCAAAATTGGAGTATCTGCAAGTTGAAGACAGTCCAATGATGTTAGTGAACTACGAAAGCCCAATCCAAAGATTGAGGATGAAGTTTCTGCATCTTGTGAATTTTCCAGGGACACAGACACTGCCTCCATGGATTCAAGGAGCTGCGAACACTTTACAAACCTTTGGAATTGTAGATTTTCCTAATCTCAAGATGCTTCCCGAGTGGCTGACAACAATGACTCATCTTAGGTGTCTAGTCATTGTTGAGTGTCCTGAACTGTTGTATCTTCCAAGTGACATGCATCGCCTCACGGCCCTTGAATATTTGGGAATACATGGTTGTCCTGAATTGTGTCGAAAATGTCAGCCTCAATATGGTGAGTATTGGCCCATGATTGCTCACATCAAATGCCTTGCCATTGGAGAACCACAAGGAGAGAAGGAACCAAGGTAAAAATATTATTTTGTCACTAAACATTGACACACTTTTCAATCCTATCCACTTTTACAATATTTTTGGTATGGAGCTAGAGAAATTAATGGTTCGCTGTATATAAAGCCATTGTTAATAGATATTTGCATTTCTAACTTTAGCCTCCTGAATATTTCAACTATAAATTAGAGAAGGAAAAGAAAATAAACTTTATAATTGTATTTAATTTCTCCTGACATTAAGCCTTCCGCGGGGAAGCCCACATCAATTTCTTTTGGTTGTTGTAGAAGTTGGTTAGTTCTGTTTCAAGTAGTTAAGAGCTTCATTTTCATCAAGTGAATAAAATCATAGAATCTCAGTAGTAACAGTGTAAATTTTCATGGGGATAAAGTTCAATGGGGAAGTACTTGTTTGGTATATCAGTAGAAGAGGAAGACTTTTTGAGAGTAATCTTTTCTTCATTTACAGATAAGGTAGAACGTAGATGATGAGGCTGGAGCCAAGCACAGAAGAGGGAGATGAAGAGGCTTCAACAACACCATGAAGAGATACATCACTTCATTTCCCTTGAATCATTGATTTGTTGCAAAATTATACATCTCTCAGGCATTAAATATTAAGGTGTTTTTAATTCGATTTTATTTTGTTTGTGTTTGACTTTATTTGAATTTTTGCTTTTTAATTTATTCTCTCTAAATTTTATAACTTCTGTATTTTCATATGTAATCTTCAAGATTTTAAATTGGAGTTCAGCAAGTTTTAAAGAAAAACTCGATAGGAGAATTCATCCAAAGTTAGATTGGCCCAAATTCTAAAACATTCTTGTTGGAATTGGAATTCTTATCAATAATTAAAGAAGTTGGAGATTTTGTGAAATTTTAGAAAACCAAATAAAATAAGAATTAAACTCTTAAACTTAATTTATGAATAAAAAGAGAAGATCAAGAGAAGGGACGTAGTTTGGCTTGAACGATTATGGGTTTAGAATCTTATTGATTTAATATATTTTTTTTAAAATAATCTATTTTTTTTTACTCAATCGAATGCTTATAATTGTTCTTAATGTTTTTAGGAATTGGATAAATTAACTTGTGTGCTGTGGGGGGAAATTAGAAATTTATGCATAAATTAGATCATGTCATAAGTATCATAATAATTAATATTTTTCTTGATAAGAATAAAGGTTAATTCTTAGTAGTATTGCATGACTTCTCTAGCTTTTGGTTATACTCGTAGACCTAGCTTATTGTTTTGTTGGAATATTCTTATTTTTAGGGAACAAATACAGCATTGTTGCTTTCATATGGTGAAGATGAAACTTAAGGCCTCTTTGAATTCTATTTTCAAAATTAATTTTTTAATATTTAGAATAAAAAATAAAATAAAATTGTTTGATAAAACTTATTTTATAAAAAGTATAACTATTTTTTAATTTTTAATATCAAAATTATCGGAACATAACTTACCTGAGTTATTTTTATTCTGTTTTAATTTTAAATCAATCGGGACCATAGATTTTCTTGGCTAAACCGAGGCTTTCAGATAATGGTTGTGGATTCTCTCAGATATTACTTGAGAGCATATTTAACTATAAATAAAGTGAATAATGAGATATGAGATATCTGTTTTTTGTTTTAATCTGTAGCAATTCGAAGAGAGTGTTAAATTGAAAGTTGACTACAAATACTTGTTTTTTTTCTTTTCTTAAGAAGTTGTTTTCAAGCTTATTAGAGTATTGCTTAATTGGTTAATTGCGTATAACAACTGAAATGTCGCTGTATTAAAGATTCATGTTATGGGAAGTTTTAGACTACGACAAAAAAATAAAATAAAATAAAATGAATAAATGAAGTTGAAAAATTACTTTGCAATTTTTGATTAGTATGAAAATGTGTTTTTCCCCGTTGTAGATGCTTCAAGATCAAAAAGAAAATTGCGGATAGCATATTAGAATAAAAAATAATAAGATTATAAATGGTTGAATTGTATAAACTAACTTATAATTTACTAACACTTCAAAAGATTTGCGTGTGTCGTCTTTGATACTCACTAACGCTTCCGCTATTCCCATATTCCCATACGTTATAAAATTTAAGGGGATTTTTTTGAAATTTGCATTTTTTTTTGTCAAAAAAATTTGCCGGGCATCGTGGTGGTCAAAATTTATAAGAAGTTGTTAAAAAAAGCTTATTTGATATTGCAAAATTTAATTGGTATAACAACTGAAATGTGTTATTAAAGATTCATGTTTGGACGTTAAAGTTTTGATTGAAATCATGTGTAAAATGTTGTTCAAAAAAAATTTGCCAACCACTTTTTTATTTTGCTTCAAGATCAAAAGAAAATTGCGGATAGCATATAACACCACCTAAAAAATGATTCAAAAGTTACATTGTATTATGTTTTTAATTCTAATTATTAGATTCGTTAGATTATAATTATTGAGTTTAATATAAATATTTGTGATAATTTATTATTTTTTTCAAAATTAATGGATATTAAAAGTTTTATCGTCCAAAAACTGTAAAAATTGACTCAAAAATTACATTGCATTTTTATGTTGATCCGACGATTATATTTATTTCTATTTTTGTATGATTATGATTCCCTATATTTAAAGTGAAAGTATCATATCTTTCAAAAAAAATAAAAAATAAAGCTTTAAATCGGAAAAATCATAATCATACAAATGTGAAAATAAATATAAAATATTGTTTAATCACGACCATACAAAGATGAAATTAAATATAACCATTCGATCAATATAATCGATTTAACGATGATAATTGATAAAACCCAATTATTAATGACAATTTATTATTTTTTTAAAATTAATAGATATTAAAATTTTAGTTTCATATTTTTATTAAATTATTATTAAATGTTAAATCTAGCATTTGTTAGATAAATTAAAGATATTATTTAATATCAAAACATGTTTTAACGTATCGAAATTTAATATTTTTTAAAATTAATATCTCAAAACATTTTATGGTATAGTATTTCGTATCCTTTAAAGCACATAGATATCTACGGAAGTGTCATATTAATTTCCATTTCTTCTGATTATTTTCTTAAATTGCCACGTAATCTTATTAACTAAAAAAATATTCAATGAAATTAATTTATCTTATTTTTGTTAAATAAAAATAAATCAAGTGAATTGTTTTTGTGAAATTAAGTTGGGTCCCATAAAAAGTTTTATTTCATGTCATGTAGCATAATAGAAACAAAATATTCTTAGTACTAAATTTTTTTATTATCAATCTATTAAAGAGAAAATGTTGATAGAAGAGTGGTTAAGTGAGTTGGTAATAGAAAGAGAAAACGAATTCTTCCTCACCACCATCCATTGCATGGACCCTGAATCAGAGGAATACGCCACCCACGACCTACCAACCCCCACTTCACCGGAGCCACACCGCCGGTCGATCTGCTCCAACTGCCGGCGACCAAATCCGGTGTGTCTCTGCCACGCGCTTCCCGTTCACCCAATCCAAACAACAACACGATCTGCTCCAACTGCCGGCCACCAAATCTGCCACGCGTTCACCCAATCCAAACAACAACACGAGTCCTAATCCTCCAGCACCCACACGAGGCGCACCACAAGCTTTCCACCACTCCAATCCTCACCAAAACCCTCCTCCACGCCACCGCCGTCACCGGCCGCCGCCTCCGCCACGGCCTCACCTCATTGCTGGACCAGTCTCCCCCGGCCGCCGTCTACTACCTCTTTCCGGCGACCTCCTCCTCGCCGGCCGTCAACATCTCCGACCTCAAGCACGAGAAACCCTCAGTGTTGATCGCTTTTGACGGGACGTGGAAGCACGCGAGGGAGATGGTGAAGGCGAGCGAGGAATTTCTCTCGAAGTTTGCAATTAGGGTTAGTTTGGGGGTGGATGAGAAAGTGAGTGGCGGAAGCATTTACGATTCTGAATTGGTTTTGAGGAAGGAACCTTTTTCTGGATGTGTGAGTACCATGGAGGCTGTGGCCAGAGCCTTGGGTGTTCTTGAGCCCAACGGGTTCGAGATTGAAGGCACATTGATTAAGATTTTGAAGGAAATGGTTAGGTTACAGGCTGGGTTTTTGAAGCCCATGAAGCCCAGGCCCAAATTGTTAAAGAAGGTTAAGGAAAAGGAAAAAGAAAAGAGTGAGACTTGTGAATGAAAATGGTTAGTGGTTTCTTTTGCTGAATTCAGTTGCTTCTGTCTCAAGCATAGCTTGTGGATTTGTAGTTTTATCATTGTGATGAGCAAATTTTATTTGTTGTGGTTTTATTTTTATAATTAACTATATGCCAAATTATGCCAATGCTTTGGTAAAGATGTATTCTAGATACTATGTACTTCTTTTCTATGATGGGATTGGGTGGTCTTTTTTTATATGGGTTTTATTTTTTCAAAAAGTGTATGAGAAAATTTTGTGTACAGGAAATTTTTTTATTTTCGTGCTTACATGATGAATACAAATATAATTTTTTCTTACACAATTACGGCAATGCTTTGGTAAAGATGTATGCTAGATGCTAAGTACTTCTTTTCTATGATGAAAATTATAAAACCCTTTTTATATATGCACGGTTCATTAATCCGCTTCGAATAGTTTCGAGTTCAGATCTATTATAAAGGGTCGAGAGCATATATTATTTTTTTTCTCTCTCTCTCTCTCTTCACGTGGGTCTCACATGTTTTTATTTGTATATAAAAGAGAAAATTATTAGAAAATTATCTCCTACAATATGATAAATAATAATCCCGAAAAATAATTATGGGAAAGCAACTTCTTTTTTTTTGTTAGAAATCAGGTGAATCTCCTCTCTATACAAATCAAATTTTATTTTGCATAAAATTGAGGCCCTTATAGTAAATATAATGGTTGTCATATAATAAAAAAAATAATATATCTTTTCTTTGATAGTACAGAGTTTTATTTTAAATTCTTGCTTCCATTGTTAAAAAACAATGTGTTGAGTACCAATATTGCTTTTTAACAATGGAAGCTATTTGAGACAATAGCTTGAGTTCGCTAATTTGCATGATATCAATGTTTTATCAACTATAATCCTCTTATCCACAGATCTAAAAAATCAGAATCCTTTAATCCAAAATTATACTTACAACTTTGGAACAGATGAGTGAAAAAAGAAAATTAATTTTATATGTATAGTTCCTATAACAACTCTCTTCTGGCAACATAAATAACTAAGCTATTCACAACATATTTTTTATAACTTATTATCTTCTTAGGTCAAAGTAAAAGGTTATATTTACAAAAAATTTGTTTGCAAATTTGTACAAACTATAATAAGTATATTTCAATTTATAAATTGTAAAAAAAAAATTAATAATTGGATCTTTTCTCATATAAAATATATAAAAAACCAAAAATCTGCACGAGGCCAGTGACCAGTAGGCCATTTTTGCTACTACGGAAAAAGCAGAAATGCCACTATCCACATGATCTGCTGTGTTAATGCTCTTAAAGCTGCCATAGTAATAGGAAGAAATTCACTCGTTAATAATTTTTAGTAAAAGGAAAAAGTTTGTGATTTTTTATATTGAGAAATCAGTTAGTAGTATGTTTTTTGTGAAGCTAGTAGTATCATTTATTGTTAAGTAATCGCTAAACAAATGTTGGTGCTTTGTTAATAAATAATATAAAAGGTTCTGTCAAGAATTATATAAGTTCAGAAGTTTAAATTGTTAACCGAAGGTTTTTAACCAAAAAAATTAATAAAAGGTTTAACATATATTAACTTTTTTTAATTGATTGATAATGGAATGATGTGAATTGAAGGTTAATTAATCAAGAGGTTTTATCGAGAGTTCGTAACTCTCTATCATCTAAAGTAAATTTGATTTGCCTATTTTATCAAAAAAAAAAAAAAAAAAAATTGATTTGCCAAGTCTTGAACTTTCGTATATGTTGACGTCTTTTAGTTTATTAATTTGACCACTCTTGGTCTTGGTTAGATAAATATTAAAATTATTAATGTATTTTGTACCCAAAAAAAAATATTAATGTATTGTCACGTCATATAATGTTGATGCATTTTGCTGAACTTACAAGAATTTTTTTAAGAGTTGGGATTAGTCTTTCATGTCATACATGCACAAACTCTATTTGCAGCTTTTTTTTTTTCTTTATCTTTTCAGTAATTTGTGTCTATCTTTCTTTTAAAAGGACTTAAATTTATGTATTTTAAAAGGATACATATTTTTCTCTTTATTTAATGGCAATATTGTTTTTGATGTTTCATAAAATAAATTTTTTTTATATACACAAAAAATGGATGAGATTCACTAAGAAAAAGAGAAAAAATAAATCTCACTCATTTGTGTATGAGACAAAATTGTAATATGTAATATGAAAAATAATATTTCCTTATTTAATATAATCTTTTACAAAGTTTAAAGACTTGAGAAGTATAGATGAAGTAAAGAATGTGTAACCAGCTTTGACGGAAAAAATGAAGGCTTGTCGTATTTGCCTCTCTGCCATATAAAACATGAATAATTAATATTAATAATATAAATTCTTAATACTATTATTAAACACGTGAATTAATTAGTAAGGAAGGGGAGGGAGATGAGAGAGAAGGGGACGAGAGAATTATTTTTCTCTAAATATGTAGTTATATTAAAAACTTGATAGGAAGAATTTTGTCACTATTGTGATTTCGAAAATGTCATTTTCGACGGAATTTTAATCAATTAATTAATGAATTTTTCCGAAAAAAAAAAAATTTAAAAGTAGTGGTCAAAGAAGATTGTAATTGATCAGAGAGAGGAAATATAGTGAGCTGGCTTTGCTAACACATTACAAGCCTATTTTTCTCTAAATATGTAGTTATATTAAAAACTTGATAGGAAGAATTTTGTCACTATTGTGATTTCATTTATTTTGACCGAATTAATCAATTAATTAATGAATTGGTGAAAAAATCGAAAAAAATAAAAGTAACGGTCAAATAATATTGTTATTGATCACTACTTACAGATATCCGAAAATATATGTGAGCTGGCTTTGCTAACACATTACAAGCCTCCCTCGCTAAGATTAATTTAAGATTTAATGTCCAATTTAACTATATTCCTTTTCATACTTCTCAAGAAATGCATGTCTATTAATTATTTTATGTAAAAAAAATGGCACATATATTCTAATTTCTATAGTTGTAGACTTGTAATGGCACCATTGTATTGCTGGCCTCCTTTTTCCCTCTCCCACCTTGACCATGATATGTGCCATACATGTATGTATGCTGACCCACACAAATTCTACATATATATTAACAAATCTCATGTACCCATGAACCTTCCACACAATTAATTTCTGTATAATTATTAGTATTCATGATTATCATCTAAGCACGAAGAGAGAGAGAGAGAAGAGAGAGAGACGTGGCATGCAAAGGATGCAACTTCAATTCCATATCAAGTATGATGAAAACATTCTAACATGGCAAATGATTTCTATATATGCGAGTTGATAGAAGTTCATCATTTGCATTAGTTAATTTAATTGATTATTTATTTACCAAAAAAAAAAATTAATTGATTATTTTGATTTATCTGTTAAAAACAAAAGTAATATATCATAAGATGTAAGTATAAATTAAATCTTTATTTTATTATTTCTTTTTCCGAACCCAAATGTAATTGTATATAATTTTGGAAGATTATTTCACTGCATTGTTCATTCATTTGCCTTTACAATAATCTGAAGTTCAAAATAAATAAATAAACTAAGAAAATAACTCATGTTCTTTTTAGAACGTGTTCTGTCAAAGTGGAACTCAATTAATGTTTAATATTTTTTTTATTTCTTTTCATTATTCTAATTACTTTACAGCAATTCTCATGTACTTCTTGCTCCTAATGAAATTTAACACGTAATTCACGTGATCATCAGTATATACTTCTTCAAGCAAGATCATAAGATGGCTTTTCACTATGGTTAATTCACTAATCTCAGCTTAGGAGATTATCTGAGAAGCTTGAAAACATAACTTGTTTTGATTTTTATTTTGATTTTTACAAAAATACCCGTGTTTTGCTTTGTCTTTTACATTATCATCAATTCTGTTGAGATATATACTCTCATATTGTTATATGAATAACTAATGTGGAGTTTATAAGATTTTGGACACTCCCACTTTTAGAGCTCGCTATTGGGTGGTGTATCCCAAAGTTCTTTATATGGTATCAGAGCCTCGTGTCCCGGGTTGCTCGCCGCCCCCACTTTCTCTTGTGGAATTTCTTATGTGGAGTTTATAAGACCTTGGGCACTCCCACTTTTTTGAGCTAGTTGTTTGGGTGGTATATCCCAAAATTCTTTACAAACTTAAATGATTCATATATCTTGCAATTTCTTTGTTTTCACAATCCTGCACCAGCAAAATGCCAATAAAATTTCTGATCAGTTGGCGATTAAGGCATATTGATACTATGATTGTGTGTGTGTGTGAATGATAAGAACTATGCTCAAATTCAGAGTAAAATCAGCAACAAGTCATAAGCTGATACATTATTTTCATGTGTTTGTTGGATTTTTATTCTTATTTTAATTTTTAATTTTAATATGGTTGAGTTTAAAGAGGAATATCAGATGAACAGCGAAAAGTTTATAGCCAGCCTAGGTTGTTGTTGACAGTACGAGATTGTCCACCTTTTCTTAATCTCATTGCCCTTTAACCAATTCTGTTTACTGTTTAAAATTGGTGACCGATGAACTAAAATTAAGATCCATAAGGCTTGTTGAGTGTTAGGAAATAAATCAGTGAATAATTAAGCAGTCTTTAGTCAATACACTTCGAAGTTACTTTATAACTTTATCTGATTTGGTTCTTTTAGCTTAAAAAAGAGCTACATTCTTTGCATCCTTGACCCTCTTTTGATTTTGTGGTCTAGACATATCTTTTCCCAACTTCATGGTAGACCCTTCATCTTTTCTGCTTCTATCTCTTTATTTTTCTCCCCTTTTAATTGTAGAATATCTCTTCTCTATCTACGTGCTTAGACTTTTTTTATTTTTTTTACAAATGGATCAAAACTACCTTTTCACTTATTTAAAAGATTAATAAGGAAACAAAATGGAATTCTATTACTCTTGTTTGAGACTTAAGAAAAATGTAGAATACTTTCTTTTGTTAGAGTTTGTTTCAACCGGATAATTTCATTAGATATTGATTAATCTTTTGGAGCAGCGGTGACAACCAATGTTGTCAAACTCGAGTTTCTACGTAGAAACGGAAGGTGGTAGAAACGTAAAACGTAGAAACGACACGAAACGTAAAGTTTTTATTTTCTATCACTTAAGGTCAAGATACAAAACTATATACATGCATGTAAAAAAAATATCACATAATGAACATGTGTGTTGAGTCACTAATCTATTTAAAAAGAAAAATTACTTTTCATAACCAAGTATCAAAATTATAAAGAGTGATAATTAACAAGTAATGGATAACCAATCTGCTCTAACTGCTTTATTCACTCTGCCGATTTTGGATTATCGCTCATCAGGATATAATTCCACTTCTTTCAATACACACAATGATCCAAAAACACAAAACAATTCTCATGATATAACTTATAATAGAATTGTAGTTTTATAAGGCATAATTATAAAAAAGAATATCCAAACAAAAAGATATTAAGATATTGTGAATATGATTTGGGGAAAAAAAAATTAGGTTTTTTTAATTTAATTTTTAGTTTTAAGTAAACACGGTCAAAACGTAAGTTTTTACACGGCGTTTCTATCAGTCTTTACCAAGTACAGTTTTTACTTGAGTTTTAACATGCATCACTCTATTAAAAACATAAAAAACGTAAGTTTTTACACTAATTTTTTACAACAATGGTGGCAACTTCTCCAACTATTTTTTTTATTTATTTTATTTACCGATTCATCGATTATTAGACTAATCCAATCAAGCTAGATAGAATCACAACAGCAATAAGACTCTCCCAACCAAATTTTTAACATAATTATATATTTAAAATCCGAACTTGAAATTACTGATTAAACTGAAGTAAAATCGTGTTAGTTTATCCGATTGCTTGGTGGTAACTTCTCCAACTATATATGGCACATTGGTTAGCCTAATCGTACTGTAATTTAAAGGGAAGGTGATGTACCAATCTTATCTGTTAACTAATAACTAACATGTCCTTTGAATGGTAGATTATTAACTTTCATTAACAACAAGTGATTTAATCGCATTCAATACACTGAGAATGTAAAGTTGGATATAATTGGTGTTTTTTTTCAGTAGGTTAATTTGACTGATTTTCATTCATATAAGAGCTGACCTAACAACATTCTAAATAATAGATTATTGTTCTGCCTACTGAAAGGGTTGCTGTCCTTCATAAAACATAATAAATACACTTCACCTGCTCTACATTATTCTCCACTTACCCATTCTATAAAAAATTAAACGCATGAGAATTTAATTTTGTAGGTTTACAATAACCTTCCACACTTACGGTGGCATACCTTTTTTTTTTATAACCTGAAAGATATATCCATTCAATCTTATTCGGTCACCTTGTTCTCAAAGTACGGCTCGAAAATTACCCCTCATTAAAACAGCTAGTGCATTAGATTTTGTTAGTGGAGAAAAGGTGATACTAATCCCCCTTTAAAGAGAGAGGCACGTCCTCGGGCTCTAAAAGATTTTTCAAGAATTTACTTGAAACAGAATTTGAATCTTTGATTTAAGAAAATCATTGCGAGCTCAGTTACAACTACCCTAAGGGGTTATTCCCTTCTTTTTTACCCAAAGTTTGTTGTCATTTTTCAGTGAGCAATTTCATCTAATTAATCTGATGACGGCATGTTTTTTAAAGGCTAAGGAGCGACAATTGGAGTTATATTGGGTGAGTGATGGACCATGCTACTGCTTTCAGAAGTTCAGCGTCTTTAAATGCAAATTGGATAGGCAATTATAAGTCACAACTCACAACAAAGCAAACCTATCTTCTATAGCTTTGATGTAACTTGACAATGCAAAATAATTTTCATACTCTTCATGGCCCTATAAATTGGTTAATTTCATTTTCACCCCCATATTAGATTTTTCCTTTTATGTTTTAATATGTTCTATCTAATTTCATTTAATCTGTCTAAGACATTATTTAATTGGGTTTACACCAATATTCTAACATTCAAATTTATGATAAATTTTGTCTAATAAGAACGATTTTCTGAGGGGGCGTTTGGTTCAAGAGAAAAAAAAATTACCAAGAAAATATAATTAGTAGGAATATGGTGGGAAAATGATTTTGGTAGTAGGAGAGTTTAAAAAAAGTTGTTTGGTACGCCAAGATATTACCGGTGAAATTGGATTAAATTTTCTGAATGTATGTTTGGTTGAAGGTAAAATATCGATAGGAAAATGAGTTAAAAATACTAAAATAACCCTTTATCGTACTTTATAAAAATTGGTTAATAATACTAAAATTTTTCTGAAAGTGTCTTTTTTGTCTTTTCAATGGAATGTGTCTATCCATTTACCCATCTAAGTACAAAATACCATCTTAGAAATGGTCTTAACTAAACTCCTTTGGCACAGGTGGTAAGGAGGCTGGGCCCCTTAACCAGAGGTTTCGAATTCAAGTCCTGGGAATGGAAAAAAAAGGATTTGGGAGAGCCGCCCCCGAAAGGGTCCGACAGTGCTCGATGGGGATTAGTCTTCGGTTACGGCCGAAGGATACCTTTGAATTTATTCAAAAAAAAAAAAAAAAGAAATGGTCTTATAAACAATGCACTCTATCTCATTTGCTTCCTATTTTTCAAAAGCTAGGGAAATATATTCAATATTTTGAACCAAACATGGTGATCTCAAAAGACCAAAGTCAGATGCATAGGAAAAATTTTCAATAACCGGAACCAAACATCCCCTAAGGGTGTGTTTGGTTGGGGGGAAATGTTGAGATAAATGGGTAAGTGAGAAGTGGGAATCTCCATATACCATGTTTGGTTATACTAACTTCTATACTTACCTACATAAATAATTATCCTATCATTCTCATATATATTTTCATCAATTTAGCCGGCGAAACTTTCCCTTTCATCATGTGGTATTGTTGAAAAGCAGCCTATTTGCTGACATTGTGGTTTAACCAAAAGACCACCGTAGCCTCTCTCAGCGCGCGAAATGAAAATATCGGACCAAATCTATTTGCTTTCGTTGTTAGAGATGTCACTGCTAAAAGACCAACACTTGCACAGAGGCACACTGAAAATGGTGTGGCTGGGATTTGTGGAATACAAAACAAAAACAAAAAATAAGAAAAGAAAGATGGGATTGTGGTTGGGGTTCGTTTGTGAAAGAAAAAGAAAATTTAAGAAGAGGAGGAAGGACGAAGGTGGTTCGGAGAGAAGAGATATCGGGTTGTGGTTTTGATGGTTGGTTGACGGTGTTACCGGTAGAGATGGTGGTTTGTTAATGGGTTTGTGGTGGCTGTGATTTTGGAGACTAGGGGAAGGGAAGGTGGTCATAGGCACGCGGTGGGGTTTGTGGGTCTTAAAAAAAAAAAATTGGAAAGGGGAAGGGGGGACGGTGGTTGCTACGAAGGAAGAAAAATATTTTTACAAGGTTATTTTGGTAAAAGCACATTTTCCCATTTATATTTAACTAAAAGCCAAACATAGACTTTACAAAAGTTACCTAATTTTTTCAGTAAAATTTTTTCCAACCAAACAACTATTTTTACATTTTCCTACCAAACTCACTTCCCAACCATTTTCCTACTAATCACATTTTCATATGATTTATAAAATTTCTATTCAACCAATGGCCCCTGAAGAACACGGCTTCAAAATGTATACTTTTTATATCCACATTTTGAGCAAAGTATTTTTATATATGTCACAAGTTGGATGTTTCACCAATGGGGCGTACAAGTACAACATATATTGTATATTTGGATGTTTAATTAACTGTTTAATGTCAAACTTCGAAACACTAAATAATATAATAATAATAATTATTATTTCTATATTTTACTTCATATGATATTTGATGGAGGAAAATTATTTAGTTTTTAATTATTAATTTTTTTTATCTTACAATACATATAATATAATCTAATTTATTACCTAATATATTAAATAAGCACAATTTAAAAGAGATCATGGCCAGCTCAAACCTTAAACATTACATGAGTCCATGTAAGCATAGAGAAAAGACCAAAATAGGCGGTTGCAGCACGGTGAAGGGATCTTTACCTTAAAAACAACGACTTTGCTTCATCCTCTTATGTAATAAAATAACATATAACAATATATAAGCTTCTTGTCGTTTTTTTCTTTATTTTGTTTTTTATTTATGGTATAAATACTTATCCTTATAAACAACACAATTTGTATCCTTACACTCTCACAAAGAGGTGGGACCAACACCTTTATTTTTTTTGTCAACTTTTTCTTTCTTTATCTATCTATTTTTCTTTCAAAATGACATAACTTTTCATCCTTTAAAATGATACACATTTTCCCCAATATTTATATTGGGCAAAGGATCTCTTAAGTCAGTGAAGATAAAGTTATCTCCGGTGAGCCCAAAATGACGTCATTTTGGGACGGAAATTAATGTATTTTTATAATTCTAATATATTGCAGATTATATTAGTTCTTATCATTATAATTTTTTAATCTTATAACTCAAAACAACATCATTTTGAGCTCACAGGAGATAACTTTATCACCCATAATTGGAGAGATACTTTTTCATTTATATTTATTAGGAGTGATATTCTTACCACCAAAGTTTTCTACTATAAACTCACTACCTATTTAATCACTATTGGATCATCATTTTCTCTTTTTTCAAAATTTTTTTGGCATTTTCTCTCCTTGATTCAATGGTGATTAGATAAGTAGTAAGTTATTAATAAAAAATTTTGATAATAAAAATATCCTCTCCTATGCTTATATCTCTATTTTTTGGGTTTGGTTTTCTATTGTTCTCTTTGGTTTCACCACCCTTGTTGGTGTTTGCTTTTCATAACAGTTTCATTTTTCATCATCGTCATAATTCATTCATACCCTTCTCTCTGCAGCTCTCTGAATTGCAAATCTCAAGAGGCTAAAAAAGTTAGAGAGAGAAGAACACTCACAGGCACACCAATAATTCACTTTTTTTTTTTTTTTCCTTTTCTCTTTTCAACAAGTATCTTCTCTCTCTCTCTCTCTCTCTCTCTCTCTCTCTCTCTCTCTCTCTCTCTCTCTCTCTCTTTATTGCCAGCTCTGCAACCCTGTACTTCCCATACCCCTTTTCTTCTTATCTCTCTCGGCACATAGAAACCATCATCACACCCTGAGATCTCAGGTACGTTCATTCTCTCTGATCACTAACCCCTTTTCTTCTCACACTCATGTCACCACGTTAAATGCTGTTTCTCAACCTTGATCTCATGCCCTCATCGTTTTTCTGATTCAGTACCTTGATTGTTGATCTGGGTCTGCCTCATATTGTGGTAACTTTGATGGGTTCATCTTGTTTTTACTTTTCGTTTGGTGATCACTATGATTCTTTTTTTATCTTTTGAGTACCCTCTTGTTTTGATATTGTTTCAAAGTTTTGAGTTCTTTGATTATCCGATTCTTCTTTTAGTTAGTTTGTTTGTTTGTTTTTGTGATCTCACGCCTGTTATCTTATTTGTCATGATTTGTTTTTGTTTTTTTTTGGGTAATCAAGCTTTGATCAATTGTATTGATTTATGTTAGCTTTTAATTTGAGAAAGAATTTGACTAAATGAGCATTGGAAACGAGGGGCTGGTAGATGTGTTAGCATTAAACTTTGCAGCAACAAATCAAGTTGATCCCCTAAATTGTAGTTTAAAATTCTTCATGTGTTTCTGTTTAGTGGCAGTGCTTACTATTTGATTATTAGCTCAGATCAAGTATGTGCTCAAATTTCCATTGGATTTTGGTATTAACTATTAAGTGAATAGCTCTTATCCAGTGCATTGCCTTCACGATCATAAATTAATTTTCTCCTCTTAGATAGCTTCACTGTTTCAGAATAAAAAAGGGCCGACCCAGTTCAAATACCCACTTCGTGAGTGTCTGGGGAAGGGAATACTCTAGGAAGTCTTTCTCCTGCTTTTTGCAGAGAGACTGATTCGAACCCGCGACCTGATACACCACGGCAAGCAAGCTTACCGCTGAGCCAAGCCGGCCCTTCACTGTTTCAGAATACTGGAAAGAAATTGAAAATCTGGAATGCTGAACCCATTTGGATAATAATGACTTGGATTGGGACATGTTAAGTAGTGGAGCAAGCAGTGGATGAGCAGTTATTTGCTGAACTCTATGTAACAATTTACATGTAGAGCACTTCAACCTGGTAATGCTGCTCTCAGTTTGCAGCATCCACCTGATTAGAGAACTGGGCAATTTGGAATATGACATGGATGGCTGTTGCGCTAACATGGAACTTGTTGATATTTGTTGGTCATAGAAGTAATGTACAATTGGTACAATCATCTAGACATTAAATGGACACTGACCTTACTGTATCTCTTCTTCTGTTTCTTCAACACTTAAGCTTTTGCGCTTTCTAGTATTATAAAGCCATTCAGTGGTGAAAAATGTGTACAATGTGGTTCTATACAAGATGATAAGTTGGATTTAACCATATAAATTGCTTCAGTAGAGTTAAGGAATATATTTCAGCAAAGTTCAAGAGTTCCTTGTCCATGTTAAAAAGATTTATGCACTATTTGCTTGATATTTTAATAAGCCAGGATCAGCATAGTGTTAATTTTTGAGAAAACCAGATGTTGGGTGCCTATAGGACAATAAATAACACCCCCAAGAAAAAGTAGTTTTAGTATGTAAAACAAAAATCATGATTGTGGGGTATTCTCATCCATATATAGTTACTAATGCTCATTGGTTGATAAAATTTAGCAGAAAGAGAAAGCAATTCGAAAACCATAAAATCTGATTTGTGGGGTACTTGAGGGCCAAATATCATTAATCATATTGTGATTGTGACTGGGGTTTGAAATTGGGTAAGGAGACTAAGCAAGGTTGTTGACTTGAAGAGAAAAGTTTTGGATTGTGTCAAAGATACCAAAAATTTCCAGAGTCTGATGACATATTTTGCTTGTGATTGCTGAAGAAGATTGCTTTAAAGGATTTTCTTTTGCTATCATTTTTAACGTTGTTTTAGAAAATTGAGACAAGACATTTCGTGTGTTGTGAGCATTATTATGTAATTAGTGTCTATATTTATTTTGTAAGCTAGAGTCTAACCACATCATGTAAATATAGTAATTAGGAAATTGTTACATTAATTCTACGTATTCAGCCTTTATTTTGTAGTTGAAACACAAAGTTCATCATATGTCTCTTTTTATCTATGTTTACTCTCAGCATGGTATCAGCCTAAACAGAAGCAACCTAGAACCATGCACGTCCGGTGGACCCACTGTTCTCTAGTGAACCGTGTTTCAACTCTGGTTTGTTGGTCTTCCTTGCCGTGTCTTTTTTCGGCATATTCCTCCTCTTTTACTGTTGTCCGTGGCTGTCAGTTCCTATTGTGTGTGCTTCATGCCCAAAGGACTCTTGCATGAGAGGGCGTCTTGGATATAAAACCATTCATGAGCCTTCACCTTACATCTAAAGCACTTGGAAGAGCTGGTTCTTGACATTATGACACCGAATAGAATGGGAGGCTAGAGCCTGATTCAACTGTAGTCCTGAAGTTAGCATGCAAATTTAACTACTAACCAGCCATTTTATAGATTCAGTGCAAGTACAAGCAATTTTCATTTGATAGGACTAGAAAAATGTTCTCCCTAAGTAATATAACCCCACAGATAGGTTAATAGTGACACTGTAGAAATGATTTTTCTGGATATAACTATAATTAAGTTGTTAGTTTTGCTTTCTTTTGATACACAGCATAATAACAATGAAGGAAGCCATCAATTCCCACTTCCCTCTATGTCCAAATGTTTCTTTCTTTCGTTTGAGGAGAACATATTTTTATTAATATAATGTCCTTACCAATTGCTGTGACCCTAACTATGCTGTGGCCTTTGATTCAGTAATTTTCCAAATTTATACTTTAGTTGTTTGTTTGGTTCTAGTGCTTATAAAAGATACAGGGAGATATAGGAAGTCAAGATTTATAAATTATTTATGTTTTGCAAAATGAAGTCTCGCTGCCGCTGCTGTTCTCCATGCTTGACACATGAACCTTAGCAGTAGTTTGCATGATATGGTGGTGTCAGAGGATATGCAATTACCTTATCTACAAAATGATACATGATTTTCTCATGCTAAGACATTGTTAACTCTGTTTCCTCTCATGCAGTGGATTACTTTCCAAATTGTAGACGGCATTTACTGAAAAGACACTATTTTAGAAGGAAGTTTCAGCTATGTCTAGCACTACAAAAG
The DNA here is from genome assembly GCA_032173675.1 of Gastrolobium villosum. Lineage (NCBI taxonomy): Eukaryota > Viridiplantae > Streptophyta > Magnoliopsida > Fabales > Fabaceae > Gastrolobium > Gastrolobium villosum. Next base: position 688,992 of record JAVKPL010003117.1, read on the forward strand.
TTTTGGATCCAGCATTCCAGGGAGTGGGTCAAAAAGTGTATCCTTAATAAAAGGGTGATTTATAAAAGAACTTGTGAAAATTATAATTTCTTCATTTAAAATTTTCTATAGGAATAAAGTAAAAGGGTAAAAATAGTAATGATAAAAGAATAGTGAAAGACTGTAATTAATCTCCAGCTATAAGCATTATTGTTCCTGCTTATATTGTTATATATTGGATATATTATGTACTTGAGGAGTTTTAGACTTAACTTCTTCTAGAGGGGCTGAAATATGGAGGATTGAGAATTTTCTGCCAGTTCCATTGCCCAAATCTGAATATGGGAAATTCTACATGGGAGATTCTTATATCATGTTGCAGGTGCGAACTGTATCCAATGTTACAGTTAGATGTGTTTATACATGGCTATATGTTGTGTCACTTTATGATGACTCGAGGCTGAATGTTCTGGAAGCAGTTCATCTTTTTCTGTTTAGGCTGTGCAAAATACCCTAAATTGCATTTTTAGTTCTCTTGAGATTCAAACAGACATTATCTTGCCGATTATTGTATTGCAACTCTAGATCAAAGCACATAAACAGAAAAATAGAGAAAGAAACTTCTATTCACGTTGGTCTAAAAAAGGGTGACCACTTTCAAATTATAATTCTAGGGGGACAGCATAGCTTACATGATATATAACTGATGAATGCCTTAAGTCTTTAAAGACCTACTCTTGTGAAATTACAGATGATAGTCTTTAATAAAATTCCTATATTGAGTGGAGAGAAGGAAAAAAAAACACCCCATTAAACCCTTACTTACTAGTGAGAGTAGGGATGAGGGCAATCCTTGTACGTAACTTTAAACTTATATATTTGCAAAGAGGTTGTTTCCAACTTTACCATTGTTCCAGGCTCGCCCTATTGCTTAAATATAGATGTCTACTTTTTGTTAAAAATAAAATTAGGAGTTGATTTTACGTTTATTTGCAGACAACACAAGGCAAAGGAGGCGCTTATTTTTATGATATTCACTTCTGGATTGGAAAGGATACAAGTCAGGTAAGTTTGGATTTCACCCTACCCTGTCTCCAACCTAGCTCGTCTTATCCAGCCTTTTTTTCCCTCATAGAATGAAGGAGTGACTAAAATGTTGAACCTTGTAAGATAACATTTTTTTTAGAAAATTTATTGTTTCAAATTTTGTGTTTATGTTTCTTTCCAGTTTCACTCTTTTTTGCTTTCCCTTTTTGAAGTAGTTTTTAGGTATGATGAATCCTACATTTTTCTCTTGAAGGGGCCCCGTCGCATGATCACAATTGTTTGGGAATTCTTGAATCAATATATTTTGACAAAAGAATAATCTCTATTGACATTGTGGTTTTCCTTGTAGGATGAGGCTGGAACAGCAGCCATTAAAACTGTTGAACTTGATGCATCTATTGGAGGACGTGCAGTACAGCACAGGGAAATCCAAGGGCATGAATCTGACAAGTTTTTGTCATACTTTAAGCCATGTATAATACCATTAGAGGGGGGTGTCGCATCTGGATTTAGAAAACCCGAAGAAGAGGAGTTTGAAACACGTTTGTATATATGCAGAGGAAAACGAGTTGTCAGAATAAAACAGGCATAGTGTTCTCTATTCATGAACTTCATACAGTACACATTTTCATTGACTGTAAATCTAATTTAACATTTTCCTTCTGCAGGTCCCTTTTGCACGGTCTTCACTGAATCATGATGATGTATTCATCCTAGACACTCAGAATAAGATTTATCAATTCAATGGTGCGAATTCTAATATTCAGGAAAGAGCCAAGGCTTTGGAAGTTATTCAGTTGTTGAAGGAAAAGTATCATGAAGGAAAATGTGATGTTGCAATTGTTGGTAAGGACACGAGGCACATGTTTTCCTATAACTTTTTGAAAAGCCTATTTTATAATTTTGCATATCTGTTCTTCAGATGTGTATTTTGATTTGTTTCTAACTATAAAATGTATCTTACATTGCAGATGATGGCAAGTTGGACACTGAGTCAGACTCAGGTGAATTTTGGGTCCTCTTTGGTGGTTTTGCTCCCATTGGGAAGAAGGTAATCAGTGAGGATGATATCGTTCCAGAGACCATTCCAGCTCAATTATATAGGTATATTGATTTCATCCTGGTCAATCACCCCCTTCTTCCCGAAGCACCTGTTTCAAAAATATCATCTAACAAGAGATGGATGTTGGTCATTTTTAACTAAGATAAATCCATAACAAAGGCACCTGTTTCAAAAATATCATCTAACAAGAGATGGATGTTGGTCATTTTTAACTAAGATAAATCCATAACAAAGGGATTTTTCAGCTATTAATAATTGATATATATATATATATATATATATATATATATATTTCTGTAAATCTTCTGTGATTGCAAGTTAGATAAAAAATGAGTAGAAAACTTTAAATAATCAATTTCCTTACATTTATAAAAAAGGGTACAGTTAGCTTTTATCCTCCTTTCTCTTCATAATACTTAATATGTAAACTTTGATTTATGATTGCATTTTGGGTAGCAAATGCGTGTGATGAGAGATTTGCATTTATGTATTTTGAGGTAGTAGTGAATAAATTTTTTATGAGACATAAGAGAAGATATTGATTAAAACTTAGGTCTTTTGAATTCTTCTCATTCCATCTGATGTATGAGAAGTCTTGTCCTTGCTTCTTGCTGGTTTATACTGGGGACCATTATTATTTTCTGCTAAAAGTATTATAACCTTACTCAAATCTTTCTTTTTTCCACGTTTTTTCTCCTTAATACTTTTTATGGGATTATTTGTTTTGAAGTTTATTTTTTATTTCTCTGTTATATATGCATTCAAGTTTCTTGACCTGGAGCATATGATCATGTGCTTTCAGTATTGCTGATGGTGAGGTCAAGTCTGTGGAAGGTGAACTTTCTAAATCACTGCTGGAGAACAACAGATGCTATTTACTGGACTGTGGTGCTGAAGTATTCGTCTGGTTTGGCCGGGTAACACAAGTTGAAGAACGAAAAGCAGCTTGTCAGGCAGCTGAGGTAATGCCATTGCAGAATCTATTTCTTCTTATGTTGGTTAAAAGGTGGAGTCATTGATTTTACTAAGATGTTCAGGAGTTTGTTGCAAGTCAAAAAAGACCAAAATCTACAAGGATAACCAGGCTTATTCAAGGTTATGAGACACATTCATTCAAGTCCAACTTTGATTCTTGGCCATCAGGATCTGCTACTACCGGTGCTGAGGAAGGAAGAGGAAAAGTTGCAGGTGGACATTGTTTCTTCTCCATTGTGTTTTGGCTTGGCTTTTTGTCTCATTAGCCATGCTGACTAAGTATGATATTTTTTTGTACTGCCAGCTTTGCTGAAGCAACAAGGTATGGGTGTTAAAGGAGTGGCAAAAAGTACCCCAGTTAATGAGGAAATCCCACCTTTGCTTGAAGGAGGTGGAAAGATGGAGGTGAGTTTGTATATATTTTTTAATTAGTTTCTTGGCTCAATTAAATTAATACCAATCAACGTGAATATTATTTAAAATTTCCAGGTATGGCAAATCAATGGAAGTGCCAAGACTCCATTACCTAAGGAGGATATCGGTAAATTTTATAGTGGTGATTGTTATATAGTACTGTACACTTATCACTCTGGCGAGAGGAAGGAAGACTACTACTTGTGCTGTTGGTTTGGCAAAGACAGCATTGAGGTAATTTCAGTCATTCTGATTTGAGCTCAAAATATATTGTGAGGATTCTAATATTTTGTTTGCATTCACTTTACAGTGCTAACACTATTGTTGAGACTGGCTTAGAGTTTATTGCCTTAAATTTTCATAACTTCTGTTGCTAGTCATTTTGGTTGCTTGGAATTTTTGGGAATTTATGCCTATATACAAGTTCACTTGGTTACATTTCCTTCTTCAGGAGGACCAAAGGATGGCTACTCGGTTGGCTAATACAATGTTCAACTCATTAAAGGGTAGACCTGTTCAGGTATCGTAATGTGAATATCAAGTTGGGGATGTTGCATGGAAACTGTGTATTACTGAAATAGTTTTTTACAGGGTCGCATATTTGAAGGTAAAGAGCCACCACAATTTGTTGCTCTTTTCCAACCTATGGTGATCCTCAAGGTATCATTTGCAAAATCCAATGCTATTTTTATGAACATATATAGATAGTGTGAAGCTAACAAGTTCAACTGACTTATATCTGTTGCAGGGAGGTTTGAGTTCTGGATACAAAAAATTAATAGCAGACAAAAGTTTGCCAGATGAAACTTACACCGCAGAGAGTATTGCACTTATTCGAATTTCTGGAACATCCGTGCATAACAATAAAGCAGTGCAAGTTGATGCAGTATGTGCTCATTAAATTATTCATTTTGTCCACAATAGTTATGTTACTAGGGCTTTTTCTCTATTAATCCACCAAAATTATGCTATTCTTATTCAGGTGGCGACATCATTGAATTCTACCGAGTGTTTTGTCTTGCAATCTGGCTCAGCAATTTTTACTTGGCATGGCAACCAATGTTCCTTTGAGCAGCAGCAGCTAGCAGCAAAAGTTGCTGAATTTTTAAGGGTATTAGCTCAACGTTTTTTTCCTGATATCTTTTTGTATTTTGTTCCTTTCTGTTTTGAGGATTTCTTATCCTCTCCCTAGTTGTATTAACTTTTCTACTTCTATTCAATAGTTCCCTGAATTTTTAAGGGCAGTAGCTCAACGTTTTGGGTCTTCCACTAAATTATTCAAGGACTATTATATAAATTTCAAGCATAACTGAGTTGTCTCAATCTTATATAATTTAAACACATTTTTGAGTTTCTATAGTCTCACGACTGGTATAGATTTACCTTTTAGGGATGAAGTTCAACTCTTCTATAAATGAAAACTTAGTAAACTTATGGAAATGGCTTTCATATTTCTTTTGGTAACCATTATACTTCTATTTATATAGATTTGGTTACTTCAAGATAAAAGTCATTCAAACTGGCTAGGAATGACCTTATCCTTGTGGTTGTACCCTGAAGTGCATTAATTGTAACTAGCTAATGCGTGTTATGATTCTCGTATTTCTTTTTCTCGGGTAGACTTAATGATTGTTTTTAACATGTAGATTGAATAATAGTAGTTTTACATTATACATTATTTGTTAACATGTTATACATCCATGTCCAGCCAGGAGTTGCTTTAAAGCATGCTAAAGAAGGAACTGAAAGCTCAGCTTTCTGGTTTGCGGTTGGAGGAAAACAAAGTTACACCAGCAAAAAAGTCACTAATGACATTGTCAGAGACCCACATTTGTTCACTTTCTCATTTAATAGAGGTAGCATTTCTTGTAACGATTCTTCCCTGTATAAAATTTTGTTTATTTACTGATATTTGAATGTTCTAACCACTATTGATTTTGTAAATTTCTTCGCGATGTGGATGTACCAGGAAAGTTACAGGTGAGTTTGTGACTGCTACTTCATTATGTGAACTTGTCAGCAGTGAGTGGTAATTTTGGGGTTCTTCATGTCCTCTAAATCTATTTTTATATTTTTCTCTTCAGGTAGAGGAGGTTTACAACTTTTCCCAAGATGATTTGTTAACAGAGGATATCCTCATACTTGACACGCATGCAGAAGTTTTTGTTTGGATTGGTCAGTCTGTGGACCCAAAAGAAAAGCAAAATGCTTTTGAAATTGCGCAGGTAAACTTGCTCAACGGATTAGAGCTTTTTCTTCCCATATTTCCTTTTACTTGATGGACTTGATGTATACTAGAAAATTTTCCATCAGAAATACATAGATAAGGCTGCATCTCTGGATGGACTATCTCTTCATGTACCACTATATAAAGTAACTGAAGGGAATGAACCTTGCTTTTTCACAACATACTTTTCTTGGGATCATGCAAAAGCTACGGTATGTGCGAAAACATTAAGGAACTTCCTTTTCTTGTTTTTCTTTTTTATTAAAAAATTTCGCCCTCACTTTTAATCATTGTCACCTGTAAAGTTACAATTTCTCGTTCGTTGAAAACATTATAATTCGTGTCTAACTTGCTGGTTTAGCTAAAGCATATTATTGTTATCCAATATAGGGATCGCAACAATTTTGAAGCTTTATAACACAGGTTCCACCTTTAAAAATAACTGTGGAAGCTCAGATTATAGATACAATAAAACAACTGCTCCCATGAATGAACCAGTGCTACCTAGTGCTATTAGTATATTTACGTATACAAAGTATATCAGATGCATGTGTTATTAGTGAAACTGATATGAGGCTATCATGAGAATTTTGAAGAAATTCAACATAGCGAGACTAAAGGCTAAAATCCATGTAAATTTACATGTTGCAAAACAGGTTGTTTAATTTATTGAATGCTCATTCATTATCTTCCTGATGAAATGCAGGTTCAAGGGAACTCATTCCAGAAAAAGGTGACATTACTCTTCGGAATTGGCCATTCTGCAGAGGTAAAAACCTGATTCAAAATTATCATGAAAAATTTGTTGCCGTTGAACATGCAAAATCTCAGAATTTTTTTATTTATATTAAAACAAACTGCTGAAACTGAACTTCTATCATGAACAATATCTTGCTTAGATCCAACAATGGAGATTCTAAATCATGTCATGTTTCTTTAGCTACATTCATTTTTGTTACAATAATTCTCCACAATAAAGTACTTTTTCAGAATTATGGGACTCCCAATGCAGTCACCAAGACCAAGGACCTTTTTCATTTTGTTTATGGGACTTATTTGTACTGTATTCCTCACATTTCATAATATTATACCTGGAAATACCGTAAGTGCCTTGTAATCTGTAATAAAATTTGAGATAATTTATATATCTTCAACTTTCTACTCTAATATTTGAAACATTCAACACCAACTCCAGGATTATTTTACTTTTGAATTGGATTGTAAAATGGAAGAAAGTTTCAGAAACATTAAGGAACTAATGGTCTTTTTAATTTTTACTTTTTCTTATCATGGATTTTGATGACATGTGTTCTTTTGATGATGTTTAATCCATTGTATGCAATTATTTATGATTTACAAACTCATGTTTGCTACTTCATTGCTGTAATACAATGACTTTGTTTCAGATTGTGGTAAAGGCAAAAGTGAAGTACATAGGGTATCAAGGATCAACATTTGTCCATGTCATATAAGAACTGCAATAAATATGGCTATGCTATATAATTTTAGAATAAATCATAATTTTGAATTACTTGTAGAAAGGCCTCCTTTTTCTGTTTTACCTTAAAACTTAGGGATTTAATTCTATATCATTAATTTTTTTATGTTCTTCCCATTTTGCTTTAATTCATGTGGTCTAATTTGAAAGCCACTTGATACCTTTGTATCTACTATTCTTTTTTCTTAGTTAAATGGTTTCCTATTCTTCTCACGTTCAGGCAAAATTATTCCTAAATGCCTAATTTTGAATAGCTCTTTTCTTTCTCAACATTACTAGTTGGGATTTGATTTTCTCATGTTGCATGAGAATTCAATTCTCATGTTGTGACTCAACTAGTGGTGGGCCCCATATTTATTAAAAAAAGAAAAAAGAAAAGAAAAATTTTGCACGCAAATCGAAGGATCACTAACATGAGAGTTGAATTCTCATGCAACATGAGAAAATATTTTCCCTTACTAGTTATATAAATTTGTGCAGACATAATGTTGTTGGTGTTAGGCATCATATCTAAATTTATTATTGCAGTTATTAATTTGTTGTTGTGTGTGCCTCTATATGCTAACCAGGCTTTGCTGAATCTGTTGACAGGAAAAGTCTAATGGGTCAAGTCAAGGGGGACCAAGACAAAGAGCAGAAGCTTTGGCTGCCTTAAATAATGCCTTTAATTCATCTCCTGAGACAACATCCAGCATGGTATGGCCACTTGGTTATAGATGATTTACTATCTTTTTCTCTGTTATTTTACAGTTAATGAACTTAAATCAATAGATTCTCCTGATAAGATAAGAGGGCACAGGGTAATGACCAGGCATTCATTCCATATAGCATCTTTGTTCCTTCTTTCTTTTTGTTCTTAGTTGTAACGTGTAAGTGAAATAGTTGAGTTTGGGTAAGTATAGGTTCAGCTTATTGCCGAAAGAATGAAAGGAAAAACTCTCAGGTATTTTAACTTGAATTTAATATCTCCAGATTCACTCTGTAGCATAAAAAAATTATCACCTTCTTGGGTTTCATTTTGAAAAGTCAAGTGCCATCGGCCCCAAGAGCTATAAATTCATAATAAGTATTCAAAGTATTCCTCTATGATTGATTATGGGGATTTGGTATAGGGTCAATGGAGCATCCCCTAACAAAATGACTAATTTTTTTTCTCTTAAAAACTATATGTCATAGTTTTTTATTAAAAACACTAGATTGTCTATTCACCCTTACAATCCACTTGGTGCAACATTAAATACAGTTGTCAATCTAAGGGATGGCAATTCAGGTAGGCAAGTCGTGTTTTGTTTGAAACGCCACAACCTGAACACACACAAATAACCATTTTTTGTCAAAATTCTCGACACTAAAATGACCCATTTACTATGGGGGTTGACACGACATAAATAACCTATCAATTTTATTTTTTCGCATGAAAATTATATACATAACCTATAATTAATAAATAGAAGTGGGGTTATTGAGAGTAAATATGTAATTAGATAATTATTTAATTTAAATGGGTCAATTGCAGATCGACACAAACACTGGACAAGCACAAATACTCTTGTAATGAACACGATTTTTCTCCTTGTTAGTTTTTGGTTGACACAAAACAACACGAATACAAATACTAGTTGACAAGAACATGAAAATTTTGGTATCGTGTTTGGATCATGTTGGCATGTCGGGCTGAAAATTGCAGCCCCTATTAGTTTTAAATAACGTTCTGATATTTGATTGGGTCATAGGTGATAATTGAATAAACCACTCCCCGTTGATTAGGGAGTGTGGGTGGAGAAAATCCTTGTACGCAGTCTTATCCTTACATAATTGCAAAGAGGCTGTTTCCTGATTCAAATCCATGACCTTTCATAGGTGATAATTAAATAAAGAAAAGAAATAAACCGGTGCTTTTTTTAACTTTTCTACTCTCACTGATGCAGGATAAACTGAATGGGTCAAATCAAGGAGGACCAAGACAAAGGGCAGAAGCTTTAGCTGCCTTAAACTCTGCATTTAATTCATCATCCGGAACCAAAACTTTTACTCCTAGGCCATCTGGAAGAAGTCAAGGATCACAAAGAGCAGCAGCAGTAGCTGCTCTTTCTTCAGTTCTCACTGCTGAAAAGAAGAAACATTCACTTGAAGCTTCTCCTGTGACAAGTCCTGTTGTGGAAAGTACCGCTTTCGGTGAGAAACATAGCTCTTATTTTTCAAGTCATGTGTTGCTTTTGATCATTTGACAAGTTTGATTTCTTGCCGCAGATGCTAAAAGTGAAAGTGCCCATTCTGAAACGGAAGGTCTTGAAGAAGTTGCAGAAGCGAAGGAGACACAGGAACTTGCCCCTGAAACTGGTACTAACGGGGATTCAGAATCAAAACAAGAAAATGTGGAGGATGGAAATAATAGTCAAAATAGTCAAAGCGTCTTAATGACTAAATCCGGTAGTCATTTGTCTGGAGTTGATCTTAAACGGAGAGAGGTAAGTCTCGGTTTGCATGTTATTGATTTGTTTTATGTGTTTTTGTTAACTGTTAAGTCTTGGTTTGCATGTTATTGATTTGTTTTATATGTTTTTCTAAGTGTTAAATAGGGACAGTGACCATTTTGCCACGTTTGGACAAAAAAATTACCAGACTGCCACACCAACAGTAAATTTTGCCAAAATTTCACGCGGCATAATTCGCTATACAATGTAGCGAATTATGCATGCAAGTAATTTGCTACACAGTGTAGCGAAATATGCCACGTCAGAACCAAAAAGTGCCATGTGTCAAAATTGTTGAAATTCGCTACCCTATGTAGCGAATTTCAACAATTTTGAACAAGACATTTTTTGGTTTGGAGCATCCTGACGTAGCATATTTCGCTACACTGTGTAGCGAATTAATTGCATACATAATTCGCTACACAGTGTAGCGAATTATGCCGCGTGGCATTTTGGCAAAATTTACTGTTGGCGTGACAGTCTGGTAATTTTTTTGTCCAAGCGTGGCACTTTGGTCACTGTCCCTGTTAAATATATGTACCTCCCCTAAAATTTTAATTTGTTACAAACACCCCCTTAAAATGGGACAGTTACTAGAGCTTCACATTAATTTCTTCTGTGGAGGTCTTAATAACTTTATCATATATTGAAGGGTATTTATAATATTTGAAAGCCTCTAGGGAGCTATATGGTTATACTTTTAATTTCATGCTTTGGGTTCATGTTAACATGTTTTTTTGCTTCTCCACTTAATGTTGATTAGGCCTATCTGTCAGACAAAGAGTTCGAAACTGTTTTTGGAATGACAAAAGAAGCATTCTCTAAATTGCCAAGATGGAAGCAAGACATGCTGAAAAAGAAAGTGGATTTGTTCTAGACTCAAATACAATGAGTAACATATCTACTGCTTTTGCATCCTAGTTATCTTAAAATGCACTTATCTGTTGGATAGTGTGGTTTTACTGGTATATACAGTACTTGGATTCCTATGCATAGCACTTTGCTTTTGGCCTATAATGGATGTAGGTGTGGTTAGTGTCAAAGTTTGAATGTGACGCTGCCTGGAGAGTGATTTTTAGTTTCTCCTTTTAAATTGGTGCTGCCTCTTCCTCTTGTAATGCTCACTTATTATTGTAGCAATGAAGACAGTGGACAGATTCAATTCTTTCATTTTGTTGAGTTTGTATTTTAAAAATGTGGTTTTTTCCCCCCTTGTTGCTATTGGTTAGGGTGGCTGGTGTATATGTATTGCATGTTATACTGAATCTTAATATAAAGAATGAAAATTTGTTTGGTTGTTATTTATGCCTATGAATTATGTAAATGTGGTTCTCTGCTTCTCTTTTTTTTTTTTGCTAGTGGAGAAGGTGATTTGGAATTGACATGCAGAGTTTGGGTTAAGAATTTGGTAGAATTTGGTTAAGGTAAATATAAGGCAAACTATGAGTTAGTAAATATAAAACTCAATGAAATTAACTTTGCTCAATTGATAACAAAAGTATTGTTTTAAGAGGAGGAATATTCTTACTACCAAAATTTTCTACTATCAATTTACTACCTATCTAATCACTATTGGATCAACATTTTCTCTTTTTTTCAAATTTTTTTTAACATTCTCTCTCTTTGATTCAATGGTGATTAGATAGGTAATAAGTTCGTAGTAGAAAATTTTGGTAGTAAGAATATCCCTCCTCTTGTTTTAAAATATCAAAGAAATATATGAGGAGGGTTGAAATAATTTTCATTGATATAAATTAGTAAATTACTAAGGCACTAACGCAGTTGATAGTTTATTAGTTGTTTTGTTCAATGTTTGATGGCTTATTAGTTGAATCAATAACCAAGATATTTGGATCCTCCTAAATCCAAATTGGAGATTGAAGTCACTAGCATCTTGAAAAAAAATTAAAAAAATAAAAATAAAATGCATGGTAGTTATAGATCTAAAAGTCCATTCTCTAGTGGTCCATGGACACAACCGCAGAATTTCTTTGGGACCAAAGGTGAAGCTGTGCCCCAAAAATGATTAGTTTTGTTTGAAACCGATGAAGCATATGTAATGCATATAATTAGTAAGGTATGTTGCCCGATTATGGATACAAGTGTTTTGATACCATATGATACGCAAGTACAATAGTTATTTGAAAAATTAAGATATGAGTACTGAAACATATATTAAATAAAATATGCATATTTATATATAATATAAATAAATTAAGATTATTTATGTGTGATTATCCTATTTTAACTCGGCTCCATGCTTCCCAAGTCTTTATATGATGATTTTGAGGTTGACAGGCAGTGACTTAGATAAATATAATATAAAATTATTTAACGTGACTTTCACTTAATAGTTTTTTTTGTTTTTTTATTTAAATTGATTATTTACATAATAAATTTTCATGAGGTCCATCACGAATGAACTCTTATGTGAAGGAAGGTGTTAAAGACATATAATATAAATACACTGATCTTTTTGTAATATCCTTGCCTCATAAACAAGAGATTAAGTATAAGTTCACCATTCACAACCATTCATTATAGCATATCAAGTAGGTTTTTGGCGCTTAGTTGAATGCTAAAGGACATTTACTTTTATTAATTCTTGTTTTCACCTGATCCATTAAGATCTGATTCTTAATTCATGAGCACGTAAAATTTTAAACATGTTGCTTTCATGGATTACTCATTTTAAACATCTAAGGCATGTAATATTGTTGTAAGTGATATTCACAACCACCATAGTATATATAAGTTTGCGGATTTATTTTGATTTTTTTTTTTTTAAGAGTTACTCCATCACCCCAAAAAAAAAAAATTAATAAATAAAGTTATCCACCTAGACCTATCATTTTCTCCCCTCAAATTTGTCAGTGAAGTTCCACCACTGATTGGAGATAGTATCTCGCTTTCAGAAGTCTAGAGGACAAAGAGTTTGGGTTCCATATAAGAGTCTCCAACCATGTTTTGCAAGTAATCTCTAAAACCCATGTCTCTTTCCTTCTTTGTGGGCACGTCCGTTTCCAACTCACTTGGTGAATTTTTCTCTCTTTTTTATCATTTGAATTATTACTCCAAAAGAAACCACTCATCATGGAGTTAATTTCCACGCACAAAGCTTGTGGTAACCTCAAGTAACTCGTGGAATATGTTGGAATTGGTTGTGCAATTGTTTGATGAGTATTTGTTGGAAACAATCAAGTGTGAATGACTAGTTGAGTGAGTAGTGGTGAAGAAGTACCACATCGGCTAGATATGGACCAAGTGATGACTATATAATTGCAAAAGACTCACAAAACTTTACGGCCTTAAGGTTTTGGGTTGAAATATGGTCGGCTCATTTTGTGGTTTATCACTTGGCTCATTGATGGATAAATTTTTTGCAAAGGGTTTTGGATTCCTCCCATACCATAGGCCTCTACAGCCTTAAGGTTTTGGGTTAAAATTCGAGATATTTTCTTTCTAACAATGCAATCTCCTCCACTCACTTACCTTATAATACCTTATAATAAAAAAAAATTAAAAAATTGCTTGCCAAAAAAAAAAATTATTTTTGTATAATACTTTATTTTTTTATCGTGTAAGAATAAAATATTTTAGTTTTATTTTAATTATTAATTTACTTGAATCTAATAACTCGTGTATTGAATAAAATAAAATTATTAGACATAAATAAGATTAATGAACAAAATAAAAAAAAAATATAACTTACCAATATAAAATAATCATCACCCTTTTGTCGTTATTGAGATACAGTTCATTGGGGAAGAATTCATTCATAATTTTTTTTTTTTACAAATTACATTAAGTATGACTGATCATACACTCTTGATTAATGTATGGTCGGTCAAACATAATGTAATTTATAAAAATTTATAAATAAAAATGTTATAAATATAACATTCCCCATAATTCATTATCTACCAACGAAGACACACTCAGAAATCAGAATTGTGATTGTTTATTGTTGGCGAGAAATATCATAAGAGTAGTAATAAATAAAAAAATTCATTATCATGTTACAGATTATTGATATTCCTGGAAATTTTGAGGGAAAAAGTGATGTGTCAAATCAATTACCAACGACCAACTTCAATACTGTCCAAAAACACACTTAATATAATTTGTTGCCGTACTTATCAATCATTGCGTGTTAATATAAATGAAAGAAGTTTGAATCTTTAACACACATATGGTTTTGAGTCTAACCTTAAAATTCATAGACAAAAAAAAAAAAAAAAAAAAATTGAGAGAAATTTTACCTTTAACTTGATTATATTTTAAAAAAACCAGTCTCTTATTTAAGTGAGAAATTACAAAATCTTAGCCTTATCTTCTATCACAAATTCAAATAAAATATAACATATAATACAAACACGTCACCATTGTGACAATAAAAGGACCTTATCCTCTATCACAAATTCAAATAAAATATAACATATAATACAAACTCGTCACCATTGTGACAATAAAAGGACTAAAGGAGTCCCCAAGTCAAATCTTGTATATTTGGTTCTTAGATAATTGTCTCTCTTGGTGTCTTTGCTTGTTTAATTTGGCCTAGAAATTGTAGTGTTTAGTGGCTGAGTCATGACCCAGCTACAATAAAGTTGATTGAAGTGCCCTTCTTCACCTAACAATGAAAATGAAGGATTTGATTATTGGAAAAATGTTTATCCTTTTAAATGACATAACTTATATCTTTTCACTCTCACAAAGAGGTAAGATCTACATCTTTATATTTTTTTGTCCACTCTCTCTTCTTCTTTATCTATCTCTTTCTTTCACTAAAAATGACACAATTTTACATTCTTTAAAATAACACACATTTTACCCATTGATTATTTATATAGTTCTGGGGACACAAACTATCATTTCATTTAAAGTAAAGCTTATTGAAAAGAGCAAAGGGGGAATGGAATAATTGGTTCTTGAATTTTCCCAAAGTGTGCATAGCTTAGACGAGCCCACTTCAGTTCAGTGGGCATAATGAAATAATAAATAGCTTATACAGAGTATCAACCAATTACATAAAGCTGACTGTTATCAACTTGTTTTTTTTTTTTTTAAAGTCCCTTTAATGGACCTATCAAGGAACTCATCCAGCAATTATAAAGTTTGATAAATTATGGGTTTTATTTTATTTTATTTTTTTCATTATAATTTGTATCTTTTGATAAAGTGGGAACCTTTTTAGGCTCCGCAAAAAGTTAATCATTTAGGACACTTTGCCAATACATGACAAGAAGATTTCTTAACCTTGTTGATATGTTGGGAGGAAGTTTCATTATTGTCAAATCGTGTATATAATGGAAAAAATATTTCTATGGCCACTTTAGATAAGATTATCTATAGTTATTCAAAAATTACGTTATTTTGATTAATGAATGTTGTTTATGTAATTTTAGGTGAATTAATGAAGGGTATTTCAGTAAAATGTATATGATAAAAAAATAAACAAAATTATGAAAACACCCTTCGTTAATTCACCTACAATTACAGAAACATCCTTCATTAATCAAAACAACGTAATTTTTGAGATAACTATAGATAACCTTATTTAAAGTGGCGGCTGTAGAAATATTTACCCCATATATAATTTACTTATATTAATCTTCATCTTTAACTTCTCTTTATTCTGATTTTCGAAGTCTGACTTTAGCCAAACCTTGTCATTATTATTATACTCCCAAACTTAATCTATATTCTAATAGATGAGTGATATTCTTATTACCAAAATCTTCCACTACCAACTCACTATCTATCTAATCACCATTGGATCAACATTTTCTCTTTTTTCAAAAACTTTTTAGCATTCTCTCTTGGATTCAATGGTGATTAGATAAATACTAAGTTAGTAGTAGAAAAATTTGGTAGTAAGAATATCCTTCCTCATTCTAATAATCCAAACTAGTCTTTAGCTTAAGCATGTCATGGGTCCCAACACTTCGAATATTATAGGGCCAGTCCCAAAGATTAGGGTGCTTTAATATGCCTTACAATTACAAATTGACACGCAGAGACGCCACATTTCGTCAAATTATTGAATCCCATCAATCGATGTATATTTTGAATTAGGGTTTCCAACATAAGCATAATTATGATGCTTCCACAGAATTCAATGGTGTTCACAAGAGATATGTATTGTTGAAGCTGAACTTTTGTTCACGCATGTTGCTATGAAAGTTTTCATTAAGCTTCATGAGCCACCCGTGGAATGCTGAGTCAAGGCCAATAGTTTATAATATGATAATATATATTGATTCACACATTTAACCACATCATTCAATATTGTAGTGACTCATTCGTAGGCTCGTGACAATGTGACATGTATATAAACCCCCATTATTACCCGTTATTAATGGGACATACATACACTAGCCGACCTCTAATTTGAGCTTCGGTCAAAAAAAATATGTGTATTTTTTTTTTTTAATTTTAGTTAGTTCATATCATAATATATTTAAATTATATAAATATAATACATTTGAGCAAGCAGCACTAAAAAGAATTATAATTTTATTAAATATTTTTTAATTTTACAATATATATATATATATTTATATATATATATATATATATATAAAAGTGAAAGTTGAACACATAACCTAATACGATTTACCTAATCTTTTATCAAAAATATTTTAAGTTTTTAGAAGAGCCAAATTATAAATTGTAGCCCGGGTCAAATTATAATCAATTATATAATTATACATATATAAGTATAATTTGTTAAAATTTAGCCCGAGACGAAACCACACCCAACCAACACATGGCTCCGCCACTGCATACATATAATTCAAAAGCATACAAAAATTTGGCAAAATTGGCGGAAAATTATAAAATAATAGTTTTTGTAAAAATTTCATGCGTTTAACAAATAACTGATTAATATTTATTAGAAGTATTGTAAGCACTTCTAGTTATAATATAATATCTTTTATTTTCAACCCATCATAAAAAATTCTGGTCCGTCATTGACATTGGCTGAGATCATCTCATGTTACCTAGTCATACTAAATGAGACATGAGAAGATTTATTGTCAATCAAAAAATAAATAAAATTTGTTCTATATGTAGTAATTCTTAAAATTATTTTCTCTTGTCAACAATACGGAAATTTGTTGATAAATGACACATGCAATTAAAATAATATGAAATAAAAAAGTCATATAAAATTGTTAAAATGTTTAAAATTAATATCATAATTTTATCTTAAAATAACATATATACACTACGTATATATCTATTTATTTGTCCCCCACTTCTATCATTTCGATATGTAATATGGAATACGCGAAGGTCGATTCTCTCTCTTAAATGATTTTTGTAATTCATTTTCAAATTTTCTTCTAGTTTATGATTTATTTCTTTATTCAATTAAGATTAGGACTATTTTATCTATGTAAACAGAGACAACGGTTTTGTCTTTTATAACGTATCATATCACATCATTACATACTATATATTAATTCATAAAGTATAACTAAACTTTTTTTTTGTTTCATTCTCTTCCTAAATTTATATTAATATTAATATATTATTACTGCCATGATATCTACCTCCGGAATAGTTTTTCCTTTCGTTTGATTGAGTTCGTGGAACTTAATTACCCCAAACCTGTATTTTGTATTTTTATTTACTCGATCTCTTTTGTGACTTTTGCCATATTTTTTTAGGGTTTGGGTAGCTCTTGTTTATTGTGCATCGACTTGTCGTGATTCCAACTTCTTTTTAAAATTGGCTTAGTTTGGACATGTCTTTCCATAGATTGGCTCCATTTTCGTAAGTTACCTATATTTTTAAGGGGAAAACTACTCTTATGTTACATGTGGTAACTTCTCTCCTGCACACCCTTCGATAATTGTGCCACATTTTTCTTTTCTTTTCTTTTTAATTTTCAGATGGTGGAACCCACAAATTTATCTCTATGACATGAGATAACTTATCTCCTTTAACATGAGATTAATAAAATCCATAAATTACCACTTATTGTGTTCATAAAAGATAATATTTTATTTTTTTAATTTTTAAACTTTCTTACTCAATTTATAATATTTAATATAAATTATTTATAAATAAAAAATTAATGTATTTTTTTATAAAAAATAATTAAGTTTCCTTCAGAATTGAATTAACTTTAGAAAAGCTCTTTTCCACACGTTATTATATTGTTGCCTTTTCGTCGGACCTATGCCATCGCAGGTACAAGACACCTAAAGTTTTAAAGCCACTCTTGTATGATCTGTTTTTTCTTCTCTCAAAAATAACATTACTAAAAGTTTACGTGCTTGCAACGGCAAAATATTAAGAGGGACATATATTAATTAAGAAGATAAACAACTTACTTAATTCAATTAAACAAGCTTATGCTATTGAAAATTTAAAAATACTAGTCAACCAAAAAAATTGTACTATTTATGCTAGAAGTTATGGACCTTGAATAAATAATTGGTCCTTAAACTTTCACTTATTTAACAATTTTTTAAAAAGTTATGACAAATTTTAACTGAATTTTATCAAAATTTTCTAACTACTTAGCAATACTCTTGAAGATAAAGTCTAGTGACTTGGGATTTTGAAACCCAGAAGCAGAAGCAGATTTCCTTTTGAATTGATTTCTTAAATTCCAGAGTCTGTTCCCTAAAACATAACAAATGCTGATTTTAGTGAACCATTGGCAAGGAATAATAAATAAGTGCTTTCACATTTATATAAGATTTTGGCAGGTGGTTTTGTAAGTGGCTTTTATGGGTGATGTGAATGTGGTTTACCAATTTATCACGTCTTATAATTAATTAGATTGAGATGTTTATAACCCTTAGGGCTCGTTGGTGGACATGATAGGGTAAGGGTAGGATATGATATGGGGTTGATAAAGATAGGATATGATATGAGGCCGATAAGCTTATATCATATCATGTGTTTGATGAGCACCTGATTAGCAATCTGATAAGATTATGTAGAAGGAGAAAGGAGAAAGAAAAAACAAAATATAATGCAATAAATACAAATATATTGGATAGCGTGGGGATATATTGAGTATCCAATATTGATATCCTATCATGTTGAATCCTAACTCAGCTCCCCCGATAGGATAAGAAATCATGTATTGAATAGGATAAAATGAGACAATAGAATAAGCTAATCTCATATACTATTGACCCACCAAATAAGAGATAAAAGTAAGATATGATAAGTTATCCTATCATATTTTCTTTATCAGGTGCTCCAAACAAGTCCTTAATACTTTTTAAGTAGGTTAAACAGGTTTGCATGGGTGGGAAATATGGAAAGTAAAATTTGCTATTTGACCCCTTTTGCATGTGAAATAAGACAAAAGAAACAAAATAAGTATAATTCAATTAATTTGAGGTTAGACAAAATTAAACTCTTCCATATATATATGGTTGCATGATCTGAAAGAAACAATGGGAAGCACATGCAATCTCACAAGTAAATGTCAAAAAGGAAATGTGGACCTAAAGCTAGACCCCATGGTTTACAATATACCAAAGTGTGGAATTTCCTTCAGTTATATCAGCTTAACGCTGTCCACAGCAACATTAAGAGGACCCTATCTCGTTATTCTTGCCGATTGTATGAGCATCCTCTCTTTCACATTAAATAGACATGCATGCAAGCTTAAGATAAAATTAAAATAAAAATAAAATTCCATGCCTCTACTCTATGTTACTCATAAACAGCCAATTAATCCTCTCCTTGAGGTATGTAAAATCCTATTTTTATAATAAAATATATTTCTAATGATTTATGGGTGTTCGTGGTCTGAATTGAATTAGTTTTGGAATAAAAATCATCATATCCAATCCCTTCGATCCATTTGGTTTAGATTTTTTTTCAAATTCGGTCCGATCCAATCCAATTTTATTCGGTTTGGATTTGATTAGTTTTCAATTTTTTCGAAAAGCCTAAAATTTGAACCATACAAATTATTAGCTGTATCAAAATGAAGTCATGCAAAGCAATGGAGGAGGCGAGTTAGTGTCAACTTGTTGCACAGAGGAAATAGAAGGGATGGCGGCAACCTATGTAGCACCGATACTGACACGCGACATGTGACACGATACGACACGACACTTCGACACGTTAATTCTAAAAAATATTAGATTTCGATACGTTAGGACACGTTTTGATATTAAATAATATTTTTAATTTATGCAGTGTATATTATATTTAATATTCAATATTCAATAATTTTTTTAAAAAATGAAGTTAAACTTGTAATACCCATCAATTTTGCAAAGAAACATAAGATATCACAAATATTTATATTAAACTCAATAAAATGGTAATAGTAATCCAACGAATCTAATAGTTGAAACTAAAAACGCAACATAACGCAACCTTTGAACCAATTTTTTAGTTTTTACAATGCGTGTGGGAGTGTCGGAAAGTGTCAAAATTTTTGAAGTATCGATGCTTCATAGCGACAACAACACGGAGGAGGAAGCCTCTGGATTCTGAAACGAAAGTGGGTTTTTCATATAGAGGAGGGGCAGAGTGGGTGGGTGGATGTGAATTTAGGCTCTAGAGTTCGAAACTAAGGGAATAACTGAGTAAGGGTTATAAGAAAAAGGGCATTAGATAAATTTCATAAATAACATATACATAATATATTGGATTGATTTGGATTGGATCGCTTTTCACCGATCAAAACGAAAATCGATCCAATCCAATTAGATTATGCGGGTTTTTTTATTTCGAGTTATCGAATTTTTAATTCAATCACCGTAATTTGAATCGGTTGATGAACACTTTACCTTTCTTTTTTTTCTTTTTTTTGGTAAAAGAACACTCTATAATATAGTTCACGTAATTTGGCACATTTTTAATTTGAGTGCATGTCTATACATAGGATTCATATGTTTTCTTGTTATCATTCGTGCTGCAACAAGTGGTCCATTGTTGGTGTCGGTGACTAACTGGATCTCACCGTGAAAAGGAAGAGATGATGGAACATTTGATAAGCATCCATAGTAAAAAAAAAATCAATCAATAATTCAACAACAGTTTTTTTTTTTTTTACTAACATTTTTGCTGGAATAAGTTGACAGTGTTATTGACCTTAGTCATTGACTTTCAACCTTTCAGGGAAATTTGCAAATAAGGTACTACTGTCTTTTTAAAAACAAAATTTATTTTCCTAATATTTTTGAATTTTATTTTCGTCATCTGTTATCAATATAAAAAAATAAAAACACTCCCTGTTAAATCCGACTAACTAGGCGGAAGAAATCCTTGTACGTAGCTTTATCCTTGCATAATTGCAAAGAGTCTAGCTGTTTATAGGATTCGAAACCATGACCTTTCAGTCCTGAAGGAACAATTTTACCACTGCTCCGGTTCACCCCTTTTTTAATATACCGTGAAATTGGCATCCAAAAATATAAATTTTTTTTTTGGTATCCAAAATATAACATTTTTATCCATATACATGATACTTATTTTTAATTTAGTTCTTATATTTCAAAGTGTGGAATTTCCTTCAGTTATATCAGCTTAACGCTGTCCACAGGACCACCCACAGCAACATTGATAGGACCCTATCTCGTTATTCTTGCCCATTGTATGAGCATCCTGCATCCTCTCTTTCACAATAAATAGACATGCATGCAAGCTCAAAATTAAAAAAAAAAAAAATAAAATAAAAAAATCCTCTCATTCCTCTACTCTATGTTACGCATAAACAGCCAATTAATCCTCTTGATTGGTTTTGAATCAAAAATTATCTAATTTAATCCCTAAAATTTGATCATTTAATCATTCATTCAGTGTTTTTTTCAAATCTGATCCATTTAATCCATTTTATTCGGTTAGGAATGAATTAGTTTTTAATTTTTTTAAAAGTCTAAAATTCTAGCCATACAAATCACTAATTATATCAAAATGAAGCCATACAAAGCAACGGAGGAGGCAAGTGTCAGCTTGTCACACAGAGGAAACATAAGGGATGACAGCAACGACGCAGTGGATGAAGCCTCTGGATTCTGAAATGAAAGTGGGTTCTTCAGGTAGAGAAGGTGCAGCGTGGATTAAAAAGCCATGAGAAGAGCAATAGCTAAATTTCAAAAATAATAAATACATAATATGTCAGACCGATTTGGATTGAATCAGTTTTCGCCAACCAGAATAAAAACTGATCTAATCCAATTAAATTATGCGAGTTTTTTTTATTTCCAGTTATCGAATTTTTAATTTGGTTATCGCGACTTGAATCGATTGATGAACACTCTATCTAATATAGTTCACGTAATTTTGCACATTTTTAATTTGAGTACATGTCTATGCATAGAATGTTAGGCCCTCCTTCAATGCTAAGCCAATTTTAGGGGTTTCCCTAAATACCCCTAACCCTAATTTCCACCTCCTATAAATACTCATTAGTTGGGGTGGAGGATAGGATATATGTGAGGATTTTGTTTGAGAGAAATTTTGAGAGAAAATTGTTTAACTGTTTGAGCAAAGCTTTATGCATTGCATTTGAGAGATCTCTGGGGAGAGTTTAAGAGAAACATCTCTACGGTAGTTTGATTATCACCATTGTCGGAGAGGATGAGTTAACCACCACATTGGTGTATTTGATTCTTGTAACCATTATTTTCATAGTGGATTTTGATCTGGACTAGGTCCCGTGGGTTTTTACTTCTTTATTGAAGAAGGTTTCCCACGTTAAAATCTGGTTGTGTTCTTCTCTCTCATGTTTGTCTTGATTTTTCCGTTGCGCAGTCCGACCCGGTGATATTCAGGCCGAGGTACTGCCGAGATCCGGATCTTGTTGATTGACTTCCGCACAAAAAGCTTCCTAGCCAAGTTTGAGGGAACCGAGTTCCCAATAGTGGTATCAGAGCCTGAGTTTGACGGGCTTTGAGGGAGATGAGATGGAGACCAGTGGCATAACCCATGATGGAGATATGTTCAAGCTGACCGCAGACAATTTTACCTACTGGAAACCGATGATGGAAGATCATCTCTACTGCAAAGATTTGCATGAGCCCATTATCCTTGTTGAGAGACCGGCAGACAAAACCAACAAGGAGTGGGAGATTCTGAGTCGTAAGGCGGTAGCTACGATCAGAAAATATATTGATAAGAGCCTCTTTGAGCACATGTCTGAGTTCACGAACACGTATGAGTTGTGGACGACGTTGGAGTCCTTGATTCAGAAGAAGACTCCCAGGAACAAAGCACACCTGGTTCGCCGACTTGTGAAGCTAGAGTACAAGGGCGGCATGAGCATGATAGAACACCTTAATACCTACAAAGGTATTGTGAATCAGCTGTCAAAAGCTGATATGAAAATTGATGAAGAACTGCAAGCATTGCTGCTGTTTAGCTCGCTACCAGAAAGCTGAGATACTCTGGTGGTGACTTTGAATAACTCGACTCCAGATGGAAAATTGCATATGGATGTCGTGACAGACAGCCTCCTTGGCGAAGGATCCAGAAGAAAAGAACGAGGTACTTCGAGCACGTCTGAGGCCAACATTGCTAAGAACAAAGGGAAATCCGACTCCCGGGATAGAAGCAAGAGTTGGGGTCGAGATCGTGACAAAAAAGGAAAGTCCAGAGGTCGGTCAAAGCCGGAATATGAGTTGAAATGCTTTTATTGTGGAAAGACAGGTGATAAGAAGCCGGACTGCTGGACCTTGCAGAATAATGATAAGAACGGCTCTGTAAAGCGGGATCAGATTATTTCCAAGAAGAGGGAAGACAAGAGCACCACTGCGGTGGCTGCCAATCCTGATGCTAAGATATTCCTCCTTGGTGAGGATAATTATTTGAATGTTGTGTATGATGATTGCACCTGGATTGTTGACTCCAGTGCCTCCTTCCACGTTACTCCACACAGGTTTTTTCTCCTCTTACCGAGGTGGTAATTTTGGAGTCGTGAAGATGGAAAATCAGGTGACCAGCAAAATTGTTGGTGTCGGTGATGTAACTCTGACTACGGATGTCGGATGCTGACTTGTATTGAAAGATGTAAGGCATGTTCCTGACATGCGATTGAACCTAATCTCGGTAGGCAAACTTGATGATGCCGGGTTAGTGAACTACTTCGGCAGTGTTAGATGGAAATTGGCCAAGGGAAACTTGGTTGTTGCCCGAGGTAAGAAGGAAGGCTCCTTGTACGTGATGCAAGGAAAGATCAATGGCAGAGAAGCCAATTCTGTCCGAGATGAATCGAGCTTGGAGCTATGGCACAAGCACCTCGGCCACATGAGCGTGAAAGGGCTCCAGATCCTACACAAGAAAGGATTACTGACCGGGTTGAAAGGCCAAGCGTTGGAGAGTTGCACGCATTGCCTAGCTGGAAAGCAGCACCGGGTTTCTTTTGTGAAACCGGATCAGCCCAGAAGACGCAGGTATATTCTTGACCTCGTCCATACTGATGTTTGCTCTATGTCGGAAAGATCTCTTGGAGGAGCTTAGTATTTTGTTTCATTTATTGATGACCATTCCCGTAAAGTGTGGGTTTATTTGTTGAAGTCTAAAGACCAGGTAATCCAATCCTTTAAAGAATTCCATGCTATGGTTGAAAGGAAGACTGGCAATAAATTGAAGGTGGTCCGATCTGACAATAGTGGTGAGTATTGCGGCCCTTTTGATGCTTATTGCAGAGCGGTCGGGATCCGACTTGAGAAGACGCCCCCCAAGACTCCACAATTGAATGGACTTGCTAGGAGGATGAACAGGACTATTGAAGAGAAGGTCCGAAGTATGCTATCCAATGCCGGATTACAGAAACCATTATGGGGAGAAACCGTCAAAACTGTTGTTGACTTGATCAACCTCTCACCATCACGGCCACATGAAGGAGAAGTTCCAGAAGAATTCTGGACAGGTCGGAAAGCGGCCTATAATCAATTGAAGGTGTTTGGATGCCGAGCCTTCGTGCATATCCCTAAAGATGAAAAGGCAAAACTTGATGCAAAGACAAAAGAATGCATCTATCTTGGTTCGCCGAGCCGTGATTTTGGGTTCTGAATTTGGGATCTAATCAATAAAAAGATCGTGAGAAGCTGAGATGTGATCTTTCATGAAGATGAGACCATTCATGACATCTCGAAGCCCAAAGTCCGGGTTTCTATCAGACGTGAAGAACCCATCCCTCATGTCCGAGCTGAAGCAGGGGGAGAAAATCAAGAAAATGAAGAAATTGATGATCAACAACAAGTTGATGATGAAGTCCGAGTTGAAGATGAGGTCCTGGATGAGAATGATGAACCGGATTCTCGAGCTGAAGAACAGTCGAGATATCCAACTCGAGAAAGAAGACCTTCTACAAGATACTCATATGATGAATACACAGTTGTAGTTGAAGACGGTGAGCCTCAGAGTTATGATAAGGTTGTGACGAGCTCAGAGAAAGAAGAATGGGAAAAGGCAATGCAAGACGAGATGAAGTCTCTGCACGAAAATCAGACTTATGAACTGATCGAGTTACCTGAAGGAAGACGAGCTCTGAAAAATAAATGGGTGTACAAGATTAAGAATGAAGAGAACAGGCAAAAACCGAGATACAAAGCCCGGATTGTGGTGAAAGGCTGCAATCAGAAGAAAGGAATAGACTTTGAGGAGATTTCTTCTCCCGTGGTGAAAATGACCTCAGTCCGAACTGTGTTAGCTATGGCAGCTTCGATGAACCTCGAGGTAGAACAAATGGACGTGAAGACGGTATTTCTTCACGGTGATTTAGAAGAAGAGATTTATATGGAACAACCTGAGGGGTTCCGAGCTTCAGACCAAGCAGACTTGGAATGTCGATTGAAGAAGAGCCTCTATGGCTTGAAGCAAGCACCTCGGCAGTGGTACAAGAAATTTGAATCCTTTATGACTGATCACAAGTTTGAGAAGACAGAATCTGACCACTGCGTATTTGTGAAGAGGTATGAGGCCAAAGATTTTTTGATCTTGTTGTTATATGTTGACAACATGCTTATTGTAGGGAAAGAAAAATCGAGGATAGCCGCCCTGAAGAAGGCGTTGAGCTCGTCCTTAGCAATGAAGGACCTCGGCCCTGCAAAGCATATTCTCGGAATTAAGATTAGCCGAGATAGACAAAAGAAGATACTGTGACTGAGTCAAGAGAAGTACATTGAGAAGATTTTGAAGAGATTCAGCATGGACAAAGCCAAAACAATGAGCACCCCCTAGCCAGACACATAAAGCTGAACAGAAGCAATGTTCGAGATCTGATGAAGACAAAGATGAGATGCTGAAGGTCCCGTACCAATTCGTCGTCGGAAGCTTGATGTATGCAATGGTTTGCACTAGACCCGACTTGGCGTATGCTGTTGGAATGGTAAGCCGATACTTGTCAAACCCCGACAAAGAGCACTGGGAAGTAGTGAAGTGGATCTTCAACTACCTCCGAGGTACGACCAACTTATGCCTCCAATTTGGAGAAGGCAAAGCCGAGTTGAAAGGCTACTCGGATTCTGATTTAGGGGGAGATTTCGACTCAAGGAAGTCGACGACGGGATACATGATGAGATTTGCTGGAAAAGTTGTCTCTTGGCATTCAACACTTCATAAATGTGTTGCACTTTCGACAAATGAGGCTGAGTACATTGCCGCGACTGAGGCAAACAAAGAGATGTTGTGGATGAAGAAGTTCCTCATGGAACTCGGCCATGAACAAGACAAGTACGAGCTGGGTTGTGACAATCAAAGCGCAATCCATCTTGCGAAGAATTCGACCTATCACTCCCGCACTAAGAACATTGATGTGAGGTATCACTGGATCCGGGATGTGGTGGAAGGTGAAGAGCTCGAACTCGTCAAGGTGCACACTGACCAAAATTGGTTCGACATGATGACGAAGTCAGTTCCAGCAAAGAAATTTGAAGACTGTTGTGAAGGAGCCGGGTTGATGCTGAAGCCGACGCATTGAAGTCGGAGGGGGAGATTTGTTGGGCCCTCCTTCAATGCTAAGCCCATTTTAGGGGTTTTCCTAAAATACCCTTAACCCTAATTTCCACCTTGTATAAACACTCATTAGTTGGGGTGGAGGATAGGATATATGTGAGGATTTTGTTTGAAAGAAATTTTGAGAGAAAATTGTTTGCTGTTTGAGCAAAGTTTTATGCTTTGCATTTGAGAGATCCCTTTGGAGAGTTTGAGAGAAACATCTATAGGGTAGTTTGATTATAACCATTGTTGGAGAGGTTGAGTTAACCACCACATTGGTGTATTTGATTCTTGTAACCATTATTTTCATAATGGATTTTGATCTGGACTAGATCCCGTGAATTTTAACTTCTTCATTCGAGAAGGTTTTCCCACGTTAAAATCTGGTTGTGTTCTTCTCTCTCCTGTTTGTTTTGATTTTTCTGCTGCGCAGTCCGACCTGGTGATATTCAAGCCGAGGTACTGCCGAGATCCGAGATCCGAATCTTGTTGATTGACTTCCGCATAAAAGGTTTCCTAGCCAAATTTGAGAGTACCGAGTTTCCAATATAGAATTCATATGTTTTCTTGTATCATTCGTGCTGCAACAAGTGGTCCATTGTTGGTGTCGGTGACTAACTGGATTTCGCCGTGAAAAGGAAGAGATGATGGAACATTTGATAAGCATCCATATTAAGAAAAAAAAAAAAAAACTCAACCAATAATTCAAAAAAAAAAAAATTTACTAACATTTTTGCAAGAATAAGTTTACAGTGTTATACTGTTATTGACCTTAGTCATTGACTTTCAACCTTTCAGGGAAACTTGCAAATAAGGTTACTACTGTCTTTATAAAAATAAAAATAAAATAAAAAAATTATTTTCATAATATTTTTGAATTTTATTTTCGTCATCTATTATCAATATAATTCTGTGAAATTGACATCCAATAATATCTTTTTTTTTTGGTATCCAAAAATATAACTTTTTTTATCCATATACATGATAGTTATTTTTTATTTAGTTCTTATATTTCAAAGTGTGGAACTTCCTTCAGTTATATCAGCTTAACGCTGTCCATAGCAACATTAATAGCACCCTATCTCGTTATTCTTGCCCATTGTATGAGCATCCTCTCTTTCACATTAAATAGACATGCATGCAAGCTCAAAATTTAAAGAAAAAAAAAAACAAGAAGAAGAAGAAGTAGAAAAAGAAAAACCTTACATTTCCTCTGCTCCATGTTAGGCATAATCCTCTTATGTAAAATCCTATTTTTATAATAAAGTTTATTTCTGATATTACGAGTGTTATTGGATCGGTTTTGAAGAAAAAATAATCTAATCTCATCCTGTCGATTTGATAATTTAATCATACATTCGGTTTTTTCTTTAGAATTGATTCAGTCCAATTCAATTTTATTCGATTTGAATTGAATTAGTTTTTTATTTTTTGAAAAAACTAAAATTTTAGCCATACAAATCACTCACTATATCAAAATGAAGCTATACAAAGCAACGGAGGAGGCAAGTAAGTGTCAGCTTGTCACACAAAGCAAACAAAGGGGACGACGAAGTGGAGAAAGCCTCTGTATTCTGAAATGAAAGTGGATTCTTCATATAGAGAAGACACGACGTGGATGGGTGGATGTGAATTTAGAAATAATCTACTCTACGCTTCAAGACTAAGGGAGTAAGGGTTACGTGGAAAGAGTATTAGCTAAATTTCAAATATAATAAATACATAATATATTTGATTAGTTTGGATTGAATCAGTTTTCAATAACCCAACCGATAATTGATTCAATCCAATTAAAATATGCGGATTCTTTTTTTAATTCTTTGGTTCTCAATTTTTTGGTTCGATCATTATGATTTGGATCGATTAATAAACACCTCTATTCGAATATAATTCATGTAATTTTGCAAATTTTTAATTTGAGTGCATGTCAATATAAGAATTCATATGTTTTCTTGTATCAATTTTTTTTTTTTTTTTTTTGGATATTTGTTTTCTTGTATCATTCGTGGTGCAACAAGTGGTCCATTATTAGTGTCGGTGACTAACTGGATTTCACCGTGAAAAGGAAGAGATGATGGAACATTTGATAAGCATCCATGATCCATAGTAAAAAAAGCAACCAATAATTCAACAAAAGTTTTTTTTTTTTTTACTAACATTTTTACTAGAATAAGTTGACAGTGTTATTGACCTTAAGTTAATAATTGGTCATATATAACAATGAAATATAAGAACTAAATTAAAAATAACTATCATGTATATGGATATAAAAATCTCATATTTTTGGATGTCAATTTCACAGTATTATATTGATAATAGATGACGAAAATAAAATTCAAAAATACTATGAAAATAAAAAATAATAATTTTTTATTTTTTAAAAAGACAATAGTTAGTATCAGCGTTTTAAAACTCCGCTCCACCCAGGGTTGACCCCTCCGGATCACTGACTTCCTCTCTCTGAGGGTTCGGGTTAATAGTTAGATCCTACTTGCTCGTTGACCCCTCTAACCCTTGAAACCCCACGGTTGAACCCTTGACTCCCAGGTCAGAGGGTCACCACTGCATTTAAAAAAAAAAAATTATACACAAAATGACGTTATTTGATGTGTAAAAAAAAAAAAACAAATAAAAACTCATTGTTCCCTAGATTTAGAACTAGATCTGAAATATGAATAATAATTCTTCTTCTTTCCCGATCTTCTCTCCCTGACTCAGACTCAGTCTTCATGTTCTGGTGATCTACTCCACCGTGCTGGTTCTTCTTTTCCCACTATTAATTTGTCGTGTCACCCCATTTCCTCCACTATTATCTATTGAATAAGGGATTTTCTTTCACATACTATTGGTTGAGTTTGATTTTGATGATATAACTTTTCATTAACTCCATTGGAATATGTGTTTTATACTTTGATAATTTGATTTGCTTGTGAATATTGATTTGTAAATGTAATTGGTTGAATTATGTAAACTATATTTTGAATCTTTAATGATTGGTGGTTTGATTTTTTTGAATTTTTCATATAAAATATATATTTATATTTTTTTTAATGTATAAAATTAGGTCATCGAAGTGATCCCGTCATCCCCTAGTTAAACCCGTGACCCGGTAAACCTGGCCTCAGCCGGATCGGAATTTTAAAGACTCCTTAGTAGCCTTACTTGCAAGTTTCCCTGAAAGGTTGAAAGTCAATGACTAAGGTCCCTCCGTCTTTGGCAGCCTTATAAAAGGAAAAAGGACGCCATATTGGGAGAAACAAGCACACCACATTAAAATGCACACTTTCTCATCTTTCCAATTTCATCCATTCCTCAATTAATTAATTAAATCAAATTAAGAACGCAATAATCAATAACCTTTCGATTAAACTACACCCAAAAACAGCTCCTTTAACGCCATACGAAGTAATAAAAGGCCAAGTTAAACAAAACTGCGTAATAAGCACGTTTCCGTGCCCTTTCTACTTTTAGGAGCTGGAATTTCAAAAAATATTAATTGCTAACGCGTACACATTGTCGAAGCCAAAAAGATCACAAGCACATGCACTCATCAATGCCTTTTACACCTTCCCCATTTCTTCCTTGGCTCACATGCCCTTCATAAACTTTCCTTCCTTTTCATTTTACTATTAATTTTCCTCCCAATTTTTCTCCCACTTTCCTTTCATGTGACACATTTGGATGAAACAACCAACAAAATATTACAAAATTCAATGATAAATAAATAAAGAGATAAGTTATTCTATCTACCATTTTATTGTTTACCTTTACCTACCACTGTAAAACACTATTAGATCATAATCTTAACTAACATTTATCTTTATTTCTTCTTGAGATTCTGATATAACAATGTTAAAGGATAATAAACAAAAGTAGGTAGAAAAAAATAATAGATAAAATAACTTATCACGTGAATAATAGAAAAGCCGTAAATCAAGGTCAAAAATCCAATTATTGAGAGGAAATTTTGGTATGATCAAAACCCATTAGAGTATTAGACCCTGATCAAATATTATTAAATATTCTATATTGTAATACTTCGTTGTAGCTGCATTGTCTTGCATGGTCAAATCTTGTGTCAGCTCCATTCATTCACACACAGTGGTCCACAACTTTTTTTTTCATAAAAGAATACAAAAAATGTAATTCCAAGATGAATATGTACAAATAGGAACAAATGTGTCACCGAGAAGGGTGAACACTATTATTATAATAATAAAATAAATATGAATTTTCTTCTTATTTTTTTTTTTTTTTCTACTTTGCTAAGTGTTAACAATCTTTATAAACAGAAGAATCTATCATACACGAACAAATTTGCTTCTTAAAAACAGAATTAAGGTCGTGATTACTCGTACCACGTTGAATTATTGCATAATCAGACAATGACGTGGAAGCACCTGAGTGGTGGCCACTGAGTGAACTCGCCTCTGGTATTGACTCAGTCGAGGGGATCAAATTAATGTTCCTGTTCTTCAACATAAACTCATCACCGACGAGTTGACTCAGAATCGTTGACTCGGACACCGAGTTCTTCTTCTTCTTGTGCTGGATTGCGGCTCGAACAATCTCCACCAGCACCGCGTTTGACAACCTCCGAACTCCGCGAGCGCCGCCCATGACGACGGTGGAGAGAACCGTTCTCTGAGTTTTCTTACCGTGCTTCTCTGCTTTCGTGAACAAAAGAACTGACTCGGGACTCCGATTCCTGACTCGGCCGAGCGGGTCGTTCAAAATGAGGACGCTTTTAACGTCGACGAGCATCACGTGTTTGAAATTACGCCTGACTCGGCCGAGTAACATAGGGTAACACGCCCACCTTCGCAAACTCAGCGGAACTCGGTCAAGAAACCCAGCGAGCGAGTTCTCCGGGTCGAGTTCAGTAGCGTCGAAACTCAGCACCGATCCATAACTCAGTAAATCACGATCATCGAAATTACTTCGAATTTTCTTATTACCCCAAAGGGTCTGCTGCTCCGGCTCTCCCATTCGCGGTTCATTGAACAAGAACCGAGTGAGGTTGAACCGGGTCGAGTTGAACCGGGAATGAAGGCGAAGGAAGGAGAAGAATGCGTTGTTCTCTTGACGAAGAATGGGAGCGAAGGTGGAAACAGAGGAAGGACAAGCGAAGAGGAAAACGACGTCGGTTGAAGCAGTGAGGGTGGAACGGTGAAGGAGTCTAACGAAGAAGCGAAAATCGTCGAGTGGGGTTTGGTCTGACACGTGGCAAACGAGGAGATTGGGCATGGCTCTGGTTCCTCTTCGATGGAGAGTGCCCATGCGTTGAAGAGCGAAATGGGGTTTGTGGGTTTGGGTTTTGTGAAGGAGGAAGCGTGGAGGAAGAGGAAGAGGAGAAGAAGAAGGGGTGTTGGGTATTGTTGAGAGGGTGAAGAGTATGAGAGTGAAGAATAAGAGGATTGCGCAAATTGAGATAGTGGATTGAGCTTTTGAAAATAGTGATTTTGATGTTGAAGGGAAGTTAAGCTTTGTTTTGTCGGCAATGGTGGTGGTGGTGGAGGACTTGTCTTGTGGGAACAACACAAGTAGAAGACCCATGTTGTTGTTCTTGTTATTGTTGTTGTTGTTGTTGGTGTTGGTGGTGTTATTCCCAGTGCTACATTTTGGGTTTGTTATTGGTAATATACCCATATCTGTTATGTCTTGGTAATTGCTTGCTATGTGTGTTTTTATGTGTGTGTGTGTGTCTCTAATGGAATGGGGAATGGGGGAGTGAGTGAGGGATGATTCTCTAAGCTTTGCTTTGCTTCCTCTGTTTGGTGGTGCTGAGGGATGTGGTTGCTAAAGGCTGTATTTGTGAGACTGTTGGGTCATTTATTTCATCACAGATTTCAATGACATCACACTAACACCAATCCCACCTATTTTTTTATTTTTATTTTTTCCATACGATAACAGTAATAATTACTGTGCTATCATTTTTTATAAAAACTTAAAAACATTGAATTACATTTTTAGACAAACAGTATTTATGATTTATTCGACGGTCGGAGTATTTTTGTTAAGAATTAAATCAATTTGCTCATTTTGCTCCCGTTAAAAATGTACAAATATTTGATAGATTGAATTATTGATTTTAATTATATTAATTGATATTCATAGTAGTTATGAACATCTTACTATATATAATATTACTATATATAATATGATTTGTATGATATAATACAATTCACAAGCTTAATAATATGTATCTAGGGGTGTATTGAAAAAAGATTGTATCAAATGATAAAATATGGTATCGTATATTATACGATATGAAAATAAATTAAATATTATAATTTTAATAAAAAAAGAAATAAGTATTTAATTTGTGTTTTAAATTAAAAAAATCTACAAAAAAATTATTATTAATAAAGAAAATAAAGATTTTATTTGTAATTTAAATTTAAATGTCAATATGAAAAATATGTATTAACAAAGAAAATAATTAGATAAATATATATTTTGTTATGTATATTTTTATTTTTTTATATCCTTGGAATCTTAAAGTAAGTTTAAAACGTGAAAGTGGGAGGCGGTGAGGATCGAACTTGTAACCTCATGGTCACTGAAGTTCTGGAACCAAATTAAGAATCATTTCAACCCAAAACCTTTATGTGTTGAGTAATAGACTTTTTAATGATTTATATTATATTCTCTAACGCTAAATAAGAAATAGAAGATGAGTCAAATAACTACACTAATGAAGATGATGATGAATTAATTATGTCACTGATGAATACTGAAAGTGATAATAGTGACAATATCAATCTTGATGATTGATAAATAGGATAATAACTCGTTTGCACTTCAGTTACTTATGTATTTTGCTAATTGAATTTTTTTAGAATTTGAATTTGGGTTTTTATTGAATTGAATTTTGAATTCAAATCTGTTCTCAATTAATCTTTCCGCTATAATTACGTTTATGTAATAAAGTTGTAATTTAATATTTTCGTTATATGTTTCTGTAATAAAGTTATAATTTAATTTTTCCGTTATACGTTGTAAATTGAAAGTTAGAATAGACGTTACTAGGGTATTTGTAAATAAAGACCTCAATTGAAGAGGGAAAGTATGAACGAACGAATGAATGAAAGAAACTATTATCCAGATTATGTATATCTACATTTTGACAGTTTTATAAGAGTTACGTTGTAGGAAAAATGATTGTGTTATGTTATAGAGATTCATTTTGCGTGCCAGAGTTTTTTTTTGCTGCGGGCCCCACAAAATGTTGTAAATGTAGGAAAATTTTTGTGATCATGTTAAATGATAGATGATAAATCCTTTGAATTTATATGATATTAAATATAATGTATATTTTAAATTTTTTTATTATAATCATGTATCATACGATTCGATACAATTCACAATAAACAATACAAAAAATCGACCAAATAATACATGCTATTCAACAAACTTGATATTGATTACCATTTTCATGTCATATGAATCAATTAAAAGTTGAAATAAATTAAAAACAGATATGCATATAAAGCAAAAACTTCACGCAAGTCTAATTTTAGTAATTCATTTTATTTTATTTTTTACCTCCGTAGATACTAATTTTAGTAATTAATTTTATTTTATTTTTTACGTCCGTAGATATCACTTCCCTTACTTTTTTTGCTGTGCGAACATTTACAACTAATTGTTTGTAACCTTAAGTTATGATAAGTTGAAAGAGACAAATTGCTGTTGACATGATACTGTTTCAATTTGTTAGAATCTGATACAATACATTGCATCGTGGAGATAATGGGAACGGTGAACAAAGTGCCACCGTTAGCAAAAAAAAAAAAAAAAAAATATTAAACTGTCACGTTAACAGTAAATTTTGCTAAAATGACACGTGACATATTTTGCTATACTGTGTAATGAAATATGTGTGCAAATAATTCGCTACACAGTATAGTGAAATATGTCACGTCAGAACCAAAAGCGCTATGTGTCAAAATTTGAGAAATTCACTACCCTATGTAGCGAATTTCTCCAATTTTTACACATGGTATTTTTGGTTATGAGCATTTTGATGTGGCATATTTTATTATATTATGTAACGAATTATTTGCAAACATAATTTATTATGTCACGTGACATTTTGACAAAATTTATTATTTACATAACAGTCTGATAATTTTTTTTTTTGCGAAGTGACAAAATGCTAACTGTTGCGAGATAATCAGATAACCACAAATTAGGACTCTCCTTTTGTTATAGTATACAATCATTGTATGGTCAACGCCCATGCATGTTCTAATTAAAAACAGAATACAGTTACAAAACAAATAAAAAAATAACACATGTTCTTTTTTTTATTCTTTCTCCTAATAAAAAACATCAATGTTCTTCAGTAAAAGTCTAAGCTACCCTATGGTAGAGATCTTTTTTATTCAGGTAAACATTAATAAAATAATTTTTTACATTGTCATTTAAATTAGGGAAAGTTCATAAATTTCATGTGATTTATTTTACAATTTAAAAATGTATATTATAAATAGTATTATTGTTCCCCGCATAAAGATTTTTCATATAATTTTGTTTTCATACAACACAATTGTAAGGAAAAAAGTTAATATACTTTATTTTCAATAATAAATAAATGAATAGTATATATGTGGGAGGTGTGAATGTCCCCACAGCAAATATTAAAGAAAAAGGCACGCTATTGAATAATCAAATTAGAAGAAATAGTAATAGTTAAAAAAAAAAAATAGTAGCTAGTTAAAGATTTTTATTTTTCCCTGCCGACAGAATGTAGCACATTGTTGGAATATGCATATAGCATAACATCATTATATTTTAGCATTTAGGTCCAATTTTTTTTTGTGAGAATTATTGGTTTCTGTCTGATTATAAATTATTTATTAGTTTTGTTGTAAAAAAAATTCAGAAGCTTGTGGCCTTTTCTTTTAAATTTTAAATATGATTATGTTCTTAAATTTTATAACAAAAAAAAAAAAAACAATTAAGATACCAAAGATAGAGGAGCAGCTCCAGAGCCGCGATTAGTGACTCGCATTCGAGCATGGTTAGCGAAAGATTGAGAGGTTCATCTTACTCATACCTACGGAGAGAGCAATGACTGCGTAGATTGGTTATCTAAATTCCCACTGAATCATCCAATGGAAAATAATCTTGTGTTTTTCATTCTCCCCCTAGTATTTGGTTGCTGTATCTAGCATACTTTTCTCATGTTTGTTATTTTTGCAAAGTTAATTTAACTTAATTTCTATGGGACTCTCTCTAGCCTTACATATTACAAAAAGAAAAAAAAAGAAACAATTAAGCTTGCACAATTGAGTATACTTTTTCAATTATAAATGGGAAATTGACCAAAATAAAGAACCCTTTACATTTTTTTTTCTTAAATTTTATAACAAAAAAACAATCACGATTGAACAATTGAGTATTTCTTTTTTAATTATAAATGGAGAGCTAACCAAAATAAAGAACCCGTTTTAACTGAACAATAAACCAAAATCATAGGTGGAATAATATAAACCAGAATATATTGTTGAAAATATTTATAAATTATATGAAATTTAGAACACTAACTATCAAAAGTACATTCTGAGTTGATGAATAAGGAAACACCATAAGCACTAAAGATGGGAGATTAATAACCGTGTTAAGCAAAGTCTTCTCCCACTGTTTCTTAGATTTAGATAGACAGTTATCAATAGGGCGAGTTCAAAATTAAAAAGCTTGAAGGGTGTGTTAAATTTAATAAAATATCCTTAAATATTTATACAGAAAAATATTTATGCAATTTATCCAGATAAGTTATCTTCATTTACTCTTAAAACGATGTCATTTTGAGATCGAAAGATTTAAAAATTATAATTATAAAGACTATAATAATCATGAAATAGATTAAAATTGTAAAAACACCTCAAAACGACATCGTATTGGACTTACTACATAAAACTTATCTGCAGTGGCCGCAGAAAAAATGAACTCATATTTATACTAAAGTAACGACAAAAACTTAACTGCAAATATAATTATTTACATAATGATCCTTTCGTTACGAGTTATTAAGTAATAACCTATAATTTAAGAGAAATGTGTTTGTCCTTTTAAATCATATATAACTTATGTCATTTTACTCTCACAAAGAGATGAGGCTCACACTTTTATTTCATTTTTCCACTCTCTCCTCTTTTATCTATCTCTTTCTCTCACTTAAAATAACATAACTTTACGTCCTTTACAATGATACACACTTTTTCCATAATTTAATTTGCCTTTAACCCACACTTTATAAAAAAAAACTGGTGCACACATCCCAAATAAATGACTTGGTGACATTCAAATATTCAATAATAGGATGAATTGTTCTTGTCTCTTAAAAATTAACCAATCAGATAATAGCCTGTTTTTATAAAAATAAAATTAACCATTAATGATAACCCAGAGTTGAAATTTTCTAACCCTATTCGTGTAATAATAGTATTAACGTATAATATAATATTTACATGAAACACGAGGGCAGATATCGATTAGTAAAAGAAATTCTAGTAATAATATCCAGCAAAGCACAAATGGTCAAGCGAATATGAGGCATAATATATTACGGGTGAAACAAAGGGTGGTAAAAAAATGCAGATCCCATGAAAGATACAATTTTGGTTGAAGATCTCTGGGGCACAAAAATCTTTGAATGAAGACATGCATTTGTCGGAGTGAAAATGAGTACGATTTTATGTTATCTTATGAATTAAAGGATACAACAAAAGCCGTGAAAAGAAACCAATAATAATAACAACAATAAATAATAGACAGTATGAAAAATGGAAGTTGTTGGGAGTTAAAATTCTTAAAGAACATATATCATACGAATAAATGCTGAATCTATAGGTTAAATACTTAACAGTTAACGGGTTCAGATTCAGTGCAGATTTTTTTTCTCATGTCGCATAAGAAATGAATTATCATGTTGTGACTCAATTGGTGGTGGATCCCACATTTATTAAAAAAAAAAAAGTTTTGCACGCAAATCGAAGAATCACATACATGAGAAAATATTTTCCTTTTTTTTTTTTTGCATGATTTTTACCAAACACCCCAGTGGTACATAATAAAAATATGAAAATTACTTTTCTCTTTATCTGCAATTCTACACACAAACTAATCATTTTTTAGGAGAACTTTTTTTTTAATAGTTTTAGGGGAAGATTATATTTACAAATTTTTTGTTTACAAATTATATTAAGTATGACTGATCATACTTCAATCAAGAGTGTATAACCAGTCATACTTAATATAATTTGTAAAAAAAAAATTATAAACGGATCTTTTCCCTTTTTACTATATACCCCAAACATACATAATAAATAAGGAAAAACATCTATCCTTTTAAAGGATATAAGCTTATATCATATTATATCCTAACCGTTGATTTTCTTCCATCAACTGTTATAATTTATTGGGTTAAATTTAATGGGCTAAATTTATTATTAATTAATTAATAATTTTGATCTAATAAATTATAACCGTTAATGGATGAAAATCAACGGTTAAGATCTAAAATGATATAAGCTTATATCCTTTAAAATGACATATGTTTTTGCCTAATAAATATCGGTTGCTCCGTTAAAATGGAACTACATTTCTCATTCTTAAATGAGTTTTATTAATCTCATTTAACATAATATAGTTATCTTATGTCGTAGAGAGAAAATTGATGGGTCTCACCCTTACAAGAAAAAAGGAAAAAAAGAAAAAATGTGGGGTACCGAAGTGAGAGAAAATAAAAGAAAAATAATATTTCCTTCTTAAATTTAAAGAAGCAAAAAGCTCACAACAACCATAATGCCTGGAGATCCAAATTTCAAGTTTCAACACGCATGATCAAACAATATATAAAAAACAGGGTATTTGAAATTAATCGTGCGTGTTCATTGACAAGAGGATTGTTGAGAAGAGTTATTTGAAGGGATGTGATGTTAGGAAAGATCACGGTATTGAGGGTGGAGGGTCCCAAATACTAATGCATCAGTGTTTGTGTGCCACAATAAGATGCAGTGGAAACTTCCAGGAACCTAAGCACACGTGGTTATAGGGACTACCAATTTCTGAACAGTGAACAGTTGCATGTACAAAAGTACCTCATAAAGTAATGACTCGAGCTTCTCTCGGCCGTCCCTGTGTCGGTTCCTTTGGAAAGTGATACTTGTTGGCTAGTAGCTCAAGTTTGCCATTCGTTTTTGTTTCATGAAAGATTAAACATGCATGGTGATTAAATCTTTGAATCATATTTCCCATTTATTAGCCAAAAAAAACTTCAAGAGAAGTCAGAATAAGTCTTTTGCTATGTAATTTAAAAGGAAAAATAATTAGGATCCAAAAGTGAATTTTAATTGCGACTAAACTTCGATTTAAAATTAATTTGAAATTTGTGAAAATATTTATGGGATTTATTCACTTCAAAAAAGTAATTAAAGTCGGTATAAAAAAAATTAATGAAAAATAATAACATCACTTACATTGTTTTTTTCGTTGAACTTGTTCAGACCGGTCCATATGAACTTATTTTGGATTGGTTCAGAGGACTCTCATCTTGACATTTTTTTAAAGATGTTTCAATTGATTCATCATTTCGTGATTAGTTCGATTTAAGGCTAGTCCTGAAATTAAGACTTTAAACTCCTCTCAAAGACAGTAATGGAGAGGATCGAACACATACTCTTATCCTTATCTGCTCAGGTTTCCTAGCGTCGACTAAACTATCATCATTTGGTCTCATCTTGACATTATTATTTCCCATAATACCAAATTAGAAAACTTCTGTTCTGGACCTATTTTGAATTGGTTGCCAAGGTCTATTGTGGATCGATCGATTGGGCTGCTCCTTGATACCCATCTCTGATCCAATATGTTGATTCATTCCTTACTCTCCTTAGACACGTATCTTTTACCCTCATGAATACAAAGCCTTTACATAATGTGGGGCCACCAAACATGACAATTAACAACGAATCATGAGTATTTTAAATTGATCGATAATGGATTTGTCTCCTAATTAGATATAGATATCCAAATTGGGGTCGTGGATTTTTTCACTCTGGTTCAAGTTTAATAATATGCACGGCTAAAGTATGCTACCAATGTCAATTATCTCCATAAAAATTGGTACGTTTTTACTTTGCTCTAAACATGTTATGTTTTTCCTAGGTTATGGCTAATATACATTTAATTTCTCTCATTTTCTATTCTCCTCCTCAAGCCTATTTTGTTGTATGTTACAATTTGAACATAACAGGGCGTTTGGTACAAGGTATTTCGTAGGATTCTCGAGAAATTGAATATTTTTAAATTTTTTATTTTCAGATATTATCGTAAACTGAATGTTCCATTATATTTCTGAAAATTGTGATTTCTGATAAAAAAAGATTCCTCTTCTAACAAACGCCCCCTAACATGGGCATTTGGTACACGTCATTTTTTGTAGATCCCCGGAAAATTGAATTTTTCTAAAATTTTAACTTTCGGATATTATCGTAAACTAAATGTTTTCATTATATGTCTGAAAATCGAGATTTCCAGATGAAAAAAATTTCTCCTCTACCAAATAAACGCCACTAAAGGGAAATTAGGCAAGGGTTTTAACGAGTTGGTGATCCTATAGTTCTAATTACAATGATAAGGTCGTGAAAAACTCCGATAACTTATCAACCGTTCATGCGACCATTCACAAATCAATCATTCTCCACATTCGGAATAGAATGAAGTGTAAATTGTAAACTAAAATATAAACGAAGGAATCTCCATGGCAGTAATTAGAATTCGTGTTCCATGTGCACCCAATGGCTGCTCCATTGACAACCTTCACCAACAAGTAGTTTTCAAACTTTTGGGTTATTTTAAACCGGTTGACAACTAATAGCCTTATCAATCTGTTCCTTCCTCTAGCATGTTATAGAAATTTTCTTGCTGTAATTTCTACTCAAAAAGTTTTTGCAATGTGCAAAGAACCTGCACAGTTTGATGATTTGTTTGTAGTGTTCATGTCGCCGCAAAGTCAAATTGGCTGTTCATGTGGGTTTGAAAACAATCAAATAAGCACCGCTAGATAAAAAAGATCAACGACATTTGTAAGCATCTGACAACATATCTTTTTTAATTTAATATGAGGTGTCAAATTTTAAATTTGACACCGGTATCAAAGGATCCTACCTCATATATATATATATATATATATATATATATATATGTGAGTTTAGTGTTTGTCATTTTAAATGACACAACTTTATGTCATTTTTAATGAAAATACGTTATTTTAGTGTTTTATCATTTTTTCTAATTTAAAAAATTAGAAATAAAAAGAAAATGGAGGAGAGAATGTAAAAACTTATCAAAAGAACGTAATTTCATTAAAAATGACATAACTTTATGTCATTCAAAATGAGAAAGATTTTTTCATTTTTCCCTACATATAAACCATTACTTGATAAATTAGAAATGGGTTTATTATATTTGAGCACGTTTGAGTGCTGAAAACATAGTGCGATTTGTCTATTTTCAAGTGTTTCTCTTTCCCATCAGCATCCAAGTGAAACTTTGTTGTTTGTAGAATAATTTGGTTAGAGGTACTTCCGACCAATGAAATGGTTTCAGAGTATATCACCTTTATTCCATGCTATCATTATATTGTTTGATCGATGGTTTTTTGATATAGCCTTTATTCGGTGATCCGTAATCAATGCAATGTTGTCCGTTCTCTAATTATTTTCTCGCATTGCACAACAATGTGAAAGAATGAACAAAATAGAAAGATGGTTTTGAAATCAAAATTGATTTGTCAAAAGAATAAGAGATGGGACAATAGATTTTCTTAAAAAAAACAACTATGTCTAGTTTGATTGTTGAAATAATATATGTATGGAATAAAAATCAATTCAAAGGACAATATAAATTTTTAATTTTTTTACCTACTATATCAAATTATAAAATCTTATTCACATCATAAGACCAATAACCCATTCATGCATGCAAAATTATTCTATTTATGGATATGTCAAAAAAATATAATCTTATAAATTGGTCATCAAACAATTAATAACACAAAAAAATTGAGATTCAACAACTTGTATTGTATTGTTTTGTTTGTATTGTCCCTCAGTATACATTAAATGTAAGTGTGGTGGCTCAGTTGGTAGCATGAGAACTGAGTAGTGGGAAAGGATCTCGGTTCGAAATCCACCAACACCATCTGGAGAGGGGCATAAGTACCGTAATCCTTGGACTCGCACCCGAACTCTGGATTAGTCTCATAGGTGGCTCAAAGAGTCAAACCCGCAGAAATACTTCTGATTCACCTCAGAAAGATAATTAGGATCAGTTTCCAGAAAAAATAAAATGTAACCTTCGAATACACTTAACGAAATTCATCATTCGTGATCTATATCATCGTCATTGTATCTTGTTTTGTTGCTTACAACTAAATAAATTTTCCAAGTCTAACCTGATTTTGCAACTTTAGTGCCTTGATAATACTTCTATCATATTTTGGGGAGTAGAAATCCAACCTAGCGTCGTACAAAACCATTGAACCGAACTAAATCACACTGAATTAAATCAAATTACATTTTTTTAACTAGTTTTAAGAACTGAACTGGTTTTATAAATAAGTTTGAAAATTAAACCGAATCAAAAGAACTGGTTTGAAACAGCTTTGAAATCGGCTCAGAATATATTTAAAATCAGTTTAAAACTAATTTACAAACTCAAATTTGTTCCGAATTGTTCAAAACAAATTATAGATTATGAATTGGTTTTGAAGCATGAACAATTTTGAAAAAATAAAATCCGTTCAACTTAAATAAAAGAAAAAATATTATTTTTAAAGAATATAAAATTATGACATTTTAAGTGAAAGAAATACACAAACTAATATTTTATCATAGGAAAAAAGTTTCTGATGTTACTTTAGACAACTTTGTCTAATGTTCATCGAAACGACGTCGTTTTGGGATTAAAAAATTAAAAAGTTAGAATGATAAAGATTATTATAACTCTGAAATAAATTAAAATTACAAAAACACAATAATTTTCCTCCCAAAACGACGTCGTTTTGATGAACATTAGATAAAGTTATATAATGTAACATCAGAAAAAACAAACCCTTTTATTATTTAAAATTTAAATTAAAAAAAATCACTCACTTCCTTGATCCCGAACCAAAATTTGGCAGAAATTATCACGTTTTTAATCATAACATCCATTGCCACGTGGTTAATAATAAGTCCAATCACAAACCTAATGGAGCCCAATTATAATGAGCCCGATCAGAAACCCAACAGAGTCCAATTACAATTCTAAACCCAGTTTCTCATAATAATAATAAAAAATAAATAAATAATAATAAAATCTCATTTCCGTAATCCATTCCCGGTGTCGATGGCCAGCGGCGCACCTCACTGTGTCTGTGTCCAACTCGCCGGTACCGGCGAGTCGACTCGGCCAAGAACGGCCATCACTTGCAAGAAGAAGTTGAACGAGTTGGCATTCAAGGAGACAAAGGAAGGCTTCGTGGACTACGACAGAGGAGAGCACGATGTCTCTTCCAGGGTCTCCGGCCTCCGCAAGGACGACATCCCCGCCCGCCACCGCATCCGAGTCGCCGCTAACCGCTTCCAGAAGGACTGGACGGTTTCCGAGGTTGTCGACTTGGTCCTCACCCTCACCCTGCAGGACGACGTCGAGGGTGTACTGAACCGCTGGATGGGGCGCTTCGCACGCAAGAATTTCCCTTTCCTTATAAGGGTATTGTAATTTGTAACTCTCGTTCCTCTTCACAAATGAATAATGAGTAGAAGAAGCTTTTAATCTAAATCTGCATTTTTAATTTTATTTTCAACTTTGTAGGAGTTGACACAGAGAGGGTCCATTGAACACTGTAACTTAGTGTTTCGTTGGATGAAAAACCAGAAGAATTATTGTGCCCGGAATGATATTTACAATATGATGATTAGGTTGCAGGCCAGGCATCATCGAATTGACCAAGCTCGTGGATTATTTTTTGAGATGCAAGAATGGAGGTATAACTATGATTAACATTCTTATACCATTTAGTAACTTTATATTGTAAACAACCAAGGGTCAGGTTTTATATATTTCAACAAGTCCCCTCAAACGAGAGCCCATTGGGCTAGAGGGTGGACTTGTTTTTATATATTTCAGCACGCCCCCTCACACGAAGCCCATTGGGCTGAAGGGTGGACATGGTTTTATATATTTCAACACGCTCCCTCACACGAGAGCTCACTGGGCTGAAGGATGGACAATGCACAGGCCCACCCACATGTGCGAATAAAGAAATTCCACTAGAAAGAAAGTTGGGGGCGGTGAG
Organism: Gastrolobium villosum; assembly: GCA_032173675.1. NCBI lineage: Eukaryota > Viridiplantae > Streptophyta > Magnoliopsida > Fabales > Fabaceae > Gastrolobium > Gastrolobium villosum. The sequence goes on from JAVKPL010003117.1 coordinate 732,960, forward strand.
GCTCTGATACCATGTAAAGAACCAATTCAACCAAAAGCTTGAGTTGTTGGTTGAGGCTATATTAATGGTTTTATATATTTCAACATAAATAGAATGTGATTTTAGTTGAATTGTAACTATACATTTCATGTGTTTTAAAAGTATATATTACGTTAAAGTTGGTTTATACTAATGAAGTAATAAATAATTTTGGGATTGTGCTTTCTAGGTGCAAACCTGATGTTGAGACTTACAATGCTCTTATCAATGCGCATGGTCGAGCTGGACAATGGCGTTGGGCTATGAATATCATGGAAGACATGCTGCGTGCAGCTGTGTGTACTTTGTATTTTTCTTCCCTAGTCAATCTTTAGTGAGTTCAACTTGATGTGATCAACCTTTTTTTTTTTTTCTGTTTGAGTTTCCTTCCTCTATTATAATATTAGATTGTAGTTGGGCATAAAATTACTCAAAATATCATGATATCACATGATATCATGCTTGTGTTTACGACTTTCAGAACTTATTGTTGCAGCTATATGTCTCGATCAATTTTTTGTTTGACTTTGGCATGTTATAATTTCTATGGTATTCATCCTTCAATTATGTAGGCAATGTAGTAAGTGTAAGGAATATATATATATATCTGGTGAAGGGAGAGAGAACATGTGTACAAGTGCTTCACTACTTTGCCATATTGTTCAGGTGCATGAATGACTCCTATTTTTGCAGGATCCAGTTTTTGATCATTCATGCCTCTTGCAATTCATGTACGCAATAAGTTAATAAAGATCCATGTGGGTTCTCCATTATATGCATATAAATTAAATTTGTTTAACCTGATGGTCAAAACTCAACTCCCCACCCCCCAAAAAATAAAAATAAATAAATAAATAAATTTGGGATGCAGGAACCATATAGGTTTCATTATGATCAGTGTTGATTTGTTGTACGCATTGTATACTTAACTGCTGCACGCCGCACTAGCTGGTCATGAAGTCACGGTGCATGTTAAAATGAGTACTTAATCCTGGTGATGATATATTTGTTATCCATGTGATCTTACTAGCTTTTCATTCAATCTTCTTCAGATACTATGCTGTTGTAAACTGGGAATTTAAAAAATAAGTACTTTAATAGTTGGTATCTTAGCTATAAGTGCTGTTTGTGACACTTAACATATTGCTGCAGATTGCACCCAGTCGGTCAACTTTTAACAACTTGATAAATGCCTGTGGATCTAGTGGAAATTGGAAAGAAGCACTTAATGTTTGCAAGAAAATGACAGACAATGGGGTTGGGCCTGATCTTGTTACTCACAATATTATATTATCTGCATTTAAAAGTGGAGCTCAGTATTCAAAAGCTCTCTCTTATTTTGAACTAATGAAGGGAACTCGCATTCGTCCTGACACAACTACACTTAATATTGTTATCCATTGTCTAGTGAAGCTTCAACAATATGACAAAGCCATTGATATTTTTAATTCTATGAGGGAAAAGAGATCAGAATGTCACCCTGATGTTGTAACATTCACTAGTATCATTCACTTGTATTCAGTGTGTGGGCAAGTTGAAAATTGTGAGGCTGCATTCAATATGATGCTGGCAGAAGGGCTTAAACCAAATATAGTCTCGTATAATGCACTAATAGGTGCATATGCTGCTTGTGGGATGGACAATGAGGCACTTTTGGTTTTCAATGAGATAAAACAAAATGGTTTTCGCCCAGATATTGTATCTTATACATCTCTGCTTAATGCTTATGGAAGGTCACAAAAGCCCCAAAAAGCAAGGGAAGTATTTGAAATGATAAAGAGAAACAAATTGAAGCCAAACCTTGTCAGTTACAATGCACTGATTGATGCCTATGGATCTAATGGTTTGTTGGCGGATGCAATTGGAATCTTGCGGGAGATGGAACAAGATGGGATTCAGCCAAATGTTGTCTCCATATGCACACTCTTGGCTGCCTGTGGACGATGCAGTCAGAAGGTAAAGATTGATACAGTGCTATCAGCAGCTGGGATGCGAGGCATTAAATTGAACACGGTTGCATATAATTCAGCTATAGGAAGCTATATGAATGTAGGGGAATATGACAAAGCTATAGGCTTGTATAAATCTATGAGGAAGAAAAAAATAAATTTTGATTCTGTTACTTACACTGTGTTGATAAGTGGTTGTTGCAAGATGTCAAAATATGGTGAAGCCATATCTTTTATGGAAGAAATGATGCAACTAAAACTTCCTTTTTCCAAAGAGGTCTACTCATCTGTCATATGTGCCTATAGCAAACAGGTAATTGCTTTGGTTAGGATGCGTCTCCATGGAGTATCCATAAAATTTGAGACTTATGTTTCTTTTTCTTTGTGATAATGATTTAGGGCCAAATCATAGAAGCAGAATCTACATTCAACTTGATGAAATCATCTGGTTGCTACCCTGATGTGATTACATATACTGCAATGCTCGATGCATACAATGCAGCTGGTAAAATAAATTTTTAACCACTGACATATTAGGATGGTATTTGGAAATGTATACCTAAATTTTCTAGCAATACTTTATGATCAGAAAATTGGGAGAAAGCATACGCACTCTTTGAAGAAATGGAAGCAAATGATATCAAGCTAGATACTATTGCATGTTCAGCCCTGATGAGAGCTTTTAATAAAGGGGGCCAACCAGGAAGGGTCATTGGTCTTGCTGAAAGCATGAGAGAAAAAGAGATTCCTTTTAGTGATACCATTTTTTTTGAAATGGTATCTTCCTGTAGCTTGTAAGTTGTAATTCATTTCTATATCTCCAGAAAAAAAGGTTTTGGTTATGTATTAAACTTGTCTTTAATGTTTCTTATCTTTCATGGTTTCTCTTGAATCTTCAAAAAATGTCCATCTACAATAGTGCCTCCTCTGTTAAGAGTTAAGGTAATTGAGGCTGATATTTGCTTGGTATCTTCCTGATGAAGACATCATGGACATTTTCCACCTCAAAATTCTTATGGCTTATTATTATGATTCAAGAACTAGAGGGAAATTGAGAGAAACTGAATGAAAATGTGGAAAGAGAGATAAAAAGATTGTATTCTCTGGATATTCTATAACTGAAAATCTGAACTGAATCTTCTAAGGTTCTGGTACTTATAGTTAGCAAATGAGCTAACTTCATAACTATGCCAGCTGGTTAGCTAACAAACAAGTTAACTGACTAACAGAATCTAGCCTAGGAGTTACTTGAGTTGTTCTAATACACTCTTCATACTTTTCATAATTAGATGTTTATTACTTGCCACTTTGATTGGTGTGTATGCTGTAGAAGGGCTTTATTCTTCAAACGCAATTCAATAAAGTTTCATATTACCCCCCATTTGATACGTGCCATTGTTATTGTTATGTAGCAGAAAATATATTTCTTTACAATTATTTTATGTTAAGATTTTGTTAATTATATCATTGGTGGAACTTAGAGTACAATCGCATGGTCTTATCTTATGATGAAACCCTAAGTTTTGACAATATATTATGACCTTTGGTGCTTTTGATATATTTTTACTCACCAAAACTCAGAAGACTTAATGAGAAGAGTGGACAAGAAACAAGAGAATAGATTCCTATTACTCAAACTGCTTTGGTTTGATAACCAAATTTTACAGCATGATATTTTTTCTACAGTAATTTTACTATTATAATCCCCCAACTAGTTTGGGACAAAGATGTTGTTGATGTTGATGTTGAATTTTACTATTATATTCCTGTCAAACTGAATGAGTCTTTTGCTGTAAGATTACATGATTGGAGGACAGCTGTTGATATGATCAAGTACATAGAGCCCTCACTTCCTGTAATTTCATCTGGATGTTTGGATATGTTCCTGAACTCATTAGGAAAAAGTGGAAAGATTGAAACTATGTTGAAGGTGCCTCAAATCTTCTCCCAGATACTTATGATTAGTTGATGTTACCAAGCACATTAATTATGATTTGCCACTACCCTGCTCTCTTATTATCTTATTTTTCATGCGTGCAGGTATTCTTCAAGATGTTGGCATCGGGTGCTAATGTTAACTTCAATACTTATTCTATTTTATTGAAGAACCTTTTATCCTCCGGAAATTGGAGGAAATATTTAGAGGTAAACTCTCTCTCTCTCCCTCTCTTGAAGATTTAATTTATTGATGATACATACAGTTTCTAAATTCATGATTTTGGTGGGGTTACATTTTATATATGATGCCTACTTGGCAACAATAGGTTGTTAGGTTTGTTGCATGAAGAAATTTATCACTATGTTATTGGAACAAATATAAGATTTTTAACTGATTAAATATAGTTGAAATCATTGTTAATTGATGCAAAAAGAGGAACGTAGACTAAAGTGTGCATTTCACTGATAATGAGATGTGTACGTAATAACACTAAAATTCCTATTTATACTAATTATCTTGGTGAAGTGCTAGTGCAGGACAACTAGTACTAGCCTAGCCCAATAATACTATCCCAAATTGATAAGAATTCTAATATTTTAATAAATATTATCTCTTGTAATCGAAGTGTTTCCAATGCCACTTATACTAGTCCTTTGGAGACTTCTATTTTTCATGATTGTATTAGATATTCAGTCATGTACAGTTTCATTTTTTGAGTATTTCGTGTTGTAATAAACCACATTTGGAAAATCAAGCAAATTCTGATGCAGGTACTGCAATGGATGGAGGATGCTGGAATTCATCCATCAAATGAAATGTACCATGACATATCCTCCTTTTCGCAAAAATGCTGTGGGGCTGAAAATGCTGCTGTCATAAAAGAAAGACTTGGTATGGATATTTGTGTCTTGTATTGAGAATTATGTTTCCTTTTCTTTCACTCATTTAATGCACTTTGCTCGTTTGAAGAGGTCTATATTATTCAACCAACTTGTGATTTTGCTTAGGCATGTGGCTGAATTTTTATTTTGGGGTGTGCATCTACAGCTTACCCAAGCACTTAACCCCCATCTCTAGTTCTGATTTAATACTCATGCTACAAGAATGTTGTGCATTTTCTGAAACCATCAATCTAAACTACAAATGTGCTTGAACCAACCATTTTAGAATTTTTTAATACTCTGGACTCTGGAGTATTTATTTTTCCAAACCTTTTCAATGACCTATACTTTGGCTTACATCTAACAGAATATAGTACACAGTTCTCTTAGTGTGCTTCAATTGTATACAAGTGGTACAATTTGATGCAACCTACTTCTTAATTAAACTGGTTTCTAATCGAGGAAGATTTATCTTCTCTTACTTTTTTGTATGCTCAAAATGGGTGGTAGTTAGGTTGCACAGATACTCTTTGTGCCCCATTTCACCACCATGCCTGCGGAGGATCTTGATGGCAGTTAAATCCAGAATTCATAACAGTGTCTCTTTAATGGGGTTACTTTGGGTAGGTAGCTATGCCACTAGGCCAAAGGCTACATGTGGGAATTGAATCTAAGCTTTGAGCAAGGCAAACATTCCATTTATTGCCAACCCAATCCCTTGGGAGGGAAGAAAATTTTAGGATTAATTAGTGGTGTTGACTTGATCTAAGTTCACAACAGAATCACACCTTTCTCCCTTGATCGAACATGATGGACAGAAGCCACAGAATTACCTAAGCACCAGTGTTGTTAAAACGTAGTGTCGAAACGTAAAAACGGACCGTGTCTACGTTTTTATGACCAAAATCGAGTCAAAATGGTAGTTGAAACGGATTTTGAGCTGAAACGGTTCAAACGTAGTGTCGAAACATAATATAATTTTTTTTTTGCATAGTTCAAATATATATAACACGTAATAATAAAAAAAATATTTTTAGTCATTAATTAGCTTAAATTTAATAACTGATATAGTTAATACATTAAAATTATTCTATATAAATTAAAACAAAGATTAAAATTGACATTCTTATAAAATAAACATGTTTGTGGGTTTTGGTTTTATATATGTTGGATATATATTTTATTTTTAATACGTTAGTAAACTCTTGCGTTTCGTTTACGTTTTGCGATTTTACGTTTTTGCTCACCCCTACTGTTTTTACATAGACTCTATGTCTTAACAACATTTCTAAGCACTCGTTCTTAGACATATTGTGCATATCCTCTTTCTAGTTCCACTCCTTTCAATTAAGTGTAGGGGCTTGAGAACAATTTTCAGGAAGTAATGGTTTGTTTTACAAGGGAACAATACCTTTTTTAGCATACTTTTCTTGGTATCATTTTCTTTATAGAAGCCCTTATGTTTTCCATTTTATTGTCAACTTATAGCATGGTCATGCTAGTTTTTCTTTCATATATGTGCTTTAGCTTCAACTTTACCGTAGTTTATGGACATTATCATTGTCTTTAGAGAGTTAGACCTATAACATTTAACCTGGTCATGAACTTGTGCAGAATCCTTGAAAAGAAAATCCGGGGATCAAATTTCTTCAAGCCAATCATACGAATCTGCTGTTCTTAGTTGACCATTGTCATGGATAACTTTTTTGCTTAGCTTTAACACGGTGTCCCAAACTGCTGTGGGAAAAATGCCTCTGAGATTTTGTGAAGATCGAAGTTGGACCTCAATTTATTATATCATCCGATATTCCTGTATAAGATTATTTTTCATGTTACACAACTGAAATTGTGTACATAATCTTATGTTTTCCTTCTGTATATACTAGTTCGGATAGTACAATGTAACCCCAATTGGGATGTGCACTTAAAGATGTTGGAGGTCATGAGGTTGAGAGAGAAGGGTTTAGATGTGTTTGAAGTATTATACTAAGAGACATCAAGTTTGGAATGTTCAATAGTGTTACCTCCAGCTTAGGAAACTCTAGATATAATGCAAGCTATTGGGTTGCAGCCCATATGGACCCAAATAACCATGCTTTCACCTATTGGGCTTATATGTGAACATATTATTGGATTATATTATTAATATATCCAACAAAAGAATGTGTAAAAACCTTTACTAGATCATCCGATGTTCCTGTTTAAGATTATTTCTCATGTTACACAACTGCAATTGTGTGCATGATCTTATGTTTTCCTTTTGTAAATCCCATTTGGAATGTACGCTTAAAGAATGTGTAGATGGCCTGGGAGAGAACGAAATAGCTGTAAAGGTGGGGCTTTGGCGTTTCACGTAGTTGGTTTTTACAATGCATTTTTAGGGGAACTAGTTTGGATTTGGAAATCCAAAAAAATTATGATCTAATATTAAAAAATAAAATAAAAATCAGAAGCTATTATTTTAAAACTTTGAGAAAAGCATCATAATATTTTTGTTTAAAAAACTTATCTAATTATCATGAATATTTTAATACGTATTTTTTATTAAAAAATATTGTTTCCTTAAAAAGATATAAATGGACTTTGCATTTCTTGGAATTTTATTTTTTTGGAAACAGGGAAATTTGTTTTTTTTTAATACTAGTCTCAACACTATATTTGGCATTATGTTAAGTTTATTGTTTAAAGAAAATGATTATTCGAATCATATTTATGACAAAATGTTTAGTTGTAAATAATGATTCATGGGACTGTAGAAGAGAGATAAAAAAAAATTGGACCCTCACATTTTTATGTCTAGAGAAAAAAAAAAATTTAAACCACTAGTAACTGTAGCAACTTGAGCACATAACTCAAGTGCTGGCTTTGTTTTTTTAAATGTTCAAAGCATAGGATTACAAATTTATAATTGGAAAAAAAAGAGGCAGCTTTGTAATGCAGGGCTATTAGCACTTTTTAATGTAGGGCTATTATATTAGCACTTCTACTCTTTTATCCCTTGTTCGAAGATTAAAAATAAAATAAAAAATCAACTGTAAAACTCTCCCTGGGATGTTGGAACTTAGCACAGTAAAAAGAAAAAAAGTAACCATGAGAGTCCTGGATTTTTTTTTTTAAATGACCGTTACATCAAACCTTTTAACTAAAGTTTTGCATGCAATCATAGAGCATCTTGAAGATTTATGACCTCTCCAGCAGGTTCCACCGAAAGTAGTCAATATATTCCCTGCACAATAATAAAATATAATCACTCCCCTGAAATTTCTGATCAACCTGTCTTTGATGGACTTGATTTTTCCAGTGACTTCATTTAAAGTTGACGAACTCTATAACTGTTATGCTTTTATTATCTGAAACTTATGCCAACCTCTCATAATAGAGTACATTTATAGTAGATACATTTGTCATTTAGCAAGTAACATTTGGATAAAAAAAATATTTTTCTCTCCTTTCCATAAAGCATGATAGTCATTCCTTATTTTTTATTAGATAGATGCACTGAGTGAATGATACAATAATAGTACTATAGATATTTCCCTCATAATAAGGGTTCGACATTAGTTTTTGAGTTTTATTGTATCTTCGTAAAATATTGGTTGTAATAACTTACATCAACGTCAGACAAGTGCCCTGCCATTATTCTTAAGGGCTGTATCCTGTCCATTGACCAAATCCTAGCAGTTCTGTCATGTGAAGAGCTGGCAAAATAATGCCCTACAGGACTAAACTGCACCCAGAAAAAGAAGTAAATAACATAAATGTACATACAAACAATAATGTCCCAAGGGCAATAAAAACAGAAAAAAGAGGAACAAAAATATCTTTATGGTAAGGAAGAAATCAAAATTTTGCAAGCTGCACTGGGTGTTCGCGGTCTGGATTGGATCAATTTTGAAGCAATAATCATTCATTCAATTTAGATTTTTTTTAAATCCGATCCGATCCAATTCTCTTTTATTCGGTTTGGATTGGATAAGTTTTCGATTTTTCGAAAAGCCTAAAATTCCAACCATACAAATCACTAGCTATAAAAGGGTCAACCCAGTTCAATACCCACTCGTGAGTGTCTGGGGAAATACAAATCACTAGCTATATCAACATAAAATCGTTCAAAGTTACAAACCAACGGAAAGTTCAAGTCTTCAAACTAAAACAAGTCTTAAAACTTTTGAAGAGTTAAAATAGATTAATAGACAATAAAAAAATTAAAACAAAATAGTTTGCTATCAATAACATCCAAGATTCCAAGTCTACAAAACAAAAAAGATTCCAAGTCGCAATCTTTCCAAAATAATAAATACATAATACATTGAATCAGTTTGTATTGGATCGATTTTCACCAAACAAACCGTAAACCGATCCAATCCAATTAAAATATGCGGGGTTTCGGTTTTTGGTTTTTTGGTTTTCGGTTTTTTGGTTCGGTCACCGCAGTTTGAATCGGTTTGGATCGGTTAATTAATACCCTAAAGCTGCAGTAATTGACTTGAGAGTACAATGCAAAGCTGACTCTCCAAGAAATTCCAAAAATGCACACACATCTAAGTAGATCAAAGCATAAAACAAGCTTGATAAATGAGAAACAAGTCCTCCCAGGAAATATTAAACTGTCATTAACATACTTTAGTAACCAACAAAATCCAAGGTGTCTATTTCCCAAAGTACCATGCAGCACATTAGGTGTATCAGTAGCCCAAAACTATTAATTAAGTTACAGAAAAGAAAGAAGTATAATATATCATTGTAATATTAGATCATAATAAAACTGGAACGGAAAAGAAACAAAGTGGCTTTAATGGGGTATCCCTCAGGGATTGGGTAGCCTTGCTACATTGATGTCTTTTGGAGCATATATAGAAACTAATATGGTCTAACTTGTATATACATCACATGCATAATCTATATTTGTTTAAAGCAATTAAAAAGAATGAAGACATAAGATTTGAATGTTTACACTTTACAATTAAAAAATTTGTATTCAAGTATTTGGTATTTGGTTATCACAAAAGAAAATTTCAGACAAATGTTTTACCTGAACATCCCAGACAGGGTAATTGTGACCCTTGTAACAAACAAGATTGGCATTAAGTTTTGTGCTCCATAATCGAACTGCATGATCCATTTAAGATTTGTAAGGTTCAAAATTAAAACTATAATATAAAAGAAACAACATAGAAATTACTACCGAAAGTGAAGAAGATGCGGATTGAGGAAGAATAATGGTATCAAGTAAACATATTTGTTGAGTCAGCTGAGGATGAAACAATAAAATCCCCAACAGGACTAAATGAGGCTGCATAAACAGGCCCCGAATGACCTTGAAATTGTTGAGATATATAGTTCCACATTGGTTGTATGTGCAACTAATATGAAGTTTATAAGGCTTTGGGCACTCCCACCCTTTGAGCTAACTTTTGGGGTGGTGTATCCCAAGGTTCTTTACATGGTATCAGAGCCTCGCCGTCCCCCACTTTCTCTTGAGGACTCTCTTAGCACAGGTAGGTTGGGCCTGTTGCATCATCCACTCTTCAAGCCCAATAGGCTCTCGTGTGAGGGGGTTATAAGGCTTTGGGCACTCCCACCCTTTGAGCTAGTTACAGAAATAATGTATACCGTCGTTTCCCGCCACATTGCATTTGTTCATTTTGTGATGTGTCATTCTCACCCTGTGAAAGAGCTGATGATAGCAGAATTGATAACTGGACATTTATAGCAAGCAAAACAAGAAGATAAAGCTCATATTTGGGTATGTTCAAATGCTCAAGACTAGCATAAGCTTCCTTCCAACCGAACTCGCTTGGTTAAATAGTATCTTAGTTTTGGCTTTGTTAAACTCAGCCGTCAATTAGTAGAGGCCCTGGTCTTTTACAGTTATAGAAATAGACATGGCTTTTGAGGTTAAGTAACCACTTTGGTCAGCAGGGTGATGAATAGCATCTTTGTCTTGAAGTACTATTCATTGCATATAACTTACAACATCACTTTTTCAAATGGGTACTTAAGACCCATTAGAGACAGGGCCGACCCAGTTCAAATACCCACTTCGTGAGTGTCTGGGAAAGGGAATACTCTAGGCAGCCTTTCCCCTGCTTTTTGCAGAGAGGCTGATTCGAACCCGCGACCTGACACACCACGGCAAGCAAGCTTACCGCTGAGGCAAGCCGGCCCTTCTACTTAAGACCCATTGCACAAGAAAAAAAAAGACCTAAAGATATGATCCACTCCCGACCATTTTGAAATAGAATGCCCACACTGGCCTGCATCACATTCTTAAACCACCAATACTTTTATTTATTTATTTGAGTTTTAAATGTGAAAAGTCTAAAAGATAATGTACCACGAAGGGGTTAGGTTATCTTCCATGAAGTCCAAGTCTAATAATTCCATCACTAGAGAGAAAGGTTTGCCCAGAAACTCTATATATGTGATATTGAAAAGTTTCGTAAGTAAAGTTATACCACTGAATATCTTGCTTATATTATATTTGTTTTATTTGCCCAGTGCATTGTTTAAACTATATTAGGTCACAGCAGCACGTTACAGTTTAAAAAATATAATTTCGTTGAATTATTATACTTGCTTCTAACCAAATTGGCACATTTATATTTCTCAAGCAAAGAATGCAAGAGTCGTAGCTTGGTCTAAACAAAAGAAATTTACAAATACAAACTTACAACTGGTAGGTTGTTGTCCAAGCTTTGCCATATCCCAAACCTGCAGATACAACTCAAACATTACTATAAATTCAAACATCAGGTAAGATAAAACTCCATAGAAAGAGGGCTTTCTTTCAGACGGGTGTATGAAAGCAAGTGGCAAACCAAATAATAACAACAGAGACTAAAAATAACAGTTTGATAAATGAATTTCAAATATGAAAATAAATAGAAGGCATGTTACCTTGTACGAATCCGGTGAACAATAAGTCCACGATTTTAGTCTGCTATATCCATCGTGATACCTAGCGGGACCACTCTCCAATCTGCAAAATAAGGGGTTTTCATTCAAAGAACATAAGCATAATCCAGAGATGACACTGCGTTTGATATAACAGAAATTTTTTTGATCCAGGAAAAAATTTTTGCAGATAAATAATTAGCAAATTTTTTTACGGGATAATTTGCAAAAATATGTTTGGTAGACCAAAAAAAATTCAGGAAACTTGGATTAATTTGACTAACTATGTTTCGTTGGTTATAAAAAAATGATGGGAATCTTTACCAAAATTATCAAATTACCCATATATTTTCTCTCACCCCTATGTTTATATCTATTGCTAAGGGTGTTTTTGTCTTAAAAACTTGGAGTCATTTTCCTCCACATTGTCAATTTATTTTTCCATATTTTTAATGGTAAAGTTGAACAATGTAAAATGGTGACAAATAACTTGACTGCAAATTGAGTTTCCAATGGACAAACATTTTTTCCTCCTACCAAACACAACAAATTATTTTTCCATACCACACTTTCCTTGGCAAAAAAAAAAATTTGCCTGCATACCAAACGCTCCGGAAAAAAAGGGGGGGAAAATAGAAAATTACTGAGAGAAAGCAAGGAGGTGGTTGGCAATGTCGGGTTCGAGAAGGGAATTAGCAGAGGAATTGCTCTTCTTGTTGTGTTGGAATTCTTCCTGGAAAAACCTTCTCCGTTTGCGTAAACCCTTTCTTCTTCAAGTACGCAATTACATAGCCTACTATTTCATCATCCTCCATTATTCTATCTCAAACGCAATCACCCTCTTCCCCCTCCCAGATATGGGTGGCAATTCGTGTTCATGGGTCCGGTTCGGGTCAATTTGTGTCTGACACGAACACGAATAGGTTCAACCTGAACACGACAGGATTAACAATTCATGTTATAAAACTCAACCCAAACATGACCTGTTGATTAAATGGTTTGACACGATACAACCCGAATTTCAGCACAATCTGTGTAACAAAATTTGGTGGGTTACTTTGTAATTGAAAATTATATAACAAATAAAACCAAGTAACTAATAAAAAAAATAAAATTTAAGGCAAAAAAGGCTGCAGCAAGTCCTACTCCGAGGACTGGAGGGATGTGTTCTTTGTGATTTGCAACACCTTATGGTTTTGGAGAAATAAAGAAATACACGAAGTAAACTTCAAGAGACCAATGGACCCCTCTCTCACCCTTGCTGTCTCAATAGAGGAGATTGAACTAAGTAAGGACAGCACAACCATTAGTGATCCGAGAACCCATACCCTTCATCCTAGCGCTACTTGGTCTGTTTCTTCTAAGGAGTTCATAAAGCTCAATGTGAACGATTAATTCTTGTGTTTGTTTCGGGAGAACCGAAATTTTTCCTAGCGATCTGCATGTGGGAATGTCATGAACCCACATTTGGTTGAAGCATTCTCCAATTTTGTCCATCAATCCACTTTGTCTAGCAATCGAGGAAAACTGGTTAAAACACTGTTGAGATGCCCTCCGATTCGGTGGTATTTCTATGGACAATGAAAACTCACACAAGCAATTAGAGAACTCACCAGCGTGTTGTGTACCGAGAGAGAGAGAGAGGAGAGTTCCAAAAATATGACTGAAACAAAGCTTAACCGTGTGGTACCGTTTTAAGCTTGCATGGGAGCCTGCCATTCAAACCGGATGGGATGTTTTGCAATCCCTGAACGCGCGGCACAGTGACTGAACGCGTCATGGAACCTGTCGTTTTCTTACTGCATTGTCTTTTTTCAGGGGACTGAGACGATTAGACGATACTCCATGCAACGTTTTCTGTGCAAACTAAACACGGTATGGACTCTGACGTTTTGGGGAGAATGAAAACGCTAGGCTCCCTCACGTGTGCTTTGCAAACTGAACACGTCATGCTTGGTGACGTTTTGGGAAACGTTGATCCAGCTCTGCCGTTTCTCAAATCGGTTCCTGACCCACCGCATTGCCATGCATTAGGATGGCAAATAGTTTCACCATAAGCTTAGATAGGTCAAATATTTTAATTTTCGGACCAAATAGGTCAAAAGCCTAAAAATAAAAGATTTCAAACCCTAAACATTTACTTTTTATATCATGAGATAAAATCATCACAATAACATTATAAATTTGGGGTCAACGCGTTCACGGGTTGACCTGTAACTCGACATGAATTTTTTCATATTATTTTTTTCAACTCGAACACGACCCATTTATTAAATGGGTTGACCCGAACACGAAAATTTCGTGTCGGGTTGACGGGTCGTGTCATAAATGAGTATCATCGGATCCTACTACAAATCTAATGATGAGATGATTGGTCGTAACTTTATTTGGGTGTCACCTCAGATGCACAGACACGCACTTTTTTTAAAAATAATTTGCGTGTCGGACACGCTCGGACACGCGTCCGACACGTGGTCAACATTTGGGGACCACGGTCAATTCTCCGACACGTGGTCAATATTTGGGGACACGCTCGGACACATTAAATTTTTTTTTTTAATCTTAATTTTATTTTGTTAATTAAATATAAAAGAAATAATTTATAAATTAATTTTTTTCTATTATGAAATTTGACATTAAAAATTAATATAGTACGAAAAATTATTTATACTTATATTTATGTTATGAAATTTAAATATTTGATTGGTTATATGACTTATTATGGACTCTTATATGTATTAAATAAAAATTATATTATATATATTAAAAATTTTATTTAATATCAAAACGTGTCTCAACGTGTCGAAATATGACATTTTTTATAATTAACGTGTCGGCGTGTCGTGTCCGTGCATCATAGGGTGTCATAATATCCTATCCAATCTTTTATTGAGTAATAATAATTTTTGTGAATTAATATTTTTGTTAATATTTACATTACTCAGAAAGAAAAATATTCATCATTTTAAATGATATAAATTTGGTTTATAAAAAAAAATTGATATAAATTTATGTCACTTTAAATGAAATTACTATTTTTTGATACATAATGAGAGATTTTTTATATTCTTTCCCATCCACAAAATTTAGAGAAAAAAAGGTCAGAGTATTGTAGAAAAAAATAAAAAAAAATAAAAAATATCAAAATACAATAATTTCGTTTAAAATAACATAAACTTGTGATATGACAAATATTTTTCTCTTACTTTAATATTTATGTAAAAACTAGTCTATTTTTATTTTTTTATAAAAAAGAACATAACAGATAACATTATTATATTTTTCGCTTACTCAAAAAAAAACTTTATTATATTTTGGGTTTTATAATTCTTATTCAACATAAGAATTTGAATTTTCCTACATATTCTTTGATTTTCATGTTAACATGAGTCCTACACATAATTTTTTTCTATCATACGGATTCCACATGTTTTTTATCTCTACAGAGAATTGAATTATTATGTTGAATGATGAGAAATATAAAACCCTTATATTTTTTAAATAAAAAAAATAAAAAACTCCTTTGCAAGGTGGCAGGCAGGTTGACAGAAAATGGCACCGTGGGTTTGGATCCACCAGCAGCAGACAGGAAGTCGCACCGAACATGCACCATTGTCAAATAAAATAAAAACATGTCAAATGACGTTGTTGCCCTCACGGTGTCCTAGCCGTTACACAGGCCAAGCCAAAGGACCTCAACAGTACCAATTTACCAATCCGTAATTTCAAAACCAGGAAGGGCATTTCCGTAACTCCACTCATAACTTCTCGTTCTTCATCCTTCTAGTTTCCCCCCTCACTCCACTCACTGTGAATCTGAATTCTAAACACACACACTCACTCACTCTCAAGTAACGGAACTCATCTCTCTCTCACTCTTTTCTCTTTCCTAGGGTTAGGGTTTGGTTCCACCATGGCTTCCTCTTCCTCCGATCCCGGCAAGTCGGCGGAGACTTCGGAACCGGCGGTGGCGAACGATCAGTTGTTACTGTACAGAGGATTGAAGAAAACGAAGAAAGATAGAGGCTGCACCGCCAAAGAACGCATCAGCAAAATGCCTCCTTGTGCCGCCGGAAAACGCAGCTCCATATACCGTGGTGTCACCAGGTACACTTCACGAGACTGATTCCGTTAAGAGTTAGTTGAGATGCTTATTGGATTCGAGATTTTTCAACTGCATTTCTACTTATTGATCTATTGTTTTTTTTTCGCGAATTATGAATTGTTTATTAGGCATAGATGGACTGGTCGTTATGAAGCGCATCTTTGGGATAAAAGTACATGGAACCAAAACCAGAATAAGAAAGGAAAGCAAGGTCTCTTTCTAAACGAGTGCCTATATTGTATAGGAAGATACTGTTGAACATATTTCAGGTTCAAATTTGTGTAATCCTGAAATTACTTACTTTCTTTCTCTCTTCGTTTTTTATGTTGTGCGCGAATTGATTGGACAACGATTCATTTGTGGTGATGCCAGTTTACTTGGGTAAGTTGTGTTCCTCTCTTGTTCTTTTCTTTTAGTCTACTGGTTTTTATTGAACTCTGCATTATTATCATTTGTAATATTGTTGCTGATGGCTTTTCGGCAGGGGCATATGATGATGAGGAAGCAGCAGCTAGAGCTTATGACCTTGCTGCTCTGAAATATTGGGGTCCTGGGACTCTCATCAACTTCCCGGTAAGATAATTGCTTGCATGATTATGGTGATTTTTGGAGGACACGTTAATTGAAAAATGCTGTATAGTTTTGTGCTTCTTGTTCCCTTAGTGCTAGATGAAAATGATGTCTTCTTATTTCCTGCTTCATATTTTGCATCAAAAGATGCTGTGGAGATGGCTTGAATTCAAAGTTAGAACAACGCACTTATTAGGGGGCGTTTGGTACGAGAGAAACAAAATTTTATCCCGGAAATAATTATTACTGGAATGTGGTGAGAAATATATTTTACTGGAATGTTAATAAAAAACTGTTTGGTAGACCCATATTTTCCCAGAAAAATTAAGTTAATTTTACTGAGTTTGTGTTTGGTTGGTTATGAAATATTAGTGGGAATGTGAAGTTATTTTACCAAAATAACCCCCCACCTTTACCCTTTGTCCGTACTTCCTCCATGGATGATTATCATCGGTGGTGTGGGAGAGTGTGGTTCCTGTCTGTGTACCCTTCCTGCACGCACAACAACAATTTTGGAGAGGAAGTGAACTAAAAATATGTAACTGAAGTAAAACAGAAGATTCATCAGAAAGAGAATAAATAAAAGATAACCTTCTTTGATAGCAACCTCTCCCAACCTCTCCCTTTATTTCTGTACTGTTCTAATCGAAGGTTACATGCAAGCTACAACCTTCCTTCGTTGTCAGTTACGAGCACAGAGAACGGAGGGAGCAATCGCAGAACCACAACTCACAAACTCCATTTGTTCATACATGGTACACTCCACCAGCTATGAGGTCAATGAGGCTCTTAACCATTTGTTCATAGATCCTACAATCAAGAAGGATATTTTGGTCCATTTTTCTGCGCTTAATTTTTTACTTCCCCAGGCAACAACCAATTCCACACTATCGATGGACAACCAGGGTTGCTGATCGTACAGGATTTGCCACATAAAAACAAAAAATCAGATAATATTTTACCCAGGAAACTTGACACTTTTTCGGTGCCAAACATGGCTTTTTCCCATTCCCAATGTTGTTTTCCCTGGCACCCAAATAAAATAGGCGTACCAAATGCCCCCTTAATGCAACTGGGAATTGGTGACTCTAAAGCCAGCTCCAATTTTGCATGTTAACTATTGAGTATAGTGCATATGGTGCCTTCTTTGCCCAAGATACCAGTTGCATAAGATGGAAATATTTTGTTGGTAACTAGGTTCTGCACTTGACGCTATAAATCCAGTGCTCTTTGATAGGAAAAGGGTGTTAGCTGTGCCCTACTGGTAAATACTGATTTTTGTAGTAAGTTTGATCTGTGTGCTGCAGGTGACTGACTATGCAAGAGATCTTGAAGAAATGCAGAATGTTTCGAGAGAAGAATACCTTGCATCTTTACGACGGTGTGTGTGTGTTTTCACCAAAATATTTTTAACATGTAGCCATGCTGCTGCTTACATGTGATGCTTTCTGCAGGAAGAGCAGTGGTTTTTCAAGAGGATTATCAAAATACCGTGGACTCTCAAGGTGTGAATCCATCAAATTGTCTGCCAATTAATTTGGTTTTTTAAAAAAATCTATTTTCAGATCTCTGAGTCTATGTGGGTATGTGTGTATTGAGCTAATTCTTCAATGATCAGCTGACTTTGCCTTTCTCTTCTTTGCAACACAACTACAGTTCTTTATGATCTGGTGTAGCTGTCGTCCAATATATAGATTCTGACATGGAATTGATTTTTAACTTTAACTCCGCATTTCATTTTGCATGTGTTGGTAACAAAATTAGTCGATGGGAGCCATCATATGGCCGTATGGCTGGATCTGATTACTTCAATAGTATACATTATGGTACGTTCTAATCAAATTTTTAGTTCAAGCTCATCTTCTATTGAACAGAGTTTTATGAAGCACATTCATTTGTGCACCACCTTTGACTATTTAAAAAACAAAAAGTAATAGTATTCAATCAGTTCCACCTGTTTTATCTGCAAGATCACTAGCGTCATACTGTTTTATAACATTAAAGGTACAGGGGATGATTCTGCAGCTGAAAGTGAATATGTAAGTGGTTTCTGCTTAGAAAGAAAGATCGATTTAACAAGTCACATCAAGTGGTGGGGATCTAATAAGAGTCGACAACCTGATGCTGGAACAAGATTATCAGAAGAAAAGAAGCATGGTTTTGCTGGAGATATTTTCAGTGAACTTAAAACATTGGAACAGAAAGTCCAACCTACAGAACCATACGAGATGCCAGAGTTAGGCAGGCCCCACAATGATAAAAAGCATAGAAATTCTTCAGTCTCTGCCTTAAGTATCTTGTCACAATCTGCTGCTTACAAGAGCTTTCAAGAGAAAGCATCAAAGAGACAGGAAAATAGCACTGATAATGATGAGAATGAAAACAAAAACACAGTCAATAAGTTGGATCATGGCAAGGCAGTTGAGAAACCATCAAATCATGATGGTGGCAATGATCGACTTGACATTGCAATGGGAATGAGTGGGACGTTGTCTCTTCAAAGAAATGTTTACCCATTGACACCATTCTTGTCTGCACCGCCTTTGACGGCCTACGATACTGTTGATCCTTTGATAGATCCTGTTCTCTGGACATCTCTCGTTCCTATACTTCCTGATGGCCTTTCTCGTACAGCTGAGGTTGGTATAATGATTGAAGTGTTTTACTTTCTTTAGGAGGATTGGAAGTGCTTGAAAAATTTATTTAATAGTGCTTAAATAATGATCAATATTATACATCATGTCTTCCGGATATTTAAAATGAAAAAATGATCGAGTTAGAAAGGAAATTTAAATAAATAAAATCTGCATGAGTGTGGGCGTGTATGTTTATCAATTTGTTCTCATTAAAATATTCTTTGAATTATTACCGTAATATAAATTTTTTTGTAAGTCTTGGTGATTACATGTTTATGAAGACTTGTTTCCCTATGCCATTAAGCCAACAAGGTAGCGTCAGGCTGTCAGCAAATTTAATTTTTTCTGTCTTGGACCAATATAATGAACGCAATTTTATGCAAAACTTTATTCTCTGATGAGTTCTTATCACATTTGGACCTCGTCACCTGTTGAAAAGATGTGGAGAACCTATGAATGAAGTCTAAAATTAGAGAGCCAGATAGTTGCAATTTTAGATACATCACCACTATTTTGAGACTTATGTTACTTCCTGGAGATTAGTTCCAATATTTCTCTAATTATCATTTTACGATTTATAGAGGAAAAGCAGCCCTATGGCTGTAAGACTTTTTCTGACAATAAAAAGAGGTGGCAGGGAGAATAATTTTTCAATTAAAAATCATCAGTGACACGAAATATTTGATATATCTCCCTGCAGCCTCGGGTTGCTGTATATGGTAAGATAAGAATTACTTATCACATTCTTGTAGATTCACCTTACCAAGAACGCTTAGATTGATGTGCAGGTTACAAAGACAGAGACCAGTTCTTCAACGTACACTATGTTTCAGCCAGAGGAGTGATTTGACATTTGGATTTCTAATTGAAGAAAGGCCCTGAGAAAGGCAGAGCTCGTATTGAACAAACAACAGCGTAGAAGTCTGAAGAGCTCAAGCGCAGGTCTCAGAGAATGTCCCCATGGCTTTTTTGCAAGATCACGTGGGTTCAGAGAAAAGAATGTATTACTGTGGTTTTACATTAATGATAGATATATGATTATATCACAAATCTTCTCATTTCAAGCCAGAGTATCAGTTGATATCTCTCTATCATGTATATATAGTCAGAGTTAGACAAATATTGATTTTATCCGGAATGTTCTGTACAGAATAAGAGGTGGAATCATGCAAGAATACGGTTATGAGTTTATTTGCATGAGTTTTTAGGCGCTATTATATTTTTGGGTTTTATTAAGAGTTGAAATCTGATGTTGTAGGTGGGACCCATGTGTTAGAAAAAATTATATGTAGGACTCATGTCACCACGGAAATCGAAGGGTGTGTAGGGAAATTTGAATTCTCATGTTGAATGAAAATTATAAAACCCATTATTAATCTACAGTAATATGAGAGAGTGTGTTTTCTACCACTCTCAAAATCACGTGGCGGGACCCACGTCATTATAAAATTAAAATAAAAAACCCAAAAATTCATGTCTCTACATGAAAGTATATTACTTTCATTTTTTCCCATGTATGGGAAAATATTTTCTCATGTTGCATGAGAATTCAACTCTGTTAGTGACCCTTCGATTTACGTGCAATTTTTTTTTTCTCTTTTTAATAAATGTGGGATCCACCACTAATTGAGTCACAACATAATAATTGATTTCTCATGCAACATAAAATTAAATCACATTATTTTATCACTAATTATCACTAGAGATGAAAATATGCTAGGCTACATTATACTTTGCCCAAATAAGCCTAAGTCTGTTTGCAAATTAACATGAGCTTGGCTGGTAACTTATCATAGACATTTTTTTATGACTGGACTTTTTAATGAAAACATAAAAACTTACCTGAAAGCATATTTAGAGGTTTATTTAGACATTTAAATTGACAGAAAAATTTTAACTCTAATTTTCTTATTAGTGTATCATTTAATAAAAATTAATGTTTCCCCTTGTTTTGCTTTGCTTAACTTAGATGTAATTACTATTTTTTAAACTCGAAGAATAAGACGATCTGATAAATCTGGTGACTATTAGAATGAGGAAGAAGACAATTTCAAAAACAAGACATGATAATAAGAGTAAATTTACTAATTGAAAATTTATTGACTTTTTTTTTTTATAAACAAAAGGCCTAAGCCAAAATTTATTGACCTTAGTATAATTAACAACAACTTATTTCGATAAATTATTAAGACATATTCCAACCATTGTATAAACAAATATCCGGAGCTTCAAGGGACTAAATAAACCAAATTGTATGACTACAAATTTAACCAAATTAAATTAGACTGAACCTTTTAGAAAAATCTATTTGGCCCACTTAACTAACCTATTTTTTTGTTAATTAGATACAGGATTTATAATCCTTACATACTTTGTTAATTATAAATTAATAAGATTCAGACTTCAAAGTCAAGTGAGATTAGATAGAATGTTCGTTAAGTGGCAGAGAGAGAATATTTACATTTGAGATTGGAATGAGATGAGATATAGGATTTTCGAGATATTCCCATTTATGTTTTTCTCGTCAAAATGCCAATTCCCATTCGGAGACAGCCAAATTTGACTCACCTCAAATTCCAAGTTGTGGTAGGCAGTAGGCACAGCACGCCACAACCCCCACCGGGACCGTACCAATTGATACGTCAAACTTCCATCCACTCCACTCGTCGGAAATTTTTGGTGAAGATTTAGTACATCCCACGGATAAAAATATTACATGTCAGCTAAAGTTATTTTTTTCTGCCATATTTTTTTTTCTCTACTTTGAAGTGTAATGTTTCTATTGGCAGGGATACACTGAATCTAGGTACTACAGTAGCACCAAAAATTTATTCCATATTCACCATAATTTTTTATACATCTCTCCAATACAAATCAAATAACAAATAACCAATGCTGACATGTAATAAAAAAAAATGGGATCTCAAATACATGTGTAAGATTTTAAATGAAACAATGTACAAAAGATGAGCTTGTGTGAGAGAAACTTTTTGATATGTTGAGTTTGTTACTTTCGTATGCAGATTAAAAATAAGGAAATAAAAAATGAGGCAAAATACGTGGGTAATGCTTAGTGACGTTTTATCTCCCTTTTGATTGAATATAATAAAATATTGTTAATGATGAGATAATTGTATGTTAACTACGATAGATGCGTGTATATATATATATATATATATATATATATATATATATATATATATATATATATTACACTATTTTATTGAAGAAAATTCAAATAAAGTAAAAGAAGCGATATTTGAATATCAAGTTATATGATTGAATACCTTTGTTAGTAATTTGCTCTGAACCTAGTATATGATTGAATAATTAGTATGATTCTATTGTGTGATTTTGAACGATTAAATTTAAAAAAAATGAATTTTAGTTAAGAGAAACAGAAGTTTACTGATAATAAAAGATTTATTTTTTAAGATTATTATTCAATTATATATAATCAAATTAATAGATAAATTTGACTTTAACAACTTATAGCAAGAAAGTCTAATTCTTTTAGTGCTGTGCTAATAAATTGCAAGATGATTTTGTAAAGAAGATTTGCACCAATAATCTAATAAATTTAAACTGTATAATAAATTATTTAAATAGTTAAAATTCATTGTTATTTCTGTATTCAAACATATAATAAATAAGATATTCGTACAAGGAGTTTATGTTTTTCGACGCACTTGGAATGTATTATATTATATTAAGAGGAAGGATATTCTTACTATCAAAATCTCTACTACTAATTTATTTCCTATCTAATCATCATTGAATCAAAGAGAGATAATGCTAAAAAGTTTTTGAAAAAAGAGAAAATATTGATCCAATGATGATTAAATAGATAGTAAATTGGTAGTAAAAGATTGTAGTAGTAAAAATATTCATCCTCTTATATTAATACTTATAACAACTTGGAAAAGAGGTTTTGTTTGGCCAAGCTAGGAACACGTTAACTACAAATTGGTCAGACCAATGCACTAATAACTTGGAATTATACATCAACAACTTCAGTTGAAGTCAAATCGGACATAAATCTAAGGGTAAAATATGTGTCATTTTAAAGGATGTAAAGTTATGTCATTTTAAGAGAGAGAAAGAGATAGATAAAGGAGGAGAGATAGTTGACAAAAAAAGTAAAAGTATGGGTCCCATTTTTGTGTGAGAGTGAAAGGATATAAGTTATGTCATTTAAAAGGATAAATATTTTTCCCTAAATCTAAACCATACGTCATAACATTTGAAGATTGGCTACGAATCTAACGACCTTTAACTTAGTCACTTATTACTTGGAGGCTATGGACCGTACCTAGAAATGAACTCGATATTATATCAATTGGTATTAAGAGAATCGAGTAAATGAAAAAGAAATAATTAATATTAATAGAAAAATAGACATATATGTTATAAAATATGGATGACGTTACGTTACAATTATCTCTTATTCATGATTTTGTAACTACTACATTAATGGAGCATCAATTACCCATTCATGGTTGTATCTTTATAGGGTTTTATAAAAGTTATGTTATAGGAAAAGTGATTGTATAATATTATAGAGATTCGTTTTGCGTGCCAGAGTTTTTTTTTTGCTGCGGGCCCCATAAAATATTGTGAGTGTAGGAAAATTTTTCTGGTCATGTTAAATGATAGATGATAAACTCATCTTTATATACACATTATACTTGTATTGGTATGATGAGATGAATGAGAATAAGATTCCATCGTATTTATGTGTCTTTTCTCTCTTACTTTTACTATCTCTTTTATCAATTTCATAACAATATAAAATTTATTTGAATTACATTTTCTTAATAAGTAGAGGTATATTAATATTTAATAAATAAGTATATTAATATTTAATAAATAATAAATAGAATTCAAATAGTTATCTCGTACCATCCGAAAAGAAAGAGAATTCAGTACTTCTTGTTTATGAATATTGAATAGGACAAACTGCCCCTATTTCTTTCTTTTTCTGAATTTTGTATTTCATATTTTCTTCCAAATATATGGCATAACGTTAGAATTCTAGCTCTTTCAGAGTGGTATCTCACCGATGGCTCAGGGCCCCCAGAAAGAGGTCTTTTTCGCCCTCCACCTAAGTTGCGCAGGTTGATTTCTACATACCACAATTAAGAGAAATTTAAATATCTTCATC
Source organism: Gastrolobium villosum (assembly GCA_032173675.1). Lineage (NCBI taxonomy): Eukaryota > Viridiplantae > Streptophyta > Magnoliopsida > Fabales > Fabaceae > Gastrolobium > Gastrolobium villosum. The sequence goes on from JAVKPL010003117.1 coordinate 757,119, forward strand.
TATGACCTATCTCACATTTTGGATTAATCTCGTAGCCGCTCAAAGAATCAAAATTTATAAATTTAATAGAAATTCAACTCTCCTTAAAAAGATAATTATAATTGGATTAAAAAAAGAAAGAAATGAACTCCATAAATCCCCACATGCCTTAATACTTACCCCATTAATTTGGCTATTTATATCCAACCCAACCTTGATTGAGTATATTCTAGAATATCCTGTTTGTAAAAGAATACACACATCACGTTAGGAGTGGGACAGTTGAGCTATATAACAAAATATCTTATAATCACTCCAATCACAAAGGGCACACACTTTGCTCCCCGTAAAAGCGTCATTTTTAGGGATTTTTTTAATATAGATCCGGTGGACCAGTTTTTAGGTGTGCCTTCTTCTAAAAAAGGAAAAAATTTCTTCCACTTAAATCTTTTTTTTTTTTTTCAAATTTTCCCTTTGTCTTTTTTTATTTTATTTTTTCATTTTAGGACAAGGACTTTGAAGTCCCGGTCCACATAAAATGACCTCTATTTTTAGGGCATGAAAATACTAATGACGTCAACCTAGAATGTTAGTGAATTTTCTCATAGTATAATTTCACGGCATTTAATACTGTGAAAATTGTAATTTTTTTTTCAAATTTTTTAATTAGACCTAACTTATTAAATGTTAATGATGAGATAGATACACATAAAAATTTCATATCAACAAATCATGTGAAATTTTAATATGAAAGAATTTATTATCATATTTTCTATTAGCATTAATACTCTCAGAGTATTTTTGTGTAAGTTAACTTGAGTGACCCTTATCATGCACGGTTAAGTAGAGCACCATCCACAAAGAGTCAATCATTGCAAGCTATATAAGACCAAGCGAGAACACGCTCAAAGAATGAAACTCTAAACATGGAGGTACTAAATGACCAATATATAAACATGGAGATACACTCTTCTTAAATGAGATTTATAGTGCTCATTCCGGATTAATTAATTTCCAATGAACCAGTAAAAAAAAATGAAATTAGTTAAGACGGATGATTCATTTGATCTTATTAATGATAATTGCATGATTTAAATTTGAAATTAATTTTTCATTGAAAAATAATTTATAATAGAGATTAGTGTTTGTCTTTTAAATAAGATGGAATTATGTCATTTTACTCAAAACTATTGTATTTATGGTAAAAGAAACAATTAAACAATAAAAATCATTACAGAAGAAAGTATTTTTTTTAATTTATATAATAAATAAAATCATGAATTTTAATGAAAATGACCGTTCTTTAAAAATACAAATATATTTTCCTTTATAATATCATCATAAAAATTTCAAATATTAGTGATTTATCTGACTTGAAATAAAGAAATTTTCCTTTACCTTAAACTTTGCTCTAATGAAGCCAATAAGATTAATTTAGAAGTAAAAGATGAATAATTTGCATAGATTCTAGGTTTAAACCGCAATATCATCATTATACACACACACAATATCAAAAAATACACACACACTATACACACACACACTTATAAAACCTATATATATATATATATATATATATATATATATATATAACTATGTTCTAATTAAAAAAGGGTTTGTTTTTATCACATTGCATGAGAAAACAAACCCTTCTTACATTATAGAAAGATATACCACTCATTTTTTATTTTTTATTTTTTAAAAATAGATGGATCCCACATTTCATGTATATATGACATCGGATTAGAATTCTCCTACAACATAAAATTTATCTTTCCCATTAAAAAAAAAGGCTCTTAAGCATTGTTGTAAAACCCAATCAAAATTGTTTCATCTTATTAGAAAAAATGTAGAACTCATTTTAATTTTTTTTTGTAATTTTATTTGCTAGTATACTCTTCTATAATTACCTCAAATTTCAGTTTCCAATATGAAGCAATTTGCGGAATAATAAATTAATAAAATGTGACACATGTTATTTTAAAGTAGTTGAATTTAAAAAATATGAGTTCAATGTTACTGAGACATATGTTTACGGGGACTCTGAGTTGCAATTTAAATTGACATAGTAATAACGTGCATTTTTATTTATTTATGTTTCATGTTTTTAAGTTTATTTAGTAAATCTTATTTAATTCATTTTAGATATGAAAAATATAATTGAATTTATATGTTAATATTTATAGTTTTCTTTATATATCTATATATATCCGGGTCAATCAATCTGACCAGTGACCCACCGGTCCAACCAGTGATCCAATAACGCAATATCCCGACCGGGTCGATGCGCGGATCGGGTTTAATAAAACTGCTCTTTAAGAGTTCAGTTTTTGAAGACAAGGAGGGGGCGGCTAGCTGCTCCACTATTGCATGTTATCAATTGAAACTCAATTAACAATGAACGCAATTTGCAACAAACATTGAAAATTCAAATGCCAATACCCCATGTTTTGAAAATCATCTTATTGCATTATAATTTATAACCGACTGAAGATGCCAAGATATATCAACAGGGGAGAGTTTTTCTTTTAATTTATTATTATTATTTTTTTTTTTTGCGGTCTGTGTACTAAAAAAGTATCATTCAAGTTAAACAAAGTTATCCTAAACTATATAAGGCATAAGTACAATTTTAATGAATATATAAAAATTGCACCGAAAGGTAGGAACAGAAAAATCTAAGCTAGAGACAAAAATAAACAAGAACACCTTGTTTCTTGGTGGGCCATTGCAATTGGTACCAGTACTTCTTTTTTTATTGAGCTCGCCTAATGAACCATATGGATATACACTTGTGGGGCTTACTTGATTAAATGATTGAAACATTGTACCAATCAATTAATTGTTCACACACTACCCCAGGAACCTTTTTTTTTTCCATAAAGAGTAAAAAGAACAAACATCGAATAGTGTTTTAGTTAATTGATTATTAGGAATATGATGAACAACTGAATTGGTAACTCAGAAAGTACATTATTTAAAGGAATCTCGAGTCAAATGTTTTTTAATAGATAAATGAAAAAAAAAAAAAACCAAAAACATTGTAAACTATAGGAAGATTATTTATGGGAAATTATTCTCTTACCTAATAAGAGAGAGTTATCTTATGTTATAGATATATCGACAAATGTGCCTTTTATTTATTTATTTTTTAACACATGGTGGAACCTACCATGTGTTGGGTCTATGACACGAGAGAAGTATCTCTTAAAACATGAGATTATATGCTCCCATTAAAGGTTTTATAATTCTCATTTAACATGAGAATTTGAATTTTCCTACACACCCTTCGATTTTCGTGTCAACGTGTGTCCTACACATAATTTTTTCTAACATACGGATTCCACATGTTTTTTGTCTCTACAACATGAGAATTCAACTCTCATGTTGAATGAGAAATATAAAACCCTTATTTATTTTTATTTATTTATTTACTTTTGATTCAATAGAAAAAGAGATTAACATAAAAAAGAAAAAAAAAATTGAACTTGCTTTTGGATTTGAATGCTGATATTTAAATATTAATACAAACCAAACTAGATATCTATGAATTTCAAGATACCAAATAAAATGGTGTGGATAATAATACTGAAATTATTAATTAATCTTATTAATTAATCTTAAATCTTGATTTATATAGCCATGTTAAATAAATTTATTGACTTAAATTATTATTTTATCCTTGACTTATTGCTTGATTCTTGTTTCAAACTTCAGAAATATTTGAATATTAAATATGAGAAATAAAAGATTAGGCTTCAATAAATTTATTTATTTTTTGATTCATACGTGATCCATTCCTTAAATTTCTTAAAAGAATAAATTAATATTTTTTTATTTTATAAAATATAAATATTTTTTTATATTTTAAAATTTTTCCACATTAAATTATTTATTTAGTTGTAAAAGTTGACATAAAATTGTTTTTATGTATGAAACCTAAAACTGAAAGGTTAAGTTAAAATCGCTTTTAAAAATAAATAATTAAATCAATGTTAATAAATCAATATTTTATTATTTTTACATTGGCATAAATATTTTTATATTTTAAATAATTTTAACATTGATTTATTTATTTAATTATAAAAACCGACAATTTTTTTGTGTATGAACCCTAAAATGGAAAAATTAATTCAATATCGCTTTTAAAGACAAATAATTAATTAAATGATAATTTTATATAATGAAAGATTAAATCAATAATAATGTGAAATTTTTTAAAAGATCAATAGAAATACTTATATCTTCATAAATGAAATAAGAATTTACTCCTTTAAAAAGAGTCAAAACCGCACCTTAATCTTTATTAAGAATCCGTTCTTTAGGGTTAGTTTACTTTGTTAAAAATTGAAGTACTTAAGGTTTTAATGGTGGGAGATAAATTTATTTTTTATATATATAAAAATGTGTAGGGCGGTTCATATAAAGAGTAGAAAAAGAAAAAGAAAATAAGAGCACGTATTTTTGTGTATGTATAAAAAACAAAATTTTTCTCCTTAAATTCTATTATTAATTTTTAGTTTGATGTTAAAAAGAGTCACATATATAAAAGTAGGGCGGTTCATATAAAGAGTAGAAAAAGAAAAAAAAAAAAATTAACAACGTACTCTTATGTATGTATAAAAAACAAAAATTTTCTCCTTAAATTCTATTATTAATTTTTAGTTTGAAAAAAAGAGTCACAAAATATGAGATAAAGGAATGCCCGTTTGCCAAAAATACCCTTTCCTTCTATAACGGGGGAGCGTTTTTTTTATGCTTCCGAATTAGGGAAATTTCTACGATACTAATATCTTACCCACTTTTCTATTCATCATTCCAATAAAAATTAAAGAAAAAAATGTTGATTGATAAAAAATGGAAAGAAAAAATAAATATTATGAGAACGATGATTAAGTGATAGCATAATAATAATAAATATTTCCACGGATCAGCTGGGCTGCTAGAGACAAGAGGGAGTGGAGAGGAGAGGAAAAAAAAAAAAAAAAAGGGAGAGAAAGAACATAGAATAGAGAAAAAGGGTTAAGGGACCACTGTATATTTTTTCTTAAAATGGAGCCTCTTCCTCTTCCTCTTCCTAATCACCCCCTGCCAATCTTCATTGAGATAACTGCAAAACCTAATCCCCATTTTGTATCTGCTTTTCTAAGGCATCCGAGAAAGAAAAATATTACTTTTTGATTCCTTAGCTACTCTGCGTCGCTTTGTTTTTGATTCAACATTAATGGATTTCTTCTGGTTGTGCTTTTATGCTTTTTCTTATTCTTCAACTTAGCAAGTGATCTATACTTTAGATCAGTTTTGTGGTTTATTTATGAATGATCATATTTGTGGTTTAGTTAAGAACTATTTTACCCCTTCTTGTTCTATTTTTAAAGGTTTTATATTTAAAAATAAAAGCTATAAAATATGTTTGTGCCCCACATTTTAAAATAAAAAATTTCACATTATGTATGTCTGTTATTAGCATGTTTAAAACTTTTTAAAACCAATTTCTTTGCACCAAAATGGAGAGATTATATTGATAATAATATTTGTTTTTTTTTTTACAAACTATCCAACAAGGAATTTTACTATCTTAGAACCGTTATAGTTACGGCTGGAGTTCACGAGGGCTTCCATTTAAGTATAATAGTAGAATAAACTTATTATAATATATAAATTTATATATAAAAAAAATTTATCAATATAATCTTCAATCCCATTGGTTAGCTCTTTTGAAAGTTTTCACATTATGTAATACGTATGTCTATTATTAGCATGTTTGCTTTTTTACCATTTTCTTTCGGGAAGGGATTATATTGACAAATTTATTTTCTTACAAATTACATTAAGTTTATTAGAGCCTATCAAGGACAATAATATAATTTATAAATTTGTAAAAAAAAAAGTATCGATATAACCTTCCCCTTTCTTTTATCAGAGCAAAACATTTTAGCTCATGGAATAGAAAAAGTCATTGCATCTTTATACATTAAAAAATTATAATTACAAAAATTATAATAACCCTGAAATAAATTAAAATTACAAAATTACCATGATTTTTGTCAAAACAACGAAATCACAATTTTGCAATAAATAAACAAAAATAATTTTAGGAAAGTGTCATGGACCCTTCTTTCATTAGGAAAGTGTCATGGTTCTAATATAATGTTTCGTTCTTAAATATAAATAAGTATGTGATGACATTATTGCTGCTTCAGAGCCTATCAAGGACAATGACGAAGCTTTGAAGTCTTGTGGAATTGAACAGGACGTGAATGTGCAGAAACATTTTAGCTCATGCAATAAAGTCATTGCATCTTTATACACTACATATGGAAAAACAACGGGATATATTATTAATAAACTTTAAATGATATTAGAGTGTAAAAATAATTAATTTATAAATATTAAAATAATAGAAATATCAAAATATTATCCTTGCATTTTTAATGCAAATCAAACAGTATATAATACTAAAAATATTATAATAAATTTTGTACTATTTTATCCATTATTAACGCGTACAAAAACATTCAGCGCATAATTATTTGTGCTGTGTATGAATTACCAATACCAAATAATGGACAGAATAAAAAGTTATATTATAATTTAATTATAAACTTATCATGTACATCAGTGAACATTTGTATAGTAACTGCATGAAGAATAAAAAAATTATTTAAACTTCGAATCTTGTGGTGTATGCATTTCCGAAGTTTTAAAAATGATTATAAAGGAGGAAAAAATTTATAAAGTCCTCATTCTTTATTAAATGTGGAAAAAATAAAAAATAGTTACATCGTGTGTATATGGAAAGACTTTGTTGGGAGAGTTTTACCTATTAAATGCGATCTCATGTCTCGAAAAGATTATGCTCTAAACTTAAAATTACATAGGAAACCAAAAATTTTTTTTTTACTTTCTATGCTCTAAACTTAAAATTACAACAAAATGCTTGTTTTTTTTTTCCCCCACATTTAAGACAAATTCTTTCAGAAAAAAAATATTTCACCACAAAACTTTTGTCTCTATCAAAGAATAATTTTCCATAATATTTAATTTTTTTATATTCTTAAAAAAATTATTAAACATGTTTACCAGAAACCGATTGATTATTCAGCACAAAATTGTCAATTTTGGCGTTATAAATGAACACTTGTTAGAGATTGGTTTTTTCTGTACACTTCAGTGAAAAGTGATTGAGTGTCTTGACAATTTTATTTTATTTTTGTTAAATTACATATAATTTAAAGTTTGCAAAATCTTATCCATTGATTAATAAAATGACAATAAATAGATATCGGGTGGATGAAGAGATTATGAAAATTAAAAAAATTTGGGTGAAATATAAAGAGTAGAAATTAAAAAATTAATAAAATTATAAAGATGATAGATGTAATTAATTTTGATATAACAAAAATATATAGCTTAGAACAAAAATATTTAATTTTTATACATATTATTTTAATGAAATATGGCATAAAATTAAAAAAATTAAAAAAATAAAATTGAAGAATAATATATATTTTAAAAAATACTGAAAAAATATAACCCTAAAATAAATTAAAATAATAATTAAGAATCTATAATAATTTAATATATAATGATAGATTGATCAATTTTTTTAATTTACCTTTCTTTTAATAAACTTAGTTTAGCCTTTTTAGAACTGAAGTAAATGGTACATGAATCAAAGTCAAGACAAGTTTATTCCTTCCTATATTGGTATATTTAATTATGCGAAAAGAATCTCGAACGAACCAGTCAAAAAAAAAAAAAAAAAGTTAACCAAAGGTCCAAAACTAATTATCGGTGCATTGTCTCGTTTCTCACGAGAAGATAAGACAACCCACCGGCGCGCCAAGCCGTAACCGAAAGCTGGTAAATCCGTAACAACAGACCCGACCCCACCCAAGCACTTTTAATGTTTTGTAATAAATTTCGTTATATATTCCCAAAGAAATAAATAAAATATTTCCTGAACTTATCAGTTGCGTTTTGTTTGTTTGCACTTTGCAAACAGCACGGTATTCAGTAATTAATTAATTAATTAAAAAAAAGTGAAAAAGAAAAAGAAAAATGAGAAGCAGGTTTTGGGTTTTGGCCTCTTCAGACCAAATTGTGAGTTGAAGTTGAAGAGTGAAGAGTACACTTTCTCGTTCCTTCACTTTTTTTTCTTTTGATCTCGTTGGCATTCTCCATAGAACTCCACCGTTTCTGGTTCTAGGGTTTTGCAGCTATGGGAACTGCGTGGAGGCAGTTGAAGGTTATGCTCAGGAAGAACTGGCTCCTCAAAATTCGTCATCCTTTCGTTACTTGCGCTGAGGTTCTCTTCTTACTCATCAATTTCAACCTCCTTTCTCTGTCTTCTTTTTTCCATGCTTCTCTCACCTGTTCCTTTCTTTTACTCTGCTTCTCTACTTTGATCCTTTTGCATAATTTGGTCGATTCCGTGTGGTTCTTTTTGTTCCTTGATCTTCACTTCATTTTTTTTTTTTTTACATTTTTTTCTGAGCTTCTTAGTTAACTCTTGCCGTTTATAGCTTTGATATTGTTTTTATGATTGTTTTTACGGTTATGTATTGTTCCTTTTATGTTATATGTATAAATACATTTTTAAAGTCATGTTTTAGGGTGGTGGTTGTTGTGTGTGTGTGTTTGTTTGTTTCTTTCTCCTCCAATTAGATTTGAATTTGGTGAAAGAGGATTCATAAATGCTGGAATTCTGAAGCATATTTCTCAATCTATGACAGATTTTGCTCCCCGCGGTTGTGTTGTTGCTGTTAGTACTTGTAAGGACACAAGAGGATACGCAAATTCATCCAGCTCAACCGTCAGTGTTTCTATTCATTGCTTGCTATTTGTTTGAAGTGTGTTTTTATTTTTTCCCCCAATCCTCTGTTGTATGGAGAACTAACGAAGAGAGTGAAATAGTTATTTTTTAATACGAATTTTGAACTTTGTGTTGAATACTCTTATATTGAGAAAGTAAAAGAAAATGGAAGTGGCTTTCGATAGGTGATCTATATGGAGGGAAATGGAAGTGAATGTTGTTTCTTTCTGAACTTCATTCTCCATTAATATTTTGCGAGGAGTAACATTTTTGTGGAAATGGAGCAGGCACATTAATAAAGAGATGTTTGTGGAAGTAGGCAAAGGTATATCGCCTAACTTCCAACAACTTTTGGAATCCTTGTTGGATAAGGGAGAGTATTTAGCTTTTACACCAGATACAAATGAGACGAAGCTGATGATAGACGTAGTGTCAATAAAATTTCCGCTCTTGAAGGTACCTACATTCATTCATTTTCTTTTAGCCTGTGGTTTCTTGGCTTACTATAACCCTGGTATGCTGGTGAAATATTTTGCTTTGCTTCCTTCAAATACTTGAATTGTACCCTCTGAAGCTTGAGACATACTGTGGTTGAATGCTTGAATGTGGTTTCTCTGCGTGTCATGCATACTTAAACCCCTTCTTTGGCTGCTATTTTACTTATTTATTTTTTTTTTTTTTTTTTGGGGGTGGGGGTCTCCATTTCTTTTGCTTCTTTATCATGTCTCTGTGTCTATTGTTCCTTTTTTGTCACGTAAGAGCATTAGACTGGTTAGTTTCCATTCACTGTTTTTTCTGGAATACAAAATTCAATGAAAAAAGTGTGGATGTTCAAGTACATTTTGATTTGAGCAAATAATTTCTAAGAAAAATAGTTAAAAGATTCAGATCGTGACTAGTGGCAGATCTATCATAAAGAGCACGCTTTTCTTTTTGCACTCTGTCATTTTATACAAGTCTTACTGCGAAAAAAAATAAAAAATTCTTGGTAACCAGAATTTTATTGTACTTTGTTCAAGGGAGGAGTAGAATTTTGACAAAAATATCAATGGTTGTTGTTGCAATAAAAGAAGGGAGTTGCAAACTTGTAAGGGCCCACTCCATGTAACAGAAGTCACTACCCTTCTAAATTAAGACACTGCTTTATTTCTTCTCCCCCTCCCTTTTTGCCAGAAAAGTATTGTAGGCTTGTATTGCTATTTCTAGACTGTGGTTCCCCCCCTCCTCTTCTCTCTATTTTGGAGTATCTTCATGCAACTAAATGCATCTCCAAGCTATTGGAACCTTTATTTTTTCAGAAATTGTACAGTAAGCAAATATATATGTGTTCTTCATTCATCTTCTGAAAAAGTTGTTATGACTCAAGCTAATTAAACTTTAGTTCTTATATGCAGCTTGTTAGTAGAGTATACAAAGATGAGTTAGAGCTGGAAACCTACATCCGCTCAGATTCGTATGGTATCTGCAATCAAGCAAGGTAAAATCCTTTTTTTGCAATAAAGGCTTTATGCTCGATTTAAAGGTCTATCAGCTACTGGAATAATATGTTATTGACATGATACATTGATAATGAGGCAAATTAGAGAATATCTTGTTACATAACTAGGAGAGATGAAGGATACTGACAAGCTAATGTAGAATAAATTTTGAGATTTCTACATGATTTTAGAGCCAGGATATTGAGGTTTATGTTGCTTTGCAGATTATTTATTTTGTTGTTAGTATTCTGGGTTACCTTCAGTCCAGATTCTATATGCTTTATTCATGTGAACAAACTCTCTCTTATCAAATGAAGCTTCTCCTGTTACTTGACATTAGGGTTTTCGGTTCTTGTAGTCTACTAATTTGTTCGTGCATTGATTTTAATTTGTGCTGCTTGAATACATGTGTTGAATTGTTGAGTGATCATGATGCAGGTTTCCTATCAATATTTTTCATTGTGGAAAACAAAAATTAGCCACTTTCTTTCTCTTCTCTCCCATTATAGTTACTTTTTTTTTCTCTTCCTTCCAATAAAATTTATTTTTCTTTAATAATGGAATTATTATTCATATGACTAGCTCTTTTAGATTATAACTTTATTTAATTTTAACAATGTCTTTACACTAATTTTTATAAGCTAGTGTTTGCTTAACATGAAATATTAAAATGTTGCCTTTTTCTTAGTCATTTGAAATTCCTTGAGAAACCGATATGTGGGCTGTTTTACTGATTTTTTTTATTTATTTGTCTTTGAACTGTTTAGGAATTGTTCAAATCCCAAAATTAAAGGAGCAGTTGTATTTTATGAACAAGGTCCCAGGTCATTTGATTATAGCATCCGCCTCAATCATACGTGGGCTTTCTCTGGTTTCCCAGATGTTACAACAATAATGGATACAAATGGCCCTTTTCTTAATGACTTGGAACTTGGTGTTAGTGCTGTTCCAACAATGCAATACAGTTTCAGCGGGTTTTTTACTGTATGCTTGCTTTATTCTCATTCTGATAATTTTGTTATTCGTTCCCCCACACCCCCCCCCCCCCCCCCCCCCCCCCCCCCCCCCCCCCCCCCCCCCCCCCCCCACCCCCCGCCCAAAAAAAAAAAAACACATCTTATTGTCTCTAGTAAGTAAATATTGAAATTATCTAATGCATGGTTATATATTGCAGTGATGGCTTGCTGCTGTGTATTTTGTTATTCAAATATATGTCAAATTTTATTTTAGTATCCTTGAATTTGGCGAGGGGATTTTTACCTTGTGATGTGTCATGTGTCTTTCTTTAACTCGAAATAGATGGTTGCTATCGGCTGCCACATGTTTTGTGGAGATATTAGTGTGCATGAGTGTTGTGTGAAAAGATTAGTTATAAAGATCCTTAACTTTTTAAGCACCGCTTGTGAAAGCTGTAAAAAACCGAAGTTTATAATTATCTCTTTCTGGAATTGCTCAAACCTTACATATGCATATTATTATGAATTGACAAGAAGAAACATGATCTTTTCAATGAAATGTAAACTATAATAAATTGCAGGAGGAAATTTTTCAGTAATGCAATTATGTATAGAATTGTTGGAATATCTCTTATTGCTTTGGAGAAGAATTACAACATTGGTTGATTTTATCCAGTGTAACTGTCAGTAGTTCTTTATTGCAAACTTCATGAAAGAAAAGAATTAGAAAATGAGATTAATATTTGTTTGATTTGTAAGATTAATATTGAAGGCACTATATATATATATATATATATATATTGTAGAGAATAGGACCTATGATTATTTTCTCATTTTTGGGATCTGCTGATTGATGCATAAAATTATCACACAGACTTGTTGTCTTCTTTGCTAAAAGCAAGGATTAGGCACAGAAAGATATGTTGGATTGAATCTTTGAAAGCTCAGTTATACATTTTATTTTATTTTGAACTGTTAAGTCTGAATGCGGAACAAATTACAGGAATTTTCAGGAGGTGTAAGAATTTATTGTGTCTTGCATGTGTTTAATAAAAAAGTAAAAAATTCTTTGATTGCCCATGTTTGTTCCTCTGCTTTGTGTTTTTTCTAGCAACATTGTCAATTTTATTGGCAGGGCTATGGAAAGTACAATGAAGGGGAGGACAGGACATCCTCCAAACAGATAGAAAGAGCAGCCTAGTCAACAAGGCTCTCAACCATTATGGGGTCTGAGGAGGGTGAGATGTACAAAGCCTTATGTCCATGAGTGGAGAGCTTGTTTCCAGGATTAGATCCCATGATTGTCACAAATGCTTTAATTTTATTTGATAGATTAGGGAAAATACAATTTGGGGACACAAGGAATGCAGCAAAGGCTTTTCAGCCTCTGCATATCAAGGTTGATACTCCTGCATAACAGCCTAGAGCGCCATAGAGAAGCCATAAACACAATCCTATCCCTATGCAAATCTAGGGACGAATAGACACCTTTTAACTCCAATCGACTACAACATAGAATAAGATAAACCGTATGCTGCCACAGAGTCATGGCCATTTCCACCAAAGCCTTTATACTTGACCATAAATAACTTCTCCCAAGGGTGGAGGAACACCCAATGTTCATCAAGCACACCAAACATGTTATTCCAAAGGCAAGTAATTGTCCTACAATGTAGAAATAAATGTGCCACTGTTTCCAAACTGCACAGCCATAAACACAATCCTATCCCTATGCAAATTTAGGGACAAAGAGACACCCTTTAACTCCAATTTACTACGTCATAGAATAGGATAAACCGCATGCTGCCACAGAATCAGGGCTTCATTTCCACCAAAGCCTTTATACTGAACCATAAATAACTTCTCCCAAGGGTGGAGGAACACCCAATGTTCATCAAGCACAGCAAACATGTTATTCCAAAGGCAAGTAATTGTCCTACAATGTAGAAATAAATGCGCCACTGTGTCCAAATTGCACAAGATCCAAATTTCAGGAGAAGGCCCACAAATCTTCAACTTGTCATTATTGCTAAACCTATTAAGTGTCATTGTCCAAACAAAAAACTTGACTTTAGAGCAAGTTTTAGAATTTCAAATGGGCTTGTCAAGAAGAAACCTCTCCCTCTTAATAGAGTGAAACACTTGAAATAGTACATGCAGAAAACACTCCAGAATGAGTTGCTTGTTGTTTTAATATGTAAAAACCACTCCCCGTTAAATCCGACTAGCGAGTGTTTTAATATGTAAATTTGAGAAAAATATTTTAGCTTGAAAATTAAGAAAGTTCAGGAAGCTACATTTTGTCTTGATCATTATTTCATTAACAATTTATTTTCGTTAGTTATGCTAAATATTACTTAAAATTGTTTTTTAATATATGGCACACGTAAACTTATACTCTCTGTAACCTTGCATTATTTTGTCTTTCCTTGCTTCCCTCTGCTATGAATGAATCTTCATCACTTCCTTTGAGAATATGGTTTTTTGTGAATTTGATATCTATACTTTGTTAAGGCGTTAATGCGTTGATATTTCCTGTTTTCTGTAGCTCCAACAAATGGTTGATTCATTCATAATATTAATAGCTCAGCAGTATGACTTAAATTCCAGTGCTGAAAGGGTAGAGCTTCCTCTGCCAAGCTTCTATGACACTGATTTCTCTTTGAAAATTCCATGGACTCAGTTTAACCCTGCTTGCATACGAGTAGCTCCATTTCCCACTCGAGAGTACACTGATGACCAGTTCCAGTCAATCGTAAAGAAAGTCATGGGAATATTGTAAGCTTGTCTTGGAATTTTTTTTATTGTATTTACAGAGCATTATTAGATTGTATCTCCAACAAGCTATATTTTTAAATGAGGACTTGTAATTGTATATGTAGGTACTTACTGGGCTTTCTCTATCCAATATCTCGCCTGATCAGTTATTCCGTGTTTGAGAAGGTTTGGTTATTTGATATTTAGTATTAGCTTTCTGATTTACTCTTGTAAATATGGAAAATATTTTTAATTATTTGTTTCCTTTATTAGCCATATCAGTGTTTCCTTTTTTTTTTTTGATACATAGATTAGTGTTTCCTTATTTTTAGGATAGTATGTGTATTTTTCCTTTTTTTTTGGGATATAAAAGGCGATCCTCTCTTTATTAAGTTCTTGTCTTCCAATTTACAGGAACAGAAGATTAAAGAAGGACTCTATATGATGGGCCTGAAAGATGGTATATTTCATCTCTCTTGGTTTATTACATATTCTTTGCAGGTAAGTCATTTGCTAATCCATCTACTGTAATTTTTTCTTTTGCTTATTTTTTGTGTTTACTTTTACACAATCTTGATCTGTTGGGATGAATAAGTTGGAAGGTCCAATCTAATATTAGGGGCTGTCTGAGAATTTTACTTGAGACCTCTACTACCCTAACTGTTAATATTCCCTTAGGGCAGGTTTCAATACTTCCATGTTCTGTGCTTTGGCTTCTCATACTTGAATGTTCAGCATTTTCCTTACTTTTTGTGTTTAGGACAAAATCATATCCTTCTTGCATTGTATTTCTCCACTTTTCTCTTTTAAGGGTACTGACCCATGGTTTTCATTTGAGTTTACAGAGGGGTTCCTTTTTGTGCTAACGTTTTGTTCTTGTTATCTTTGTTTTGTTACTTTCCTTGTTTTAAGAGGGTGCGCCTTATCCTCCTTTCTACGTATCTTCTATGCCAAAATACATTGCTCTTTTATTAGAAAATGGAGATTACAGAGTTAAACATCCACTTAACATAGACAAAAGGCAACCAAAATGAAAAGCAAGTTGTATGGACAAACCCAAGATCTCCCGTATGTCCGTATACCAGAAAGTGTCATCCTCCTGAAAAGACCATTAGCAAAGGGCCACAAAAAAGCCAAAATACAGCTTGACTTGTTAGGGATATAAAATTATTCTTAGGCCTACTCCTAAAAGCTTTAGCCCAGAGGAGAGATGCTTCCTAACAATTAACATATTTTTAGACCCTCCGTGATCCAACAATAAGAAATTTGATCTTTACCACCCCCATTCTTCATAAGTAAATTAAATTTAAATACAAAGTAGATTTGTATATTGTCCACTTTGCAAACCCAAAAGGATCTTGAATGAGGGGGAGTGTGATGGATAATACCTTTTTGGGACCTCACCTTGAAAGCTTAATCAGGAGAATTGGTCCTTGATATCTCCAATTAAAATTTGCTTAATACTGCAAAAATTCTAGCAAGAGAAAAATAGGTAGAAGAAATTCTTCAGAATCACAAAGTGGAAATTACATATAAATTTGGATTGTACCTAAATCTAATAAAGTTAGCAATTGAATTGACAAGCTCCATAGGCTCAACTTGGCTCGATTAAAGCTTTATAATATTAAGTTTGAATATGATGTGAGGGTTATTGAACATCGCTTGAGGAGAGATATCAAGGTTTCTGTAAATCAATTTGGATTTATGCCAGGAAGATGTACCTTGGAAGCCATTTTCTTGATGCGACAACTTATGGAAAGATATGAGAAAAGAAGAAGGACTTGCATATGGTGTTATCATAGACCTTGAGAAAGCATAGTGGGTTCCAAGGAAAGCTTTATGGTGGGTTCAAAGGAGAAGAAAAAGGTTCCATCAAAGTATGTAAAGGCAATCCAGGATATGTATGATGGGGCTACTACATGTGTAAAAGCTTATAACGGAACATCAAGTTATTTTCCTATCACGGTTGGTGTATACCAAGGGTCGGCTCTAAGTCCTTATCTCTTTGCCTTAGTTATGGATGAACTAACAAAAGATATTCAAGAGGAAGTGCCATGGTGTATGCTTTTTGCAGACGATATTGTGCTTATTGATGAGAGCAAGGAGGGTGTTAATAGAAAACTTGAATTGTGGAGAAGCACATTGGAATCCAAAGGATTCACATTAAGTCGAAGCAAGACTGAGTATCTGAAGTGTGAGTTTTCTCTGGTACGAGATGGGGACCAAGAGCCCGTGCATTTAAGTGGTCAAGAGGTACCCAAAAAAGATGCTTTTAAATACTTGGGCTCCATTTTACAAAAAGGTGGAGAGATTGATGAGGATGTAAATCACATAATCAGAGCAGAGTGGATGAAATGGCGCAGTGCATCTGGGTTTTTGTGTGACCGCAAAACCCCCTTAAATTAAAAGGAAAATTCTATAAAACGATAGTAAGACCGGCAATGCTATATGGAGCGGAATGCTGGCCAAGCACATAGGCAACATGAGCATAAGATGGGAGTAGCATAGATGAGGATTTTAAGGTGGATGTGTGGTTACACAAGGATGGATAAGATAAGAAATGAAGATATTCGACGAAAGGTCGGAGTAGTACCGGTAGCCGAGAAGATGAGAGAACATAAATTGAGGTGGTTTGGGCACGTGATGAGAAGGCCCCTGGATGCTCCTGTAAGAACAAAAGTTTGTTACCAAGAGCTCAACACAAAAAGAGGCAGAGGTCGGCCGAAACTTACTTGGGGGAAGGTAGTAAAACAAGATTTAATGGAGTGGAATATAGATTGGCGGATGGTATGTCTTAGAATGGAATAGAGAAAAGCTATAAGTATGCTGGAGGGTTAAACCCGTTGTTATTCCTATGTTCCAGATGGTCCCTTTTTAGTCTTTTTCCCCTTCATTTCCCCCACTTCTTCTTGTCCCTTTCTTTTTTACTTTTATTTATTTATATATACATATATATATTATTATTATTATTATTATTATTATTATTATTATTATATTTTATTTATTTATTTAATTTTTATTTATTTATTTATTTATTTATTTTATTCTATTTTATTTTATTTTTATTTTTATTTTTGTCAACCGTTTTATATCTTTCATGTGGGTTCATCTACCACCGACCCCAATTAATTTGGAATAAAAGGTGATGTTGATGTTGATGTTGATGATGTGAGGCTTAATAAGCTTGAGCTTGATCTGGAGCTTTTGAACTCTGAATTTCATAGAAAGAGGTTTGAACAAAGGTCGAATTTTTGGTATTTGAGCTAAACTTGGCTTGATTTTTCCTAAATCTGTGTTTCTTTAGAATTTGCTTGAATGGTTCTATGATGAAAAATCTGGGATTCAACTTTCTCTTTATAGGTTATATTTTCATCTTGCTAATTGGGAGGTGTGTTGCAAGCCTATAAAGGAATTTGGTTTGGTTTAGGTCTAGGGAATCTGGCTTCCAAGAATATTGCTTTCGTGGCTAAATGGTTGTGGACTTTGTGGTATTTTCCTTTGGAACATCATTCCATTTGGCACAAAAAATGGAGCAAGTATTAAAATATACAATATTAATGGGATGTCAGTCCCAAGGGTCAACACTACTCATGGGAGTTCGTAAAAGTTCATTTGCTGATATACCCCTTTTTTATTCCTTGTCTTTTGTCCTTGAGTGGGGAACGTTACCGTTTCTGGATTTGGGAGGATGAGTGGTTGGGAGAATCCTTGTTTTGGATCTTTTTCCATGCCTATATCACATTTCTATGTTGTACGGTTCTTAATTCTCTCTATCTGTTTCTCTTCTTATGTTTGTAAGGGGACCGTTTATCCTTCTGTGATTAGGAAAATTAACAGCGCCGAAGCTACTTGATCAGCTTGCACTATTTGGAATGCATGAATTATAATGAACTTCTTTGAATAATTACTCAACCTAAAAGCAGAAGATACAAGGAATGGATTTTTTGTCTCTAGAAAATCTGAATAGTGTATGTTGTTGGCTTGTTGCCATCCTTGCTGGTGTGGTATGAAGTAAAAGAAATTGCTTGGGTGCTCCATTAAATCTTGTTGGAATTGAACTCCTTAAGCCAAGGAGTTTTTTTAACTTGAAATTCTTATATAACTGACTCTCTGAGTTGTTTCTTCCTTTTCTAGATCAAGGAATTATTTTGTTGTTCTCATTTCTGTATAATTCGATCTTTACAGTTCGCAATTTCTTCGGGGATCATTACAGCTTGCACCATGGATAATTTATTCAAGTATAGCGATAAGACACTGGTGTTTGCCTACTTTTTCATTTTTGGGCTTAGTGCAATCATGCTGTCATTTTTTATATCAACATTTTTCAAACGAGCCAAAACAGCTGTAGCTGTTGGAACTCTGTCTTTTCTTGGAGCCTTTTTGCCTTATTACACTGTCAATGACGAGGGAGTTTCAATGTGAGTGCTTGTCCTTTCAATAACTAGTTGTAATCCAAATTTTCATATTTGAGTGTATATTTTATTCATTTGAGGTTTCCTACCTTAGGATCTTGAAGGTTATTGCTTCTTTGCTTTCACCAACGGCCTTTGCTCTCGGTTCTGTCAACTTTGCTGATTATGAACGTGCTCATGTTGGACTTCGTTGGAGCAACATATGGCGGGTAAATTTATGCAATAGGGCCTTTGCCTTTGTTTTTTGACCTATTTTTTCCCCAAAATTTCTAAGATATTTGTCTTACAGGAATCATCAGGAGTGAACTTTTCTGCATGTTTTCTGATGATGATACTTGATACACTGCTATATTGTGCAATTGGTCTCTATTTTGATAAGGTATGTCTTTTGTTATTTGAGGACTTCCACTAAGTGAATAATTGGACTAGAATGGAAGTTTATCACTCTATAGTGCCTCTCCTTATGTCCTAGCTGGTAGTCTGCATCTGTCTAGATTAAGTTCATTTCAATCCTTTTCTCCTTACCAGGGTATAATAAGCATAGGAAGACTTAGAAATCCGAGATTTGAGTGAAATTTTTTTCTAATCAGATCACATGCACTATATATAGTATATATGTATTGATGTGAGAATCAATTACAATAATTACATTTTGACCCTAATTAATTAATCCTAATAAGACATTGTAATATTTATACACTTCCCCTCAAGTTGGTGCGTATGTTATATGCACCAATCTTGTTACAAGTATAATTGACTCGGACGTTTAAGAGCTTTATTGCTAATATCTAGTTTATCTACTAGTTGATCATGGGAGTTAACTAATGTCGTTTTGATCTTCCCAAGTTGAATCTTCTCTAGGACAAAATGGCAATTAATTTCAATGTGTTTGGTTTTTTCATATCTGTAATGTTGTCGGATTGTCGCAAGTTAGTTTAATCGACAATTGTTCACAGATGCTCAACTCTTTGTTCAATTACTTTAACCAAATGAACTTATAAATTGTAGTTTCTATTGCTCGGTAATCAGCTAGAGCACTTGATACAGTTTGTTTCTTGCTCTTGTATGTATGTTCACAGACGGCTATGTATATTCAAAATAGTGTAAGGGAGGTATTAGGGAAAACAAATGAAATGGATTTCAATTAAAGGAAACTTGGTGGTGGAATGAAGAGGTGTAGGAAGCAATTAAATAAAAGAATGATTGATTTAGATGTTTGCATAAATGTCCTAATGATGAGAACTTTCAAAAATTTAGATTTGTCTTGAAGAAATGCTAGGAAAGATGAACGAGAGGCTAGAGGAAATGTTTTCTCCGATTTGTACAAAAATCACGGTAGCAAGGATGGTGGAAAGGTATTTATTAACTTGCAAATATAAATGATAAGAAAAGTAAAAACTACCCAGATTAGATGTATCAAGGATGAAAATAAAAAACTTTTGGTAAGAGATACATAAGTTAAAGAAAGGTAGATAGACTATTGTAACATTCTTTTCAATGGGGATAGGGACACAAGAGTGGAGAGATTGATGAGAATGTAAACTATAAAATCAGAACAGGGTGGATGAAATGAAGTAGTGCATCAAAGCTTTTGTATGATTGCAAAATACCTTTTCGGCTAAAAGTAAAGTTCTATAGAATAACAATAAGACTTGCAACGTTAGGAGCTTAATATTGGTCATCACATAGGCAACATGAGAATAAAATGAGAGTTGTAGAAATAACGATGTTAAGGTGGATGTTTGATTATACAAGAATGAATTAGATAAAAAATGAAGATATTCGACGAAAATTAGGAATAGTACCGGTGGTTGAAAAGATGAGAGAACATATTTTGAGGTGGTTTAGACACATAATGCAAAGAACCCTAGATGCTCCCTTAAGAACATAAGTTTGTTACCAAGAGTTTGACACAAAGCAAGGAAGAGGTTGGCCGAAACTTAACCTGGGAGAAAGTAAAGATTTATTGGAGCGGGATATAGATTAGAGGGCAATATGTCTTTGGACGGATCGGAGGAAAGCTATTAGCATTGTGGAGGGTTTGACCCCTTTTTTTTTCTTGTGTTCCATATGGTTCTTTTTTTGTCCTTATTCCCTATATTTCTTTTATTTCTTCCTTTACCTCTATTTTTTTTCCCCTCAATTCTTTTCTTATTTTTTCCCTTCTTTTTCCTCTTATTTCCTTAAATTTTTCTCTTTATCTTAGTTTCACGTTTTTCCTTTCTTTTTCTTTTATGTATTTTTTCCAATTATTTTGAAATAAAGGTGTTGTTGATGTTGATATTCCAAAGTTCCCATTGGACACACGGATTTCATCAAAGTCTCTTGTTTTTTCCTGACTTATTGTTTTTATTATAGACCTAGCAGATATGCTAGGTTTACTCTTAATTTTTACTAGGAAACTACAGAAAAGATGTGCAGTTGTTCTGTTCAGATAATTTTCTTTTCTTTTAACTTAAGGCATTGTCTTTTCAATTTTCCATGTGAATGATAAAACCTTTCAAACTCTGCATATCTTGAAGGTTCTTCCAAGAGAGTATGGACAACAATATCCATGGAGCTTTATTTTCCTAAAGGACTTCTGGAGGAAGAAAAATATTGTAAAACATTGTTCCTCCAATTCTAAAGTTAAAATTGCTGGTACGGATTCCGAGTCAAAAGGGAATCTTTTGGGGGAAGATACTTATAAAGCTGCTATAGAATCAATAAGCTTAGATATGAAACAACAGGAGCTTGATGACAGGTATATGATACAATTCTAGAGCATCAACTTGGTGTCATATGATACATTATCTCTTTCTGATCATTTTTTATGTCTTTAAACTTTTAGGTGCATTCAAATCAGGAATTTGCATAAAGTGTATGCTACTAAGAGAGGGGATTGCTGTGCCGTTAACTCATTACAGTTGACATTGTATGAAAATCAGATTCTTGCTCTTCTAGGTGAGTACAGTTATTCTTCTTTCTTAAGTTGTTTTTCACATTCAAAATTTGATTTATTTCTTTTTCATAATATATATTTTACCTATTATATTTTTATCATGTATATATATATATATATATATATATATATATGAGGAGAGATATTCTTACTACCAAAATTTTCCACTACCAACTTACTACCTATCTAATCACCATTGGATCAACATTTTCTCTCTCTTCATAAGTTTTTTAGCATTCTCTCTCATTGATCCAATGATGATTAGATTGGTAGTAAGTTGGTAGTGGAAAATTTTGGTAGTCAAAATATCCTCCTTCTCTATATATATATATAAAAGGATATATAAGCTCTCTTCCTCTACATAAGGCTTGGATGTAAAAACTACCTTTTATATTATTCTGGTGTACAGGCATGTTACTTCTATAAGTTCTTGATAATTTATTTGCTTATTGAGTTTTCTCATAATTCAAAAAAGTTGATCATTCATAGTTCTTGCGGAAAGAATTGGTTAATGCTTTAATGAGAAGTTAAAAACTGTTAATGTAGTTCAAAGATTAGAGGTTGATTAAGAGGTGTAAAGAACCAATTAAACCCAAGAGCTTAAGCTCTTGGGTGAGGTTGGGCTTTGTCAATATAATATTATACTTCCTCTTTTCAAGTTGATATCAGAGCTCTCGATTCTGAGGGCTCTGCTTCCGCGACTGCCGCTTATAGAGCGGAACTCTATTTGCTTGCCTCTCGTCGCCATCGGAAAATTTTCCGGGGATCTTTTGCACTAAGAGCACCTTTGTTTGACTCTTTTTTCTACGGATGTTACTGTGCATAGCGCACTGTGCACTGGTACTATTCACCGCGCACCGTTCATCGCAGGAGTCAGAAGTTGTTTGGGTGTGCGTTTGGTTGATTTTGTTGCTTTTTTTTCTTTGCGTTATGGCCGATTTCAATGGTGATTCGAATGTTACACAAACCTCCACATGCCTCTCCATATGTGAATATTCGGCAAGGGTAGTTGGCGCAGCTAAGGTCGCTATTGATAATCTGTGTAAGCCATCTGACAATTCTTTGATCTTGTCTGGTAAGAACATACATTTTATATCTCTTCTTGCTTCTTGCACTGATTTTAAAACCTCATGGATTTTGGATTCTGGTGCAACTAATCATATGACTTGTCTTGCTGAGTCTTTTCTTTCTTATCATCCTACTGTTGGTAGTCATACTATAGTGTAGCCGATGGTTCCTATAAGTCAATTATTGGTTCTGGTAACATTTGAATTCAACCTTCCTTGTTTCTTCAAAATGTTCTTTATGTTCCTCAGCTTTCCACTAATCTTATCTCCACTCAAAAGCTTACAACTGATTTGAATTGTTCTATCACATTTTTCACTTCTCATTGTGTTATTCAGGATCTTACCACGAGGAAGACAATTGGAGATGCTAAGGAATAAGGTGGGTTGTATTATCTCCTTCCAGAACATGCTACAAATGATATCAAAAATCAGTTATTGACACGTCATCCTTCTACGACAGAATCTATGATTTGGCTCCATCACAAGCATTTGGGGAACCCACCATTTAGTCTATTGAAGTCAATGTTTCCTTCTCTATTTCTAAATCAGTCAGTTGAGACCTTTCATTGTGATGTTTGTGAATTTGTAAAACACCATCAAGTTTCCTTTCCTTCTCGTGCTATCAAATACGTTGAACCTTTTTCTCTGATTCAGTCTGATGTTTGGGGCCCTTCTAAAGTGCATAGTGTTTCAGGTGGAAAGTGGTTTGTTTCTTTTATTGACGATTGTACTCGGGTGACATGGATATTCGTGATGAAAGACAATTCTGAAGTACCTGAGAAATTTATTCGATTTTATCACATGGTCGAGACTCAATTTGGTAAGAATATTAAAAAATTAAGATCTGATAATGGTACTGAGTACGTCAACCAACGTCTGTCGCAATTCATTTCAGACAGAGGTATGATTCATGAGCTCACATGTATTGATACCCCTCAACAAAACAAGGTTGCTAAAAGAAAAAATCGTCATCTTCTTGAAGTCGCTAGAGCGCTACTTTTCCAGACATCTGTTCCTAGTTCTTATTGGGGAGAAGCCGTGTTAGCTGCAACTTTTTTGATCAACTGCTTACCTTCACGAGTCCTTAACAATACCCTTCCTATTCATTCCATGATTTCCTTCTTTCATTCTGTTCCCATTTTGTAGAGTCTTCAGCCACAAGTGTTTGGGTGTGTTGCCTTTGTCCATATTCATAAACAATATTGCAATAAGTTGGATCCTAGGGCTCTTAAGTGTGTTTTCCTTGGTTATGCCCTTGATAAAAAAGGCCTTCATCCAAAGCCTTAAAGTTTTGAGGTTAATTGATTCTTTACATGGTATCAGAGCCTCGGTGTCTCGGGTTCGATCCTCGTCGCCTCCCATTTTCTTTGTAGAATTTCTTAGCTTAGGTAGGCTGAGCCTGATGCATCATCCACCTTTCAAGCCCAATGGGCTCTCTTGTGAGGGGGCGTGTTAGAGATATATAAAACCATTAATGTAGCTTTATCCAACAGCTTAAGCTTTTCGGGTTGGGGCTCAGGCTAGCCAGGTGTTTACTTAGGAGGCAGGTTGAGTACTTTGGGCCTGGGTACTCGGTTGAGGGGGAGCATACCAATGTTGGGTTTCATACTTGAAGGGAAGATTGCTGAGATATTCAAGTGTGATGAGTCCCACATTGGTTGGTAATTGGCTAAGTCACGTGAATATAAGTGAGATGACCCATGAATTCAATACCTTAAAATTTTGTGTTAAAGTTGTCCTTTACAAGAGACAATGTAACTAATGGAGAATGGTTGAACATATATATTTGAAATAAAAAATTGGGTCCAACCTTGTTTTTGATGAGACGACCAAATATAGAGGTGGACTGTCATTTCATGTGAGAGATCTTGTTAGGATGTATGTAGACGGATTATGTCAATTCAAATATTGACTAGCAGATGTATTAGTACTATTGTTAAATAACCTTCTCACCTAAAAGCTCAAGTTGTTAAGTAAGGGTCATTTTAATGGTTTTATATTAGACCTATTTAATACACCCTCTCATACCAAGAGCCCATCGTACTTAAAGGGTGGATAATGCATAGACTCACCTATCCGTGCAAAGAAATCCCACAGTTAAATATTTATTAGAAGAGTGGGGGCGGTAAGGTCGAGCTCATGACCACTTAGTCACAAGCAATAATACCATATTAAACAACCTTGTCAGCCAAATGCTTAAATTGTTAAATAAGGGTCATTTTTATGGTTTTATATTAGATTTCTCTAAAATTACTTAATCAGATATACTTGTATTACTATTAGATTCCTTTAGTTCTTCTTGTTATTATTATTTGTAAAGAACTAATTCAACCCAAAAGTTTAAGCTGTTGGGTGAGGTTTTTATATTTCTCTAACACGTCCCCTCACCGAGAGCCCATTAGGTTTGAAGAATGGATGATGCATCAGGCTCAGCCTATCGTGCTAAGAAATTTCATAATACTTAGTTATTTATTAACTGAATGGAGGACGGTGAGGATCGAACTCGTGACCACTTAGTCACGGAGGTTCTAATACCATATAAAGAATCAATTCAACCCAAAAGATTAAGTTGTTGGGTGAGGTTACATTAATGATTTTATATTTTTCTAACATTATTATTATTATTATTATTACTATAGTTTTACTACGTAGAGAACAAGCCTCGAGTAGTGGTAAAATTGTTCTTTTATGATTGAAAAGTCACGGGTTCGAATCCGGAAATAGCATTTTTGGAATTATGCAAAGGTAAGGCTGCTTACAAGGATTGTCCTCACCCGCTCACCCCGCTCTTGCTAGTCGGGGTTTGATGGGAAGTGGTTTTTATATAGTTTTACTACCTTTGTACTATTGTTCTACGCAGGTACTATTCTTTCCCTTTTATAAACAAGTCCTCCTTGTACAGTGTTAGACACTAATATATACATATAAATAAGGGTTTTGCAGTAGGATCCTTTTCTCTCTCTTTATATTTGAACTTGCATCCTGTTGCTGTTCCTTTTTCTATTTGCTGTAATGAAGTTGTGGCTTAAAGATTTTGGTGCTAGTAAGGGAGTCGTTGGTTGCTGGGTGATGGGAGACTTGGGTTTGTATAGGTCTTGGAACTTGTTGATTGAAAAATCAAATATCTTTCAAGATAAAATTGTTTTCTCTTGCTTGAAAATTTGAGAGAGAGAGAGAGTACGGTGGAGATATACTGGGTAGAGGAACAGCGGGATAGAGATGTGACTGAGTCTTGAAAAACTAGATTGTGGTTGGTAAAGGCAGGATTTTTTGAAGGTTTAAAATGTTAAAAACTTTTAGAATTTGTCTATTTTAATTTATTTTTTCTTTGAAATTTTTAAATATTTTCTTTTACATTGTTAGTGTCTTCCACCTTGCACTGTGGATAGGATTTCCTTTTTTGCTTCTTTCCAATGCTTAGTCAATGGTTAAATGAGGTATGGCTTTGATGGATATTCAGAGAGATTGCAGTCTCCTTCTGTATTAATGTTTTTTTTTCTTGCTATTTATTATTTTTTTGGTTTTATTGTTTTAAGAGGATCTCATAACTTCCACTTTTTTAATTTGTTTTTATCTGCACTATTTAGTTTTATCTATTATTGGCGAGAAAAAGTTGTTGCTCTATGATTGTGTGTTTTCTTTGAAGGACATAATGGAGCTGGGAAAAGCACGACAATCTCAATGCTTGTTGGTCTTCTTCCTCCTACTTCTGGGGATGCTTTGGTGTTTGGAAAGAACATTGTATCAGATATTGTAAGTTGTTTGCTACAGTCTCTTGTGTGCTCATCCTAAACAGTATATGTTAAGGACTTTAGGAGAATATTAAGTGTTTAGAAAGTCTTATATGATTAGGATGGTGGTAATTAAATGAAGTATATATGTGTTGTTTTGCAGTTGATTAGGATGGTGGTAATTAAATGAAGTATATATGTGTTGTTTTGCAGTTGTAAACTTTAGTATAATGGAGGTTTAGGTATGAAAAAATGTTTTTATCATCAGAAAGAAAAGAGTGAAAGTACAACCAGGGAGGATAAGGATTTCTTCTAACCTGAAAAATGAAAACAGTAAGACAAGAAAATAGTGAGCCAAAGTTAAGCAAATATTGTTATATGTGCAGGGGAATTGGGCAGTTTTGCTTGATTGAAGTTTTTCTCTCCTTTATCCTCCCTCTTGCTTGTGATTTCTTCCCTGTCTGAATGAATTTAATTTTTTATCAAGAAAAGAAAAAAGTTTACTCAATCATGCAACAAAGTTGTCCAATTATTAGCATATTAGTAATTGAAGAAGCAACCATGAGCATTAGAGCATATCAACAAAGAAGCCATAAACACTATATTATCCCATAACAAATGTAAGGGTAAAAGACAACCATGAACAGTGTTTCTCTCCAACCAAATACACCCCAAAATTGCATATAAAGCACCCTTCCATTAAATCTTATCCTTCTTTTTCAATCCTAAACAAACTTCTATTTTTTGTCATAAGCAATGGATAAGGTGTTTGGACTAGAGGCCAATACCAATTTATCCTTCTTTTTCAATCCTGAAAATTTGGAACATAAGTTTGGAAATCCTAGAAGTTTATATTTTTAGGACACCCAATACCGATCTTATCCTTCTATTTCAATCCTAAACAAACTTCCATTAATTCTTATCCTTCCTTTTCAATCCTAAACAATATTTTTTCGATCCTACTGTCTGCCTCTTTGCAAATATGTAAGGATGAGGATGCATATAAGAATTGTTCTTATCCCTACTCTCGCTAGTTGGGGTTTAATGGGGAGCGGTTTATTGACAATGCCATCTACACAAAGATGGAGCAATAAACAGTTAAACTCCAGTTAATCTTTTGCTGAATACAAGGTTTCAAATGTTCTTTACTACTTAGTTCTTGTGCTGCTACAAACTCATCCGACTTGCAAACCACAGTTTACAGGGGTGTCAAGGATGTATATAATGTTTATGTTGGTAATGATGAAATTTTTCTCAATTTGGATTTGTAACTTCTTTTCTTCTGCTGAGCAGCCAGACATGGATATCCTCTTTCTGGGTTTTTTTGTTGCTTTTCCCTTTCTTGTGGAATATTTGCTTATTCTTGTGTTCATTCAGAATGCAATTGTCTTGTTTTGTAGGATGAGATACGGAAGATTTTGGGTGTTTGCCCACAACATGATATACTCTTTCCTGAGTTGACTGTAAGTTGAAGCATGCTTTTATTTTTTTTTCTCTACATTTGTCTAATTATTATTGTCTGTATATTTGTTTGAATGCTGGTTTCAGAATATTAATCATAGCCGTTTTTTTTCTATACCTTGTGTATACAACTAATTCATAAGCTGAACTTCTCGTGAATATGTTCTTTTTTGTTTCATTTTGGTGGGCTTTCAGCCATTTTGCATTTGCATCTGCTCTGCGATGTAGCTGGTATGGCGATGTAATCAACATATTCTGATAGAGTTGTGACTTATATTTCTATGCAATTGTGTAGGAAATAATTATAACTCTATCTTTTATTATTTTATGTTACTATATTTTAAATGTGTATGAAACGCTATATTTATCAGTGTGTGTATATTTCCCTTGTTCTTGCGCCCACTTTCCAAAATTTCTCTGTCGGTCACTATCTGTAGTACAGGTTTTACATGGTCTTTTTCCCTACTATAAACAATATTGAGATGAATAACGCTATACACTTATCCATTCAAGAAATAAGGGTTCTTCCTCTAACATCCTTTCTCTCTTTGCAGATATAATTCTATAAAAATAGATATAAACCTAGCTTTTGATCTCTGATTAGATTGTCATGTTACTGAATTTTTTTGTTTTGTTATTATTTATAAACACCTTTCAATTTAACAATGTAAAATATGCTTAATTCCTCGATTGACTTCATGCAGGTGAGAGAGCATTTAGAACTATTTGCCATATTAAAGGGTGCGGAGGAAGACTCATTGGATGATGTTGTTACTAACATGGCTGATGAGGTGAGTTTGGTGATTTCAAGAACTCTTATTTTCATCACAAATATCTGTAAGTATGATTGAGAAAGAGTTGTTGATCATTTCAAGGAAATTGAATTGGTAAAATGGAAACTTATCTAATTGACTGGGTATTGTTGTTAGACTTTTAGTCTTATTTTTTGGTGTCTTAACACTTATAAAATTCTTCATTGCTATAAATAAATTGTAAATTTTCATGAACGAACTCTTCCAAATGCTTAAGCTGTTAGGTAAAGGCATATGAATTTTTCTTTTTGATATTATATCTCTAACCATAGTGAAAGCTTCGTCTATCCTCAGTCATTGCTGCCCTCTACCGGCCATCATCATCCGCCATCATTGTTTCTCTGACCGGTGAAGCCAGTGCCCTGCCATCAATTCCTTGTTACTTAGTTTTCTTAATTTTTGTTGATATCTCAGATTATTCTTCGGATTTCCCAATTACTTTGTTCCCTTTTTAGTTTCTCTGTTTGGCTATATGTTGTACATTGATTAATGAATAAATTGATGAGAGAGATTATTCTCTGTGCTCAGATTACACTATGATTACAAAACTAATATTTAAAAAATTTGTAATCACATGGAGAAACATACGTGACTAACAACAATAAATTTCACTTTTCCTTTATCAATGTAAATATTGCCCTGCCTACTGCCTCACGCTCTGTTTTTCCTTTTTAATCATTTGCTCTGTTTGTTTAAAAATCAACATAGGATGCTAGATAACTTCTATTGCATGAACAGGTGGGCCTGGCTGATAAAATCAACAGTGTTGTGAGAGCTCTTTCTGGTGGCATGAAGAGGAAATTGTCTCTTGGAATTGCATTGATTGGAAACAGTAAGGTAGGACTCATTGACATCATGTTTTTCTATTTATATGTTGAACAAAACTGGAGTCTTTTGGATTTACTTGGCAGGTTATAGTTCTTGATGAACCTACTAGCGGAATGGATCCATACTCGATGCGCTTGACTTGGCAGTTAATAAAAAAAATTAAGAAGGGCAGGATAATTTTACTAACAACACATTCTATGGATGAAGCGGATGAACTAGGTGACCGGATAGCTATCATGGCCAATGGTTCTCTGAAATGCTGTGGAAGGTTAATTTCTTTTTTACTTTTTCTCAGATATTACCATGTCTTGGAGCAATTTTGAAGAATACCTGCTATTTAATTTTTCATAATATTTACTACTGTAGAGGTTTACTCTTGACAAGCCCATTTGGAAATCTAAGACTCCTTCAAAGGTTTAGTCCTTTATCTAGGCAGGGATGCTTGATAATATTAAAACTAATGGCATGTTGTACTTGTAGATTCCCAGGCCCCACATAGCTCTTTCTCCTGATATTTGTGTTTTGTGCAGCACTACTTCAGAAACAGTAGCTTTTAGAATTCTGCATTGTAGGAAAGCTACTTTCCTTTTGAATAAGTTGTTTGTTGTGGAGATGGATTTGGGTGTACCCTTTCACTTCGCAGCAATTTGTTCTGGGTCATTCTATATTGTATGAAAGCAACAAGGACGCCAACATTTTGTGCCAAAGTGCAGTTTTTTATATCATCACTTGTGTTGGAAATGTAAAACTATCTATATGTTTCTCTTATTCCGTCTCACTTTCTCTTACATGTTTACAAATTCTATCAATACATCTTCACCTTACAGCATGTGTTAGGAGAGTTGTTGCTTCCAATTCGAAGTGTTAACTTGTAAACTCAAGGATTTACGATCCCAGCTCCCCAAATGAGCCAAAATTTTATAAAACTTGGACCCTGATGAACTCAGTCCAACTCAGGTGAACTCACAAACTTGTGAGTATGTTAGCGTTGATGAGTTCATTGGGAGACAAAATCTGGTCTCCAGATGCACAAAATGCATCTTTTCAAGCTGGGCTAGGGCTCAATGCTCCTCCCTAGTAAAATTCGCATGTTCTCGTCTTCCAAATTCCACACAGTTCTACTCAGCTCAGTTCATCTTTTCATGTTCTAGTCATACGCCTCCAATTTCACTCAAACACACTGGCTAGATGCTTCTCCCTGTTTTTGTTCATTGCATGCCTACGCCCAGTTTTGTTTTTGTTCGGATTTGACCCCTTTTAAGTGAGAAATGCACTTTAAAATGTATAAACAGCCGAGGTTATGATAAAATACATGCAACTGTATAACAAAATATTATTTTGTCAAAATCTACTCCCTTGACTATTCTAACCACAGTAGTAACTGCACATTTTATCCTCTAAAATGGACCCCTCTCTTTAGCAGAGTCAATCCTTTTTATTCCTTGTTTCTGTTATTGTTCATTGCATGCCCTGTTTAATCTGCTAGGTCCCACCAAATGGCCCAGTTTTATCCCATTGTCTGAGTGAATTTTTCTGTTTCTCAATTCTGATTTAGGGTCCAAAAATGTCAGGGCTTAAATGTTTTACCACTGATATGTTATTGCTAAAAAAACATTCATGTATTTACCTATCACCCTAAACTTTTTAATATAACTGTACTGTACATTTTTTCTCTCTCCCCTTATTGTAATTTTTTTTTGACAGCTCCCTTTTCTTGAAGCATCATTATGGAGTTGGTTATACTCTAACTCTTGTGAAGGTTTGTTCTCTTCCTGATCTTTTTGTTTTTAATTCCTCGAGTGACTGATGTTTCATAATTGGAAGGCTTTATTTGTTTTTATTTGGTTTTCGTTTGAACCTTGCCCTTTCAGTCAGCTCCTACTGCTTCTATAGCTGGTGATATAGTATACCGTCATGTTCCATCAGCAACCTGTGTAAGCGAGGTATTTTTCTCACAGTATAACTCAGTGAGTACATGTTAATATCAAGCTCATGCAATGTGTATTTATTTGTCAATTTTACTGTACATGAGTATATGAAAATATAAATTGGTGTGGTGAAGTTCCTCTGAAGGTTCTTTTTCCCTGCTCCCTTCTGTGCGTGTATGTGTGCATTTATGAAGGTTGGATATCCTCCTTAATAGAAACTGAAAACCAACAAAATTTAACATCTTAAAGTCTCTTTGCTTGTCTACCAAAGAGACTCCTTGAAAAAATTAATGTACTGAACACCACAAAGGGGGAACAAATACTATTTTGTCTCCGAAGTTCCAGATTCAAATATTTCTACTTAATAATTTGAGC
Source organism: Gastrolobium villosum (assembly GCA_032173675.1). Lineage (NCBI taxonomy): Eukaryota > Viridiplantae > Streptophyta > Magnoliopsida > Fabales > Fabaceae > Gastrolobium > Gastrolobium villosum. Next base: position 788,662 of record JAVKPL010003117.1, read on the forward strand.
ATTTTGTTCCAACCAGACACCAATGAATTGCATACATAGCACACTGCCTTAAAATATTGGCATTCTTGTTCAGTTGATCTTGCTAAAATAATGAACATGATCAAACGAAACTGCACCAAATTTTGTGGATGCCCAAGACTCATTAAACACTCTGAAATTCCTACTCCATGTGTAAGTGACTGAATGGCAATGTAGAAATAACTGCAGCTGTTACTGCGTTAGAGCCACTCTCCACATATTAGGAGAATGAGATAAACTTTGTTATGTGGACAAGTATGCGACAAATCAGTAGTGTTGATACTGTTGAATAGTGCTGCTCAAATATAAAGATTCAACTTTGGAGCGGGTTTGCAATTTCCATATAGGCTTTTCAAGAACAACTTTGTGTTTTGAGAATGAGTACGGATTAAAAAAAAAATTCCCGAAGAACAAAGCGCCTAATTCCTCCTATGTAGGTTGGAAGACAAAAAGATGGTGTCTAGTAAAATTAAAAGGGATTCAGACTTGGAAGCTTCTTTGTCAATTAGGTCTCTGAAAAAGACCAAGGTTCCAAGAAATAATGGAATACTGAGTAGTGTAGAAATTAGGAATGCCATCACTACCTTTTTCTTAATTTCCATTTTTTATAACAATAGATAATCGACAGACTCACCATCCTACTTTTTCTCAAATTAAAAAGAAAAAGGTAATTGTTCTCCTTTATTAAGTTTTGTTAGTCTGTTAAAGAAAGGCACAGGAGAGCATTGCTGTGATATAATGTGGTGCATGCAAAAGACAGGACCGAATGCAGAGAGATTCATTTAATAGGGAAAAAAAGTTGAAGAGTGCTTACTTGTCAGATTTTCATACATGTAAAATAGTTTATGAGAGAAATCAGTACTTCTGACTTGAATAAGATAATTTTCTCAATATGACCATTGAGTGTTAAGCAAATTTTGGCGAGCTCATATTTAGTAGTAAATTAGGCCCTAGTTTTCCTCTTTTCCCTTTATTTTTGTGAACAATTTAATTGTCCTTCTCATTTGATATGAACCCCATTAAAGAAATTATATAATGTAATGGATTTTTTAACCTTTATTTGAATTATTATCAGTGCTTTGGTCATGCGTAATCCAGTTTGAACTCTCAATTTAAAAATGATTTATCACCCTAAGTTCTTTCCTTCTTTCCCCCTGGTTATACATGGGATTATGATTGTTGATTCCATTTTATCCTGTCTTACTGGATATGCATTTCCAGGTCGGAACTGAGATTTCCTTCAGGCTTCCTATGGCCTCCTCATCAGCATTTGAGAGGATGTTTAGGGAAATTGAAGGTTGCATGAAAAAACCAGTTGCAAACATGGAATTGAGTGGCAGTGGTGACAAAGACAGTCTTGGTATTGAAAGCTATGGTATATCTGTAACAACCCTGGAGGAGGTATTCTTGAGAGTTGCAGGATGTGACTATGAAGTTGAATGCTTAGAAGAAAATAACCATCTCCTAATATCAGACTCTACGGCTTCTTTTGCTTCTAATGATCGCCAATCCACAAAAATATGTTATCTTGAAGTTTTTGGAAATTATAAGAAGATTCTTGGTTTCATATCTACCATGGTGGGAAGAGCTTGTGGTTTAATTTTTGCTACAGTTATTAGTTTCTTCGACTTCTTGAGTAGGCAGTGTTGTGGCTGTTGTCTCATTACTAGGTCAACATTTTGGCAACATTCTAAAGCTTTATTCATTAAGAGGGCAATTTCTGCTCGGAGAGATCACAAAACAATTATTTTCCAGCTAATGATTCCTGCTATCTTCTTGTTTATTGGTCTTCTATTTCTCAAGCTCAAGCCACATCCTGATCAACTGTCCCTGACTCTTTCAACTTCTTATTTTAATCCTCTATTAAGTGGCGGGGGTGGGGGAGGTCCAATTCCGTTTAATCTATCATTGCCAATTGCTGAAAAGGTTCGTCACTGATTGTTGATTTGTGTTTTTATATTTTACCATGTCTCTGTAGTCTTACACTTACTGCTGCTCAAAAATGGACTCTGGTGCATCCTGATTGACTTTTACTTGAATTCTATTATTTTGAAGGTAGCCCAAAATATCAAAGGAGGGTGGATTCAAAGGTTCAGACCAAGCTCATACAAATTCCCTAATCAGGAAAAGGCACTAGCTGATGCAGTGGAAGCAGCAGGGTCAACTCTGGGACCTTCTCTCCTTTCAATGAGTGAATATTTGATGTCTAGCTTTAATGAATCCTACCAATCTAGGTGTGAAAACTTGAATCTCCTGCTTCATTCTTGGTTTTTATCTTCCTTTTTTTTATTCAGAACTGTCAAGAAATTAAGAAATTAATACAAGTGTGGAAAGTTTTTGCTTGTAGTGTAACCCATGGGTATAGGTATTGTTATCATAGAATCCATAGTAGTATTAGTGCATCCATCAGAACGAGATTATACATCTAACTTAATATTTGTCTCCGCCCTCCCCCCCCCCCCAAAAAAAAAAAAACAAAACAAAACTCGCTCTCTTTCTCTCTCTTTGATTTTATTAGAGGAAGATCAAGATTTACTTGAAAATAAGAGTGGATTACAAGAAAAGAGGACAAGAAAAATAAACCAGTTCCTCAAATCAACAAAGCTAGCCAATAATTTTGACCTACAGTTTCGCACTGTTTGTTATTGTTTCTTTGTTTTTGTTGTTTTAGGAAGATTCCTGCTTCTACTACCCTGTCTCTTTTTGTTTCTCCGAGTCTTTTTTATAAAACAAAGTGTAAGATTAACTTTTCTTTCTCCTACAGATTTCCCTTGCAAATTACCACAAAGAGGACTAACTTGCAAGTTTTAGAAAAGCTTAGGCTTTGTCGATGCTAAATTTTGCATGAATGCTTAAGCTATTATGGTCAAACCTAAATTGAGCCCCTTTTTTTATTAACAAAGGAACTACCCTTCTTGTTCATTTATATGATTATAGTTTACTTCTGACTTGGAGATCCATGGATGATTGCAGCGGACTTTACTAGTCAATGTTGTTTTTGGATTTGTCTTTGGAAGTTTTGTTAGGGAAAGGAAAGTTATTGAGTCTAAACGAAGTTATATCTGCTTAGTTTCTTAAACCAGTCTCTTATGGTTCTTGTTTCTCCTACACTTCTTCCTAGAAATTCCTAGACAGACATGGACAGGGAGTGGATATCTCTTTTTCTTGATGTCTTTGTCTGTACTTGCTTTTGTGCTCTGTTTTTATGTTAGTTTACTGTTGTTTTCTAGTAATTTTATCCCCCTTTGTATTCCTTCGTTCCATCTTATGGAATTACTTCTTTTATCGCACAAATAAATAAATAAATAAAGGAAATACAAATATAAACATACCTGTTTTATTAAAAAAATAAAATTTGGAGTTGTATTATCCATTCAAGCATTTGACACTTAACTAAAGATTGTTTGTTAAATTGTTCTTTGTTATTGAATTAGAGCTGCCTAGTTAACTCAGTGGCCTAAAGTTCTCTTCTTGCTATCAATAATTAAATGTATCATGAAGTTGTTGTAGTTTTTGGTTGTTAGAATAGTATGTTAAAGTAGTTCAGTGATATAATAGAATAGTCCTACATCTTGTGGGATTAGTTGTAATAGACATATATACACTTATTCAATTTTAAGTTGGTATCAGAGCTCTTTGTTTTGGGACCTTTCGCTTCCGCTAAAACGCTAAGTCCACTACTTAGGTGTTCTCTCCTTCCTCTACGCCATGCGTCCTTCCGACTTGTTTCTGCAACCGTCAGAGTTACTCTTCACGTCGATCACTATTTACATGCATGTTCATCTTCACTTTTGGGTAGATGCAATACTTGTCTCCTTTTTTCTCATCAACCGCATGTCTTCCTCTGTACTTAACAATGACATTCCCATAACTTGTTTCCAGATGCTTCTCTCTCTCTATCCCCCACATGTCTTTGGCTGTACTTGTTTTATTCATGATCTCACTACTGGTAAGGAGAAGTTAACATCTAAAGCCTTTAGTGTATGTTTCTTGGTTATTCTCGTCTTCAAAAGGGTTATCGTAGTTATTCTCCTAATCTTAAGCGTTATATTGTTTCTGCTGATTTCAGTTTTCTTGATCAACAATCTTTTCATTCTATCCCATCTCAGTTGTTGCAGGTTGATCAGGTTTTTCGTGTTCCTTTTCTTGACTTGCCTTTACCAGCTGCAGGTGACCTAATCCCAGAGGAGCGACCTCTTGCTTCCGGTTGAAAAAAGAGATAATCTTATTGATAAAATTGTGTATTACATTTGTACAATTGCTCTCTATTTAAAGAGACTAAATAATCTAATGGGCTAAGCCCAAAGAAGATTCTAGAATGGAAATAAATAAATAACAAATACAATTATTTACAACATTCCCCCTAAAGCAGAGGAATAGATATTTATCATTCTCAGCTTGCTAGTAAGCTCTTGAAACCTTTCTGAGGGAAGTCCCTTTGTCAGAATATTAGCTAATTGACGTCCAGAAGGGATATATGGAGTGGTGATCAACCCACTATCAAGCTTCTCTTTGATAAAATGGCGGTCGACCTCAATGTGCTTAGTCCGATCATGTTGAACTGGATTATGAGCTATACAAATGGCGGACTTATTATCACAAAACAACTTCATAGGTCCTTCACATCTTATTTTAAGATCACTAATTATAATTCTCAAGCACAATAACTCACAAACGCCTTGAGCCATAGTTCGAAATTCAGCCTCAGCACTCGATCTGGCAACCACGTCTTGCTTCTTACTCCTCCACGTCACTAGGTTACCACAAAGAAACATACAATAGCCAGTTGTAGATCGACGATCAGTTACGGATCCAGCATAATCAATATCAATATAAGCTTCTAAAGAGAGATTGCCATTACGCCGGAACAACAGTCCTTTACCAAGAGTGGCTTTAAGATACTGAAGAATTCTCTCCACTGCCAACATGTGTTTTTCTTTTGGATTATGCATGAACTGACTTACAATACTGATAGCATAAGCAAGATCTGGTCTAGTATGAGCCAAATATATCAGTCTCCCAACTAACCGCTGATATTGTCCTTTATCAACTGGAGGACTCTCCTCTTCATAACCCATATTGTGATTTTGCTCAATAGGAGTACTAGAGGGTTTACACCCAAGTTTTCCCGCTTCTTTAAAAAGGTCAAGGACATATTTCCTCTGGCTGATAAAAATTCCTTATTTTGAATGAGCTACCTCTATCCCTAGAAAATATTTCAATCTCCCAAGGTCTTTAATTCCAAACTTAGAGGCTAGCCGTGCTTGTAGAAAATGTTTCTCCGCAATATCATCACATGTTATAATAATATCATCAACATATACAAGGAGCACAGTTAGCTTCTCGTCTTGGGAGTGCTTGAAGAATAGTGTGTGATCTCCTTGACTCTGTTTATATCTTAAGGCCAGCATAATCTTAGTAAATCTCCCAAACCAGGCACAAGGAGACTATTTCAATCCATACAAGACCTTTTTTAACCTGCAAATTTTATTTCCTCCATCCATAGAGCCAAAGCAAGGTGAGATTTCCATGTAGACTTCTTCTTCTAACTCATCGTTAAGGAAAGCATTCTTCATATCAAATTGATTCATATCCCAGTTGTAATGGGCAGCAAGGGACAAGAAAGCTCTCACAGTATTCATCTTTGCAACTGGGGTAAAAGTTTTTTCATAATCAATGCCATAGGTCTGAGTGTAATCCTTGGCAACTAACCGAGTCTTATATCTCTCAAGAGTACCAACAGAATTATATTTCAAGGCATAAACTCATCTGCACCCTACTGCTTTCTTTTTATCAGGTCTATCAATAACCTCCCATGTTTTATTTTTCTTCAAGGCATTCATCTCATCTTGCATGGCTCGAGCCCAATTCTCATCTTTTAATGCTTCATGTACGGATTTTGGGATTGAGATAGAACATAGTGTTGAAACAAAGCTTTTGTGCTAAACCGAAATGTTAGTAGAAGAGACAAAAAGAGAGATAAGGTGTTGGGTACAAGATTTTTTCTCTTTTCTTTGGGCAATAGTTAAGTCATCAGAGGTATTGGGTAAGCTATCAGAAACAACAGGCAAATCATTAGAGGCAACAATATTAGGTTCAGAAACAGGAGAAATATTAGGATCAGAAACAAGAGATTCAGGACTTACCAATGGTTCAGACGATTGAGGTTGCTGGTGAAGCAGTGTGGAGTCAGGTGTCACAGTCCTCCGTATTGCAGATGTATCAGACGGGTCGGACACAGAAGAATCAGAAACAGGAGGAAGAGGTGTAGGAGAAGACATGAAAGGTCCAGACTCAAAGATAGAAGGTGATGAATCTAATGAAGAACTGCTCTCCCCTTGAAGATGAGGACTTGGGAAAAAGGACTCAGATTCATGAAATATGACATCTATTGAGACAGAGAATTTCTGATTAGCAGGATGATAACACCTGTAGCCTTTCTTATCAGGGGCATAACCAAGGAAGATACATTTGAGAGCCCTAGGATCCAGCTTATTGCAAAGATGTTTATGAATGTAGACAAAGACAACACACCCAAACACTCATGGCTGAAGACTCTGCATATAGGGAACCGAGGGAAAGAATGAAGTCATTGAGTGAATATGTGTGGTACCTCAATCATTTTATAAAATCGAAAGAATAAATGTGGTTCCTCAGATATTTCATGCATTAAAGAAACCCGAGTTACACGAGTGCAATCATCAATGAAAGAAACAAACCATTTATTACCAGAAGCATGAGAAACTTTAGAAGGACCCCAAACATCTGAATGAACAAGATCAAAAGGCTCAATACTTTTTGTAACACCCCAAATTTCTAACAATTTTAACAACAATAAAATATTCCCGTAATAGAGAAATTCTCAAAAAAAAAAAACATTTAATTATTTATTAAGATCTTATATCTATTGCGGAAGCTAATCTAAAACTAATTTAGGGAAATGTTACCGCCGTACCTGTACAGAGACAAGTGCAAGGCTCTTTATTACATTCAAATAAAACCAAAGACTGAAGTTTAAATAAAGAAAATATGTCTTATGCATTTATTTAATTCTCATAAAATTTCTAAACTTAGAAACTAGCTAGAAATATCCGAGTCGTGATCCTCACTGCCCACAGCTAGCCCCATCCTTTGCAATTTGCTTCACTAAAAATCTGCTCCCCCGCAGCCCCGCAGCATCATTGCAGTCAAACAAATACAAAAGTCGGCAAAGCTGGTAATCCCAATCAAAATACAATTAATAATGAAATTAAATTAAATATCAATATATATACAATCAAATAGCGATCAAATCAATATCAATTCCTCATTAATCAAGTCAAATATCAATATATATATACATATGTATAATAATAATCAAATTAATATCAATTTCATCATATAATATTTATCTTTATTAAGTTCATTTAGTGTATTTAGTGGATTTAGTGGGAAGAGAACCATGGTAGACCCGGGAAACATTGCCAGTCTACCCTGTGACCCGGGAAACCCTGTCAGTCACAAACAAATCACATTGGCCATAATCAATTCACATCTTCCTAGTGTGCACACCTCTTCCCAAAGTTGCTACTAGTATCCCGGGAAACCCTGCCAGACACCACTTTGGAAAGAACGGATAATATCTGTTCACATCGTATAAATATATCGGAGGTATAAAGTCCAAAGGTTATGTTCATCACTTTAGCACTATTAATTAATTTCAAACACAATCAGGAAAGATTCAATCATAATTATTTATTCTTTAAGTATTATAATCTCTAAATGAGTTACTCAAGGGCATTATAATTTTCCAAAGTATCATAATTCAAACAACTATTATCATAAATTTTCGAATTTTTTCAAGGATATAACAATTCAAATCTTCAACATTTATCATAGTAAAATCCAAATTCGATCATCATCATAACTTTCCAATTTATTCAAGTATATAATAATTCAAATCTTCAACGGTCATCATAGCAAAATCCAAATCCGATCATCATCTTAACTTTCCAATTTATAATAACTCAAATCTTCAATCATTCATCATAGTAAAACCCAAATCCAATCATCGACATTCAAATAATCCCATCACATCAATTATCATAGTTATTAATAATATAAATATTCAAATTCAATCATAAAACACATATTTGGAAAGTTTTTCTTCAAGAGTATTATAATTTCATAATTATTCAATAAGATCCATATATTGCACATGAATTAAATTTTATATCATATATTGCACGTAATCATAATTTCTAAAATAATATAATTTTCCAAAAATATTCTAATTATCACATGTAGTAATTTAAATTTAAAAAAAATACCTATATATATATATATAATGTTCATACAAAACTAATAAGAACATCTAGGGATTAGGATTACCTGGTCTCCGTATTTAGTGACTTCTAGAATTTGGGGAAGAGAAGTGGTTGGTAACCAAAGGAAGATAATAATAAAATTTGAAGTAAGGAGATAGAGAATAGAGGAGAAGAAGAGTAGTGGAGAAATATTGAGGATTGAAAGTGAATTGGTTTGGTTAGGTTAGGCTTCTATTTATAATTAAAGTTTTGGGCTCGGAAATGGGTTTCATGCAATTATTTCCTTATTCTTCATTGATGTATCTGATTCAGTTATTGGCTTCATTCACCTTTTTTTTTCTATTCTTAATTTCTTATGGCTCAGTATACAACTAACTTATTTGCTAACTCAAGGCTGACTTATGATTGACTCATCATATCAAATCAAATTATTAATCAAACATTACCAATCAAACATTAATGCATAAACCATCAATCAATTAATAATTTGATTAATCATAATTTACATCTAATATATTAATATTATATTATTATTAATAATCTGGAGTATTACAAAATATCAAAATCAATATATATCGCACAAAATCATTTTTTCAAAAGTAAAATTTATATTATAATTTGTTGGGAGAGATTATACTTATAACCTATTTTCCTTTACAACCTCTTACAACCAATATCTTAACCGTTGATTTCCGCCAATCAACGGTTAAGATTTATTGCGAATTAATAATTAATTAATAAATTTTATTGGCGAAAATCTTAACCGTTGATTGACGGAAATCAACGGTTAAGATATTGGTTGTAAGAGGTTGTAAGTATAACCTTTCCCTAATTTGTTATCTATATCCATCAAATATATATATGTATATATATATATATTATTACTACTAATTTATAGTTTATTATTATTATTATTAATTTATTTTTATTATAAATTACTATTAAATTTCTGGGATATTACACTTTTAATGGTACTAGAAGGAAAAGAGACACGATGGTGTTTAGCAAACTTACAAACATCACAATGAAAACACTCAAAAGACTTACACAAAAATAATGATGGAAATAAAGACTTAAGCAAATGAAATGGAGGATGCCCCAAGCGTTTATGATGGAGCCAAATCAAAGAGTCGGCAGTGGACTGAGACTGAGTCAATAAGGTGTGATCCTTGAAACAGATCTGAAAGAAAAAAAAATTGCAACAGAAAGAGAAAAGAAATGAGCACACAGGACTGGATGAAAAACCCAGTAGAGAGGATGATGACCCAAAACAATGAAGAAAAAAAATGACCCCAAAACAATGAAAAAGAAGATGAAAGCAAAAGTGACGGAAAAAGAAGATGAAAGGAAACAAAAGAATAAGAAATAACAACGAGAATACCTCAAGGAGGGTGATATCTCTCTATAACCATAGGATGCCCCAAGCGTTTAGACAGGTAGACTGAGACTGAGTCAATAAGGTGTGATCCTTAGCATACTTGCCAGAAGATTCTGGCACCAGATAGTACAGCCCACCTTGCTCCTTAGCACCCCCCAATTGTCTTCCCCGTGGCGAGATCTTGATTAACACAGTGAGTAGAAAAGAAAGTTACAGTGCAATTCAATCAAAAAGTAAAACAAAAAATTCAGGTCTGATCAAAGGAGGTACGAGTAGCCAAAAAGATCCAATTTTTATGACAAGTACAGGTCTCTGAACGTCCCAAACAACAACCAAACAATTCAGATCCGATCAAAGGAGACGCGAGTGGCCAAAATGATCCAATCTTTATGACGAGATCAAAAATCCATTGCTGGAAACATCTGTAGATTGATAGATCTGGAAAAACGGAGTCAAACAGTGGTCCTCTTTGTCCAAAAGGTCCCTGGAAAAATTTTCGGTAGCGGATAGTGGCAACGAGAGGCTAACAAATAGGATTCCGCTCTAAAGGCGGTAGTTGCGGAAGCAGAGCCCTCTGGATCAAGAGCTCTGATACTAAGTTGAAAAAGGAGATAATCTTATTGATAAAATTATGTATTACATCTATACAATTGCTCTCTATTTAAAGAGACTAAATAACCTAATGGGCTAAGCCCAAAGAAGATTCTGGAATGGAAACAAATAAATAAACAAATACAATTATTTACAACACTATGTCGATGACATCATTCTCACCGGAAGTGGTCAAGCTAGGATTGACCAATTATAACAATATTTGTTCAGTCAATTTCAAACAAAGGATCTTGGTAAGCTTCGTTACTTCTTAGAGATTGAGGTGACACAGTTTAGACGGGGCATTTTCATTTGTCAAAGGAAATATGCCTTAGATATCTTAGAGGATACTGGTATGTTGGGTGTAAGCCAATTGATACACCCTTGGATCCTAATATCAAATTATTTCCCGGACAAGGGGAGCCATTATCTGATCCTGAACGTTATCGGGGGTTGATTATGAAGCTCAATTATCTCACCGTGACTAGGCCAAACATCTCTTTTGCTATTAGTGTGGCTAGTCCTTGACTCCCCTTGTGATTCTCATTGGGATGCTGCTGTGAGGATCTTCCAGTATATCAAAAGAGCACCAGAGGAAGGCTTATTATATTCAGATCAGGGATAAACAGAAATTTGTGGTTATTCAGATACCAATTAGGCAAGATCACATTCGAATAGACGGTCTACTTAGGTTTTTGTATCGTCTTTGGAGGAAACCTAATTTCTTGGAAGAGTAAGAAACAAACTGTTGTCGCCCGATCTAGTGCAAAGGCCAAGTATCGTGCAATGGGAGCTGCCACCTGCGAACTTATTTGGTTAAAACAGTTGATTTGGGAGCTCCATCTTTGTGAACAAAAACTGCCCATGACACTCGTTTGTGACAATCAAGCTGTGCTTCATATATCATCTAATCCTGTATTTCATGAAAGAACCAAGCACATAGAGATCGATTGTCACTTCATTCGAGAAAAGATTCAGTCAGAAGAAATCAATTTGTCAACTCCAAGGATCAACTCACAGATGTCTTCACTAAAGCTCTTAGAGGTCCTCGGGTTGAATACATTTGTAACAAGCTGGGTGCTCACAATATATACGCCCCAACTTGAGTGGGAGTGTTAGAATCGTATATTAAAGTAGTTCAGTGTATATAATAGAATAGTCCCATATCTTGTGGGTTTAGCCCAGTAGGTCATTTAGTCTCTTTAAATAGAGAGCTCTTGTATAGTTGTAATACACTTATTCAATGTCAAGTTTGGTAAAGCTTGATGTGAGTCTATACTTAGTCTACATTTCAAGTTTTCTGTTTGTGGGGTAATTTTAGGTCTAGTGGTGCGTTGACAAGGAACCAACTATCCAAATCATAATCTGTTAGGCGCTGGCTTAAGTTCAGTTTTATTTATGTTTCTGTCAAGAACCAACCATGTCCAAAGCTTTTATTAGGAGTGGGCCAAATAATAGTTTCTATGTTACAATCTCTATCAACCTATAACAATCACATAAGAAGATATATACCAAGATTGGCTGCTGCATATATTTGAGTTCCCTTATACCTGGGAACTTGCTTTGTTGAGCTAGATTCTTGTATATAATTGATAGTTGTTGTCATGAACCAACTCTTCCAAAAAATTCAGTTGTTGGGTGAAGGTATATGAATAGTTTTATTATATCTCTAACATGTCCCCACAGGTAAGCACTCTTTTGGTTTTGAAGCGTGGATAATGCATAGACCTATTTTACCTTGTGCTAAAATTTAACCTCTTGTTGGAAGAATGGGAGGCGGCAAGTATCAAACTCTAGACCACCTGATCATAGAAACTCTAATAACATGTCACGAACTAACTCTCCCAAAAGTTTAAGTTATTGGATAAGGCACATAAATGATTTTATTATATCTCTAATAGTTGCAAGTGTTTTTAGCTATTTGCCGATGGAACTTATACAATAATTATCTAGGTTAAATAATGAAGGCGATTAATATCTGTAACAATCTAATTATATTTTACTTGACAAATCAGATAAAACAATTGAATATAATTTTATTTTATTTTTATGATGACGACATGTAATATATGCTGTATTGCAATGTATTTTGATAAACAGGTATGGGGCGATTGTTATGGATGATCAGAATAATGATGGAAGCTTAAGCTACACTGTATTACACAACTTTTCTTGTCAACATTCTGCTCCCACCTTTATCAATTTGGTGAATTCTGCAATTCTTAGACTTGCTGCTCGTGACACAAATATGACAATTCAGACACGCAACCACCCTCTACCATTGACACAAAGTCAGCGCTTACAACGTCATGTAAGCTACCATTTTCATTTTATTTCACTGAAGTTGGTATCCTTCAAGCATCATGATAACTTTGAGCTTCATGGTATATCACCTTATTGTATTGCAATTCATTCACGTTTAATGTTATTTTTTTTTTTATAGTTAATATTTTCTTATGTAAAGCACCCTTTTTAGTCCTTCTCCTCTTCATCCCCGCCTCCTTCTTTTCCCCTTCTTTTCTTTTATCTTATTTCCCCATTTTCTTTTTTTTTTCTTCATTCTCCTCGTGTCTATCATTGGGTTCACCTATCACCGACCCCAATTAACTTGGGTTAAAGGTGCTGTTGATATTGATGTTGATTTTCACATGTAAAGCACATACTGGACTGTGATGCCAAAGATCCCCGACTCGTATAATTGTAGGAAATTTCAAATAATATTAGGTTAATACAGCAATTCCCTATACGTTTGGAACATTACTATGTTTTATAATGCCCTCTATATACTCTTCAGAAAATTAAAGATTTGATGAGCTGCAGATTTTAATACAGCAATTCCCTCTGTAGGACCTGGATGCCTTCTCTGCTGCAATTATTGTCAATATTGCCTTCTCTTTTATACCTGCCTCATTTGCTGTTTCAATTGTTAAGGTAAGTTCTGTTACACTGCTTCCAGCTTATCATTTAATTAAGTTTTTTGCTTCAGCCTAAAGAAATTTATAGAAGACAACATTTTACTTTCAGCATTTAGTGTAAGAATTTTGTTCAAATAGAATTTAGAATATGAATAAGTCCATGTGTTGCCTCATCCATATGTCTAAAAGATGTTTTTCTATTCCTGTGCACATTTTCTCTGTAACGGACAAACGTCCTATATAGTTATATGGTGCTGCCATCTCTATTTTCTTGTCTTCTTCTGGGAGCCCACCCTTGTTTCTCAAGACTGTCCACTGGGTGTCTTATTATTAGATAGGTTCCTTTACTTTTGAGCTACAATCCCAGCGTTTGAAATTGACTGTATCACCGTTTCCCAGTTGGGGCAGTTTTTTTATTTCTGAAATCCAGCATTTTTTTTAAAGAAAAAATTTAACATCACACATTTCTCCTTAGTCTATTCCATTTTATGCAGTCCTTTCTAAAATGATCAATTAGTCGTCTAGTTGAGGAAGCAATCTTGGGAGTTGTTTCCTAATTTCAATATTTCATTATGTTTCCTTATTTAATTAGGATTAGTAGTCTTATTGCTGTAATGGACTTGGTCTTGTACTAGTAATACTACGTTAGTAATTGACCTAATTAGTATTTTGTACGACGTCATTATAAACCATATTAATCTTGTTGAGACAGTATCATGGAGAAACCCTAATCTTTGTTAATGAGTCAGTGAAAATACCCTAACCTGTGATATCCAATTTATATTATTGAGTAATGCGGTAGCACAAGGTAAGTACCATAATTGTCAATCCTAGATAGCGGCTGATCCCAAAAATATTATAGCAGGATGACGCTATACCAAATATTATGGATAAAAAATAAGTTATTTATACTATACACATATAAATGCTCAAAAGTAAAAAAAATAAAATAAAATAAAGAAAAAACCCAAAATTAAAGGCATTCTTCGTCAATAATCAGAAGTCATAGGGACATAGTCTAGGTACACAATCACTATAAATTTAAGGCATAATTAAAAAGTCAGTAACATCAGGCTGTGAAGTGCAAATTACACAAGACAAAAAAAGAAGGAACAGGACAGAGGAGGTCACAGATCTGTGAAAACAAAATGGAGGTGTGGCAGACGGTGGATGCCAATTCAGACAATAACAAGCAGGAGGCAACGGATGGTGGACTGGGGAACAGTGATGACTCGTTTCATGAACAGTAGGGGAGGCTCAGGGTCTAACTCTAGAGGAGTGGGGGACACAACTGAAATGACCAAAAAACCTAAAACTAAATGGGTCACGTAGAAATGGAACCAAAATGAGGTTTTTACCTGCCTGATGAAGTAGGGCCTGTGATCTGGAGCCGTGATATCAAAACGCATGGCCAGCACAGTGGGGCTGTGATTGTGTCACGATCTGTTGCGACCCACTATGCTGGTAAGCACAATGGTGCAGTAACTAAAGTACATAAAAAAGAGATCATATGACTCACATATTTAAAAAAAAAGAAAAGAAGGAAAATGCATATCTCTTTACTCACCTTCAAGCTGGAGCGTACAAGTCATATGCACCAAGCTTGTGGGGGAGTGTATAGATACATATATGAGTATTTTCCTTATTTTATTATTTCCTTTTTTATGTTCATTGATTACTGTACTATTATACTTGTAGTACTACACTACACGGTAGGACAGTGTATTTCCACTGACTAACTGACACAAATTAGGTTTCTCCATGATCAACATGATATTAGAGCCTTTATATGACCAAATGGTCAAGAGTTTACAGAAAATGAAAGAAAGTAGAAGAGAGAGACAGTTAGAGAGGAACTGAAAATCTCAATCTGATTTACTTGAATTGAAATATGGTACAGGATTTAGACGGAAAGAGTAACTGCTAGAAACAAACTATGCTGACTCAGCCTGAGCTGTCAGAGGTAGCTTACTAAACAACTGAACTAATTAACCTAACTGCATACAGAATAAGTATATACAGGAGAGGTGAATCTGAAAATACATAACGTATACTAATACAGTATTCTCTAACATGCCCCCATTCATCTAAATAATAATAAAAAGTTGAATTTCAGAACTAGGTATGATAGGCCTATGCACTTATCACGCTTATAGCGAGTTTTTGCATGAGAGGACATGTTAAATATAAAGTCATTCATGAGTCTTCACGACAGCTTAAGCCTTTGGGATAATGGGTGAGACAAATCTAATATCATATCTCTTTTCCCCATCGAAACCCTATAATTTCAACAGTTATTTTTATTTTCACATGAGCAAGCTGTCTGACAATAACATACTCTCAAGTCATTTCACTTTGTCTATGAACGTCTCATGATAGCTCACTGTTAATTTCTTTTCTGATTACATATTATCTTGCCATTGGGCAAGCTTTATGTTTCTATCTTGAACATACATGATAGGTTTTTGGTTGAAAGATAATTCTTTGTGCCACGTGTTTAGAAATTATCCTTTTTTGTTTGTAAGGGTACCTTGTCTGGATGAAATGCCCTTGAAGATTATTCCTTCCATTCTATACCTTAAACCTGCCTGCCAACTGTCCATATTGAGGATTTTCTGAAGTTTGTCATTGCAATCCTAGATAGATTTCTGAAGAAAAGAAGAAGTGTTTTGTTTGAATAATACTTTCTTAATTCATTTAGAGACCCAATGGGTCTTTTTTATATTGAGTACATTCAACTACTTCAATAAATACAACCACCAACTACTTCAATAAATATATAACTACCAACTAAATATACAACTACCAACTACATCAATAAATACTATCTAGAATATTCTACAATATTCTACACTCCCCCTCAAGTTGGGAGATATATATTGATCATTCCCAACTTGTTGATCAAATTCTCAAAGGTTGGCTTAAGTAATCCTTTGGTGAGGATATTTGCTGTCTGATCCTTGGTAGGTATATATGACAAGCATACACTACCGTCTTCTAATTTCTCTTTGATAAAGTGACGATCAACTTCCACATGTTTTGTTCTGTCATGATGAACAGGATTTTGAGCAATGCTGACAGCAGCCTTATTATCACAATATAATCTGATAGGTAGGGAATAAGAGATCTTCAACTCCTCCAGAAGCCTTCGTAACCAAATTCCTTCACAAATACCATGGGCTAGAGCCCGAAATTCTGCTTCTGCACTGCTTCTTGCAACAACAGTTTGTTTCTTACTTCTCCAGGTCACAAGGTTTCCCCAGACATAAGTACAATATCCTGAAGTAGATCTTCGGTCCATTGCAGAGCCAGCCCAGTCTGCATCTGTATAGATTTCAATCATCCTTTTTTGCCCCTTTTTAAAGAAAATTCCTCGACCAGGGGTATTTTTTAGGTATTTGAGAATTCTATAAACAGCACTAAGGTGTTTTTCCTTAGGAGAATGCATGAATTGGCTAACCATGCTCACAGCAAAAGCAATATCAGGACGAGTGTGAGACAAATAGATTAATTTCCCCACTAGTCTCTGGTACTGCTCCCTATCAACATCTTCCCCGTCCTCAACTCCCATCTTGATATTAGCTTCAATTGGAGTCTCTGCCGGCTTGCACCCAAGCATACCTGTTTCTTGCAACAAGTCTAGAGTGTATTTTTTCTGAGTTAAAGAAATTCCTTCCTTACTTCGAGCAATTTCCATGCCAAGGAAATATTTGAGAGATCCAAGATCTTTTAGTTCAAACTGGTCAGCTAAACATTTTTTTAAAGAGGTTATCTCCTCGCTATCATTACCAATGACAATTATGTCATCAACATAAACGATCAGAATAGCAATTCTTCCTTTGTCGGAGTGTTTAAAAAATAAAGTGTGATCGGTCTGAGCTTGGGTGAACCCTCTTCCCTTAACCGCTTGAGTAAATTTCCCAAACCATTCTCTGGGAGATTGTTTAAGTCCATAGAGAGACTTCTGCAACTTGCACACAGAACCATCCCCTTTTGCAAAACCAGGAGGTGGATCCATGTAAACTTCCTCATGTAGATCACCATTCAAGAAGGCATTCTTAACATCTAATTGTTGCAATGGCCAATCAAGGTTGGCGGCAAGAGATAGCAGAACGCGGATAGTGTTAAGTTTGGCAACAGGAGCAAATGTCTCCTGATAATCTATCCCATGAGTCTGAGTAAATCCCTTAGCAACTAATCTGGCCTTATACCTATTGATGCTATTGTCTGCATTGAATTTTATTGTGAACACCCACTTGCAACCAACAGTTTTCTTTCCTTTAGGTAATGTCACAAACTCCCATGTTCCATTTTTTGTCAATGCATCCATTTCTTCTAATACTGCATTCCTCCATTTTGGGTCATCAAGTGCTTCTTGGATATTTTTGGGTATCCTGGTACTATCTAACATAGTGTTGAAAGCACGAAAACCTGGAGACAACTTTTCATATGAGATATAATGGGAAATAGGATGAGCAGTGCAAGATCTAGTACCTTTCCGAAGAGCAATAGGCATATCAATGTTGGTTGTACTAGTACATTCAAGTGGGTTGCTAGAACAAGGACTCGAGTTAGGATCCTGGCAGTCTAGAGCATCTTGATGTGTTTTGCGCCTGCTGTAAAATTTTCCCCATTTTCCAAGAGGATCACAAGGAGGATCATTAGACTCAGGTATAGTTGCTTGATCAGAAGGAGGATCATTAGACTCAGGTATAGTTGCTTGATCAGAAGGAGGATCATTAGAATCGGGTATAGTTGCTCCCCCTGTTTCCTTCCCAATAACTCCCCCTGTTTCCAAAGGCCAAGGTAATACAGTAGCATCATTTGGTTTCCCAGGCTTATCTTCATCCATACCAAGACCTATAGACTCCCCCTGAAGAGAAGTCGGGGAAAAAAAGGATTGTGTTTCATAAAAGGTAACATCCATGGAAACAAAAGCCTTACGGAGAGAAGGTGAGTAACACTTATAACCTTTTTGATTTGGGGAATATCCTATAAAGACACATCTGATGGATTTAGGGTCAAGTTTGGACCTTTGATGTGGAGGAATATGCACAAAAACCACACAACCAAATATTTTGGGAGGAAGAGAAGAAAGAGCATTGAAAGAGGGAAAAGATTTAGTAAGACAGGATAAAGGAGAATGAAAATTTAGTACCCGAGAAGGCATCCGATTAATGAGATAACAGGCTGTCAAGACGGCTTCCCCCCACAGGTATTTAGGGACATGCATCGTGAATAAAAGAGCTCGAGCAACTTCAATTAGATGTCTATTTTTCCTTTCAGCCACCCCATTTTGTTGAGGGGTGTTAGGACAAGAACATTGATGAATGATTCCATGCTGGTTTAGGTAATCTCCAAGAACTGAATTAAAATATTCAGTACCATTGTTTGTTCGCAGAATTTTGATAGAGGTCTGAAATTGAGTTTGAATCATAGCATGAAAGTTTTTAAAAGTGGATGCTGCCTCAGACTTATCTTTTAAGAGATATACCCAACATACCCTAGAATGATCATCAATGAAAGTAATAAACCAACGAGCACCCGAGACATTTTTTTCACGAGCAGGTCCCCAAATATCACTATGAATCAATGTAAAGGGAGAAGATTCATGATATTTCTTAGGAGAATAAGTGACACGAGAGTGCTTTGCAAGTTGACAAATATCACAGAGAAGGGAGCTTGGCTTTTTATTGATAAATAAGTTCGGGAATAACTTCTGAAGATAAACAAAATTTGGGTGTCCCAACCTACGATGCCATAACAAAACATCATTACAGTCATCTGATAAACATAGAGAGTGGTTCGAAAAAATCCTCTTTTCACAATGAACCTCTGTAAAATAGTAGAGCCCTTCTTCCTCTCTAGCACTGCCAATCATCATCCCCGAGTCTTGTTCTTGAAAGATACAAGCATTTGCAGAGAACTTAGCAACACAATGCAACTCAGCAGTAAGTTTGCTAATAGAGATGAGATTACAAGTAAGAGAGGGAACATGAAGTACTGAGTTCAAAATAATTTGCTCAGAAAGTTTAATGGATCCCTTTCCCGCAATAGTGGAAAAATTCCCATCAGCTGTTCTTATTCGTGATGGGTGGTAGTAAGGGGTATAGGAGAAAAATAAGGTTGCATTACCTGTCATATGATCAGAGGCCCCTGAATCAAGGATCCAACGATTACTACGCTCAACATGGAATGCCATACCTTTTTGAGCAACATGACTGGTTGTGTCAGCATGATGAGACATCAATTTATGAAAAGACGAATTTTCAAAATTTTCAGCGTCCATGGCTTTCTAACAACAGGTACCCAGAAAAGAAAAATTCCTCCAAATACGATTTTGACCCTCAAAACAGGAAGAGGGTTGCTCGCCAAAGTCAATGAATGAGAGCAATCTTAGCTACAGTAAAACAGTAATTGCTACGGGTCTTCTGTGGCTTGGCTCGGAATTTTGTTTTGAACCTAATGGTGGCCTTGGTTTCGTGGTTGGAGGTGGCTAGGTAAGGATTCTGGCTTGGGCAGTGGCTAAAACGAAAAAAAAGGAATAGGAAAATGACTTAAAAAATAAATCAGAACGGGGAAGAGAATGGAATATAACCAGCTCTGATACCATGAAGAAAAGAAGAAGTGTTTTGTTTGAATAATACTTTCTTAATTCATTTAGAGACCCAATGGGTCTTTTTTATATTGAGTACATTCAACTACTTCAATAAATACAACCACCAACTACTTCAATAAATATATAACTACCAACTAAATATACAACTACCAACTACATCAATAAATACTATCTAGAATATTCTACAATATTCTACAATTTCATATTCACATTTTCCTTTTCAAAATAAAGTCCATATTTTTCATTTTACATTTCATGATTTGCTAGAAGAGTTTCTGAGAGTAATGGTATTCTCAGACTGCTTGTTTCTTGGGCTAAACATTTGTAAACTCTTGATTGGTGCAGGAACGTGAAGTGAAAGCTAAGCACCAACAACTAATCAGTGGGGTATCTTAGTTTTTTTTAAAAAGAAACAGCATTGAATATATGCTTCTCTATCTCCTTGTGAATATTAATCTGATATTGATCTTGCTAATCAGGTTTCTGTCCTTTCATATTGGGCTTCTACATTTATCTGGGACTTTGTGAGCTTCTTGTTTCCAGCCTCTTTTGCCATAGTTCTCTTTTACATCTTTGGTATGTGTTTGTCATTAATGATGATTAATTTTTGTGCGCTTGCATTATTAATTTGCTACGAAAAAGAACATTGATCATGAACCCAAGTCTAATAGCTTATTTGTGGTGCTCTGTTAAGGGCTTATTTACTCAGATTTCAGTTGAAAAGAAATCTGAAATCTTACCCACCAGTTGAGGTTCTGTTTTACACTTATACAGTATCTCAGTTTTCAGTGCTAATTCTTACCTATTAAATATTATTAATAGGTCTGGATCAGTTTGTTGGAGCGGGTTCTTTGTTACCAACAACCGTCATGCTTTTGGAATATGGTCTTGCAATTGCATCGTCAACTTATTGCCTTACATTTTTCTTTTTTGACCATACCGTGGCTCAGGTATGGGGAGACATTGATTTTTCATTTGTTAGTTATCACTCTTATAAATGCTAAGACTTTCACTTGTCTTACAGAATGTGGTTCTCCTCGTCCACTTTTTCTCTGGATTGATACTAATGATTATCTCATTCATTATGGGACTCATACCATCCACAATAAATGCCAATTCTTTCCTTAAGGTACTCCCCTTATTTTTCTTCATGTATTAGCAGCATGAATTCCATACCTTTACTTTTCCTATCACGTGTGATCAGTAATAGGTTTGGGTTTTATATATTATTTAGTAAGTGGTCACCTTCGTGGGTTGTCACTGTTAGATAGGAAAAGGAAGTTGAGGAACTTCTCAGTCAAAAGTGAGCTACTATGGTAAGTATAGCTGGTGCCTTTGGCCTAAATATTAGAGTCTTGTAGACTGTATATCTATACTAAGTAAAGGAGTGCTGTTGGCAATAATATGCGACTGATATTTTAGCTGCTTGAATTGTTATTTGTTCATCATTCACTGTGGTAAGCACTGCATTCTGATTATAACAAATTTCACATGTGTTTTTTAATATTTGATGTTCTCTTTCAGAATTTTTTCAGGATATCTCCTGGATTTTGTTTTGCCGATGGTCTTGCTTCGTTAGCTCTTCTGCGACAAGAAATGAAAGATAAAACCAGTGATGGGGTGTATGATTGGAATGTTACTGGTGCCTCCATTTGTTATCTTGCTGTTGAGGTGGAAGTCTTTTCATCCAAGCTTGCTGCTATTATGTTTCTTATGGTTGATATTCCAAGTTTCAAAGTTTAAATCTGCAAAGACTTAAAGATACTACTTTTAAGTAGTAATATACAAGAATTATTATATAAAGAAAGCACATATATATACATATAAATTGGGACAAAAAATAGTTTGCTCTCTCTAATCCAATTTTCTTTTGTATGACAGAGCTTTAGTTACTTTTTGTTGACACTCGCACTTGAAATTTTTCCTTCTCTCAAATTCACTTCATTCATGATCAAGAAGTGGTGGGGGCATATTAATATCTTCCAGCGTAATACTTCTTATCTGGAACCTCTGTTAGAACCTTCTTCAGATTCTGCTGTCATGGACCTTGACGAAGATGTAGATGTGAAAACAGAAAGAAATAGAGTACTTTCAGGTTCCCTTGACAATGCCATTATCTACTTACGTAATCTTCGTAAGGTGTGTCCTGGGATTATTCACTTCAACTTATTCTATCAAAAAAAAAAAAAAATTGTTTTGCATTTTGAACCGTTGCAACTTAATGCTCACTTATAGTGATGTTGTTTTCTAAATTTAAGGTGTATTATGAAGAGAAGTATCATGGGAAAAAGGTTGCAGTAGATTCATTAACCTTCTCAGTTCAGGAAGGAGAATGTTTCGGCTTTTTAGGAACAAATGGAGCTGGAAAGACCACAACTCTTTCTATGCTATGCGGTACATCAGATTTCTGCACATGATTTAATACTGCATGTCTTATGCATGTTATGCACCCATCTTTGGCTAGCGAGCGTAATTTTTAATTAAAACCTCTGAGGACCTGCATCAATACATAATTACTGTCATGTATTTGACAATTGCCAATGCTACTTCATTCTTCCCTTCTTTTCTCGTGAAAATATTTTTTGAGATTATTTGCTTCATAAGCTCAATCTTCTAAGGTAGACAAACCTGAGTTGATGAATTATGATGTTAGGCAAAACTTTTGATAGATCTTGAACAACTATAATAGTTGAAAGGTTTTTCTATTATAATTACATATAATTGGATAGTCGTAAACTTGGCATTTCTCCCTGCTTCTTATGGGTTTTATTACTAAAAGTTATGTGTTTTCCTTTTCCATACAGGGGAAGAATCTCCTTCTGATGGGACTGCTTTTATTTTTGGCAAAGATATATGCTCCCATCCTAAGGCTGCTCGCCGATACGTATGCATTTTTTCTTCTTACATATAAACAAATAAATTATTGAAGATTTACTTTAATCCATCTGAGTCTTTCTTGTTTATCTTGATTTTCACTTCCAGATTGGATATTGTCCTCAATTCGATGCTTTATTGGAATTCTTAACTGTCAAAGAGCATCTTGAGCTTTATGCTAGAATTAAATGTGTTCCAGATTATGCAATAGATAAGGTATGTGTAAGCAGTTTCTAATCACTTAGTGCCTGGTATGTTAGGATCATATATGGCGATAAAATAAGATCAAACACAACAAAAATAAGAAAATGAACATGATTGGAAGTGATCTAAATGAAAAGGGTTGTGCATAAATGTCCTCTTCTATACCTCTGAAGATTTCTCTTGATAATTATTCCAGCACAAACAATAAACACTACAAGATACTTGTAGTCAGTCCTTCCGAACACTTTTATTCTTAAAGCCAACTTATTCAGCAAAAGATCAATAGTATCTTAGCCATAACCAATGTACATGAGAAAGTGAACAAACCGAACTCCACTATATCAAGAGAAAATTATTTTTATACAAAAGTGATATTGGCCACTATGTTTCCTTGAATTGTACACCATTTAAATCCATGCAAAGCAGATATTCAAACACAAATAAAAAATGCATTGAAAGAAACCTGTGCGGCATCTTTGTCAATTTTTACCGCTCTCTTGACCTTTATATAAGAATACCTCTTTTTTTTTTCTTTTAGCTTTATTGGTATTGGTCTGTGGATCCTCTAAGGTTGCAATATGTAAAATGATACGAAAGATATATAAAGTACTCTTAAGTTTAATTAATTTATCCCTTTAAGATAAATAGGAACTCTTCCATCCTATTATCCATTCCTCAACTTTTAAAATAGTGGTGCATTAAATGATCTGCGAAGCACTCAATGGTGGCCCAACATTCATCTTAAGGAAGATTGCTTATTATTCAAGACTGAAAATTGCAAACAAATGACTTTCTATTCTTCACTATTTACCCCGTGTCTACTCACTCCTGTTCAAATTTGATCTTAGACCTGAAACGGATTCAAACAAAAGAGAAATATGGTTTAAATATTTCATTTTCTTGATTCCTATTTACAGTTTGTGCACAAATTTTAGAGTCCATTAAAGATAGGCTATCTGCTTTGTGATACATGGAATATCCACATGACATGCTTGCCATTTTGACCATTAAAAAAATGAGAATGCCCTTCTGAACTCAATCGATATTGTCATCAATTACCTATCCCAAACACTTGAGCTGTCGGTTGAAAGCTCATGAATGATTTTATATCTAACAAAAATTATGATTGTTATTTGATAATATATTCTCCTTTATTGCCTACAATCGTTTGGACAGGTTGTTATGGAAAAGTTGGTGGAATTTGACTTATTGAAGCATGCTAATAAACCATCATTTTCACTTAGTGGAGGGAATAAAAGGAAACTGTCAGTTGCAATTGCAATGATTGGAGATCCTCCTATTGTCATTCTTGATGAGCCTTCCACAGGTATAATAACTCAGTTATTCTCTTTGTGTCATGTTGAGATATATAGTCCCACATTGGTTGTATGTGCAACCAATGTGGCCTTTATAAGGCCTTGGGCATTCCCACCCTTTGAGCTAGCTTTTGGGGAGGTGTATCCCAAGGTTCTTTACATGGTATCAGAGCCTCGCCGTCCCCCACTTTCTCTTGTGGACTCTCTTAGCACAGGTAGGTTGGGCCTGTTGCATCATCCACTCTTCAAGCCCAATGGGCTCTCGTGTGAGGGGGCGTGTTGAGATATATAGTCCCACATTGGTTGTATGTGCAACCAATGTGGCCTTTATAAGGCCTTGGGCACTCCCACCCTTTGAGCTAGCTTTTGGGGAGGTGTATCCCTAGGTTCTTTACATATCATATTTCTTTTGACATTATGAAAATGCCTTTATCCTTTTGAATTTTTAGTCTTGCAGAAAAATTCTCAGGCCCTTGTTTAAAAGCCTAAACTTTTAGTTAATTGGTTCCTTGATATGTTATGAAAACCCAGTTCTCCAAATGGTCTAGAATTCAATACTTGCTGCCTTCAATTGTATGATGAAAATTTTGTTTTTTAAAATAGTTTCTGCATAATTTAGTTGTTTATCATGTATCAAGCCCAGTGAGCTTTGACATGAAGGAGCATGTTACCCATTCATGGGCCCTTGCTTAACAGATTAAGCTTTTAAGTCTAGTGATTTTTACATATGGATTAGCTGTGTGAGAGACATTGAATGTTTGCTTATGCTTGATGAATTGCGAAAGCATTAGCCTTTGGGTCTAATTATTGATACTTCTAGGTATGGATCCCATTGCCAAAAGGTTCATGTGGGATGTAATATCTAGGATCTCAACAAGACGAGGAAAGACGGCAGTAATTCTTACTACCCACAGCATGAATGAAGCTCAAGCCTTATGTACCAGAATAGGGATAATGGTACAAGCTTATTTTCTTTTTCTTTACGTTCTTGAAGATCTGGCATGCCCCTAAGAGCATATACCTATTGCTTTATGTTAATTGTGTTTTTGGGAAGGTTGGTGGACGATTAAGATGCATTGGGAGTCCACAGCATCTAAAAACAAGATTTGGGAATCACTTAGAACTAGAGGTATTCATGGTTACAATAACAAGAAGCACATTTTCTTTGTGCCTCCTTTTTTCCCCAAGATAAAAGCATCTTCAAATATGTAATTCCTAGTTTCCATGTTTCCAGATAAAACCTACTGAAGTGAGTTCTGTGGACTTACAAACACTCTGCCAAGCTATTCAGGAAAGACTTTTTGATGTCCCTTCTCATCCTAGAAGTTTACTGAATGACCTTGAAATTTGCATTGGGGCTGGGGGCACTGACTCCATTACCTCAGAAAATACCTCCATTGCAGAGATTAGCTTGACACAAGAAATGATAGGCTTAATCGGACGCTGGCTTGGCAATGAAGATAGAGTAAAGACACTAATCTCTTGCACACCTGTTTATGATGGAGCTTCTCAAGAACAGTTATCAGAACAACTGTTTCGAGATGGTATGTGTGAACCTTTCTTCAAAGGCTTTGCTTCTTCGTATCATTGAATTGTTTTTTCTTCAAGTTAATGATCTTTTTTCTTGCTGGAAAATGTGTGTGTATATCTGAAAAAGGACATAATTTTTATCTTTTTTTTCCCTTGAATGAATTCTCGTTGTGTTTAATGTGTTTGCTCACTACTTACATGTTTTCTCTTTTAAATGTTGGGACATGTATTCTTTTTCAAATGTGTAATGCTTTGATTCTGACAATTAATTTTAGTAAATCATATATACCTTCCCTGAAGGGCCGGCTTGGCTCAGCGGTAAGCTTGCTTGCCGTGGTGTGTCAGGTCGTGGGTTCGAATCAGTCTCTCTGCAAAAAGCAGGGGAAAGACTGCCTAGAGTATTCCCTTCCTCAGACACTCACGAAGTGGGTATTTGAACTGGGTCGGCCGGCCCTTATATATACCTTCCCTCAGGTTTTTAACTAAAGGACTCCCTCGTCGTAAAGTTTCACATAATAGTAGTCCTCTCTTAAATTACAGATACCGCCATTCTTTTAAACGTATTTAACATAAGGTAGGTCAATGTAATAACAGAAACAAGGAAGATCGTTGAAATTTCATGAACATTGGGAGATATGTGTAATTTACTCATTTTGTTGTAACTCTTGAACCCTTCATCATTTGTTTTTAATATGAAAAGGATATTTTATTTTAGAGAAAAGAAGGAAAATGACAAATATTTTTGCTAGGCGGAAGTTAGTTTGTTTTGCTTGTTTAAAGAAAAAGATTATGTTGGGGGCTGGTCTCTTGAAAGGGAGCCTGGCTATAATAAGGCGTAATGGAGCCTATATTTGTGAGGGTATATCAAAGTCTCCTCTTATTCAGCCAACATATTGACTGATTCAAAAGAGCAGAGTCTATGTTTTGTGGTTTCTTTAAGGAGGATATCTTATCCTTTTTCTCTCGTACCTCTTTGCTTCTCTTACAGCTTCTCTGAAAAAAAAAATGTTTAAAAAATGAAGAAAATGAAGGCTTTGTTGCTTGGACCAATGGTGCTCTTCTTTTTTTTATTTTGGGTTTTCCACGGGTGGCCTCACCCATTTGGATGAGACGAATCCCTCGTGGCATAGAGCGTAAAGGTTTTTACCAATGGCCCTAAGTTGATTCACCTAGGAACCGAACCAACGATATTTCAATCACGCAGTCCGCTTTTTGGGCACAGTCCGCTTACCCTCCCTTGGGGTTTATGGTGCTGTTCTTTTTATTTAATTGTTTTTTCATTTTGATTCTCATCGTTGGGCATAATATGGTTTCCTCCTGCGTGATCAGTGTGAAAGTGCAATATATTGGTTTCTAATTTTCAAAACTAGAAAGGGAAAATATTTAAACATTTAAGTATTTTTTTTCTTTTCCTGTGTTGTGTATAACTTACTAGCTGCATTTTCTGATTTTTCTTTTGTAGCAGCACACCTTTACATGCTTGTCTATCGGTGTCAAGTGTCAACTAATTCTTTTGTTTGCATTCTTCACTATAAAATACCGTTTAAATACTCAAGATGGACTTCTTTAAAAATTTCGTGTAAAGTTTTTTTAATGAGTATTCACATATTATCTGGTCCACTTTCCGCTTTCTGTTATAATATGTCAGCAAAATATAAAGGGCAAATCCCAGTGCTGTGTCAGCAAAATAATCTGTATATAATTTAGATAGGCTGTACATTAAATTAAAAAATTAATTGTAATCACATGATGTTTTTAAAACTTCCGTCGGTTTTTTGGATACAGTAAATATCTTGTTCATAGCCCCCCCCCCCCCTCCTCTCTCTTTTCCCAAACGATAAAATAGGAGAATTGGTCGCTGACAATAACATAGTTTTCTTTTTTATGTAAAAACAAATGCACTAATTCTCTGCTATTATTAATTTCCCCTTTTCTACTCTCTTGTTAATCTAGGTGGTATTCCGTTGCCAGTGTTTTCTGAATGGTGGTTGTCCAAACAAAAATTCTCAGAAATTGATTCATTTATTCTTTCTTCATTTCGTGGAGCTAGATGCCAAGGTTGCAATGGTTTGAGTATCAGATACCAGGTATTTTTGAGTTACCCTCTTACATTTTATTGTTTACCCATCTATCTACCTTTGCTAAATTCAACATTTTATTAGAATAACCGGGCAATATGGATTGAATTCTTGATCAACATAGAGGTTCTGATATCATATCACGAAACAAGTATTCAAAATGTTTAAGATGTCAAGTGAAAACACATAAATGGTTTTATGTTACTATATCTAACACTTTCTACACTCTTAACTCATTCTGTTGTAACAAAACATTGACAGAAGCACACTGTTGTCCGTTGCTTCCACATTAGCACATGCATAAGATGAGAATGATCTAAGTTTGCATACTTCAACACGTTCAACATCAACAATGCCTTTATTCCCAACTAGTTGGTGTTGGTGGCAAACGAACGTAAATGAAAAGTATGAAAAGATAGAGGAAAAAAGGATAAAAATAAATATATATATATGATAACAATAAACAATTAAAAGGAATAATAAAATTAAAATAAAGTGAAATAAAGATACATAATAAAATAAAATACTCAAACACGTTATGGTTGAAAAATTCTCCTGTCTGAATGTATGTCTCTGTAACATTAAATTTGAAGTAGACCACTTTCACTTCTAAATAATTTGTTACATTTTCTACGAAACCATGCAGATGAGAAAATCCCACTTTCCTTAATTTTCTCCCCATTTCTTTGGCAATCAATATAAAAAAAAAAAAAAAAACTAAGGCATAATTAATAACAATAAGTCGATAACAAAGTTTGGAGGGGGAGGAATCTTGCCAGAGGCTGGAGAAGCCACCAAAAACAGAGGATCTCCGGCTCAGGTTCCAACAAAAACTGCACAAAAGAGTTGGGTTTGGCCGGTGGGCTTGGCCGCAAAATGCTTGGGCTGCAGAATAGAGACGTGCAAGCGGCCCTTCTGTGTGTGATTGTGCAACAAAACAAGAGGAACTAACACTAAATGACTTCAGATGTCTGCAATGGGTGAAAATAGACAAATTAGCCCGGCAATTGACTGTATAAGGTGAGTCTTTGAGTGGCCTAAACAGGAATTGTGCATGAGAAGAATCACAGCCCCAACAGAAGTGATTTGGTCCACAGTCAGCCGATATCATAGCCACAACTTCCATGATGCTAAAATGCTCCAAAAGAGTCAGTTGGGAGCGGCAAAGGTCCTCTTCATGATCGACCTGTGGTTCTATATCTACTACATCCTTTCACACAAAATTCCTTTGAACTTGAAGCGTAAATAATGTCTAGACCTATCCTTGTGATTTGTGCTAAAATTTAACTTTAAGAAGAATGGAGGTAACAATGATTGAACTTTCAAGTGCATGGTCATAGATACTCTAATATGATGTCATGGATTAACTATGCTAAAAGTTCAAACGGTTAGACGGAAGTACATAAATGGTTTCATATCTAACAGAAGCCACTTGCAAGGGATGCCGTTATGCCTCATTATTAGTGGGATTTGGATCTTCTTCTTACGTGACAACTATGTTGGAGATTTGAAGAGACAGAACCAGACATCTGACGTTTAATTAGAAATTGACAAGAAAAAAAATTCTATACCTTTCATCATCGTGACTATCATGTTAGCCACTCCCGTATTTTAGCGCTCTTGCATGCCAGCCAACCTTATATGAAAATTTATTTTATCTGATTATAGAGGTTTGGTTAGCATCTAAGTAGAGTAAAATGGGGTATCCCTTTTAATTTTTATAATAATTGATGATCAAGTTAACTTGGTTTTTGTTGAGATATTAAATCATTCATGAGCCTTCAATGAAATGCTTAAGCTTGGAAATTTGGTCATTGACATGGTATCACTGTATCAAAGCCTCATTAAATTGATCAAGATTTTGATTCCCTGTGCCCATATTCTTCTAAATAAAGTTGAATTTCTATATACAAGGTAAAATAATTTGTGCATTATCCATACTTCAAACTCAAATTCTTGTATGAGGGAGTGTGCAGATATAATGATTCTTTACCTAACTCCTTATCCTTATAGGAGAGATTGTCCTTGACAGTTTTTATAAGTAATGTAAGACATATATTGCCATTGATAGTCCCCAGTTAATTTTCACAACATTTGCATGCATGCAGTGTATCCGGGCATTATTTTATGGGTTTTATACATATCATGTTGCATGACATTCTTAGTGTCATGTTATTCTCACATGACAAATGGGACCCACCTTGTTTCCTTTTTTCTTTTTTCTTTTTTGAGTGGGACCCACATCAAATGTATTAGAGTGACATGACACTAAAAGTGTCCTATAAGATAACATATATAAAACCCTTATTTTATAGTGCATATAGTAATTCATTGTTTGTTTACTGCAGTTACCATATGATGAGGGTTTTTCCCTGGCAGATGTTTTTGGACTTCTTGAAGGAAACAGGTAAAGTATTAGCACCAGTCGTTTATTTTCCATGGTCTTGTTAAAAAAATGACTAAATTCTACCAAAATCATTTGCAGAAATAGATTAGGGATTGCAGAGTACAGCATCAGCCAGTCAACTCTGGAAACAATATTTAATCATTTTGCCGCTAACTCATGAGATACCCTCATTTCATCGCCTTCTTTCATTAAATGCGGGATGGAAGGTATCAAAATGATATCATCATTTAGTTTCTACAGGTAGAATTAAATGTAGGGACTTGGCAAGATTCCAAGGCCATGTATATAGTGCCATTGAATTGTAAATAGATTCCCACATTGAATATGTAAAAAGTAATGATGATTTCTAATTATAAATAATAATTAAACTCTTATTGTATTACAAGCTCTTATTTGTCCTGTATTAGACAAATTAAGAAGAAAAATCCTTGAGTTTTTATTATAAATTGGGAATCAAATAATCAATGTAGTAAAAGAAGTTTTATTTATTTAAAAGAAAAAAAAGGATTGATTTAACCGTGACTAGTTCAAGACCCATCTTTTATTTTATTTTTTTGTGTTTGTTTTTTTTACCGATTTTGGAAATATGAATTTTAATATGGTCTATTTGAATATCGCTTCCCGGTTTTTCATATCCATCCGGTGGGTTTGTCCGGTTCTGACAATTATGATCACTAAGTTGCCTTTGAATTTTAGGCTAAAACGAAAATGATGGTTAGTGAATAGATGAAATTTATATTCTTTAATCTACAAACCCAAGCTTGTTAATTTGTAGATGAATCAGTAGTTCTTCCTCTTTATTTTATTCAAAAAAAAAATACTCTAAAGAATTTTGTTTTTGACATTTTCTGTGTCTGCTGCAGCAGTGTTCAAAATTGTGCTGCAGTAGATTCAGAATCTTATATTAATTCAGATTATTCAATTTTTTTGAAAAAAAATTCTTAATTTATCTAAAAGAAAGTGACTAGTATCTTAATTCTTAAGTTGATCATTTTATTGACAAAGGTACATTTTAAGTTATTATTATAAATTACAAATTTTTAGCTGTAAGTGCCAAAGTAAATAATGGATGCCATGCCTTGTCTTTTGGATTATCTATTATTTTAGACGTGTTGGTGTCAATTGACTCGAAAGGTCAATTCAATTCATGTTTGGGATCTTGACTTTGTGCATGACGTGTTGGCCTCTGAAAATGCGCGTTTAACCCTCGTCATATAGCATCTTCACTAATTTAACTTGCTTTTAAAGCTCTTTACATTGTTTAAAAGATTCACCTGGTATCTTATTAGGGGCAGGTTATATTTATAAATTTTTTTGTTTATAAACTCTTACAAATTAATATCCAGCCATCACACATAGACCGGTCCTATGTTAGTGTAATTGCAAAAAAAATTTGTAAGCGCATCTTATCCTATCTTATTAATATCCAGCCATCATAGGGGAGGGAAAGTGGTTTGCGCTTTTGCAACGTTGTTTGCTCTTTGGAAGCATATTTCATTCTGTTTTCTTTAGATGTTGTCCTTCTTTTTTTGGTTTGGACGTAGTTTTGTTTTATCTTCCGTCACAAGCAAAACAAAGAAAAAGCAACCTTCTTAAAAAGTAAACAAGTATTACAAAAATCATTTTCGTCCGAGTGAAGCATTCCATTGATCATCCATTCCCCTTTGGTCAAACGGTTTGTTTAAAAAAACACACATTGTGAATGAGAAACAAGGGAAAGTAGGTTGAGTCCGTATGAATAGCATGCCGTTTTGAAAATGACTAGACAATATACAAAGATGACTTCAAAATTATATTTAAAATTAAATAAAGAAGTGTAACAACATTTTCCCTAACGTCACTTATATATAAAGAAATTAAGATTTATAAAATATTGACTTTTAGTACTTTTTTCTTTCTAACCATTTTTCAATTTTTTTTCTTTTATGAAACTGCCTTGTAAAAATGGTGATGGGCATATAAATACTACGCACTACCAGTTTACTTTTATCACATTGCACAACAATGAACCAATTAATAATATTAGTGGCCACTTTGAGCTTATATTAATCATGTATCAACGTCCTAAATCACATTGCATAATTACAATACTATGCTTGAGGTATCTTCACAGTTTATAATTAATTCCTTGATACACCAAATTTGATCTCCAAAAGTAACTATAACCCGTTGAGGAAAAACTCTTTGCAGGCCTAGCTAATTAATCAAATATGATTTACAAATATTTGATTATTACTATTCATTAATTAGCTATATATTATATACTTAATATTTCCAAGCTTTCTCTACATACGTATATAGCATGATCTATTTGCATGACTGAGAAAGCAACATGCTTGCGCTTTCACTTATCTCAGCTCTATTCCTCTTCATTTCCCTTTCTCCATTAACATCTAGTCTCACTCCAAACAGCATTGGCCTTTCATCTTCTTCTTCTTCTTTTTCCTTTGCATGTGAATATTTGGCAACCAAATCAAACAGTTCCTTACACTTCCTTTTCATACATGTGAGCTCAGAATTCAACATCCCATTCTCCTTCTTGAGACGTTTGTTTTCATCCACAAGATTAGTAAAACCCGAAGATGATGAGGTTGATGATGACCTTTGATCTTCATCAGAATCTTGTGGTGTGGTTTGGTTTGGTGCAGTTTGTTGTTGTTTGTTTGTCCAAGCTTTTCTTCTCCTAATCTCACATAGCAATTCTCTTTCACCTTTCTTGAACCTGTCGTTGCAAAACTCCCATCTACTTGTTGCAACTTTACGAAAGCCCTATAAATATTTTTATATGTACGTGCAAGATAATACATCAAATGCTATGTTAGTTTATAATAAAAAAATTAAATATGCCACGTAAATATACATATCATGAAGGCTAAAAAATAGCAGTGCAAAACATTTTACGTTTCTATTTAAAAATATAGGTCAATATTATAAGCATTTCGTTGTTGTTAAATTTAATTAAAAAAAAATTTACTTAGTCATGCACGCCCACTAATATTGATTTTTTTAACTTGTAAGTGCTTGACTTGTTAGTTCGATCATTTGGTATGAATTTCATTACCTGGACCGGTTCCGGTTCTGACCAGACCTATTATATCAATTATATGCATACAATGAACATGGAAAAATAAATAAATAATGGTATTATTCTATGGGTCTACTTGGAAGCTAGGATTTATCGGTTCTAAGACCGGTTCTGACCAGACCCATTTCCTCTGTTATCAAAAAGAAAGTTCTGACCAGACCCATCATATCAATACCATGAACAAGGGGAAAAAAAGACATTCATAGTGGTATTTTTCTACGGGTCAACTTGGATATTATTTCAGAAATTTAGAATATTTTATTATATTTTTTAAAATTATAAGTTTTATATTAAATATCATAGAATAAATAATAAAATTAAAATTCAATAATAGTAATAAATTTTTATTATTCAATATATGATTTTTATTATTTAATCAGTCAATAAGTAAATATAATCTCAGAAAGTAGTATGATAAAAAAAATTTAGAGAAAGAGTACTTCTAGGAAATTTTGCACATAAACAGCAATAACTGAAACCAAATAACGATCGAGGAAATTCAAGTATTCAACGATACAAATAAAATATTTTCTATCTTCTGGTTTCGTACGTTCTTTTCTTAAATGAATACTAAATTAGAGCCTAAACTAGGTCAAAAAAATATAGTTAACCTATATTTACTAAAAAGAATATATATATATTACCTATTCCATCATCAAGAACTCAAAAAAAAAAATTTGAAAATCAGTTTTTTTTTTTTTTTTTAATTTAACAAAACATACTGGCCAATTGGCCAAAGATGCCCTTTCATTTTGTCCTCCTTTTGTTATTTGAAAATTTTAATTTTAAAAAAAAATACTAAGCAGTAATTTATCTAAATATACGATTGGTATACTGTGTATTAATTTAATTTGTACACGTACGTACATAGGTATTGAGCTGGCGAACAAAGCTAGAGAAGTTGCTATGCTTGAAGAGTGTTGGGAGGAGATCACGGGCAAACTCCGCCGGCTGCCACACCACGAACGCCGTCCCGTCATCGTTCCACGATACG
The DNA here is from genome assembly GCA_032173675.1 of Gastrolobium villosum. Taxonomy (NCBI): domain Eukaryota; kingdom Viridiplantae; phylum Streptophyta; class Magnoliopsida; order Fabales; family Fabaceae; genus Gastrolobium; species Gastrolobium villosum. The sequence continues at coordinate 822,977 of JAVKPL010003117.1, forward strand.
ATGTCGTCGGTGGCCGGATCCTCCACGAGCATGTAGGTCTTCAATAAGAACGGTGGTGGAGTGCACTTCCTTACACATTCCAACAACCCCTTATCACCTACTCCAACCATTTTTGCGATTTTCTCTTGTTGTTGTTGGTGTTTTCTCTTTTGGTATGCTTTGGTTTTTGAAGAAACAAAAAAACAAAGACGAAGAAGAAGAAGAAAGGAGGAAGAGATCAATGATAAAAGGAAGGTTATTATTGATGAGAGGAGAAGAGAAGTAGGGCAGTTAAAAACTCCCAACCCCAACAATAGAAACCCAACACGACTCCACAGTTCATGAGAAATGCAAGAGAGCTTAATTTTCTTTTTGTTCTTTCTCTCAATGAATAAATAGTTGAAACGTATGCACTAAGCCCTCCTCTCTTTTTATATAGAGTCAGAGGTTCATGGCATGCACTAAATATTTCTTCACTCTCCTTTCTTTTAATTGGATAATACTTATTGAGATAGTAATAATGAATTTTACTAATAGTCAATTCCATCAAATTATTTATCTTCTTTTACGAGTATATAATTCATTTATAACTTATCACTAATCAATACTTTGATTTTGTTGAGTATTGCTCATATTTCGTATTCAATATTCAATAGGAATTATGCTCTTATGGGCCAAATCATGGAGGTCAAGTTTATTTTATTATTTCTTATTTTTAATAGTTTAAGCTTGGACTATGAATAATTACTATTGTTTAGGGTATTTAAATTTATTTATATTTTCTTATAAACGGAGTACTAAAGAAGAATATATGAAATATTACTGGATATAATTCGTCATTTAAATTTATTTATATGAACTGAGTACTTATAACATATGCAGAAAGAAGAATATATGAAATATTACTAGATATACTCGTAGGGACTTCGTCATTTAATATGACACAAAAAAATTTCATACACACACAATATTTTGTGAAACCCGCACTTTTTGAAGCAAAAAAAAAAAAAAACTAAGGTATGCAACACAAATCTCTATAACATTACACAATCATTTTTCCTACAACATAATTCTTATAAAACCCTAATTCGTATTATGTGAATTAGGAATAACTCTCTTTGTGTAATTTTCCTTCTCTTCTCTCTTTTATATTTTATAACCCTGTGTGATTGTATAGTCCCAACAAATTTTAGTTTCTATTACATTAGTTAACGAAAAGCAAACTAAACGACACGTATTGATGGGAAACAAATGTCACGAAGCAACTTGACTAACTTGAATATAATATGAGAATAAAGAAATCCCATAAATAAGATATTGTTAGAATGGTGAATGGGAATTGGAGAAGATGAACGTTGTTGCACGTGGGAGTGTTTGGTGGGATTGTCCCAAAGAAACATTTTTTCTACGAAAATATTGTTAGTTTAAGCGATTTAGGTGTGCTGAAACTTTCTCCATTATATGATCTTCTGTTTCAATATATTTCGTGTAAATTCCTCCATCCAATTAGGCTTTCACTGGTAGTTGAGTTTGATGTCTTCCTCAAACGTGATCTAAATATGATTTCGAAGTTTTCTATGAAATGAAGCGACTTTGTTTGACTTTGTGTGCTATTCCATGTACAAATCTTCTTCCATTCAAATATGACTGTTCTCTCCTACTAAATAAAAAAACATGATAAACACAAGAGTTAATTTGTGATTGATTACAAAGTTGTAGCCCCAATAAAATTAGAGTTAGGTGACATTTGTTTTGACATAGAAAAACATGCTTTTTGCCTTTCTCCCTAAATCACTCTCCACCATATACATGAACTTATCACTTTTGAAATGAATTGAGAGGTGTGTGAGCTTATGTTAATTATCTTCCTTTCCATTACAAGTTAGAAATTAAAATGAGCTGGCCAGGTGAAAACTGTTAAGAGGGCTTATATATGAAAAGAAGGAGGAAAAATGGGATGAAAAAAAAAAAAAAAAAAACTAGTAGAGTATATATTGTAAAGATTGATAATTTAGTCAAAAGAATTTAGAATTATTCTTTTTTTTTTGTAGTAAAATAGGGCATAAGCTGACCAAGAATTTAGAATTATTCTATATATAACTTGAGGAAGGATATTATAACTACCAAAATTTTCTACTACTAACTTACTACCTATCTAATCACCATTGACTCAAAGAGAGAGAATGCTAAAAAGTTTTTGAAAAAAAGAAAAAAAAAAGGTTGATCAAATGGTGATTAGATAGGTAGTGAGTTAGTGGTAGAAGATTTTGGTAGTAAGAATATCCTACCCCATATAACTTATCTTATTTTTCATATTTGTTAGAGATATATAAAATCATTCACGTAACAGTTTAAGCTTTTGAGATTAATTGATTCTTTATATAGTACCAGAGGTTCTCGGGTTCGATTCTCACTGTCCCTATTTAATTAATAATCATTTAAGAATTGTGGAGTTTCTAAGCATAAGTATGTGAGCTTGTGTATTGTGTATTGTCCAATCTTCAAGCCTAATAGACTCTTGTGTGAGGAAACATATTAGATATATATAAAAATATTAATATAACATCACCCAACAACTTAAATTTTTTAGTTGAATTGATTCTTTAACAAGTGAGAAATTAAAAAATTTATTTTGATCAACACTTTATATTTGCTCTATAATTAAAGTAGTCTCGTCGTTAATAAATGTGCCATAACCATAAGACTCACTTTTAGTGCTCTTCAAACTTGTGATATGTTGTTATCACGAAATTGGATAATTTTCATCCTATAAACTTTTTTTTTTGTGAATATCCTATAAACTTTTTACAACAACAAATACGGAAATAATCATGAAAATATCCACAAATAAACCTAATTTAATGATTTGTCAAGATTTCTTTTTTAGCTCTGATTATATAAACATAAAAAATTATCAACTAATGCAAAATTCCAAAGATTTTAGTAATTAGATGTACTTGACTCGAAAAAAATACATTCCATTTATTTAATAATAATGGATACTCGATTTCAAATAATAATAAAGGATACTTCGTTAATAACGGGTCCTCAGATAAAACAATTTCTACTTAAAGGTTTTCTAACATAAACTCCATTATAAATGTAGAATAACAAAATAGAACTTAAAGTGAAGTTTAAAAAAATTGATATAACACTCCACTAGCTCAATATTAAATATGTGATCATATGGAATATATATATATATATATATATATATATATATATATATATATATATATAACTTATTTTGTACTATAATTTTGATATGGGCATTATGCATATATATCGCATTTTTTAGGATATAATTAAAAAAATACAGATAATAATCACGAGTCTAATATAACTATAATTTTTAAGAAAATAAGAAAATATAGTTACAACGTAGAAAGTTAAGGAGTATTTGCTAGTAATTACTACTATAAAATAGAAAGTATTCATGATTGACTAACGCGCGCCATACACATAAAAATATTTCACAGAACCCAATTAAAATTTTGTGATGTTCATTATGGTGGTTGTTGGGTGAGTCAAAGTAGTGGAAAAACTATTTATTTATATAAGAGTAAATAACAATCTCGATCAGGTTGGTTAATATTTTCCTTTATAATTGTATCCCTGTTCACATTTAAGTTTAATCAAATAATAATAACATTTAAAAAAACAAAGTTATGACTAAATGAAAGAACTCTCTCCTAATCATTCTTATAAATTACAGTCTTTTAAGATTGATTTAGGATGTGCATGATAATCATTATGTTTTGTGACATTATTTCTGAAAAGAAACAATTATTTTTTATTTCTGTGCCTTGGAACAGTTTATGAGAAAATAAATTTGTTTGATAACATGTTCTATTTTTATTTTGAGAATGATAATTGTGTTTGATAACACAACAAATAATATAACAAAAAATAATTCCTATAAGCATAATTTTTTTTCGGATCATCACTTTCCTTTTCATATGGTGTGGTGGTGGTGGTGGCGGCGGCAATGGTAGTAGTGGTGATGGTGACGACAATGGCTGCGACGATAGTGGTGGTGATGGTGGCGGCATAGTGGTGGTGGTGATGGTAGTGATGGTGGTGGCATAGTGGTGGTGGTTGTAGCAGTGGTTGCGGCGATGGTGGTGGTGGTTGGTGGCGATAGTGGTGGCATGGTGGTGGTGGTGGTTGGTGACCGTGGTGGTGGTAGTGATGGCAGTGGATGCGACGATGATAGTAATGGTTGGTGACAGTGGTGGAAGTGGTGGTGGCGATAGGGGTGGTGGTGGTGGTGACAGCAGTGGCTGCGATGATGGAGGTGTTGGTTGGTGACGGTGGTGGTGGTGGTGACATCATCGTGGTAGTGATGGTGGTGACGACGACATTGGTGGTACATTGGCGGCTATGACGATGGTGGCGGTGGTCGTGTCGAAATAATGATGGTGATGATAATGATGATAGTGGTGGAGAGTGATTGAGAAAAATAAGTGTTTCTCATTTTGTGCCCAAGAACCAAAAAGCAGAAAAAAATTTATTATTATTCTTGTTCCCCAACACAAAAATTAATCTGGTTCATCCCGAGGACAAAATAAATCGATTTTACCAAACGAGTTTTATATCCATTTATGTTCCCGAGAACAGAAATTAAAAAAAAAATTGATCCGGGAAGGTTGTCCTGCACACCCTTAATCTCTTAATCCATCTGTTTTGTAGAATGACACATTATTCTCAAAAGAAAATTGTGAGGGGTTTAAAACTTTAATCCTGAACTTATTCCGAATAGAATTGTCTCTCATTGAAGATACATATAGTTTATCCAAAAGATCACTGGTGTCACATGCTTAGAAATCAGAGTCGTTGATCTTTCTTGATCTATATATATAGAGGTGGGATCCTTTGACACTGGTGTCAAATTTGGAACTTGACACCTCATCTGAGAGCTATTAGATTAAAAAAGATCAACTCTGGTTTGTAAGCATGTGACACCATTGATTTTTTTATCCAATGGCTCTCAGATGAGGTGTCAAATTTCAAATTTGACACCGATGTCAAATGATCCCACCTCTAAGGGCTCTAATTTTTTAGTAATGTGAGCCCTACCTATATATATATATATATAACATCTTCGACTAAAATACCAAAAATAGGAGAATCAGATTATACAATTTTGAAAAAGAAAAGGCCACAAACATTAATCAAACACTAAAACGCAAAATTTTATGGAGAACTAGCCTCACCATGATATAAATGTTCTTAGTTCGAGCATGATTTGCCTCTCGTAGAAAATATATATGGTTTATCCAAAGAAATATTAAAACATAAAATTGCAAATTATAATTAATATTGTTTATAAAGTCTAACAATTAAATAGAAAATATTGGGTTCCAAACCATTAAACTCATATCATTACATTGTGCACTTGTGCAGTGTTAATTGTTTTGAGTAATATGCTGTTATAAGTTAATTAATCCCTTATCATTATTTCTAATATGTGAGGTAATAATTAGAATTAAAAATAAGAAGGTTATGGATGTGGACATTTTGGAAGATTCTGGATTTGGTTGTGTAGCTGAGCTTTCTTGACTTCTATTGTAGAAGTAGCAGCCCTTTCTTCCTCTTTGTTTATTTGTGCTATATTAGTGTTCTTTTTTCTTCTTATTTTTTTATTATTTAATTTTTTGGCTGGTAGTAGAGACACTCCAAACCACCTCTTCCTTGTTTGTTTCTGCTCCCATTTCAACACCAAATATAAAATATGAATACGTTCCCTTGGAGACAACCCATAAACAGTGAGCTCAGAGAATCAACGGACCAGCCATCTTGACTTTCTTACAGGTTATTTTATTACATTAATTACACGACTTTGTCTTTAGATTTATATAATATAATATTTGAACTTTTAATTTGATAAATAAACATCTAATATGCATTTATTTATTTTTAACAAATTTTTTAATTCTAAAATAAACTAAACTATAATGTTACCAAAAAATTAAACTAAACGAATCATAATTATAGAATTATAAAGAGATTTATTTTAATTTTAATGACTACATAAGTCAATTTTTTTTATTTATTTGTTACAATATTTGTGTGTCCATATAATTTAAATTTATAGATTAACTTAATATTTAAATAAAAGATGCCTTTCACCAAAAAAATAAAATTAAAGATGCCAAGTAGCAGATAAAATAAATAAAAAAAACTCTCATTTTTATTTATTTAATCATGTTATGCAAATTATTCTTTGGCCTGAAAAACTTAAATAAATTTTACTCTCTTTTATAATATTATATTAATAATTTTTCAACTCAATCGTATGTTTAGATAAAAAAAATTCAAATTTTGAACCAAAATATCCTAAAGGTTTTAATACATATTCCATATAAATAACTTTAATGATATGTTGAACATTGATGATTAGTTTAAATAATGTACCCTAATAAAAATAATTTTACATTTTAATTATGTAAGAATTTTGTATTTTATAGATGATATTTATTTGATAATATCTAATTTTTCTCTAAATTATTTACATAATAATATTTAATAATATAGTGTCATTAATTAATATTCAGTAGTTAGCAATATCATTTATGCTTAATTCTTCAACAACAAAAAAAATTACTACTACGTATGTGTGTAATACTTCATGTCGAAAATTTATATCCTTGAATTAATTTTTAAATATTTTTTATATAAATTTTTTGGTTTACCAATTCAATAAACAAAATAAATTTCTACTTGCATAAACATATACAAATTGAGAACATTGCTTAACTTTGATAAATATATGAAACATTTAGCTTTTAAAGAGTGAATTTTTTATTTTACTTTTACAAGATTTTCAAAATATTGATTTGATCGTTGTATCAAATGGTGTCAATCTGAATCTAACAAAAAATAAGATTTTTTTTTACTATTTTGATATTAAAAATATTTGAGAACCAATTAATTAACAAAAAAATTGAAAAATAAGTTAAAAATATAATAATTTTTTGTTACAATTTTTTTTTTAAATCTTTATACTTTCTATTACTAAAAAAGTATATATATGTTCATCCCCTTTTATTTCTCACTTGCCTCGATCGATGAAAGGTATTACGATTTCACGACTAGTGTTTGATGTTAAATTCAATTCTCAATCATATTATTTCCCATTCATATATAATATATTTTAGTATACCATTGTTACTTATCTCTTTTGAGATAAGTCAATTATATTTTTACAAGTTTCAATTATTTGAGCCGATTATAAGAGTAATTCGAATTGAGATTAAGTGGTACAGTTAAAACTTTTTTAGTCATCTCAAATATATATTTAGTAAGAATTGCTTAGGTAATTATCACCTCACATACTTGGTCTATATTATCAACTGGTTACACCGATTGAGTGATAGATACATATATAATTTACAAAAGCCTTCTCCAATATAAGCTATATATTCAACGCTAGCTGACAATTGAATTAAATGCTTTGTGAGAAGAAGAAATGGTTTCTTTTTTCTTTAAGTTATTTGGTTTAACGTAAGTGATTAGGATGGGTGTCAGAGTTTTAATAGAAATTGTTATTCTAGTTCTACAGTAATAACTTCAAGCCATAGTAATGACGTAGAAAAATAGTTATGGTATAATTAACACCGTAACTACATGGGAAATGGTTGGTCTTCCATTTGAAAGTTGAATAATTTTGCACTTCACGGTCATGCTTATGCAAAAGATTAAGAGTGCGTTTGGATTGACTTTTGCAAAAAGTTACTTTTATGCCCTACTTATTTTAAAAGTACTTTTTATGATTAATCACTTTTTAGATTTTTTAAAAAAAATTATTTTTTGAAAAAAAAAATAGCTTTTGACTTTTACTTTTTTTGAGAAGTTAAAATTTTTAGTTTCTAAAAAAATTTTGGCTTTTTTTATGACATATACTTTTTATATAAGAATAAAATGCAATAAAAGTTGTTTTTTTTTATACAAGTATAAAAAAAGAAAAACGGGCACAATATATATATATTTCAAGGGTTTTAATTAAAAATATTTTCGTTTTCATTTACTCTTAATTTTATATTAAAGTTTGATTTTGATTAATCACTTTGCTAGTGTAAATCAAAATTAATAAATTTGATGTAGACTTGCACACAAATGGATAAATAAAATTACTAATGATTTGATTTGGTCATAGATTTTTACATTATCATAAAAAAATAATCATGCATATATTTTATGGGTTTTATTAGTCTCCTTTTACATAAGATAATTATCTTATGTTGTAAGAGAGAAGGAGAAGGTAACCCCACTATTACAAGAAATAAAAGGAAAAAAAAATAATCAAAACGAAGTAGTTTGAGAGAAGATATCCTATGTGAAAGGAGAGTAATATTTTTCATATATATATATAATATATATATATATATATATATATATATATATATATATATATATATATATATATATATATATATATATATTACTATTATATATAAACAATATGCACATATGTTTCATGACGCATGAGGGCAAAAAAATTTAAATATTATTATTTAAATAAGAAATTATGAAAACGTAATATTTTGAAATTAATTTATGGATTATAGCAACTAGCCGTGTTAAAATTGGGCTTGATTGATTGCGCTCCAATTAGGTACATCTGATGCTTGGTCACGCCTCTTCCAAGTGCGAGCGGTCGCGTCCCACCTAGGCGCGACCCATCACCTCTATAAATACCCCCTCCCTTTTTTCATTTCGCACAATCTCTCTATCTTTTTTCTAAGATTTTGCTCTGACTTCTCTTTAGATTTCTCGTTGAGTTATCCTTGAGTTTTTTTGCACAACGAAGCTCTATCAATCAACTAAGTCTTAATATTTGCTTTATATATTTTTGAATTATGGCAATAGATATGTTATACTAGTGATTTAGAAAATTGTTAGCGACTTATTGTATAAGTAGTGACCTAGGATATACTTCTGCGACATAGTTAGTGACTTGGGACAATTATAGTGACTTATAACATATGCATAGGAAATTTGGGTCATACTTAATAAATTAGATTATGCATATAATTGCTTGCAAGGTCTTTTGTGGACATTGGCACATGTAGTTGGGAGTTTACGGTTCTGGCACATTTGTTTAAATAGTTGTACGAGAGTACAGACGTGAATGAGATGCGACCAATTGTGCGACCGGTTGCACCTGGATGGGATGCGACCATGCACCGGATGCGCCTAATTAAGGCGCGACCAATCACGCCAATTTTGGGCGCGACTGGTTGCCATATATTTGTAAACTAATTTCAAAATATTATATTTTCATAACTTTTCATTTAAATAATAATATTTAAAAATAATTTACCCCATGCGAGGAGGGGAAAAAACGAAAATGGAGAACAAGAATACTTAGAACTAGGGCTACATCCTATATAATGAATTATGGGAAGAGAGTTTAGTATGGTATATCCATAGAATCTTGTATATTTCCCAATTCTACCAACAACAAAAAAAATTGTTTTTGTCCCAAAGCCCAAAGCAAAGGAAACACAAATATATAACATTTAAAAAGTTGTGTTATTTACATATATAATTTTTCTCCACAACTTTTATCGTTAGTATCTTTAATTTTTTACTTTATTTTTTATGGTGAAAATTCCTTTATATATATATATAGGTTTGCATTCATCATGCAATATGACACAAAAAATTTTCCTACACACACAATATTTTGTGGGGCCCGCACTTTTTGAAGCAAAAAAAAAAAAAACTAAGGCACGCAAAACGAATCTCTATAACATTATACTATCACTTTTCCTATAACATGACTCTTTATATATATATATATATATATATATATATATATATATATATATATAGGTAAAATCATTTCTGCAGCCGCTTTACGTACAACAACGACAAATATATGGTTATGATTCCCCACATTTAATGCTTTCATCTTTTGTATGGTTATGATTCCCCACATTTAATGTTTTCATATATATATATGGCAAGTATTTGATTGTTGTACGTACAAAAACTACAGAAATATAAACCTTATATATATATATATATATATATATATATATATATATATATATATATATATACATACACACACATATATATAGGGGCATGATATTCTTACACCGGTGTAAGAATTAGAAGTCTTACACTATAACACCACGTATATATCCGGTAATGTTATCATACTATCGTATTAAGCTGCGCTTAATTAAAAATGCGGAATATCTTTTTCTTTTCAATTATGATGTCATTATCGTTACCATCATGCTTATTAATCAATTAATAAAAACATTGCCTGTATATGATTGCAATAAAATAACTAACTGGAATACCTCATTAAATAAATATCAAAAGCATAAGTCTCTAGTCACGGAACTACAACAAGTAGACCGGACCAACTATCAGTTAATACAACTCAGCTCAAAGTATTAACATAAAGTGACATGGACATACCTCATGCTCACACAAATAAGGCAACAAAACCCAACATCAGTCTCAACATTAACAACACAATAATAAAGATGCGGAAAACATAAACAGCATCCAATCCAGTCATGCTATCATCAAGGTAGTCATAACAATAATCATTAATCATGCTCTGGCCTCTTACCACCAGAGACATCAGCCCCCATACTACCTGAATCTGAAATAAGCATTCCCCAAACGTGGGGTGAGATCTCTAAACAAGAAATCTCAGTAAGACAAGGGGTCCTCAAGGATCTTCCACCCCAAGCTCACTCACATGTGCAATATAAGTTTTAAAAGCAGTTCATCATCATCTGTTCTAAAACAATGCAATGCAGCAGATAATCGTGTCATGTGTGTCAATACTATTCTACTGGCCAGAGAAATGCAGGAATACGTCTAACTCCTACATATAGTGCAAGACGCCACCTGCATCCGCCCCGGATCACCGTGTTGTATGACGCCACATACTCAGGCTTACCGTCAAGATGGAACAACACATGCATATTAAAAGCCATTACATGTAAAGTTCAATCAACATTTCATATGTTCAAAAGCATGTAACACAACATGCATATACCATACCCCATGGGACATGGTGGAACCACAACATGGCTAAACCGAGGACACGAAATCTTATCTTGCAAGCTAACACCCAAAGCCAAGAGTCCACAGCTCAAAGTCCAAACACAGCACAATCACAATCTGTTATGGACCAATATTATATCAATAATCATGCATCTCAAGCATACAACTTAAAGACAACGTCTTTCCTTTACGTTTTACGTCTTAAGGCTCCATACAAGCCATAAGCCCTTAATCACTTGATTCTGACTTAGTTCATTAATTACAGAAGTCCAACTTCCTTAATTTAGGGTCCACAAACCCCCAATAGCCTACTGTTTGCACAGTAAAGCTACTATTCTTTGAAATCCCAGAATATCCAGATATTCCTCGTGGCATGTCCGGATATGCAATATCCGGATATCTCACTGACCATATCCAGATATACAATATCCGGATATCAAGGTCCCATATCCGGATATCAATATCCGGATACCATATCCGGATATCTGCTCGATAAATATCCTGATATTTCACGACAGAAAGCAGTTTCTGCATTTCGTGAAGATGTCCTTCCAAGGTTCCATTTTTAACACTTCAACACGTTAAAGCATGCATTTTTAGACCCACTCAGGTTAACATACCAGTTGGTTACTTACCTAACCCATTTACATGCAAAGACTTCACCTTTAAGCAACAAAAACCCATGATCAAAGGTTGAACAACTCACCAAAGGTTCAAAACAGAGCAAGGTGTGCTCTTGGAGCTCCCCAAACTGACTCTACAGTTCAGCCCTCCAAGGCACACGAAAATGCCACCCCAAGCAAGGACCTTTCTTCACAAAGTTTGCTTCTTGGAGCCTCACAAGCCAAGAGCAACACTCCTCAACACTTAGCCCACCAAACCAGAACACAACTCAACTCTCACAGTCACCACAACCCAGAAATGGTGCTCACCTATCACTCATAATGATAATTCCCACTCACCCAAGGTGTTTACAAGAAGAATGATAAGGAAAAATCAAGAGAAAGTGGTGGTTTGGTCAAAATAGATGAAGAACATGCAATGAAACAGTGGCAACCATTTAGCCTCCAAGTCACTCACGTAGGAATGCTGCTTGTTGCGTAATCGGCAAGTGCACCGATCGTTCCAAGTAATAAAGTGATAAATAAGATCGTCTCCACAGGAATTGGAAAACAATTACTACTATAACCAGTCCTCTTAATTTAGATTAATCGATTTGTGTTTCCACACTATGGTAACTAAAAAATGTAAAGACTTGTTTTTAGGTTTTCCTGAAAAAGACTTAAAATAAATGAAGAAATGTTTTTGTAGAAGAAGTGATGAAGAAGACTGTAGCCAGGGTACATTCACCAATTGTTCCCAATTTTACTTTGGATTGATTCACAATACTTATCAAAATTAACAATTCAGACAAATTATCATCTTTTAGAAATAATTAGTTAGATCCCAATCCCTTGGCGATCTAACCCTTTACTTCAGTTGGAACCCTAATCTCTTAGTAATCCCGCCTGAAAATAAGCATTATGTAGATAAATCCCACGACTGCAATCCATACAAGTCTATTCCTAGAACATGCATGGAGAGTCATCTTTATCCCCTTTCAGGATCAGTATTCCAATATTCCTATTGCGAATCCTGATCCCCAGAATATCATTCCCTATTAGGTTGATCAGATCTAACAGAAATAATATCAATACGCGCAAGATAAAGATGAAATATATTAAAATCAATACATATAATGATTCAATCCTTGTAACAATTGTTCACAAAGGGATCATGCCCCTGACTACAGAAATAGATCTAGCCAATCAACATCATGATCGCTGATCTGATTTCAACATCAACTGAAAATGAAAATAGAAGAAGATTACAAGAACGGAATGACGAACGCGAAGAACGCCTTCCTCCTTCAGCCGGATCTGCTTCTCTAGGTTTTGTGGTCTATTCTGATGTGTTTTTCCTTCAAAGGTTGAGTCTCTTTTTATAAGAGACTTTGACCTAATTTGTGAATTTTGAATTCCCCTCCTTTCGCGCCTCCCACGCTGACAGCGCCACTTCCGCGCTGGCAGCGTGGGAGTTTCTGCCAATTCCTGCTCTCCCGCGCTGATGGCGCGGATCTCACACTCTCAGCGCGGGACCTTCTGCCAATTTTTCTCCTCCCACGCTCAGAGCGCCATCCCCGCGCTGTGAGCGTGGGAACCTAGGTCTCTTTTGCAATGATTTTGCCTTCTTTTGTGTATCTTCCTTGATATTCAGACTTTGGATGTTTTTACTCTTTTTCTCTGCCTTTCTTGCATTGATTGAGTCATTTTCTTCTTCTTTTTATCTTGTAATTTCCTATATACTGATCGCATATCACTGCTGGCTAGGGTTATGTGCCCTTAGTGTGCATATTTATAGCCACAAGGTCACTTAGCGCGCAGTATTAGCCTTAATAGCTACGCAAAAGATCTTGATCCCAAATTTTGGAATCTAAACCTACTCATTTTTCTAAGATTTTTCATATTTTTATTATATTTTTCTGATCACCTTTCCGGTACGAGCTTTTCCATAGCCAGTATCAGATCTCATTATTATGACTCGAAACTCGTGTTACAAGTCCTACATATTATTCTAGTAATTATCATGCACTTATTATAATTTTCCAAGATACTTTTTCGGTACGCATTTATACCGACTAGCAGAACTGGTATATGCACTTTTCTTCCGAAAAGCGACTTTCAGCATTCTTACCCACTAATTATGATTATTAAAGCTTCATAATAATTATTAGGTTCAATTATGGAATTATTTCCTAATTATCACAATTAAATTCATTAATTATCTTAATTAGCGGTGCGGGTTCTTACATACACCAAATCTGAATCATTGATTTACTTGGATCTAACGATTCAAATATCTAATAAATTAGAACTGTTATATAAAAATAGGATCAACGATCAAGATTGAGAGTGTAACTTACACTGGTGTATAATGATCCATATATATATATATATATATATATATATATATATATATATATATATATATATATATATATATATAGGTCAGGATCATTTTATACCGTTATAAGACTAATAAGTCTCATTAGTCTTACACCACATCGTAACTGTTGATTTTCGTGCCTCCATCGGTTATAACTTAGGAAGTCATATGAATTAATTAATAATTAATCACATTACAAATATCAACCGATGATTTCCGTCTATCAACGATTGAGATGTGGTGTGAGATTTATTAATTTTACACCGGTGTAAAAAGAACCTGCTCCATATATATACATATATATAGGGAATGATCAATTTACAAATTACACTAAGTATGAACGAGTGGCGGACCTATTCAGTACCAAGTGTATGCAAGTGCATACATGAATTTTTTTTTATTTGTCGTTACGGGGTTGTTTTTGCTGCTAGTAGTTTTGTCTCAGTGAGCTTAGTGATTCACTTTTAGGAACAGAGAGATGGGTTGCCATTAGTTTCAATTACTTTTGTTGCTAAGTGATATAAACTACTACCACTTTTTTTTTCTCCCTTTTTATTTCACCGTCTTTTTCCTTTCTTCCTTTCTGTGTTAGATCTTTTCTTGATTTTTAGCAGCAACCCATTTTAGTGTTTACAGCAACCCATTTTAGTGTTTAGAGTTCTAAGTTAAATTATCTGGATTTGGGGTTTGCTTTGTTACTTTTAGATCTCTAGAATTGTTGTGCTGAACGCTTGGATAAAGAACAATTTTTTTGTAGGAAACAGAGAATTCCAAGATCATGTATATGAAATTTTATTTTCTACAGTTGTTGCACACTGTCATTTCGTTGCTACTAAATTTGGTTTTTTGCACTTGACCACAATTTTTATTTTGATTTTAATGTATTTAAAACTTTCTTTAAGAACCGATTTTCAGGGGCAAATCCCCCACAATAAACTTGCAGACATAGATAAATATACTAGGTCCGTCGTTGGTATGACCGGTCATACACTCTTGATTAAAGTATGATCAGTCAGACATAGTAATAAAAAATTTGTAAATATAACATTCCTATATATATATATATATATATATATATATATATATATAGGCTTTAATGTTTTTACATTGAATATAGATAAATTATCTACATTTGCTCTAAAAATGACGTCGTTTTAAACTCAATGTAGATAAGTTATCTACGTTTACTGTAGAAAAAATGAACTCATACATATATAGAAAAAATATTTTCTCATGTTGCATGAGAATTCAATTCTCAAGTTGTGATCCTTTGATTTATATGCAAAACTTTTTTTTTTAATAAATGTGAAACCTACCACTAATTAAGTCATAACATGAGAATTCAATTGTCATGCAATTAAATAATAAGAAAATCAAACACGTATGTATATTAGTTAAAGTGGTCAAGACAAATTAGTAAGACGTAGATGTGTCCCAATCGTGTTGTAGTCATCATCTTGAAAAGAACGTACCTTAAGTACGACCTAGCTTTATATAAATTAGGGTTGTGTTTGATAGTGTTCTTGTTTTTTATTTTTCTTAAAATTATTTTATAAAATAGTTAATAAAATAAGTATTTTCTATTTCTTTTTGTTTTGCAAATTAAAAATCAAAATACAAAATAACTCAGATATATTTTCTAAATTAGATTAAAAACAAAAAATAGGTACAATTTGTAAAACTTTTTTTTTTTATAAAACAGACCTTATTAAATAGATTTTTTTTTTCTAAAAATCAAAAAATTATTTTTCCAAACAGATTTCAAACACGTTTCCTTGCTAGCTCCCCTTTTTATGAAAAGAAAATTGCCTCGTATAAGATTGAGCACAAAATTTATGGCCAACAAAACATTTTCCGTGCCTTAAACACTCTTTCTTCTACTCTTGTCTTGTTTAGACCCTTCGTGGCCAAAGATTTCACATAACAGAGGGACTTCAGGATGCACAATCACGTTGCACTACCATATGTAGACATGTGTATTGTGAGTGTAATGTGGAAGATATTTTACTAAGACAAGTTGCAGGACGTGTTAGAAGTCTAAGCTTCAAAGAAATATAGTGGTTGGTATTTTTGCCATGCTCTACTAAAAGCACCTTTTATATTCTTCAGATACGGGACTGATAAAAGATAGAATATGATATAAGGTTGATAAGTCTATATTATGTCATGTGTTTGATGAACACCTGATTAGCAATCTGATAAGATTATGTAAAAGGAAAAAGGAGAAAGAAAAAACATAATATAATGCATACAAATATATTGTGTAGCGTGGGGATATTTTATGTAGCGTGAGGATATATTGAGTATGCAATATTGGTATCATATATTGTTCAATCCTAACTCAGCTCCCCAATAGGATAAGAAATCATGTATTGAATAAAATAAAATGAGACAAAAAGATAAGCTAATCATATCCTATTGACCCATCAAATAAGAGATAAAAATTGGATATGATAAGTTATCATATATATCCCACCTTCTTCATCAGGTGCTCCAAACATGCCCTAAGAGTTTAAGTGTATTCATAATTAAGCTTTATATAATTAATGTAACAAATAAAAAAGTTTAATTATTTTAGATCAACTTGTTCCGTTATGAAGTTTTTATTTTTATTTTTACTAGAACAAAAAAGAGAATTTGTGTTTTATCACTGGCCATCTTACCATTTTTCGACACCTAGATAGCTAACACTATCTCTTCTTCATCCTCGTAATAATGTCGATGTGCAATTTGTTCAAGTTGTAACATAGAACATACACTACCGTTGTTGACATCATTGAACATTTGAACCCAACAACCGACATATGACACCAATATATGATAATATAATGTTGGTAAATTTCAACGATATTATTTTACCTTGCTTTTTCTCTTCTTCTTTTTTTGGTAAATTATTTTACCTTGCTTTACCCGTAAAGTTTGGTCAATTGAAGTGAGTTAAGTTGGCTTTTAAGAGGATTGAATATTGGTTGCATTCGCCTTGAAGACTATTGAATAAGTCAATTGGAAGAAACATGAAGAAGGCAAAATTGATAGCTTTGAAAACGCATTACGAGAACAGTTGAAAAAAAGTTCCCTAGAAGATACATGATCACATAAATCAAATTCTGGATAAGCTTTACATGTTTTGTTAAAAATTAGATAAAAAAATATTTTATCGTCTTTATAATTCAATCTGACTTGATATTGAATTGATCGAACAATTTAAGACCTGGTAAAAAATATACAGGAGATATATAAAACAAAATTGCTGATATAATCAAGTTGAAACTTTGAATGCGAAGAAACTTGGTTAGATTTGGTACATTGAATACGGGTTGAATAAGCTGCAACGGTGTTTCTAATTTATTTTATTTTTTTGAGATTATTACTAGTAATTTTATATGTTTTGTTTGGACTAATCCAGAGTTCGGAACCGATCCATGATTAAAGTTTTAAACTTCTTTTAAGGATGATATTGGAGAGAATCAAACACATATTCTTATTCTAATGTGCTCAATTTCAATACGCCAAAAGTCTATCTAATTTTTAGATATGCACTTTAAGAATGAAATATCTTTTTAAGTCATATAATCGTTTGGTACATGGAATTAATATCAAATAAATCAAAGTCGATACAAATAATATATAATACCTTCATAAGAAAAATCAAAATTAGAAATAATGTTATCTTTTCTCATATATAATATGGAAAATATATTTGTTCTTTTAAAGGATCTAATTTTGTATCATTTTAGATCTTAATCGTTGATTTCCGTCAATCAACGATTAGGATTTACTAGGTTAAATTTATTAATTAATTAGTAGGGAAAAGTGTTTGTCATTTTAAATGACATAAAGTTATGTCATTTTAAGAGAGAGATAGACACTGAATAAATTTATTTATTTAAATTTTAAATTAAAAAAATCACCGATTTTTTCTCTCCCATGATTTCCATTTTCTGTGTCTATCTCTCACATAAAATGACATAACTTATGTTAATTAAAATGACAAACACCAAACCCTTAATTAGTAATTCATAATAAAACTCAATAAATTCTAACCGTTAATTGACGGAAATCAACGATTAGGATGTAAAATGACATAAAATTAAATCATTTAAAAGGACAAAGGTTTTTCCCCATATAATATTTAAATTAATTTTTGTAATCATGTAATAACATAATATTATTGTTCAAGAAAAAAATAACCACCAGTTTATTTGTGATAAAAAAATTTTTACAATGTTTTGAATAAAATACTTCGTACATCTTGTTATTATATATTTTTTGCGATACTTTGGATGGTAATTATAATTATTTAAAATTCCCATTTTTTTGTTATATAATTTAGTTTCATTTTGATTTGCATAATTATTATTCTATAAAATTTTACAAATGTTTAAAATTAATTCAACACACGAAGAGTAAATTGAAAATGAAATTAAGATATAAAAGAACATTTTAATGATACACAACACAATAATTATTATTCTATAAAATAAAATAGGTTGGAACAGGTTATTCTATGCGCAAAGTCTTGTTGAGCTTTTTACCAAAAAAAAAGTCTTGTTGAGCCAAAACAGCGTTTAACAGAATCTGGGCTTTCGTATGGGTCAGGCCACACTTGGAACGACATTGGCTGTCTGTGTTTTGGAACTGACTCGGCCCATCCATCTTATGTAGTGTGATTTACAAGGTGCTGTAAGTAGTGTGATTGACCCATTAACCTTTTTTTGGTTGAAAAAACCCATTGAACTTTTTTGTCTATTACGTTGATTTAAAAAGGGAAAAGTGTTTGTACATAAAAAATTATGTCATTTTAGGAGAGGGAACCTCATTTAAATTTTAAATTAACTAATGTTTCTGTGATATAACATTATTATATCCGTAATGGAGAAATCATAATCATATAAAGATAAATCAATTATGATAAGAAAAAGAGAAGAAAAAAAAAATGCTAACATAGGTAGTTACATAATGATTATCATAAATTTATTTTTATATGATTATGATCTTTTTACATGGTTATATCCTATTTTATTCGTTTCATTCAATAATACCTATCTTAAATATATTTTTGGCTATAAATGAAGTCCAGTCATCTTTGGATTTCATTTAACGTCTTGTAATAATAAGGGCTTGTTTGGAGCTGATAGGGAAGATAGGATATGATAATATATTCTATCATGTTCTAATCAATTGTTTGGTGAGCTTGTGGGATTGGATAAAGTTATCATATTGGCTCATTTTATCCCACTGAGAGCCTAATAACTAGGGTTGGCAAAAACGAGCCAACCCGTCGGGTTGGCTCGCAACCTGTCATAAATGAGTCGGGTTGGGTTGACCTAAATGAGCTGCTAACCCGATCCAACCCGACTCTATACAACCCGGACCCAAATGAGCCAGCCCGCGGGTCAAACGGGCCAGCTCGCGGGTTGGATATTTTTTTTAATTAAAAATAATAATATCAAAACTACAAAAGCTTTCATTTTGGTGTTGTAGAAATTGTGAATTATAACTAATACAGTCATATCGAAGCTTCGATTTAATGTGTAGTTGAATTTTCTTTTTCTTTTTTGTTTTTTTTTTCGGTAGTTGTTATATCAGTACCCTTTTTTTATGTAATTTCAATCAATTAAACTACTGTGAAGGAAACTAGTTTATTCACTATGCAATGATCATAATTGATTATTTCTTAAATTCATTCACCTTACCGGAGATCTTGTTATCATACGTATAATTTGTGGGTGCATTTGTTCAATTGATCTTATGTATCATCGTGGCTAATTAGTAACTATATAAGGATGATTTTTATTTTTATTTGCTAAAGCTGGTTTCTGAAATTGGGGGAGAGAGTACGAAGAACTTGATGGTTTTAAATTATTGAGGAAGGAAGTATGCAGGTTTTTGCCAAAGAAAAAAGTAGGTTTTTCTGCAATACAATGTTAGATGAAGTGGAAAAAAATTATCTTGTCGATTTTGCAATTTATAATTATATACCTTGATTGAAGTTTCAGACTTTCAACCCGCGAGCTAACCCACAAGCCAACCCATTGGCAATATTTCGAGCTAACCAACCCGCGAGCCAACCCGTTGGCATTATTTCGAGCTAACCCGCAAGCATTTTTTGAGCCAACCCGCGAGCTGATTATCGAGCCAACCCGCTAGCCAACCCTAACCCAGCTCGGGTCGGGCTGAATTGGATTTTCTGGCTTGTTTCTCTTTTCGGGCCAACCCTAACCCGGCCCTTTTTTCGGGTTGAATGCGGGTTGGGCCGGGTCGAGCGGGGTTGACCCGTTTTGCCAACCCTACTAATAACTAATCCCAAGAGAGGG
Source organism: Gastrolobium villosum (assembly GCA_032173675.1). Classification (NCBI taxonomy): domain Eukaryota; kingdom Viridiplantae; phylum Streptophyta; class Magnoliopsida; order Fabales; family Fabaceae; genus Gastrolobium; species Gastrolobium villosum. The sequence continues at coordinate 843,298 of JAVKPL010003117.1, forward strand.
CTTGTGTTACACTCCAATAGGATAGGATACAAAAAAAAAAATTTATTTTATTCCAACCTAACCCTCGTTATCGTCTTCTCCCTTGTCCCCTTCATCACTGACTGATCCAGATAAGCTTGCCATCGGCTGGTCTGGCCACAAGGCATGTGAATCAGTTAAATATTCTCTCTCTTTCTTTTTATAGTGTCGATTCGAATATAGCACTCACTCTCCCTCTCTATCCTATCCTGTCCACCAACTATTACAAGGCATGTGAATCAGTTAAGTGTTTGGAATTAAACAGCTTTCGTTTAATATTATTTTATAAATAATAATAAAAATAATTGTAAAATAAAATAAAATAAGTTGTAAACATACCTACTACTTGTATCAAATTATCAATAGGTTAACTAATAAAAATATTAGCATTTAAAAAATGGGATTTACATCTCTTATTTCAGTGCAAAACTTTTAAGATTCCCGCAGACACAATAATTAGTGGGCTCCATGAGATTTTTTTTTAAATAAATATAAATAAAGCACGTATTTTGATGGATGTATGGTAGAAGAAAATACTTCTTCTAGGAAAAGTATAAAATCCTTAAAAAATTGGTAAGAAGATATACTCCATATTAATTGAAGGGAGGAGGGACATTTTTGTTTTTATTTTTTATTTTAAGTTTTAAAATATTAAATATTTATTCTTTTTATTTCACTGTTTGGCGTGTGTGTCAGTTCTATTGTAACAGTTGGTGTTTGTGTCACTAACTGGCGCTCACTCTACTCTTAGGCCTTAGCATTGTGTGGTCTGAAACTGAAAGAAAACCAATGGTTGGTGCGAACGTTGGAATGGGAATCGTCCCAACTCACCGAGTCACGATTTCCTCCAACGCCGTTCCTCCGCCCCGAGTTCACCCGCTCCGGACTCGTCCTTCACTCCTCAGTCTCAGCCTCAAGCTCCGAGCCTCCTCCGTCGACGCGCCATCCTCCTCAGGTTACTCCGATTATGGATCATTTTTAAATTTTTTTTAGTTTTCTTGTCTCATTTCAGAGAAAATGAGGTTCAGTTTTTTTACATGCATTTTGTTCCTTTTTTTTCGTAGCTTGAATAGTTGAATTGCCGATTCCAATATATAGGAATTAGAGTTTCTACTTCAATAAAGAAGAATAAGAAGAAAAAACGGTTTACAATTTCGCTATTGTAGAATGAGATTACCAATTAGCATGTGTTTTGATTTGCTTATTTTGTGTTCAAAACTACTAATAATCAGGGAGCTTCCAAAAATAAAATAAAAAAATTAAGAAGCGATTTTTCTTCAAAAATATTCAAAGCCATACATGCCTTTACTAAGCACAAAACATTGACTTGCCACTTTAGATATAGTTTGTTGAGATATATAAAACCATTAAAAAGCCCTCACCCACCAACTTAAGCTTTTGGGTTGAATTGGTTCTTTACATGGTATCAGAGTCTCGTGTCTCGGGTTCGAACCTCGCCGCCCTCCACTTTCTTTCAAGTGGAATTTCTTTATTCGCGGTGGGCCCGTGCATTGTCCACCCTTCAAGCCCAATTGGCTCTCGTGTAAAGGAGCGTGTTGAGATATATAAAACCATCAAAAAGCCCTCACCAGCTTACCCTTTTGGGTTGAATTGGTTCTATGCAAAGTTGACAGTGGCATCTTTTTTATTCTTCACAGGAGAGGGTGTTGAGAATTTGGTAATTATAGGTTCAGGGCCTGCAGGGTACACAGCAGCAATATATGCAGCACGTGCCAATTTGAAACCTGTAGTGTTTGAGGGTTACCAAGTGGGTGGTGTTCCTGGGGGGCAGTTGATGACTACTACTGAAGTTGAGAATTTTCCAGGGTTTCCTGATGGGATAACTGGACCAGATCTCATGGACAGGTTCTTTCTGAAAACTAAATTAAAAAAGAACAAAAAAAAGAAAAGTTGTTATCACTTGTGTTCTTTTGTAACTCATTCACATAAAGACCTTGTGGTTGTTATGTTTTATAACCTATCTAGGATGCGACGTCAAGCCGAACGATGGGGAGCTGAATTGTATCAAGAAGATGTTGAAGCTGTTGATGTAAAAAGTAGTCCTTTCACTGTCCAAAGTACTGATCGTAAGGTGATATGTTGGTTTGTGGCAAGCTGATATACACTTTCACGATTGCACAGATTGTTGAATATTGATGTCTCTTATTCTTCTATGTTGTATCTTTTAGTTTAACTTATTTGAATGTGCTCTGTGATGCTCTTCTATTATGGAGTCAAACCTAATAATATTGTACATATTTGGTAATGAGTTAAATATAGAAATTAATTTATTGTGTATCTTGGTCAAAATGCGAGTTGTGAAAGTCATTGAAATTATAGAATATGTGCTGAAATGATTGCCATTGCATTTGAATTTTGAGTAACATACATTCTGATGGAATTGTTTGTTCAATATCTTTCTTGTGTTTCTTTTAAAAAAAAAAGAAGGTTGGTGTACTAATATCTATGTAATGATTCAGGTTAAGTGCCATACTGTAATTTTTGCAACTGGAGCTGCTGCAAAAAGACTTAGACTACCCCGAGAAGATGAATTTTGGTGTCGAGGAATTAGTGCTTGTGCAATTTGCGATGGAGCATCACCTCTCTTTAAGGGTCAAGTTCTTGCTGTCATTGGAGGGGGGGATACAGCTACTGAGGAAGCATTATACTTGACTAAATATGCTCGTCATGTTCATTTATTAGTACGGCGGGATGAACTAAGGGCCTCCAAAGCCATGCAAGATAGGTGGTCGGATTAACATTTCCCAATTCTTTTAATATTAGTTGCTAAGGCAGAAATAAATTTGCAATGCATGTTTAGTTATGCAGTGATCTTTATATGAGTAATCTAATCCTATCAATATAACCTATAAATTTGAGTCCTCCTTTAGGTTCTAAATATTTTGAAGCTCATTTGTCTTTTATGTGGTTTCTAATGTAACTACCAGCTACTGCACACTTCAACATGTATTCCTTTTTGTTTCTCTCAGGTCTCTCTCTCTCTCTAATTTTTTTTTTTTTTTATGGATAGTTAGATTTGTAGACAAACTTTGGTAGTCTTTCCAATGCATTGACAATTGCTGGGTTCTCTATTACTGAACCTTTCTATTCTTATCATTATTTATAACATATCCTTTCATCTTCCACTCATATTTTAGTAGAGGGTATGCAACTGATATTTTATTGTTTCCCTTTCTTTTTATTTCTACTTCGTTGTATCATAAAGATGTTTTCTGCTAGCTGTTTTTTTGTTTTTACAGTATAGAAAGCCGTGGATAGGTGATGAGTATTTTTTGACTATTAAGTGAATTTTATGGGCATTCTGTTTGTGTTTTTTTTTTCATTAAATAAATGGTACCAATATATTGAAGGACATCAATAATTTGTCAGGAGTTCTTAACATACATGAAAGTTTGTATTGTAATTTTGCAATAAAGAGAGAGAAAAAAAGAGGATTTGGTATTATGTGTCAATTTTTGTTGTCTTCAGTGGTAGTTTGTTTAATTGAAAATTCTTTTATGTGGTGAGTTATATACTAATAAGCATTTGGTATGTGAGTTTTCAACTCCCTGAATGTTTGTTTAACAGGTTGATTATCACGAATGTTTCAGAGTATATAACAATCCCAATGTCACCGTGCACTTCAATACAGAGGCTGCGGACCTTGTGAGCAATACAAAAGGACAGATGTCTGGCATTTTAGTTCGAAAGGTTGATACTGGGGAGGAGTCTGTGCTTGATGCAAAAGGACTATTTTATGGAATAGGTCATTCACCAAATAGCCAACTTTTGGAAGGCCAAGTTGAGCTTGACCAATCTGGCTACATACTAGTTGAGGAGGGTACTGCAAAAACTTCAGTTGAAGGTGTATTTGCTGCTGGAGACGTGCAGGTAACCTGATAAAGTTGCTTATTTCAGCAGATTTATATTAACTCTAAAATAAATGTAAAAAAAAAGTAGAATTGTTCCAAGGAATTATATTAGAGGAGGACAAAATCATTTGACCAAGTTCATATTTAATCATTGGGTTTTATCTCACTAATCCTTAGATCGGTTCGTCCCATTGCCATGTCATCTTTCTAACAGCCGCAGTTCAATCCTTAGATCGGTTCGTCCCACATCATCGTACCACTCCAAATCGGATCATTCTCGGTGGTTTTAGGTTGAACCAACCTTGTCTCGCCGTCTAACGGCTTTTCCAGTGATTTCTTTTTTAAGAGTGAGTCATATAATGACGAATTAGATGTGATTCATTCCAGCCACATATTAGGAATCATACCAATGATGATTTCTCCTCTCAGAGATGAGTTCATATCAGCGATGAATTCTCCATGGTTTTGATGCACACTAGCCTTAATTTCAAATTCAATTTTTTTTGGGTCTCCTTAGTTTTCTTGTGCTTTGAAGCAGCCAAATATTATTCTTGTTGAATTTGGAGAATTTTTAGTTCTTGTTGTGTATAATTGCTTTCCAATAAATTTTCATCGATGATCATTCCAATGAAGTCTCTTCTTCCTTGGTCATGCAACATTCTAACAAACTCTTCAGGATGATGATCATTCTGGCCATCTTACTAAGTTGTCTTTTCAGCAATGCTCATCTCTCTGACATCTCTAGCATCCCCCGGTTTCCTTTTTAGTCATGGTTTGTGGAGTCCAGATTATATTGTTTGGCTATTTTTCTTTTTGAAAGGGTTCTTTTGTAATAAGCTTTAACTTGAGGGGGTGTGTTAGAATAACTGGAACATATCTCATAACATCATAACACATCCTTCACAATAATATCAATGATTCAATATAATTTTATAATTCTAAGTATTCCCTTTTCTCCCTCTACACCTAAATCCCTATAATTTCAACACTTCTAACTCTCAATAGGACCATGAATGGAGGCAAGCCATAACTGCTGCTGGATCTGGATGTGTTGCTGCTTTATCAGTTGAGAGATATCTTGTAAGCAAAGATCTTCTTATAGAGTTCCATCAGGTATTTGACTTTAAAGAACTCCATTTTATATTGTCCTTTGGAAATATAATACTTTATTGAGTTGTAAATATTACATTATCAGTTTTCTCTATCTTTATTTTGTAGGTTCTTATTCTTTTAAGTCCCATAGAAGCAGCTGCAATTGTCCAACATATAGTTAATTGTAAAAGCTTGATATTCTATAAATTGGATAAATTTACTAGAATGCATAAAGATAGTGTATTTAATTGTTATTTGATAATAAAGTTAAGCATAGAATCTAGTTAAGCTTAGGAAGGACATGATTGAAAGCTAATATCAATTAATAACATAGAGAAGCAAGTTGCAATGGTACCTTATGGTTATTGTACTTAGGGTAAATTGTCAAATATTTATTGGCAAGTAGTTTCATAATAAATTTGTAGAATTCCATTAAATATAACGAACTTCCAATAAATATTTGACAACTCACCTTGAAGATCTATACCCTTGAAAATAATGTGGGTATCAGAGCAATCCCTCTTACAGAACGATCATGCTTATCTTGTAATATGCCAACTTTTCCATTTAGTCATAGGTTTTAAGTTCTATGCAATATTGGGGAAATCTCTACATTAAATCTGTTGATTCATGCAGCATATTCCAATATGAATCTAAGCATTACAATTTTATTACTTGTAACAGCCCAAAACTGAAGAGGTTAAGAAGGAACTTACAGACAGAGATGTTCAAGAGGGCTTTGACATTACACGTACAAAGCATAAGGGACAGGTATGTGCTTCCTTACGATGTGATAATAATGGGATTAATTCCTAGCATTATTTACATTCAATCAGTCTCTTTCGATTTTTGTATTGTAATTTTTTCTCCATGTAACTTCCTCTTTGCAGTATGCTCTACGAAAATTGTACCATGATAGTCCAAGGCTTATATGCGTAATATATACAGCACCAACGTGTGGTCCATGTAGGACGCTAAAGCCAATTCTAAGTAAGGTATGTGAGAAATTAGGACATAAAGTCATGTCATGATCCTTAAATCAGATGTTGTAATACTTACAGTTATTGATCACTCTCGTCTCGTCTACATCTCCTTTGTTTTCTTCTCTTAAACCGGTTCTGGGGAAATGAATTTAACACTGAAAGTATGAATATACAAGTAGGCTTCTGACATAATTGAAGATTTATTTTTTCCTTTTTTTTCAAATTAACTATGTTGCATATGGCATTGAGAAGTATGCAGATTATTGCGTTTATATATATATAGGGAAAAAAATGTTGGGAGAAGAGAAACAATGACCAACTAAAAGCAGTTGATGCAATATCCTTCTTAAAAGAAACCAGGGAATACAAAAACCTGAACAAAGAAGAAAAGCTCATCAACTGAACAAAGTTCCCAAGTCTCTCTTTGCTTGTCAAACGAGAGAAATCACTCTAACAGCCATTATCTGAGCACCCAACAGAGGCTAAGAAGTGTGGGACTGCCAGTAGTAATTTTAGAGAATACATTAACACTGTTCTGATGCTTGACATAGGAACTAAATGGGACTACTTTACCTTCCGTGTTTAGTCGAGCATTTAAAAAATAAATTGAACAGTAAACAATTTTTTAACTTTTTCTAACATCTCACATGGCAGGTGATTGATGAATTTGATCAGAACATACATTTTATTGAAATTGATATAGAGGAAGATGCAGAAATAGCTGAAGCAGCTGGAATCATGGGTACACCGTGTGTCCAGTTTTTCAAAAACAAGGAGATGCTTAGGTTGGTTTTAATTTATCTTTCATGCTCTTATTCTATTTTTATTATCTATTATCTATTCTAATATATATGTTTCAGAAATGAGTTTGTTTGAAGTTTCAAAACTATTCTAGTTTCTCTTATTATCAAACACATGTCATGAGGCTAGTTATTATTATTGTCATCGTGCATCTTGTCGTTGTCTGTTTTGGTCTCCACAACATCAACAACACCTTTATCTCAAACTAATTTGGGTCGATTTGTCTGTTTTGGTCTCCTCAACATCAACAATACCTTTATCCCAAACTAATTTGGGTCGATGGTAGATGAATCCAAATGAAAGATACGAAGAGATTGAAAAAAGATAAAAATAAAATTTAAGTGTGTGTGTGTGCGCGATATATATATATATGATAGGATATTTGACACTGGTGTCAAATTTTGACACCAAATTCTAAACGTTGATTTCCACCAATCAACGATCATCATTTATTGAGAATTAATAATTAATTAATAAGTTTGATTGACGGAAATTATAACCATTGATTGGTGGAAATCAATGGTTGGTGTCAAATTTCAAAGTTTGACACCAATGTCAAAGGATCCTGACCCTATATATATATAGGGGAAGGATCCGTTTACAATTTTTTTTTACAAATTACACTAAGTATGACCGGTAATACACTCTTGATTGAAGTATGACCGGTGTAAAGAACCTTGGGATACACCACCCCAAAAGCTAGCTCAAAGGGTGGGAGTGCCCAAGTCCTTATAAACTCCACATTAGTTGTTCATCCAACCATATATATATATATATAGCAAGAGCCCTTTAGGCTAGAAGCGTGGAAATTGCACAGGCCTGATTTTTGGTTTACCTTTTTGTGCTTTTTATTTTAATTCCACAAGAGAAATACCTATATGTAAAGAACTTTGGGATACATCATCCCAAAAGCTAGCTCAAAGGGTGGGAGTGCCCAAGTCCTTATAAACTCCACATTAGTTGTTTATCCAACCAATGTGGGACTATATATCTCAACAACCGGTCATACTTAGTGTAGTTTGTAAACAAAAAGTTTGTATATATATATATATATATATATATATATATATATATATATATATATATATATATATATATAGAGAGAGAGAGAGAGAGAGAGAGATGTTGTAGGAAAAGTGATTGTGTCAAATAAAGTTTGACACCTATCTGAGAACCGTTAGATCAAAAAAAGAGCAATGGTGTCACATGCTTACAAATCAATGTCGTTGATCAGTTTCGTTGATCTTTTTAGATCTAATGGCTCTCAAATGAGGTGTCAAACTTTAAATTTGAAATTTGTGTCAAAGGATCCTATCCCATGTATATATATATATATATATATATATATATATATATATATATATATATATATATATAGGGAGAGATTATACTTACTACCAAAAAACTTTAAAACTCTTACTACTAAACTAATCACCGTTAATCTAACCGTTATAATTTATTGGATACACTTATTAATTAATTATTAATTCCCAGTGAATTATAACTATTAGATTGACGGAAATCAACAGTGATTAATTTAGTAGTAAGAGTTGTAAAACTTTCCAGTAATAAATATATCTGCCCCCGTATGTGTATATATATAAAGAGGTAAACAATTAAAAGGGAAAGTATATTAAGCTAAAGATAGAGATACATACGAGGGCAAAAAAAGAATATGAAAGTAAGACAAAAAAATAATAAACAAAAAATAAAATATATATGTATAAATATAAAAGTAAAATAGAAAGGGTGTGGAAAATATAAATAAATAAGTAAAAAAAAAAAAATAATCGGGAAAAGAGATAAAGGAAAAGAAGGGGAAAATAAGGAAGGGGGGAGATGAAGAAGAAAAGGACTAAAATGGGACAATCTGGAAACATAGAAATAACAACGGGTCTAACCTTCTACCATTCTTATAGCTTTTCTCCGTTCCATCCTAAGACACACCACTGCCAATGTTTATCTCATTCCATCAAGTCTTATTTTACTACCTTCCTCCAACTAAGTTTCGATCTACCTCTACCGCTCTTTGTGTTGAGCTCTTGGTAACAAACTTTTGTTCTTACGGGAGCATTTAGGGGCCTTCTTATTACGTGCTCAAACCACCTCAATCTATGTTCTTTCATATTTTTAGCCACCGGTACTACTCTTACCTTTTGTCGAATATCTTCATTTTTTATCTTATCCATCCTTGTAGAACCACACATTCACGTCAACATCCATATTTCTGCTACTCCCATTTTATGCTTGTGTTGCCTATGTGCTAGCCAACATTCAGCTCCATGTAACATTGCAGGCCTTAGTGCTGTTTTATAAAATGTTTTGGTCTCCTGCTTCCATAAATTACTAATAGGGTTTTATAAGAGTTATGTTGTAGGAAAAGTGATTGTGTAATGTTATAGAGATTCGTTTTGCGTGTCTTAATTTTTTATTTATTTTAAAAAGTGTGAGCCCCATAAAATGTTGATCGTGTATGAAACTTTGTTGTGTCATGTTAAAGGACAAAACAAAAACCCTTATTAATATAGTGTTTCATTTGAACAACACTTCTATGCTTATGGAGAGTTTCTTGTATTCATTTTGATTGCTGTTCTACTGCATTATTCCGGCTATAGTTGCTCATGCGGCATGTTGTGAAACATCTTTCGAAGTTGCTTTTGGACATCTTTGAGAAACAGGAAGTTCTTAACTTATCACCATGCGCAATCTAAAACTAGATTGCTCAACTGAGCAATGTTAAGAAACCGGTAAAGGGAATTGAACTAGGGTCATACTAGTGCGTGTATAACAAATAATTTTTAGATAAATAAACGCATTGTCAAAACAAAATAAGAATTCAGTTTTGAAATTTTTTAAAATAAAGACTAAAGTCTAAAGTTAAAATGTGTTTGATTTCTTCTATTTTATAAGAATTTAAGTTATTCATTGTAGATAAGTATTATATCAGTTTTTTAATACATAGATATTGTAAAAAATCGATTTAACCCAAAAATTTAAGTTATTGGGTGAGGCTACATTAATGGTTTTATATATCTCAATACGTTCCCTCATACGAGAGGCCACTGGGCTTGAAGGGTAGACAATACACAAGCCTACTTACCTGTGCGAATAAAGAAATTCCACTTGAAAGAAAGTGGAAAGCGGCGAGGATCGAACTCGGGACACGAGGCTCTAATACCAACATGAAAACCCATTGATCTGATGATTGGGTTTTGTCTCCCTGGAAATAGCATTTGTTAGGAAGAACGTACTGGCTAGGTTGAACAGGTTGGTTCAATCTGTGTTTTTAAACACCAAGTTTACATCTTTCTCTCCCATTCAACTGGGGTCTATCAAGGACATACGCTGGCAAACGTGTCAAGCAGCAAAGCCTGGCTAGTTCACTGGCTTTTTGGTTGAGCTGTTCGGTTTGGTCTGTGTTTCGAAACACATACTAATTTTACCTTCATTTCTATCCCATTTAATTCTTATCTAGCGGAAATAGACTGCCAGATATAAGAGGGGAAAGGAGATAACTACGGCAAATACTTGATTGCATGAGATATATGAAACTTTCCATTAACGTCAGCTACACAACATACTGGCAGAATCAAATTAGCAACTATTCGACATTGAACTCCCAACATCTATCCATTGATTGTTTTGTACATCATGAGTAATTTTAATTCAAATTGTGCACCACTTAAGAAATGCTACTTCGTTTGTAAAGAGAGGGTGGAAAAGTCTAAGCTGAAGTAACATTAAATATTCATTATAACAGTAATTTGGCAATTTTGTATATCCCAGATCCATTTATTATATAATTTGATAAATATACAAATGAAACTGACTAAACTGAAAATTCTATGTGTTGTTAGAGACTGAGAGGCCATTGTTATCGATTTGCTTAATGGATATTCTTGCCGACTGTGAACTGCTAACAGTTGTACGCTAATTTTACAGGACTATCTCAGGTGTCAAAATGAAGAGAGAATACAAAGAATTCATTGAAGCGAATAAATAGTTGTAGGTAAAACATTAGAGGGCGATTCCCTCATTCTGTGATTCAATTTTGCTTTCCAAATTGACCAGCTAAATAGTGCTGTTAATGTTGACATGTGACAACTATTCTTCCTTGAGCTAATTAGCTACTTCATAGATTGTACAATTGGAGTTGCCAATCAATATTATAGTTTTGATTGTCCAGTATATATATTTTTGAATTCAATTAGAGGGCGAACCTTTTGAGGAATGGATTGGAATGAATTTCTCGCTAATATACATGCACACAACAAGGGCCTAGCACAAAACATACCTATTATTCCTGATTATGATCCAATTTTAAAACTATTATTATCCAACTTTTTTGGATCCAGGGGAAGCCCTTAATGAGATAACTGATCAAAACAGATTTAAATGAAGGATGCACATTGATTACTTTGCAAAATAATGGCTCACATTGTCACAAATTCTCAAACCTAACTTTCATCACTATATCAAAGTGTAAAATTGCAATGTTTGGGGGACATAATTAACACCCTCTTGAGACAATAATGGATGTTGAGCTTCTTGTTACTTGAAATCAATCATAGATGGCTTGTTACTGAGTAGACATTTTTCTGCAAAGTGTAAACCTTCCTTGGCATAAAAACCAAAGCATGGGTGATTTAGGTCTTTTGTTATACCGAAGCACTAAGAAAAGAAGCAATCTGTGAACTACTAATAAGGTAACCAATGCTGTTAAGTCCCACCATTTGTCATGATTCAATGGAACCCCAAATACCAACGTTAGGACTTGTTTTCCTGTAACTTTTGGGTCCCCAGGTAGCAGAGGATCAAATTCAAGCCCCAGCATGTCATTCTTGTAGTGTCCCTGTAGTTAAAAAAGAACATCTCAAGGTATTAAACAGCAGAAGGGAGAATTTCATCATCAATGTTCTAGTACTAGCAATTGGAGCTTATTAAACTTCCTTTTAGTACTGTAGAAAGCACAATGTTATGCCCAAGTATATTCTTAGTCTTGCTTTAGATTTTGATGGATATCATTCAGAATTTGATTAGCAAAACAATGCTGAACATTGCACCTGCACTGCCCAAGTAGCAAAACTGAGGTAGGACATGGGATAACGCCAAAAGAACTTTGGAATATCAGGTAATGGTCTGAATATTTGGGAGGACATCATCATGAGAACCTACAGAAACCATCAATCAAATAAATCATCTAGTTCTTACAAACAATCACATTTGACTAATAAGTAGTTTGTTCACTTCAACCAAAAGCCTCGAGTTCGAGCTGTGATAATGAAAAAAAATAGTGGTGGGAGAGCCACCCCTATATGGATCCGACAAAGCTCGAATAAGATTAAATCAACTGGTAGAGAAATTATAAAAAAAAAAAGGAAAAAGAAATTTATCTGCTTACTATTACAGCAACTCCTGTTCCTGTGCTCATTAGGACATTAGGCACCACAGCAGCTACAACCATGTAGCAGCTCTCCACAACAGATAGGCAGCAAAATAAGTTGATGCAGAAAAATGCATAATTATTTAAACCAGGATGAAATTGCACCATGAAATAAATAATTATTCCTGAGGAGAGCGACATTAGGAGTAGGAAAGGGAATGATGATATAATGTTTGATAGTACAAATGCAGCCTCTCCATAATGCCCTTTGGACCTTTCACCATATAGCACCTGATTTTGATTGAGATTAGATAGACAACAAAATACAGTATGAAACATTTTTTATGTAAAAGGATCAATTCTTTACCTTCAATTCTTCAATGAAAAATGGTAACACTCCACATGATAAACAACTCATGAACCCGTAGATGAATGATACACACTTTCCTCTGTCCAAAATTGAGTTATTGTCTGTGCCAATATGGAAAAAGAGGGTGCCAATACAGATTGCTGCCATTATGTAGAACATTATCCTCAGCCAGTAGTATCCAATATCCCTAGTCATGTTTAGGAAAGATCGCTTGGTTAATGTGAAAAGTTGCTTCCACCATGAGGTACTGCTACTTATGTTGGACTCAGTTTCTTGCTTTCCCTGTAACTTTGCATCTCTCATATCAGTATGATATAGAATAAATTGTCTAAAAAGAACGAGAGACCGAAAGGGAAATATAGTATTTTTTTTACATGGTTTGATGCATAAAATGAATTGTTGGTGTTAGAGAATAGTATAAACTATTAAAAAGCCCTCACCCACCAACTTAAGTTTTTGGGTTGAATTGGTTCTTTACATGGTATCAGAGTCTTGGTATCACAGGTTCGATCCTTACCCTCCCCCCCCCCCCCCCACTTTCTTTCATAGAATTTCTTAGCACAGGTAGGCCGGGCCTGATGTATCATCCACCGTTCACTCAATGGGTTCTCGTGTGAGGGGGCGTGTTAGAGAATAGTATAAACTATTAAAAAGCCTTCACCCGCCAGCTTAACTTTTTGGATTAAATTGGTTCTTCACAGTTGGATAATGGATATCATTGATTGGATTCATTCTTCAATTTTTCTCTAGAAGAAGGTCTTATGCAGCATTCAGGAAGGAAGATAATTTTTCTATGCTTCATTCTGTTATTGGTAGACAGTAAATTGGTTTTCAGAAGTAGATAAATATAAGATAATGAAAGAAAAAATTGTGTAAAAAAACACTTATAACTATGAATGATAAATACTGAGTAACACATTATTACATTGAGTTTTAGTTGTTGAATTCTTTTTCTTGTATTGATGATTAGCTCTGAACTTTTATAACTCCCAACTAGTGTCCTTGTAATATCTGTTGTTCTCATTCCCATTGCTGAATTGGATGATGAAATTCCCAACTGTCAATGATGAAATTGAAATTCACAATAGCATTCTCAATAGAAAAAAAAAAAAAAAAGCTCAAAGTCTCATACTTACCACACTTGGTTTTGTTCTTGCTAGTGTTGTAGTAATCAAGTCAAAGTCTAGATTAGTACACAGAAGGAAATGATCTGAAGGATTTCTTCTAGTAGGACAAGGGAATCCTGCATCAGCAAAAAACTATTTCCAAAATTTTATTTAGTGACTCAAAATTTCCAACCAATTAAATTCATATGGGATAGGTTATTCTACCTACCTATTTTTCATGTCTACCTTACCTACCACTCTCTAACACTGTTAGATCAGAATCTTAAGAGGAGATAGAAATGATAAAGGTTAGTTTAGATTTTGATCTAACGATATTGAAGGGTAATAAATAAGGTAGGCATAAAAAATAAATATGTAGAATAACATATCCCTAAATTTATTGGACTCTCTTTTGGTTGTGTAGTCAAATTTATTTACCTTGAGAGCCATCTTTGCTTCTCCAAAATAAACAGTTTCCCCATTTGAAAGCAAAAGCAAATCATCAAAGAGATTAAAAGTTTCACTACATGGCTGGTGAATGGAACAAGTAATTATCTTTCCATTACGAGCTATGTTCCCAAGAGCTAGGATGACAAAGAAAGCTGAAGCACTGTCAAGTCCACTAGTGGGTTCATCAAGAAGTAGGACATGGGGTTGTGTCATAATCTCAAGGCCAATGCTAAGCCTCTTCTTTTCACCATTACTTATCCCACGTGAATACCAATTCCCAATCTTATTATCAGCACATTCTTCCAAACCCATTTCCGTTAATGTTTCTTCCACCACTTTATTTATCTCTTCTTTGGTCATTTTAGAAGGAAGCCTCATGTTTGCTGAGAATGTGAGTGTTTCCCTTACTGTCAAAGTTCCCAAGAAAAGTTCCTCTTGAGCTACGTAAGACTGAAAATTCAAGAAATATATATATACATGACACCACTCATCAAGTGGATATTATAAGTAAACAAAGAAAAAGGATAAAATTATTAGAGGAAGGTTTTACAACATTTTACGATCATATTTTAAATTTTTGCTAATCAACGATTATAATATGTTATGAATTAATAATTAATTAATAAATTTGATTTGCGAAAATCTTAACCGTTGATCGGTGGAAATCAACGGTTAAGATACGGTTGCAAGAGGTTGTAAACGAAAATAGATTATAAGTCTAATCTTCACCAAATTATTACTATCATTTTATATTTGTTATATGAGAATGGTTATACTGACAAACTTTTTTTTGTTTACAAACTATATTATGTACGTCTTATCGGTAAGATTTCACTCAAAAATGTCTTAGTGGTAAGATATTATGTAATTTGTAAGAATTTATAAATAAAAAGTTTGTAAATATAATCTTTCCTTTGCTATATATCTTACCACTTCTCTTGAATATAAGCTTCTCTTCTTCCCATTGATTAGAATGTTGCCGGTCACTGAAAGATTTGGAGAATGTCTTCCTGCACAAAATTTGAATACTTAATGATGATAACAACAAAGCTTGTTGAAATCATTACGTAGGTAGATCACTAATTTACAAAGAATATATAATCAAATTACTTATATTAATAGAAAAATAGAAACATATAATCAATTAAATTACATTTTAGTAATATTATTAGGGAAAAATATTTTTTATTTTAAATGACATAGATTTATGTCATTTTAAGTAAGAGAAAGACAAAAATTAATATTTTTAATTTAAAATCTAAATTAAAAAAAATTCCTACTTTTTTCCTCTATAATTTTCATTGCTTGTGTCTTTTTCAGTGGCGTAGCCACGTCTAAGCCAGCAGGTGCCTTGGCACCTGCTTGGTTTTTTTTTTTTACTTGTTATATATAGTCTATAATTAATTATAATTATCTAAGGTAAAAATTATATTTTGGCACCACCTAAATAGCAAATCAAATACTCCATACAAAATAACAATAAACCAACTAAATGCAAACAAATAATAAGGAACATGTATAGTATGGTTATTTTTGTGTTTTACCTTTTTTATTTTTTATCCTTTATATTTGTTATATTATTTATTCTTACTCCTATTATTTTAAAAAAGAAAGACTTCTAAACTTATCACAAATATGATTAGTTGACCTATTTCAAAATTTGGACTCAACTAAACCAAATAAACCCATTTAAAAGTAGGAAAAAAGGTTTGTCCTTTTAAAGGACACAAGGTCGTATCCTTTTAATTTTTTACACTATATCTTACCGGTAAAACATAGTTATAATATGATTTTTTTCTATTTCCTCAGTCGCTTCAGCTGACATGGAGAGAGAGAAAAAATAACTTTTCATGTTATAATTATGTCTTACTAAAGACATAGTGTTAAAAATTAAAAGGACACAATTGGTGTCGTTTAAAAGGACAAACACTTAACCCTCGAAAGTAATAATCGTGAAACCAAATGAATAACAGGACTATAATTATGGAATATAAAGATCCATTGAACTATTGTTTTTTGGGTTATTTCACACACAAAGAATAGTCAAAAACCTAATTCCCAAATGTGGGAACTTTCCATCGTGTTTATGGCTATTGCAAACAAGGGCGATGTTCTCTAAAATGAGATATTGAAAATTTAAGGAATAGAGATAATGAAAGAAGAGACCAAGGACAATTCTTATTATACATATAATTATTATATTTGTGTGTTTTCATATTCTTAGGATAATGTTTGGTTCATTACTTATTATGTTGTAGGAGGAAAGTGAAATTCTTATGTTTGAAATGTTTACCGAAAAAGTTAGTATATTTTTATATGTTTGCTTTGATATATAATCAACGATAATTGTTCATTTGAATTTTCAATATTATGTGACATTATTTAGTACACAATTTAGATAATTATGTTATAATTCATAGTACAAAATTTTCTGGATAAATTTATGTAATTACGATAAATATTTTGATAATTTAATGTCAAATTTTTTGACACCACCTAAAATCTTTCTTCTCTTCGACCGGTCTTTTTCTCACTTAAAATTACACAACTTATATCATTTAAAAGTACCATATTATTATTAGTATTTAAATAATTATATTTCAATAAGAATCATAATTTATCTGAATTATATTCTATTAAAAACTAATATATAACCATAGAAATATAAAACATAAAATATTCTATATATAGAAAACATAGGATACTGGTCATATATTCAAATTAAAAGGGAGTTTTATCTCTCTTATTTTGTCGTCTATGCGACTTGGTGCATGGCTTATATATATATATATATATATATATATATATATATATATATATATATATATATTATGACACCGGTGGGAATTTGACACCTCATCTAAGAGCCATTAGATCAAAAAAGATCAACGGTGTCACATGCTTACAAATCAGAGCCATTGGTCTTTTTTGATCTAATGGCTCTTAAATGAGGTGTCAAATTTCAAATTTGACACCAATATCAAAGAATCATATATATATATATATATATATATATATATATATATATATATATATATATAAGCTAGTTAATTTTATATTAATATAATAATAAGAAATTTGACACTCATTTTCGTCGATTTACATATAATAATTCACCTAATTTAGATGGGGAAGTATCGATTTACATTATGTACCCCGGTAGTACATAGTGTATAGTTTGTAAATAAAAAATTTATAAATATAATCCTGCTCAATTTAGATATAAATAAAATTAATGACAAAAATAAAAAAAATATATCTTATATTGGTATAAAACAATCCTAACTTTATATATAAAGAGAGATAGAAAGAGACCAGCCAAAGAGTGGAGTAGGGTGGTTTTGCCGCAACCAGAAGGACCAATAATGGCCATGATCCTACCAGGTTCAGCAAAACCTGTGATCCCATGAAGCAACTTCTTCTTGTCTGCTCCAAACTTAGAGTGCTCCACTGTTAGATCTTCCCATACCATCACCATAGCAAACAACTTACTATTACAAAAAGTGTGGAACTATTTATATATTTATATTTATTTATGTTTTCTTCTCTTCCGATCCTCGCGTTCTCACTTAAAAGTCTGATACGATCGATATTTGATGACTATGCATGCTGTCGCACTTTTTGCATATATATATACAATAAATTAGTGCTGTTTGAATCAGGAAACCAACCCAATTAAAGCGTACAAGAACCTAACAATATGTTTTTATTATTAAATAATTTAACTCTAGTCTTTGTTTAATTAATTAAGGAGACATAAAAAAAATTTAGGTAAGCGAGACATAAAATCTATTAAATAAAAAAAACATATAAAGAAAAAATGATCTAATAATATATATTAAAGATGCAGTTTGAGGGTGGTATGGGATGAATATCCCTATAAAAAAAACATATAAAGAAAAAATGATCTAATACAGTTTGAGGGTGGTATGGGATGAGTATATATGAAGACCGCATATATAGCTAACCTAATAATGACTCCACATGCCCGTACCTGTCCGAGTAAATTAAGATTACTCCACATGCTATGTAATTTACCTGCTTTTCTGTACCAAAAATAAAAAAATAAACCTGCTCTTTTGGACCAGAGTTAGCTTGTACTTGTATCCTATGAAGTACTAACACTTCAAAAATCTTTACGTGTCGTGTTCGACACTTCCCAACATTACTCTCGGACACTCCGACACTCTCTTGACACTTCAACACACGTTATATAAATTCAAAAAAATGTTTAAAGGTTACGTTGCGTTGAGTTTTTAATTCCAACTATTAGATTCTTTGGATTACAATTACTCTTTTATTGAGTTTAATATAAATATTTGGAATATCTTATGTTTCTTTGAAAAATTTATAAATATTATAAGTTCAAATTCATTTTTTTGTTAAATTATTGAATGTTAAATATAATATACATTACATAAATTAAAAATATTATTTAATATCAAAACGTATCCTAACGTGTCGAAATCTAACATTTTTTAGAATTAACGTGTCGGAGTATTGTGTCATATCGCGTCATGTGTACCGTGTCGGTATAGGTGCTACGTATTTAAACCTAGACAAGATTACACTGATCCCAAGTCTCTCTTTCATAAATATTATATGAGAAAAACTATTCTCTAGCTAAGTTTTTTCTTTTACATATTTTTTGAAAATTGTACTACCTTTTTTTTTTACTTTACTTTTTTATTTTTTCAAATGGTAGATCTCACAAGTTTATCCTTATAATATGAAATAATTTATGTCATTTAATATGAGATTAATAAAACTCATATTATATATATATATATATATACATATTATACATTGCAATGGCAATGAAAAAGCATAAGCACGTCAAATAAATTTTATATCCCACTCCATACGACTAGTAACAGTAACCCCTAACACAAGTTGCCTGGGATGGTGATGGAGTCATAAGATCTAATAGTCTCCAGTACTCTGGTTTTGGAGTTGATAATTAAACATTATTTGCCTCATGGAATCACAGGTTTTGCTGAATTTGATAGCATCATGGTCATCATGGATAGCAAAACCACCTTACTCGACTTTGGCTGGTCTCTCTTTTCTCTCCTCTCTATAAGTTGTTAATTGATTTTATATCATATTTTTCTAATACACTTCTTCGCACAAGTGCCCATTAAACTTGAAAATTGGCCAACGCACAATTTTACTTATATTAAAAAGGGAAAAGTGTTTATCTTTCTAAATGACACAATTTATATCCTTTCACTCTCACAAAGAGGTGGGAACCCACGCCTTTATTTTTTTTATCAACTCTCTCCTCTTTTATCTATCTCTTTCTCTCTCTTAAAATGACATAATTCTACATCATTTGAAATGACAAACACTTTACCCATTAAAAAACTCCATAATAGTTCTATAATGCATCACTCATACAAGTATCTATTGGGTTTGTAGAGTGAATAAAGTACAAGTTCATTTATATTAAAAAAAAATTCACAATACTTAATTATTTATTAATAAAATTGAATTAGTAAAAATCAAACTCGTAACCTTACTCTGAAAGACTAACGTATGAAATTGTTGTATAATAAGATCTTCGCTTGTGCACTATATTTGTTTCATTACATGGGGAAGGAGGAGAGACCCATAATTAGGGGTGTTCATCAATCGATTCAAACAGCGGTGACCGAATTGAAAAACTGATAACTGAATAAACCAGAAAAAAAATCACAAATTTTGATTGGATTGGATCGATTTTCGGTTTGGTTAATGAAAACCGATCCAATATATTAATTCTGATCTACCTATTTGGACTTTTCCCCAATCATAGCCCAAAAAATTCTAAATCAAGACTCATTAATCCACCAACTAAACCAAGAAAAAGCCTAGCCACATTTCATCGATAAAATTTTATCTGTGTAGAGCTTCATATCTCATTGCCCAAAAAAAAACCTATACTATTATTTACTGATGCTTGTGTATTTAAAAAGAAAAAAACTTTATAACCAATATATACAAAAGATATATTATTTTCACAATAACTATGAAGCAAATTTTAGTCTTTTCAAAAAATCAAAAATCGATCAAATCCAAACCGAAAAAATTAGATTGAATCAGATCTGAAAAAAAAAATGTAAACTGAATGGATGATTATATTATCAAACTGAAAAAATTTAATCAGATAATTTTTAGTTCCAAAATAGATCCGATCCAAATCACGAGCTCTATTACCCATACCAAATAAGAATGGGCTTGCACGTGAAATTGGAAGCTGTTTTATTTGAATGGGATGGGAACATGGCGAATCTCCCAACCGTCACCCGCTTCTGCCATAAAGCTTGAGTTTGACAGCAACTGAATTCCTATGAGGATTATATCCCTCACGTGTTGTAGGCACCAATTGTGTTGTACAAATATTATCCCCTTTATATTTTGATGAGTTTATCATCTATTATTTAACAAGATTATAAAAAATTTCTTACACTCGCAATATTTTGTGAGGCCCGCAGCAAAAAAAAGAAAATTTCGGCACGCAAAATGAATCTCTATAACATAACACAATCTCCTTTCATACCACATAACTCTTATAAAACCCTATTTTGATACATGGACGCTATTTTAGTTCGGCTGCAAATGGAATTGACCCACCAAATACCCAACCCAACAACAATTCACATGACACCACTATTAATGTTTTTTATTTTTTATGTTTGAGATATTCAACTCGCGGTTCATAATTTTATGAATAGTTTGATTCAGGGGGATTCCGAAATTCAGATTTTAAAGTACTCCCAAAGACAATACATTGGAGGATGAGCTACCATCATTTGATCACACCACTATTAATAATATATTCTGTAATGATATTATGGGTTTTATATTTCTCATTTAACATGATAATTCAAACTTTCCTACACACCCTTCGATTTCTGTGCTGGCATGGGTCCTACATCTAAT
Source organism: Gastrolobium villosum (assembly GCA_032173675.1). NCBI lineage: Eukaryota > Viridiplantae > Streptophyta > Magnoliopsida > Fabales > Fabaceae > Gastrolobium > Gastrolobium villosum. Next base: position 864,297 of record JAVKPL010003117.1, read on the forward strand.
TTTTTTTTAACACATGGGTCTCACATACTTTTTATCTCTACAACATGAGATTTCAATTCTCATTTAACATGAGAAATATAAAACTCGACATTATTAATATATATATATATATATATATTTATTTATTTTTTATTAAGTAATTTTCAATATTGACCTTATTAAATGACATGAAGTTACTTTTTATCAATTAAACCAGCATAAAATTTTGTTCAATAGTAAAAAAAAAAAAGTGCATTGTTAACCATCTTTTTCATATAATATTGGTAAATTTCAGCAATCTTGATTTAACTTGTGTTCGGTCTTATTGAACTGTATAAGGATGCCTCAAAGGTATGCTCTCAGAGATATTTAGGATATAGATATCTGATTGACTTATAGCCAATATTTCAATCACTGTGCACTATCAACGGGCGTGTAGTCAAGACGTGGGTGTGTGCACGGTGTTAGTAGGAATAGTAAATAAGTCAAAAGTATATACATAGAGTCTTTAGCCTTTTATTTATAAGGATTACTTCATATGCTTGGGCCTTTGAGATCTCCCAATTAATATGAAATTTGCACTAATTGATGAAGGTTTATCTTTTAATCCTGTCTAGGTTATATAGTTGTGATATCTTTATTCAATCTTGCTAATAATAAGATTGTTAGGGTAAGAATCCAGTAAAAAAGACTTGTTTTACACGTGGAGTTGGCCAATTGAAGTTAATATAGTTGGCTCTTATAATTAGGAGGATTGTAGATCAGCTGCATTCAAAACCCGATAGGCTTGAAGACAAATGAATAAGACAATTGAAAGCAACATGAAGGAGGTAGGTAAAGTTGATAGCTTTGAAAACACATCGGGAGAACGTGGAAATTAACTTTTTTAGAAGAAAAAAAATTGCGTCAAAGACACTTAACGATCTGGATGTGATAGTTATATTAAAAAAATTGCTAACATGGATGAACTTGAAACTTTGAATACAGGCAAACGATAAAGATAGATATGAGACAGGAGCATACTGAAAATGAACGGAATGAATTATGATGAAATGACCGTTCTTAATTAGCTATTATCTGTCATGGGCTATTAAAATGTGGGGCTCATAACAATTATAAATGAGTTATGGTCTTCAGACCTCATTTAAGTCGATTGGAAGTTACGGTGTCAAATATTTATACCTTTAATAAGATGTGAAAGATTTATTGATTAATGGTGTAGTATACACGAAACAATTGTGGGATTAACTTAAAAAAAGGGAGAAATTATTCTTATGTTACGCATAATAACTTTTTCTCCTACATAACCTTCGATAACTGTGTCACCATTTTCTTTTATTTTTTAGGTGGTGGAGCCCACAAATTTGTTTCTATGACATGAGATAACTTATCTCCATTAACATGAAATTAATAAAACCCTAACTTAAATCATGTAATAAAAATAATGAGAATAACAGTTAGGATTTGATGTCAAAAATTTATATATATATATATATATATATATATATATATATATATATAACTTATCATTTCTCAAACTACTTGAGATAATTTTATCTCCAAATACTAAATTTTTATCTCCAAATACTAAATCATGATCGTACGAGTTGATATCTAAAGAAAACCTAATTCAAGGCATAATGATCACAAGAGTTGCGTGGCGAATGCAGAAACAAAAATATTTATGTCTGTACATTACATTTAGGACAGGAGTTCAGGGGCAGCGCCGCCGAAGATTTTTTTTTAAAAAAAAAATTAACTTAACATAAAAAAAATAATTATCAAAAACTCACTTCTGTCGATGTCTATTTGATCCAAAGTTGACCACTTTTGCTTCAAAAAAAACTTAAAAAATCTCGTGCGATACTCCTCCACTTGATGTGGATTGAATTTCAGGAATCATTGATGTCTATTAGGGGGCGTTTGGTACCTGGATTATTTATCAATTCCTGGAAAAGTATGGTAGGGGAAATTTGAATACCATGTTTGGTTGCAAAAAAGTGAAAAGTTTTTCGGGTATTTTTTTTCTCCGGATTTTGCAATTGTGTGCAAAGTTCTGTAAGAACACCATCCTTGAAATACCATAGATTAGTTGGATTTCTTGCTTGCCCGGGGAAGTGAAAAATGAACAAGATTGGGTGGACCAAATTAACCCTGTGGTTTTTACCATTTTTGAAGTATTGTGATCGCCATATCCAGTACCAAATTACATCAGCTCCCTCCGTTTACCTTGTTGAATCTGAGGAAGACGATGTACTCTACCATCAAAGCTTGGAAGTAACGTTAGTTATCCCCATTTTGTTTTCGTTCCAGAAAGTTCCACAAGGACAATAAAACCCCATTTATGAACTGCTAAAAACCAGCATGCGTGGCCTGAAATACCACTCCTTCCAAGTCGCTCTTGATTGTGGCTCACACAACTACGAGATCTGTTTTTTCTTTCAATGACCGCTTGATATCTTCTTTCTTTTCTTTTTTGAGTAAAGCTATTATAATTTTAAATGAAAAAGTAACCAGATCTGTTTCTTCTTTCAATGACCGCTTGATTTTTTTTAGTAACGTTATTACAATTTTTGAATGAAAAAATAAAAGGTGGGGTTATTTTTGTAAAATAATCTCACATTCCTACTAATATTCATAATCAACCAAACACAAACTCAGTAAAATTAATCAAATATTCCCATGAAATTATAGACCTACCAAACAGTTTTTTAGCAATATTCCAGAAAAATAGATTTCCCATCATATTCCGGAAATTAATAATTCCCGGATAAAAAAAAATTCTCCTCTACCAAACACCCCCTTAAAGTTTGAAGCTAATAAGATTTATGTTTTAAAAAAGAATAAGAGACAAAGCAATGGGATAGGATTTAAGCTTTAAGCTTTTAATTATAGGGGTTAGTTGGGTCGGGCCTATGTTAGTTAAAATCCCGATTAAATTCTGTGATTTTATGATTTTACGATATTTTTTAATCAAAATTCCAAACACTTTTACAATTTTTTATCCTCCTTCCAATTTTAAATAAGATCTCGAGATTAACTACCATGGTTGGGTCTATCTTTACTTTTTTTTTTTTTCAATCTTCTTATTTTTTATTTTTTTACTTACCAAAATACCCATCCCTTTGAGAAAAAAAAAAATCCAAAGTTTTGTGTGCAGACACATGCAATCGTGTCCGTCCGCCACCGAGTACTATAACAACACTGAATCACATGTCCCCATCTTAATGCAGGTTCAAATCATCGGGAGAGCGACCAAAGTGCCACGTTTTGACAAAAAAATTACCAGACTGCCACGCCAACAGTAAATTTTGTCAAAATGCCACGCGGCATAATTCGCTACACAGTGTAGCAAATTATACATGCAAGTAATTCGTTACACAGTGTGGCGAAATATGCCACGTCAAAACCAAAAATGCCACGTGTCAAATTTTGACATTTTGGCATAATTCGATACCTTAGGTAGCGAATTTCTGAAAATTTGACACGTGGCATTTTTGGTTATGACATGGCATATTTCGCTACACTGTGTAGCGAATTATGCCGCGTGGCATTTTGGAAAAATTTACTATTGGCGTGGCAGTCTGGTAAATTTTTTGTCCAAACATGACAAAATGGTCACTTCCCCCAAATCATCTTTAAGAAATACCTAAAGACACAGTTAAATTTGATCTGCGAGATTGTTTCAATTTAATCAATGTTTTTCAGTTCGAGTTCTGGGTACCCAACTGTATTGAAAACTTAATAAGAAGAGTTTTGATGCCCTTGAGGTCCTGCTCGGCTCAACTGAATTAGTCTAGTAATCGATGATGAACTTGATGAAATGCTGAAGAAATCTAAAACAAAATAAAATTAAAAAATCTTAAAGACTTTTCCAGCAATGTGGGCCTATTTCTATATTCGACACCACAATGCAATAGCCCAAATACCGGGGCTCTTAAGGAATAAATATTTGGTGCTACTGTTACACCTACATTCAGTGCATTTCATTAATTGGAGCATTACACATCATAGGAGAGAGAAAAAGCTTGACATAAAAAAGAATTTTAACTGATATGTAATGTTCCTATTGGTGGGATGTACTGAATCTTTGATGCAATAATAACACCAAAAATTTATTCCTAGAGAAGGCGGGAAAATGATAAAGAAACCAAGCTTGGAATTTGGATTACATCGGTCAAATCTGGTCGGTGGGCCTAATCAAGATTAATATATTTCAAGTTCAGTCCAATTGCAAGATTAGACCTATTGTAAGAATTTTGAAATACTAATGCAAGTAAGCTCAGTCCAAATTATTAGCTCGGGTCGGTGGGCCAAATCAAGGTTAGTATATTAGCCCTCTTGTTTGATTTTTAAAAAATTAATATTTCAATTTTATTGAAGCAATGGTTACCACATACCGTAACTTGCGAATTCACAAAAAGCAATTAATGCGGGTTCCCGAAATAGAAGTATTTTTGATTCGACTTTAAGAATATTTAAGTAATTTATTACTTCTTTACCAAAACAATTAAGGGCATTCCAATTATCAATTATGAATTCCCATTGGGCAGTAACCTTCAAAATTTACAGGCTTTGGACTCCACGGTTATTACCTAGCTAATATGCTTAAAAGGTTCTGCATTGTCAATCTTGCTGAGACTCGTCTGAACTGTAATGCTGGCAAATTACACACTTCCACGGGATGTTCAATCTCTTACTAAATTCATCATTATTTGCAAGTTACAGAAAAATCTGGAATAATATATATATGGATTTATCATCTATTATTTAACATGACCCCAAAAAATTTCCTACCCTCACAACATTTTGTGGGGGCACGCAGCAAGAGAAAAAAAAAAAAAACACTCCGGCACGCAAAACAAATCTCTATAACATAACACAATCACTTTTCCTACAACATAACTCTTATAAAACCCATATATATATATATATATATATATATATATATAGGGAAAACATTTTCTCATGTTGTCCCTTCGATTTGCGTGCAAAACTTTTCTTTACTTTTTCTTTTTTAATAAATGTGGGGCCCACCACTAATTGAGTCACAACATGAGAGTTGAATTCTCATGCAACATGAGAAAATCAAATCCCATATATATATATATATATATATATATATATATATATATATATATATAGTACAACATATGAGAAAACTAATAAACTAGAAAAGGAGAGGAGAAAAAAATATAAAGTATCAATATATGTTTATGATACAGGTTTTACATCGGGGACATCATCAAGAATGAAAGGTCCAAGTTTACCAGTCCTGAATAAAATAAGGAACTTCTTGGATACCATCAACCGGGCTTCTGAAGCCTTGTGAGGTATCTTCAATGCCTTCTGCAGTGCACCAAACTGCTGGTCAATAAGGCTCTCTAAGTCACTCTCATCTTCAACGTTGCCATTGAATTCTGTTAGAGTCAGATAGAGTGCACGCTGAACTTCCATTACAAGATCCTATAATGGAATAAGAATAAAAGAAAGTCAAAGAATGACAAAAGAAAAAACTAACCAAAATAATACCATTGCAGTTCACATTGATATACTGTATAAGTTCCATCTTCGCCGTAACTTAGGATGCATGACAAAGTAGAATTAAAGTAAGGATACAGCCAGTCTTCAAGAAACACATCAAATTATTTACAATTTCAGCCAAATTAAGAGCATATAAATCAAGTGTGTGTCAGCTTAGTTTCAACAAGACAGTAATCATTGGTCACTATTAACAAAAGAGATGTCAGATTAGAAGATATCCCCAACTCGAGTACCAAAAGTATTGCGAAGCATTTGTAGTAACAAAGGCTTTTTAATACTATTATAAGCTTCTGATAGTTTTTGAAAGAGTAGCATCACATGGATCACTAATGGTGTAAAACTTATTAGTTTTTACAATATAATTGGATTTCAATTAAATCCCACAAAGTAATAACCTTAACATCATTCAAGACAAAAATAAATGATTAAACAACTCAGGATTAAACAACTAACTATGCTACAGTCAAATGATGCTATATATTTTTCCATCTAGGTGTCTGGAGATATACTCTTTCTACATGAGTAAAGAGTAGGTGTATGTTCTAGGTATATTCTGTATATCAAAAAAGAATATAAAAAAGAATTATTCGATTTTGTTTGACTTTCTTTCTACCCCAATCAAATGGGTTTACAACACTTGGGAACATTAATATACTTTGGACTTTATCAACCAAAGTGCGGAAATTTCCAGCATTGGTAGTTAAAAGCATCATATTCCATTATGCTTACTGAAAAATGCTCATTGTTACCTCAACATATACCAAGTCAGATCTATTTGGCAGATTTCTTCTCTTTGGCTTAAGATTTTTCAGATTATATTCATAACTTTCCTCAGCTTGAGCTTCATATTCAATCCCATCTATTCTCCGGTTATTTAGATGCTTCCAGTGAAGTGGAGTCCCCCGGGTATTCAAAACTGCCAATAAGTATTGAGCAATACGCTCCTCACCAACCACTGAGTCTTTCACTGACCCTGTCAATGCAACAACAAAGTTTGGATGACAAAATATAGCAGGACATGTGCTACAGAGGATATCAGATTAAGAAACCCAACAGATGCAGATGCTCCATCCAAACCCCTCTCAAGTTAATTTGCATGCCTCATACGCAAGAAGAAGCTCATGAGATGTGATATTCAGTTGCCTGAATTGTTCGGGGAAAATAAAATAGTAATAATGTAAAATGTGGGACAAAATAAACAGCTAAGATCTAGTAAGACTGCTAGAGATGGTTATTTAACAACAACAAAAAGACAAAATATGCCACATTCAAATCCGGGAATATAAGTATGAAAAAAAATAAGAAGAATCATGAAATTCATTAAATGCACAAGTACCTTTTCAATTACCTATATAGTGGATTATAATTTTATTTTCTTTCAGAATGAAGTTTTTCACACATTGAAAATGACCACCTCAATAGAGTTTCATTGACCTAGAGTGCCCTTAATTAATATTTACATTCAAGAGCAAGATAGTATAAAATGATTTTCCTTATGAAGTAATATTCTGATGGGCTAGGATTAGTGGGCCCAAGTTTAGCAATGCAAAATTAGTTAGGGATTAGTTAGTTTGTTAGGGAAACTATTCTAGAATATTCCTAAATAATAGGATATAAGGAGGGGGTGTGGGGAGTGGGAGGGATTCATTCATGTATTCAGAATATTGGAGTGGAGTCTTGGAAAGGATCTCTTGGGATCTCTTTGGCCTAGGTATTTGGCTTTAGAGTGAGTGAGGTCTTTTGGTGTTTAATTTCTGCATTTTATCTTGAATTAGTGTTTGTAATTTCTTGATTTAGTAAATACATTGTTATAATTTTCTGGGTTCCATCAATTGGTATCAAAGCACTACAATTCTGGGAGTGTTTGTGATCCAAAAAAAAAAATCGAAGATCTGATCCAGATCTGAAAAAAAAAAAAAAGGAATCGAAGAACAGATTTAAAAAAAAATGATGAAATTCAGATTTACTGCTGTTCCAAAATTCTTTGGAGAAGAAGGAGATGATGCTTGGGGATGGCTGATCGATTTGGAACGATATTTCCAGATTGAAGGAATCAATGAAGATCAAAAATATAGGGAAACAGTGAGAGGGCTAAGAGGGAGTGCATACAACTGGTATCAAGGTTGGAAGTGGTTGAATCTTACTGCAAACTTGAAGAAGTTTGAGAAGGCGTTCATAGAGAAATATTTACCTGAAATTATATTGGTAGATGATGGAAAATCAGATCCAGCAATTGATGGTGATAAAGTAGCAAAGGAACTAATCAAAGAAGAATCAAAGAAAGCAGAGGATCGAAATTCAGAAGAAGAAGCAAAAGAAAAAAAAAATAAAAGTGCAGAGGAAGAAGATGATGCAGCAAAGGCAGTAGAAAAAGAAACAAAAATCAGCAAAGAGACTATGACAGCGCTACAAAAAAAAGTGCTACAGAAAAAAGAGACGGACAAAATCGAAATAAGAGGAATCAAAAAAAAGATTGAGCATAAAGAAGAAAGATATGAAGAAAAGAAAATCAGCAAAGCAGAAGACAAAAAAGAAGAAGAAGAAGCAAGAACAGTGGTTGAAGAAAAAAAACAAGAAGGCTGTGATTCAAATTCTGACCCAAAGATGGAGGAAATTGAGGGAGACGAAAAAGGTAGCGATGAAGATCATGTTATTAAGCTATCGAACGCGGATCTCCACAAAAAAAAAGAAAGAGTCGTTCAGCCATGGCAGGCAGCAGTTCAGCCATGGCAGGCAGCAGTCACAAATAAAGACGACGCAGAGCGTAGAAGAAGGAGAAAGGTTTGGAGGGGGTCAGATCTGTTCTAGGTCAATTGGAGGTGGGGTGGGGCACCATTCATGCCCAGCTTTGGCCCATCAATACAACATATGGACTAGGCCCAATGCTTCCAGCAATAAGTTGCGAAATGGGTGGGGAACTAATCAAAGGGGGCCCAATTCGGTGGGAGCCCAAATCCAGGCTAATGAAAGGAATGGGTCCAATTCTTTTAATCTGATATTAATAGCTGGAGGGGAATCAAATAATAAGCTAAATGGGAGAACAAATATTGGGCCTAATCTGAACCAAAGTAAGCCCAATACCTCTGGATCGCTCTTTCAAGAGAGTGGGCTGCAAGGACTAACCCATGACCCAAGTGGCAACACACAAAACACCAAAACAGGGGCAAGGGAATTCAGCAGCAGCGCTTCTTTTATTTCAATCATAACTTGGTCTACACGCTTCAAGCAATGGGACCCTGGTGGATGTTCAATTACATCCCCTATCATCTTCCTCACCTTGAGGACAAGGTGAATTTTGAATGGGGAGTATTGATGGGCTAGGATTAGTGGGCCCAAGTTTAGCAATGCAAAATTAGTTAGGGATTAGTTAGTTTGTTAGGGAAACTATTCTAGAATATTCCTAAATAATAGGATATAAGGAGGGGGTGTGGGGAGTGGGAGGGATTCATTCATGTATTCAGAATATTGGAGTGGAGTCTTGGAAAGGATCTCTTGGGATCTCTTTGGCCTAGGTATTTGGCTTTAGAGTGAGTGAGGTCTTTTGGTGTTTAATTTCTGCATTTTATCTTGAATTAGTGTTTGTAATTTCTTGATTTAGTAAATACATTGTTATAATTTTCTGGGTTCCATCATATTCACACACTAAAACCAGCCTTGTGCTTATGTTATCATGATAATAATTTAGAACCTCAATAGTTATTAAATTTCACAGGAAAGGAAATTCAGTATTATTTCTAAATGTTAGACAAGGCACCAGGTATGCAATAAGACAAAATTCTTAAACTTAAATAGAGAACCACACTCCTATCACTTTGTCGGCAAAAGATAATGGGAAATATGAAACAAGGAAACTGATTGTACAAAGTACAATTTAAGCAGAATCTCCATATAGAAATGGAACTGCAGGAGTTAGTAATCTATAAACAACTTCTATATCCAGCATCTAAAGGGAAACAGCGATTGCAATTTCAAAATCAAATCTACAGAAATGGGAATAGATCAGAACTGCAAATGCTGTTGAAACCATTTAAAAAAAAAAAAAACACAAAATTCAAATAGTAACCTTGCAAGTTTACAAAATGCAAACAAAAAAACAGTAAACAGATACTGTATTTGTAAGCAAAACATATGAACAATAAGACAGACAACATAAAAAATGAAAAATATTAGAGAAACTACAGGCTTTTACATTAAAAAAAAAAATTCAACATTATTATTATATCAGAACTTTCAATCAAGTTGGCTAACCATGACATCAAATATGAAGTCTCACTCATGCTATATATAAAATAAAAATAAAAAAAACAGATATTTAAGATCATATCCTTCATAACAAAACCTTTCTTGCATAACTCTTAAAGATAATCCATTTTCAGCCTTATACAATTTGCAATTTAACTTGCAGACCGATGGGAAACTGAGAGGAAGAAATAAATCAAATCAAAGCAAATATTTAAATTCCAGTTCATAATTTGCAGTCCACAAAAGAGGTGCGTAAACAGGCTTTAAATAAAGGGTTAAAAGTTTCTTCATCAACTTGAGATAAAGTCATCTCCAGCAACCCTAAAACAACATCATTTTGGGGGGTTGAAGAGTATTTTACGAATTTCGTTTGTTTCTTGTTATATTAATTTTACCAAAACGCCCGTCATTACTAAAACTACGAAATTTAAAGGTTGATGGTTTATTTAAGTTGATGGAGAAACTATAAACCCTTAAACAAATCCACAGGAATCAAACATATCAAGAAGAAACAGATGCATTTTCAGCACTTACTTTTAGCAAACAAAGTCATGCCATTATTCATAATCTGAGATGTCCAAATTTTCATTAATTAAAAAAATTAAAAGCATTCAGGATATATAAATTTAATTGATTTAGTACCTGCAAGAGCAAGCTTTAACCCTGTCTCTATGTCTGAGATACTTGGAACCAAAACCCCTGGGGTATCTAGGACATATATACTCGGTTTATTTGCTATCTGAAAAATCAATTCAAATGCAGAAAATTAACTATGATCACCACAAACTCATAATAAAATAAAACCAAGTTATCAAATGTGGATTGCGGCATGTCGTGGCCAACCCCTAAAAACGCTGTAGCGGGTTGCGAATGCGAAAATAGCGGAATAGATATATGATAGAAATAATGACAAAAAAAACATTTTTTAAAGGCATAACTGATAGAGAGAAACGCATATAGACTAAAAAACCTTTAAAAAAATTTCTGTTACGCATTTAAATTTAGGACAAAACTGACATTTTGCTTTATAACAGCAATATGGCCGCAAATGTGACCGCAATGGCACCTATTGCGTTCCGGTGCGGAGCGGTGCGGTTTCTTGCGGCGGCGAGGCACCACAACGCCCGTACTACGCGGCGCTATTGCTACGCAATTAACTACTCTGAATAAAACCAAAGCAATAAATAAACCTTGAATCCTGCAATATCTTGAGTAACACCAGGTAATGGACCAACAACAGCACGCTTCATCTTCTCCTGCACTACTACGAAATCAAAATCAAAGCACTATCACTTGAACACCTCAAAATTCCATCAAAATCAGAAATTGATATACAAAAAAGCATTACCAGGAAAGCGAGACTGTGCAATTTGATGAATAGAATTAATCAAAGCAGATTTTCCAACATTCGGAACACCAACAACCATAACAAGCAGAGTAGGTTCCTTGCAAATAACTTCCTTCAATTTCAACTCCACAAGCTCCAGAAGCTTCTTAACTGAACTCTTGCTATGCGCATTTATAGGGATGCAATCTTGCTTACACGTGTCAAAATAATCTATCCATTTCTACAAAATGAAATAATAATAAGAAGTTTCATAATTGTGAAAAATGATAGTAATGTTAATGTTACATTACATGCATGATGTTTGGGTTGGCTAAGTCTTTCTTATTGAGTGCGACGACGCGTCGTTTAGCGGAGAGGTGAGGCTGAAGAAGGGAATTAGCGGAGGACAAGGGAATGCGAGCGTCTCTGACTTCGATGACGAGGTCGGAGAGTTTAAGGCGGTTACGAATGGCGCGTGTTGCGGCTGCCATGTGTCCCGGGAACCAGTTGATGGCTCCACCATCAGCGTTGAACCCCATTTCTCCTAACCCTAACCCTAACCCTTTCTTCAACAATCCCTTCAACCCCGCCATGTCAACTACCACTAGTTGCGGTGGCTGTGTCACTGTGTGTGACTCCTTTGAAGAAATTGAAAACCGGAAACTTTCAGTGTTTCTTTGGGCTGAACGATCCGGCCCAACGGCCCAATGCAATAACCTACCTCGCTTTGTGCTTGTTGGGCTGAACCGATGTCCAATCCGAAATCGGAATAACCGTAAAATTAAATTGGTCCGAAATTGGTCTCACATTAACTCATCACCAGCATGAATAAATCCTCTCTCATATTTAATTTAACATGATCTCGTCCGTAAATAAATTAATAGTGACAACTCGTCTCAAATAATATGTTACAATATTATTAGAATTTAATTTTTTGTATATTATTTTTAATTTTTTAGTCATCGACTCGGTTGGGTATGGATAAATCCTCTCTCATATTTAATTTAACATGATCTCGTCCGTAAATAAATTAATAGTGACAACCGTCTCAAATGGGTCACTGTTCGGACCAATTGACCCAGATATATAGATATGTAAAAAAATATAAATGTGAACATATAAATTTAATTATATTTTCCATATCTAAAATGAATTAAACAAGGTTCACTAAATAAATTCAAAAAAATGAAATATAAATAAATCAAAATACACGCTATTACTATGTCAATTTAAATTGCAACTCAGAATCTCCTGTAAACATACCTCTCAATGACATTGAATTCATATTTTTTAAATTCAATTACTTTAAAATAACATGTCACATTTTGTTAATTTATTATTTCGCAAATTACTTTAGTATTGGAAACTGAAATTTGAGGTAATTGTAGAAGAGTATACTAGTAAATAAAATTATAAAAAAAATTAAAATGAGTTATACAATTTTTTCTAATAAGACGAAATAATTTTGATTTTTTTTAAATGCATGACCCGACCGGGTCAACGGTTTTGATCGGATTTGGCCAGGTCGATGCATGACCGATCCAATCCTTAACCCGAACCGGTCCGATAACCGGATCACCGATTTCCGAGTCGACCCGGATGGGTCAGGCCGATTTTACAATAATGATATGTTACTTATGAGAGATGAGAAAAAACGTCATGTTAAATAACATACAATCATTCTCGTTCAATCTAAATCTAGAGATAATATATATCAAAAAAAAAATCTAGAGATAATATTTAGAGCTCCCAACTTTCATATTCCCTCCAAAGAGACAACCTTCATAATCCCTCCAAAGAGAGTAGAGTGAAAAGAAGAGAAAGAGAGGAGAAGAAAAGAGCAATGGAGCACTCAGCACGGAATAAATTTTCCTAAATCTGATGCATTATGTATATATAAAAAAAAATAAAAATATTGATCATTAATATTATTGGTTTTTGTGCCAAATAATTGAAAACTTCACTCGTAACGGATCAAATCTCATGATTGTGACATCAATCATTAAATCATTGCAACTTATTTATCATAATATTCCTATTATTATATTTATATTATAAGATACTTACATATAAAGCTAAGGTTAATAAGTGAGCAAATGATCAAATGAGAATTCCATTAACCCAATACAAATATATGGAGTGAGTTAATAACCGAAATTAACTTTGATATGTTAGCTGTGGGTTTAGTTTGTTTATAAATTTTGAAGTATCCATCATAGTATTATTTTTGGGAGGATTTTAAAATTTTAATCAGGTACTCTTGGGATAAATTTTAAATGTCCGTTTTATATTTAATGGATTTAGAAGTTTTGTTTTTAGGAATAAATGATGGTTAAGAGTCCGTTAAAATATTAATAAGTCAGTTATTTCAGTTAGAATATTAATGAGTCAGTTATTTCAGTTATAAAATAATGAGTCAGTTATATCAATTATAAAGTCAGTTTGTATGAAATGTAGATCAAGAGAAAAAAAGAAAGAGCAAGAAAGTAAGAATGGAAAAGAATTTTTTTTTTATAAATACACAAGTATATGGTTGTCATAAAAAGAGAAATAAACAATTATTATGATTTTGAGCTTAGCTAGTATACCTTTCGTTATTTATTTTAGAAAGAAAAAAAAAACGATGACCTAGTAATTTTTAATATTTATTCTTATAAATACATTTTAAAACTAATAGATGTGCTTCATAAGACCCCAAGCAAAGTCAAAATAAATTCTTCCAACATTTATTATTCATTAATGATTTTTTTCCTTAAAATTTAACCCTAAAATTTTTCCGTTTAAGATTTTATTTCCATTTATTTGCGCATAAATTTTGACCTGATTAATGTGCACCGCATGGATCAGTTGACTCAGAATTTTAAACAAACGGGCTATATTATGATCCATCGCTTCGCGGACCCAAATTTGAATTCAAAATCAACGAGTTAACGTTACGATCCCGTAGCTGAGGTTCGGAATCCAAAGCTAACCCCTCACTGTTCTCCGAACCAACGCCACACAGTGTACTATTCTAACTCCAGAAACCACTGCTCCTATAATCTCTCTGCTTTCTGGGTTTCTTGAGTCTTTCGCAGAAGACCCACATAAAAAAGATCGTTTTTTTTCTTTTCCTCTTTTTTGTTTTTGGTTCTCTCCTCTGTTTCTTGGTTTTTTCTCTTGGGTATGTGTTTTGAGTTCCTGAAGAAAATAAAAATACTATCTTGGGTTTTGTCTAGTGTCGCGTGATCATTTTCTTTCTCACTCTCATTTTTTTTATGCTTTGCATGACAACTCTGCAGGAACCAAGATTTGGGTCTCGCTCTTTTTTTGTTGTTGTTGTTAATCATGGAGGATTGCTCTGGAAATGGTGTTCATGATTTCAACATGGCTTCAAGAAAAGCGGAAGAAGCGGGTCAGTTTTCTGTTTTTCTTAATCATTCTTGTCAGGGTTTTGTTAGATTACAATGTTTCTGTTGGTTTTGTTGTTCTTCTTTGGTGGTGGTGTCAATACTGTCAATGATGATGGTAAAAAAAAAAAAAAAAAGATTTTATTTTTTTTGGTTAGGTTTATAGTTCTATGTTCCTGTACTATTGATTTGTCTCAAACAATGTTGTAATAATAACTTGTGCAGCTGGGAGACGATATGAGGCAACTCAGTGGCTAGAAAGCCAAATAGGTCATCTTGGCATATCCAACCAGCCCACAGAGAGAGAACTCATTTCTTGCTTGAGAAATGGTCTGATTCTTTGCAATGCCATCAACAAGATTCATCCAGGAGCAGTGCCTAAGGTATTACAATTACAATCTCATATCAAATTCATGTTTTCTTCTCACCAATATAATACATGATTGCATTTTAATCATTGCAGTTAATTGAGCCGCAATAGTGCCGCGTTGCGGTGCCTCGCCGCACTAGAACGCAACAGCGGCCATTGTGATTGCATTTGCGGCCATATTGCTGTCATAAAGCAAAATGTCAATTTTGTCCTAAATTTAAGTGTGTAATAGAAAAAATTTAAGGGTTTTTTAGTCCATCCGCGTCTCTCTCTCTGTCACTTTTGTTATATCTGCCTTTACAAAAAAAATTTCTTTGTCATTATCTCTGTCATATATCTTGTAATATCCCAAGAAAATAATAGTAATTTATAATACAATATATTAATAATATTAATAAATTATAAATTAGTAATAATAATAATGGATGATAAATTGTGATTATTAAGCTTTAATGTTTGATTATTTGATTGGTAATGTTTGATTGGATTAGGATGAGTCAACAAACATAAATTGTTTAGATATGATGATTCAACAAACATAAATTGTTTAGATATGATGATTCAACAAACATAAATTATTTAGATATGATGATTCAACAAACATAAATTGTTTAGATAAGATGAGTCAACAAACATAAATTGTTTAGATATGATGTTTCAACAAACATAAATTGTTTAGATAGGATGAGGCAACAAACATAAATTATTTAGATGTGATAAGTCAGCATGGAGTCAGTAATGTATAAGCCCAACACTTCAACTATAAATAGAGGCCTAGCCTAACCAAACCAATTAACTCTTCATCATTTCTCCTCTACTACTTTCTCTCTCTTCTCACTCCAAAAAGTTTATTTTAATTATTTTCATCAAGCGGTTCTCTGCCCCAAATTATTCTTTTCTTGTAGAAGTTAGCGAAAACGGAGACCAGGTAATCCTAATCCCTAGGTATTTTTAGATTATATTTTATGTGAAATTTGGTATGTGTAATCCTAATCCCTAGGTATTTTTAGGTTATATTTTATGTGAAATTTGGTATGTGTAATCCTAATCCCTAGGTATTTTTAGGTTATATTTTATGTGAAATTTGGTATGTGTAATCCTAATCCCTAGGTATTTTTAGGTTATATTTTATGTGAAATTTGGTATGTGTAATCCTAATCCTTAGGTATTTTATTTTATGTGAAATTTGGTATGTGTAATCCTAATCCCTAGGTATTTTTAGGTTATATTTTATGTGAAATTTGGTATGTGTAAAAATACCTAGGTATTTTTAGGTTATATTTTATGTGAAATTTGGTATGTGTAATCCTAATCCCTAGGTATTTTTAGATTATATTTTATGTGAAATTTGGTATGTGTAATCCTAATCTATCTAGCTTTATATGAATTTTTGATGTAATCTCGATGCTTAGGGCACTATAATTATATTTCCTATTAAATTTATTAGATGTGAATATTTGAATTTTTCTTTGGAAACTCTTGATATGATGATTGAATTTGGGTTTTTCTATGATAGATGTTGAATATTAAAATTATGATATTATTGAAAGATTGAACTTGGAAATTATGATATTATCGAAAGGTTGAATTTAGAAATTACACTCTTGATTGAATTGATGTGAAATCATGAAAACTATTTGTGATAAGATTGAATTGATTGTGTGTGATTGTAATAAATAATAGTGGGAAGATAGCTTTGGGATGGTACCTCCCAAAGTGATGAACACAACCTTGGGCTTTATGCCTCCGATATATTTATACGATGTGAACAGAGAATATCCGTTCTTCTCAAAGTGGTATCTGGCAGGGTTTCCCGGGATACTAGTAGCAACTTTGGGAAGAGGTAATGGCAGGATATCCGTGACACTAGGAAGATGTGAATTGATTATGGCCAATGTGATTTGTTTGTGACTGGCAGGGTTTCCCGGGTCACAGGGTAGACTGGCAGGGTTTCCCGGGTCTACCATGGTTCTCTTCCCACTACTCCACTAAATAAACTTAATAAAGATTATGAATGAAATTTGATTCGATGTGAATATATGTTGAAGTTGATAATTTGATGTGATTATAATTAAGAATATATATGATAAATATTATATTGATATTTGATTTAATTAATGTGGAATTGATTTATCAAATTTGATTATATATATTTGATTTAATTTGTTATTAATTACATTAATTGTATTATGATTGGGATTACCAGCTTTGCTGACTTTTATGTTTGTTTGACTGCAATGATCCTGCTGGGATGCGGGGGAGCAGATTTTCAGTGAAGCGGATTGTAAAGGATGGGGCTAGCTGTGGGCAGTGAGGATCACAAAGCAGACTTTTCTGGCTAGTTTATGAGATTTAAATAAATGCATAATACATATTTCCTTTATTTAAACTTTAGTTTTAGTTTTGTTTTAATGTAATAAAGTTAGCCTTGCGCTTGACAACAGTACAAGCGCGGCGGTAACATTTCCCAAATTTGATTATTTTGAACTTCCGCTGTTATTTATAAAAATTATTGAATTTATTTATGCTATTATAAATTGTTAGAATTTGGGGTGTTACATATCTCTTCCGCTATTTCCGCAACCCGCTATAATGTTGCAGCGTTTTTTTGGGGTTGGCCGCGACATGCCGCAATCCGCATTTGATAAATATGATTTTAATTATCTTATCAAATGATTAATGTTTATTATGTTGTAGGAAAAGTGATTGTGTAATGTTATAGAGATTCGTTCTGTGTGCCATATTTTTTACTTTTTTTTTTTCTTTTTGTTTTAAAATGTGTGGGCCCCACAAAATGTTGTGTGTGTAAGAAAATTTGTTGCCTTATGTTAAAGGATGAAATGAAAACCCTAATTATATATATAGATATAGATAGGATATTTTCATAAATAGCAAGTTCAAATTAGGAAGTTTGAGTTTGGGATGATTTCATAAATGCTGATACCACTTTTTGATTTTTTTTTTATTTAAGGTTGTTGATAATCAAGTAGCTTCACAGTCACTTGCCTGGGATTCCCAGCCTTTGCCTGCCTATCAGTATTTTGAAAATGTCCGCAACTTTCTGGTTGCAGCAGAAGAATTAAAGATTCCTGCTTTTGAGGCTTCTGATCTTGAGAGGGTATGTTATTTATAGCTTTCACATCTTCCATATGCATGTCCAAATGCCACTGTGCTTGTTATCATGTATGTGCAAAATGCGAATTGTGTAATGTAAAAACAATGCTAGTATGAGTAACTTTGCATTTACTAGTTGCTTTCAAGCTTTCGATTATAGATGAGTATGTTTGAACAAATATGTTGGTTATTTATTTTCAGGATAGTGTAGAGATGGGATCAGCAGGAAAAGTTGTTGACTGCATTCTATCACTTAAATCATTTCAAGAGTTGCAGCAGATAAACAATCAGAATGGATCCAACATAAAATCTCCTTTACTTATGAAGTCATTGAGTAGAATGCATTCAAGAGCCACAACCGATGCATGTAGGCGCTTGGATTTGCCTGATACATTGGAAAAAATGCCTCCTGTTGAGAGTAATTTTGAGAAACGAGAAGGTTTAGTCACAATCTTTCTCATATGTGTGTATCTGATTTGCATCTGTAAACTGATGGCCCCGCCGCACAGGATAATGTTAATTTTTGCACTTCTAAGGAAAATTTGTTTGGAACGTTGGGGACCTTTATATGGTCATTGGTAGTATAAAGTATGTAGCAATTTACTTTGTAAATTTTTAATCATATTGTGATAGTACATAAAAAATGTTGGGAAAAGAAACTGATTATATGATCAGAGTTTTCAAAGCTGGAAATATTTTTTTCTTGTCGTGTTCGTCATGAGCTAATATACTTTAAATCCTCGAGTAAAAATGCTGTCAAACTCC
The DNA here is from genome assembly GCA_032173675.1 of Gastrolobium villosum. NCBI lineage: Eukaryota > Viridiplantae > Streptophyta > Magnoliopsida > Fabales > Fabaceae > Gastrolobium > Gastrolobium villosum. The sequence goes on from JAVKPL010003117.1 coordinate 883,027, forward strand.
AACATATCATCATCCATCTTCTACTATTGGAATAGAAAGAAATAATCATATATTCTACTTGATGACAAAAAGAATATATATTTTGTTTTGATTGCATGTGATCAGTCAATTGTTATAATTATATCCATTCAAACCTTGAAAAACTTTCCCTATACTCTCATTTGCTCTTGGATAAATTGTATTCTTGCTTACTACCTTCATTGGATGCAGCAGAAATTGTGCAATCACTTGTCAAGGTACTGGTTGACCGTATGTTTGATGCCAAAGAAAATATTGATGGAAACATTATTGCATCTCTTCGTACTGAACACCCGGTAATGATTAGTTTTAATCATGTGAACAAATGTGTTTTATTGATTGAAATTGACAGATTGAAATATATCAGCTGGCAGTTGAATGTTTTATCTCCCATCTAATTATTTAAAATTTACTGCAGGATCCAATAAAGCTATTGAATCAGATCATAACAAGTTGTGGTGGGGAACAGCCACCTACAAAGTCCCCTGAGGTTAGTTTGATATGATCAAACATAATCCTTTTGTATGCTAATTCTTAATGAGTCATATTGCTGTCTACTAGTCTTCATGCTGGGAATTATTTTAGGTTCAGATAAATAATTGAAAAGGGTCATCCTTGATTTTTATTTTTATATTAGGTTAAGATAAACCTGATAATTATGTTTAAGGAAACAATTCTTTAATCTGCAAATCATGTTTGCCAAAGCTTTTGCTTTGATATATAATAAAAAGACTTCTTGACCAAACACAGTTGGCATTCCCGCTAAAGGATTTAATAAAAGAAAGGAGTAGCTTACCACCTCATTTCTCTTCCACGAACCCACAATCTGATGCTTTATCTGCACCTGAAAGTTCCAAGGTACCTTTATTTTTTCTGTAATATTACTTTTTACAAAAATATTTACTAAATGATGGTTATAATACCGATAAATTTTCAATAGTAATAGCTAATTTTTTTGTTTAAAAAAAAAGGGAATTGAATTGATTAGCATAGTTTGACATGATGTCTGATGGAACCAGAAAAATAACACTGAGATTATAGAGATAATGGAGGCCATGCCTCTTTTTACATACACTAATATGCAGAAAATAAATCCCAAGAAACCTCAACTCCCCCTTAAACCAAATACCTAGGCTCAAGAGTTCCCTAGAGATCTCCCAATTTCCTCACTAAACCAGTATTGAATATATGCCTCCCCACACTACACACACTGCCTCCCTTTTATCCTATACTTTTGGAATATTCTAGAATAGTTTCCATAACAAACTAACTAATTCACTAACTTTTAGGCTCATAGCCCATCAATGTCCTTTTGCTAATATGTCCTTACTCTAAAAATTGAAAAGAACTTATTTAAACTCTTCACTTTAAAATGCATTATTGTGTTTTTTATACCACATTTAGATCATTAATATTATTAAGAAATTGATATAGTTTATCTCAAATTTGGATTCTAATTTGACCAATTTGCATCTCGTACAGTGTGGCAGAGCTTGCCCTGGAAAGTGCACTTGCAATCAGGAGCGTCTCTTCGACATGCAGGAAAAGGAACTTCTGGTAGGCATATGTGCAGCTTGTTTGCGCTTACCTTTAAGTTTTTAACCAATGCAGAAAATGTTATTAAGTTAGAAGTTAGAACTATGTTCAGTTGAGAAGGGGTAAAACAATTTAACAAACCGCACAAAAGTAGCCAATGTATTTGAAAATAAAATTCTGAGGTTAAATACCATCGTACTTTAGTAAAGGGCAAAGGGCCGACCCAGTTCAATACCCACTCGTGAGTGTCTGGGGAAGGACATACAAGTCCAGCCTTACCCAACTAATTTTGTTAATAAGCCCTTCACCATCGTACTTTAGTAAATTACTAATTTTGTTAATAAGGTTTTTTTGATTCTCAGTTAGATTTAGTCCTGTTTGAATCTGGAACTAGTGTGTAGCAACCTATAGTGCGGAAAACTGAAAGCGTTAGTGGGTCATATTGATTGCAAAGGTTATAACAAAATAGTGTATGCTTTCACTATTTTGTATGGTCGTTACTCGTTAGTAACTCACTTAAACTTCAATTTCTTTATATTGAATATATGTTGGTTCTGTTGAAGCGTGATTACTTTCTGGAGTTATTCACATGCAGCACAATAGATATGCAACAAGCAAGAATGATATTTGATGAAATAAACTTGCTGCCTTAATGACCATAGAAATATGGATTGAGTTGTCTTTTTGATGCAAGGTCACAGAAATCTGGTTGTTTCTTATATTCTGTTCCCAGTAAAACATAGAATAGCTTTGGTAAAAGCATGACTCGGCCTTCAACAGAGGTCTAATACATTTATTAAGAATTTACCTGTGAAATCATGTGTTTTTTCAGGATCTCAAGGCTTTGAAGTTGAAAATTAAGAATGAGTTTGAAGAGATGCAGTCACAGTTTCAGACATTTTTTTATGATATTGGTATGAATAGCCATTAACTTCGCGAGTCTCTTATTTTTTACGTTATCGTTGACAAAAGCTCTCTAATGAATGAGAAGATAAAAATTAATAAGATAATGATCAATTTCAATAGATAGGTGTTTCGAGCAGATAAATTTTCTTGCTTACCTGTTTTTATAATGACACATTGTCTCTGAAAACTCTGTTGATTGTCTGGTGTTGTGTTGCTGCATGAATACAGGAAGTCAAATACGGGATATGTCGACCAAAGCTCTGGGATATCACAGAGTGGTAGAAGAGAATAGGAAACTATACAATATGGTCCAAGATTTGAAAGGTTGACTTACTTTTAGTTTTAATAATGTTTATATTTAAAGGGTCACTTTCTTTTTGTGTATTCTTGACCTTAAAGATAATTTTGTCAACCTGTTCGAATTCAAAATCAGGTAATATTAGAGTGTACTGCAGAATCAGGCCCTCATTCCGGCCTGAATGCAAGAATGTTATTGATTTCATTGGGGAAGACGGTTCTCTATTCATTTTAGATCCATCAAGAACACTAAAAGATGGAAGGAGACATTTTCAGTTTAATAGGGTTTTTGGTCCAACAACTGGCCAAGGTAGAGTTCCACCCACAAGCTCTTGGCCATATTTTGTGCACCAATTTAACTATCTCTATTTTTTCCCCTCTTTCCATCTCTTTATTGAAATTTACTATTTTGTACTCAGATGAGGTTTTTAAGGACACCAAACCATTAATAAGATCCGTGATGGATGGGTACAACGTCTGTATTTTTGCTTATGGTCAAACTGGATCCGGGAAGACTTACACCATGGTAAGATACTTTTCTGCTTCAGTTGCACCATGGATCTGTTTTATTTAATTTGATTATAGAAGATGAAAAATCATGATGAAAATTGCATTTCAGATAGGAAAGATAGTATTATCGATTCCTTTGTATTACTATCTTGGCCATTGACCAATACAAGAGAACCAGCAATGACTAATTATTGTATTTGCAAACTGAAAGCCAGGATATTTCCATCTAATATTTCTTTCTTGTGGCAGAGTGGTCCTGAAGGTGGAACATCTAAGGATATGGGGATCAATTATCTGGCTCTTAAAGATTTGTTTCAAATTTCTAATCAAAGGAAGGACATTATACAGTATGACATTTATGTTCAAATGGTTGAGATTTACAATGAACAAGTTAGAGACCTACTTGCAGAGGACCAAACAGACAACAAATATCCTTTTCATATTTTCATCATTCCATAGGATCAGAAACATTTTTCACATTTTTCTAAAGAGACAAGGCAGAAGGGCCGGCTTGGCTCAGCGGTAAGCTTGCTTGCCGTGGTGTGTCAGGTCGTGGGTTCGAATCAGTCTCTCTGCAAAAAGCAGGGGAAAGACTGCTTAGAGTATTCCCTTCCCCAGACACTCACGAAGTGGGTATTTGAACTGGGTCGGCCCTTTCTAAAGAGACAAGGCAGAGAAAGCTTCTTTTTTCTTAGTCTTCTGGTCTGTCTTACTATTTGCAAGTAGTTTGTCTCCTTAACTGACCTCAAATTAGAGATCCGTAGCTGCAATGACGATGGGTTGAGCCTTCCTGATGCTATATTGCGTCCGGTGAAGTCTACAGCTGATGTTATGGCCCTCATGAAACTTGGCGAGGTTAATCGTGCCATCAGTTCCACTGCAATCAACAATAGGAGTAGTCGTTCTCACAGGTGACTTTTAACTTTTCAGGAGTTTTAGTAACTGCATTCCCCCTTCTACAATGCTTTCAGAACTTTAAAACATAAAGTAGTTGAGTTTGATTTAGACACTGATAAGGCTGTTCAATGTGTCTCAGTGTACTTACTGTCCATGTTCATGGCAAAGATACATCTGGGAGCAACATTCGCAGTTGCCTGCACTTAGTAGACCTTGCTGGAAGCGAACGAGTAGACAAGTCTGAAGTCACAGGGGAAAGACTAAAGGAAGCACAATTTATTAACAAGTCTCTTTCCTGTTTGGGAGATGTGATCACAGCCCTGGCTCATAAGAATTCTCACATCCCTTACAGGAACAGCAAGCTCACACTTCTATTGCAGGACTCCTTAGGTACAACATTAGTTTCCTATCATTTTCATGCTCTTTTCCTGCTTTTACTCTCTTGCAGTATTCCAATTTTCATATTTTTACACAATGAGATTATGTCACAGAAAAGCTTTGGAGACTCTACCTTGATTTTCTACGATACGGCAATATGTTAATGACAGTTTGAGATTTCTGCATTAGGTGGACACGCTAAAACGTTGATGTTTGCTCATGTGAGTCCGGAAGCAGATTCCTTTGGTGAAACAGTGACTACTCTGAAGTTTGCTCAGAGAGTTTCCACTGTGGAACTGGGGGTGGCCCGTTTGAACAAAGAAAGCAGTGAGGTTATGCAACTTAAAGAACAGGTAAGAATGTCTCTACTTAAAGCCACACCATTTGGTTATTATTTCCAAGCATGCTGACTTAACTTTTCTTGAGCCTAAACACTCCCAGCATCATAGGTTGCTTGACATTTCTCAAAAGATCATGTTTAGACATATCTAAGAATTATAGTATTGAGTGATGTTCTTAACTCAAATGAAGTTAAAGTAAACTGGTTTCCCTGTGTTTTATATGAATGTTAGGTTGAAAACCTTAAGATTGCACTGGCAAATAAGGAAGCTCAGAAAGCAATGTTCAATAGAACTAAAGAACCGAACTCTCCATTAGAGAAAACTCCATTCCGCCCTAGAAGACTTGGCATCGAGAATTGCAGCGCCACAAAGACTGACAACAAATCGGTGAATCCTGAGGACAAGAGTGGTGCCAAATCACCTTTTCCCATACCTCGTTCAAGAAGATTAAGCTTGGAAGGTTCAAAAATTGTTAAACGAAAAGCATCAGCTGATATAAGCAAAACTTTACAATATGAGTCAACGTCTCTGCTGAAATATCGTCCACCGCAAGATCCAGAAGCAGTGTCAAAGCTAAATAGCCATTTCAGCAAACTGATTAGTAAACTGATTAATGGCCCTGATAAGAGGTGTGTGTTTTAACTTTAACCATAGTGTTTTTTAACCTTTTATTTTGATTGTTACACTGTGTTTTACTCAATCTTCCACTATGAACAATTTGCAGGGGCCAACAAATTATGGTTGAAGCCAAGTCACCCATAAAGGGTGGTGTAAGGAGGCAATCTCTTGAAGGACCAAACTACTCCCGCAGATCTTCTATTGGAGGGAAGCCAATAGCATGTAAGTTGGATCCTCTAGAACTTCCCATTTTCTCAGTGATATGAAGATAGAGAAAATCAATCATGTTGTGTTATGTTATGTACTAAGTCCATTTTATTTTTTGTTGTGTGTCATATTTGTAGATGAAAAGGACAGAAATGCTAGAACACCTCCTCCTGACTATTCAGCCACCAAGACTTCAAAACGGTGGCTATAGATCAGTGCCACTGCCTGTGGTGCTTTGACTCGAAGCACTCAAACAATGCTGACTCTAGTTTAGCACATGCTACAATGTTGTCGGAGTTTTTGTTTTCAGATCAAAAAATTTGTTTGTTTGTTTGTTTGTTTTTTTTTTTACGGTGGTGATGGTGACGGTAGTTGTGAATTAACTAACATTCTGCAAAGATGGCCAGAAAGTACGTGTAGATATAATATTTCATGGAGGCTAGCTACATTTTCCAAAGGGGCATTCTTGTAATTATGATTTAGATCATAAATATACAAAAATAAATTTGAAAACTTAAAGTGTAGGCAGGATCAAGCTTATCCTTTTAGGGCCTGTTTGGAGCACCTGATAAGAAAGATAGGATAGGATAACTTATCATATCCTACTTTTATCTCTTGTTTGGTGGGTCAATAGGATATGATTAGCTTATCCTATTGTCTCATTTTTTTTTTTTTTTTTGGTATAACCCGGAGGTATCCCCATTCAACCTCCTCCAGTCACCTTGCCCTCTGGGTATGGCCCTGTAGGCTATACAGCGGGTGCATTGAGCTTCGCTACCGGAGGAAGGATGAGACTAATCCCCCAACCGAGAAGGAGACACTTTCCTCCTCTGCCCCCCAAAGATTTTCCAAGAATTTGCTTGAGGCAGGGTTTGAACCCCTGACTCAAGCAAACCCTTGGGAGCTCAGTTGCCAACTGAGCTACCCTTGGGGGTTCCTATTGTCTCATTTTATCCTATCCAATAAATGATTTTTTATCCTATGGGAGGAGCTGGGTTAGGATTCAATAGGATATTAATATTGGATACCCAATATATTCTCATGCTACCCAATATATCCCACACTACCCAATATATTTGTGTTTATTGCATTATATTTTCTTTTTTCTTTTTCTTTTCTCCTTCTATCTTATCATATTGCTAATCAGGTGCTCATCAAACACAGGATATGATATGGGCTTATCAGCCCCATATCATATCCTACCCTTATCAGCCCCATATCATATCCATACCCTTATCCTATCTTGTCCACCAAACGAGCCCTTAACCTCTTCTAAGGTTGTTCTTAATCCACTGGGCTTGGCTAAATAAGGCATGTGAGCTATAGCAAGTAACATGTATAATGGACTCAAAAAAATGTTTCTCAATGCAAGTGATAATCAAGTTCGTAGAATCATAGATATGTCTTGAAATTGAACAACATTGTATGATGATGGGTATGTTTTGAACGAAGTTTCAAGCCCAAATCCTGGTGCCCCTACATGCTCCAGTCTTGGACTAAAGGGTCCTTCCCAATCCCATGTGACCAAATCACATGATAGTTACATATTAAAAAATAGATAGGTTATTCTACTCTCTTTTTTTCTTTTCTACCTACCATTTTCAACATCATTGATTCAGAATTTCAAGAGAAGAGAGAAAGATTGAAATTCTGATCTAATGGTATTGAAGATGAATAGATAGAGTAGACAAGAAAAAAAGGTAGATAAAATATCCTATTCTATTAAAAAAATATAACATGGATCATTAAAATGGTTCATACAAGTTTTTTTATTTATTTATAAAATGCTACAATTCTGTCAGAAACATTCTCAAGTCTAAAGCTATTTCTAGTTTTATATTCTTACTTGCGCTTAAATTTTGAGAAAATGAAAATACAAATTCATTTGGTATACTTAAACACTCAATTTAAATGGTAAACATTCAATACAAGTTATCACATGGCAGTGAATTATTTGTATTATAATGTTTACTTTTTGTTCCAAAGCACTTGTGTTACAAAGCACTTACGAATAAACGCTTTAGTTAACGAACTCTACATCCTGATAATGGTTTTAGGATTAGTCTAGTGATAAGAGATTTGAATAATTTGTATTGGGTTAGTGGTAAGTTTGCTTGTCGTGATGTGTCAGGCTGCGGGTTCGAATCAGTCTCTGAGATATATGCATTGGTTGTATGTGCAATTAAGGGGAAAGATGGAGTGGTGTATCCCAAGGTACTTTACATGGTATCAAAACCTCACCGTCACCCACTTTCTCTTGTGGAATTTCTAGCACAGTAGGCTCACGAAGCCCAGTGGACTCTCGTATGAGCGGGCATGTTGAGATATATAACCCTGTAGCCTTTATAAGGCTTTGGGTACTCTCACTCCTAGAACTAACTTTTGGGATGGTGTATCCCAAGGTTCTTTATATGTTCAATCTTCATTGTTATATTAAAAATCCCGACAATACATGCATGTTACTTCTTAGTTCATAACCGTTAGTGGTCCCCGTTGAAACTGCCAACATATCACATGTCCATAATGGACTTGCCATACTGAGATACAATAATGCCTTCACAGATAGTATCATCACATGCACAACACAAGTACACACAACCCTCGAGGATAACGTTGCCACATGACAGAAATGACATATGCATTTGGGTTCCAAGAACGTTGCTATATTACATTATATATTTTTCTGATGCAAACTAAAATTTCCAATTTCGTATGATTATTATTGGATAGAAATTATTACTTTATCTACTCATAATTTTACATGTCTTGAAATGTTATTACATATTCAAATGCCTTCTGGCTTATGTTAAACAGGAATGCAAGTCCAAAACCTAAACAGAGATTTTTCATTTTGTTTTTGGCTCGATACAGACTTAACAAATTGTTGACAGCTTTGCACTGCTGTAATGTGCTTTTTTAGATTCCCCTATGAATCTATGACCTTTGTTCTTTTTACTTAAAAAAATGTCATTAGTTTAATAAGGATAAGTTACTTCAAATCTTCAATATCACATGTTAGTAACATGTGATAAGGTGTTTCTGTAACACACCCTGATCGCCGGTGCAAAGAACTGTGACAAAGAGCACTTTTTTTTTTTGATTGAATCGAATCAACACCATGAGACTGTGTAAGTATCTGCACAGTTTGGGACATATAAGAATTAATTATCTCCTATACTAACAAGATGCATCTTCTTTTCGGTATTAATAAAACCCTTAGTTTAATAAGTATAAGTTACTTCAAATCTTCAATATAAGTCAGAGACTAGTAACATATCCCAATTCGAAAGGAACCTCAAGATTAAGGTGTTAATAGCATAGTTAAGTTCCAAAGGAACATGCATGGGTTTACTCAAGAAATGCCCTCCAAGAATAAATTCTACAATGATTAAGTATTTCATGATCAACTTTAACCTCTCAACAGAATTTGAAACCACCCTCTATGGTTTTATTAATCCGAAGTAAACAATGTTACACAAACTGTTTTTTCACACCAAAATGTAGGGAAGTGACAATTGACAAATGTTGCTGCTTTTACTTACACATCCTAGTATATATTTCTAAATGCTTGTCTTTTGGTATGCATAAGAATGTTTAAGACTTCAAAACTATAATTTTTCCACATTAAAGAATGAACATACATAGGTAAATGAAACCATTGAAATTTACAGTGGTTGGTGTTGAACATTCAGATTTGGTTTGGAGATTTTGTACTCATAAGCTCGATGCAACCTTTTTCTGAATCTTTTGAGGTCCAATGTAACATTTTGGCTGTCAAGATAGATCTTCTTTGTGTATTCCCACCCCTTTATGGTAATGCTTGCAGGGTCTCTTAGAATAGGATCATTTTTGTCATAACTCTCATACAAAGAACTCTCTTTAGGATGAATTTCATAGCCAATGTATTTCAAACCAAGCTTCCTTGCAGGCTCCCCATAATAAGTATCCGCTGCCCATGAAGTACCAAGAGGAACCACTTGAATAAACACAGAACCAGGTCTCAAGAACAAAAAATGTGTCATAGCAGCACCATGAACCCCAATCATGACATCACTTCCATTGAGTACCCTATAAATCTTTGCCAATTCTGTTGTTCTTCCAGGTTTTAAAACTTCCACAAAAAACCCAATTTCCTCTGCCATCTTCACCAGCAAATTCTCATTAGTTATAGCTCTTGACCCACTTCTAGAGAGAATAACCAACTTAGGCTTCTTCAATGTATTTTCTTGCACCTCTTGCTTAATATACTCTTGTTGTGAGGTTTCTGATGATGGGGATGAAGAGATTTGCTCTCTCAATTTCTTTTCTGCTTCCTTTTCCTCATCTTGAATCAAGCCCCTAATCCGAGGCCAATAAGCTTGATCCAGAAGGTTTCTGAAATCAGCAATGCCCTTGTTACCTTCCATCAATGCAGAATCCACTGTTAGCTCATCATGGATTCTAAGACCTACAATGGCTTCAGGGAAGCAATGTGTCCTATTGTCTCCTCTAAAATCAATTGCTGGAAAATCTGATAGATGAGAAAGGATGTCTCCATACTTCATGAGCCACCAATTATGATATTCAAGAATCACAAACACAACCTTCTTGTTGAAATGCTGTGAAGTAATGTACAAAGGTATGATTCCATCATTGAATTCATGATAAACATTGCCAGTATAGCCCCCATTAGAGAAAAACACTGCTGGAACATCATGTTGGACATCACAATGATGAGCATTACCTAATTTCACTTTCTTTGAGATGAGGTTCAATTCATCAATGGTATCCATGACACTTGTCTCCCATTTTCGAGTATACGGCTTGATCTTTTCATGTTGGAGTAGCTGATCCTCTTCATCTTTTCTGCCCTCAACAGCCCTTGAAACATTGTTGCTGCTTATTGAGTTGTAGAGGAAGATTGAAGAGGAAGCAGATTGTGTTCTTATATCACCTTTCATCACACAGATATCAGAACGATAACCACTCCTATCACAACATATAGTTCCTGCATTACAAATGAAACATGAAAGATTATTAGGAGAGAAAATGACATGGAAACAACGAAATAAACTATATTTCTGAAGTTTATGATTAAAAAAATGTAAACTCCTTGGTAAAAGACAAAAATTCCATTACTTTACCAGCTTAATTTTGTTAGCTATCAACTGAAGCAAGGAGAATCCAAGGGTTCAACCCCTATTCATTTTGTTAATACTATATATGACTGGATATCTAAAATTGAATAAAGGGCCGACCGAGTTCAAATACACACTCGTGAGTGTCCGGGGAAGGAAATATTCTAGACAATCTTTCCCTTACTTTTTACAGAGAAACTGATTCGAACCCGCAAACTTACACACCACGGCAAATAAGCTTACCGCTGAGCCAAGCCGGCCTTCATTAAAATTGAATAGTTGGAAAAAAAAAAAAAAAAAAACTAGAAACAAGAACAACTAGATAGAAGAAAAGGGAATAGGAATAGTTACCACTAGAAACTGAAGAACATGAAGAAGCATTCACATCAACCCCATCTTCGTTCCCATCATTTTTAGTTCCAGGAGAGTCTGAAAAGCAAGAGAAGAAGATCAACACACAAAGCAAAAAGTAAGAAAAGTTCTGGTTGATCACAAGATTAGTTAGATGCTTACACAAAAGAGAAAAAGTGAAAGAATCCCGAAGGAAAAGAGGTGCCAAGACATAGCAACATGAGAGAAAGCTGATGAGGAAGAGAAAAGACAACAACTTTGGCCTGGTTCTCTTGTAATAACCAGAGCCTGAGCAATCCAACACAAGATTCTGTGACTCTTCATCTTTTACAAACTCTGAAGCCTTTCTGGGTTGATGGTAGCGGTGATAGTGAACCATTTTAAGTTTCTTTGTCTAAAGTCACGATATTTGACACTTTTGACAATATCAGAATCAACAAGACAGAGAGGAAAAAAATGAAGGGGAAAAAAAAATTACAAATGAGTGCAGCCCAAGTGTTTCGTAAGATGTTTTGCTTGTTGTGAGAGAAAAAGGGTGTGAGGTTGTGGAAGAAAGTGCTTTGCTTTGAGATGATTTAACTTGTTATTTGATGGAAGAGTGAGAGAGAAAGGAAGGAAGAAGGAAGAGAAAGTGTGAAAAGGATGGTTTAAAAGAAGCGGTGTTTCATTTGGTTGGGGAACTCGGTTTTCTATGTTGTGGTTTCGCTGTTCCAGTCAACTACGTCAGCCGCGTGTTATCGAAGAATAGAATGTTTCCTAGTTATTGTTCAAAACTAGTGCTTTTTTATTAGGAGATTTTGTTTTTCATATAAGGAATTAAATACACTATTTAATACAAACTCTCTAAATTCTTCATTATTACATAAATGCTTATTTGAAAAATTTCTCTTATGTTATATTAGGGTGCTAAAGTCTGGTTTGTTGTTGTACAAGAGCTCGTTTAATATAAAAAAAGAATAAATACCCTTTTTAGTCCCTGGCAATATCGACGAATGCCTTTTCAGTCCCTAGCAATAAAAAAGGGACAAATTGGTCCCTCAAATAACAAAAAAGGGACCATGTTGGTCCTTCTGTTAACTCCACCGTAACGGCCCATCTAACGGTGCCCATGTGGCACGTTAGTGTGCTGACGCGGCTTGGACGTCTGCCAACATGGAAGAAGAGACGACGGCGTTTTGTTGCAAATGGGTTGACAGCTTTCCAAATTTGCAAACGACATCGTTTCTTGCGATGAGAATGAACCTTGAAGATGAAATTCGCCCAAAATGCTCAATCGAACCCTAAACACCAAAATTCCCAAATTGATGAAATGAACCCTAAACAGAAATAATCCCCCAAATTCTTCGGACGTTACCCCAATGTATTTTCCTTCAATGAATTGTAATGAGTACTCAGTACTCTTGTTTTCCTAATTAATGAAGAAGGATGTATTATATGGCATATTCTGTGTTGGTTGGAATCTGTCTGCATCATACATTTCTGCATACTTAGGCATGAAATGAAGGATGAACCCAAACATCTTCCTCTGATGAACCCAAAAAGGTTATTGGCCTTCATCTGATGAACCCAAACCTCTTCCTCCAAAATTGAAAAGGCCAATTGGGCGTCCCAAGAAACACAGGAAGAATGACCCAACTGAAGAGCAAGGGCGCAGTACAAAGAAAGTGAAAAGGACATATCCATATAATGTGACAAGGACTGCATATAATGTGACTGATTTTATTTTTTTTGTAAATTGTGGCCATTATGTTTTTGGAGGCCTTACTTTTGTCAATTTTTTTTTTCTGAACTCTGGCCATATTGTATTTAGAGGCTTTACTTTTGATTCCTGACAGTTGGCTTTATTTTGTAATGCATTACTAGACATCCATGTCTTGAAATTTAATGAAACTCAAATCATGTTCCAGCTATTATGTGTCAGTATTGCTTAGTGTCTTCTGGTATGATGTAGTTCTTGGACATCCATGTGTTCTGGTTTTGCAAATTTGACAGCATTGCTTATTTCTGATGTAATGCACTTCTGTTTTGTAAACTTGGACTGCATATAAAAGCAATCAAGTCATGTGCCTATTTTTCTCTGTTTAGGGACTAATAAAGGCCCCGTGCTTTTTGTCAGTGACCAAAAAGGTCACAGTGTAGTATCATAATCCAGCTAGTATGTTAGTGGATGATTCATGAATGTTTGCGTTCACCATTTTTTATGTTTTTAAACTGACATATCTATTTTTACTTCATGGACATCCATGTCTGACTTCTGTTTTAACAAATTGGACAACACTCCTGTTCTGTACATTCTGCACATCTGTTTTGCAAACTTGGAATGCATAGAAAAGCAATGAAGTCATGTGCCTATTTTTTCCTTGTTAGGGACCAATTAGGGCCCTATGATTTTTTCCAGGGACCAAAAAGGTCCTCGTGCAAATTGTCAGGGACCAAAATGGCCCTCTTGTTTTGGCATGATTGACAAAACTAATGTCCAACATGGAACTTCTGTAACAACAATATCTTGTTTTAGGCATCTGTATCTGTACATTCTGGTTTGTGATACCATGCAGCAATGTGACACATTCATTCCATGCCTAAGTATGCAATATTCCAAACTTAAACAAAAATAACATTGAGATGGCATTGAATACACAGAATACTGACACAGAATACAACCAATGCAGCAATCTGACACATTTGTTCCATGCTTAAGTATGCAGAAATGTATGATGCAGACGGATTCCAGCCAACATAAAATAGGCCATATAATACATCCTTATTCATTAATTAGGAAAACAAGAGTACTGAGTACTCATTACAATTCATTGAAGGAAAAATACATTGGGGTAACGTCCGGAGAATTTGGGGGGTTATTTCTGTTTAGGGTTCATTTCATCAATTTGGGGGATTTTGGTGTTTAGGGTTCGATTGAGCATTTTGGGCGAATTTCATCTTCAGGGTTCATTCTCACTGCAAGAAACGACGTCGTTTGCAAATTTGGAAAGTTGTCAACCCATTTGCAACAAAACGTCGTCGTCTCTTCTTCCACGTTGGCAGATGTCCAAGCCGCGTCAGCACACTAACGTGCCACATGGGCACCGTTAGATGGGCCGTTACTGTAGAGTTAACAGAAGGATCAACGTGGCCCTTTTTTTGTTATTTCTGGGACCAATTTATCCCTTTTTTATTGCTAGGGACTGAAAGGGACTTCGTGAATATTGTCAGGGACTAAAAAGGGTATTTACTCTAAAAAAAATTGATTTTGGTTCAAAAATTTTAGACCCTATGAGGTTGGCATGATATATAACTTTTATTTTTATTTTATATTCTTAACTTCTCGTAATGACCTGCTCCTCAATTTATTTCACTCTATTTTATCGGTTAAATAAATGTTTTGAATGATTTTTCTATATTATCTCGTTTGGATATATATTGAATTTATGTATCTTTATAAAATTATTAATGTTATTGATCGTATATGTTGTTTGGATAAATTTTTATTATCTTATTTTTTAATAGATTAAACTAGGCTTTTATTTTTTTAAATAAGTTAGGCTATATGTTAATAATTACATTCACAGCAAGTAACACGTTAGGTTAGGTCATCCTGGCACATTTAAATACAAACTTAGACAGACTTCTAAGACCAAAGTGCTGCCGGGTTGGATCCATTAACACCCCTAGTTATATAAGGAAAAAATTATCTCATGCATTTACAAATTAAAGATGGAGCCCTTTTTTTTGCGTCTCTATTATTTTGGAGATCATCTTCTGTATATCTGTCATTTAACAAGTGATATTTGATAATAAAAAAAATATTTCTCTCTCTTTTATACAAACATGACAATTATTTCTCATTTTTTATTCGATAGATGCACTGAGTAAATGGTACCGGAGTAGTACATATATATTTCCTTTATTTTGTCTCTTCTCTCTCCTAATTTGTGAATATGTAAGAAAATTTTTCTTCAATTAATATTTCTTTTTCCTTTTTTTCTTTTTCTTTTTCGGTAGAAAGAGTAATATTTCCTTTATTTATACTGAGTTAATGTTTCGTTTCGTTTCTGGAATCTGGTTGGCTCTCCCATCTTACGAGATGCAGAGGGATAAAAATACTTTTTTTTTAAATAAATTCACAGGTATCCTCCGGCCGTAACCGAAAATTACTCTCCAGCACTGTCGGACCCTTTCGGGACGGCTCTCCCAAATCTTTTTTTGCCATTCTCTTGGCTCGAACTTGAGACCTCTGGTTAAGGGGTCAGGCGCCTTATCACCTGTGCCAAAGGAGTTTAGTAAAGGGATAAAAATATTATTCTTGTTCCAAACTTCCAATTACACAATTTTATTTTAGTTTTTAAATTTCATGACATTAATTTATGCTTTGGAGCTAGTTGGGTCCTACAAATACTCATCTACACTTATTTTCATAATCCGAACGGTAAAAAAAATCTGCATATATATCAAAGCAATCTCAAATTAAATATGAGACTAATCACAAATAAGGGGTGTTGCAAGTTGTAAATATTCAATTCTTGGCCCTAATTTTTTTTAAAAGGATGACCTAACTATAATATTTCATAATTGAAAAACTAGTCTATCACAAATCACCCGAAAAATACAGAAATAATTTTAAAACATTAGAATAAAAAATAGAGTAAAGTCTTTTTTGGATCCTTAATAAAAAATATGATCCTCACTTTAGTCCCTTATAAAAATAATTAGTAGTCTGGTCCCTATAAAATGTAAAGTGGACACATTTTACTCATTTTGAGGGATTAATGTGTGTCTTTGTTGAATTTATTAAGGACCACAATTTCAACTAAATGACTCAACTTTAAATTTCTTAATGACTTCGGGATTTTTTTTTTTTACAAATGACTAAAGTGGAAACCGTATTTTTTATTAGAGAACCATAAGAGGATTTACTTAATAAATAAATGTATTGAATTTTTTAAAAGTGAAAAAGTAGTTAATAATTTCATTTTTAAGTAATTAAAATCATCTAATGGAAATAATAAGTGTTATTTTCACGTTAATAAAACCTATTTTCTCTGATTATAAGTTTTAGTGCGTTGGAATATAGGAATTAGAGTTATCATGATTATATTTTTGTGATTGGCTCTTCATCTTCTTCTTCTTTCTTTTTTCTTTTTTACAATTTTTTTTATAGAGTGCTCAAATTTATTAGATATTGAATATATTGAAATCGGCTTCTCTCATTAATAACATGTCCTTCTGTCTTTGTTGTTCATTTTAGCATGATTTTAATTTTTCCTTTTTTTTTTAAGAAATTTTTCCTTTTTATTAAACCTCTTTTTATTATTTTCCTTTTGGTTTTTTTTTTTTTGGTACATATCCTTTTTGGTTATTTTTATCTTGATGGTTTTGCAATAATAGCGAGTTTCATATCTACTATGGAATAAAACGAAGAGAATGGATGTTCTCCCTATCAAAAATGTTTATTACCAATTTACTACCTATCTAATTACCTTTAAATTAACATTTTCTCTCTCTTAAATTCTTTTTTAACATTCTCTCTCTTTGATCCAATGGTGATGTGATGGGTAGTAAATTAGTAGTGAGATTCTTTGGTAGTTAGAATATCTTCACTCTACAACTAATACTCTTCAAGTTCTAATGCTTTTCTATTGATTTTCGTTGTGAAAACACTTAATCATGATAATTTTGGAGAATAAACAAAGTTACAAATAATTAATTATTTTAAAATGTAAATTATATTTGCTTCTTTCTTTATTTTGACATTAGTATCTTATTCAATTTATAACTTTTGTTAAATTTCGATTTGATCAAATTTCTTTTTTTTATAAAAAGTAAAAAATATTTCCTTCAAAGATAAGAAAAGAAAAATAATAGTTAAAAAAAGGATAAAATAATAGGAAGATGAAAGTTAGGACCGTCACCAGAAAGAGCAGAGTTTAGGATGGTAGCAAGTAGCAACAATTAGGCAACTAAAATGGGAATAGGATTGTTTCAAAAACCATCATCCGCCAGCGATAATGACTCAACTCCTAAACAATTGATTACAAATCCACCAGTATATGGTAAGTAAACAGCTATTGAACCAGTGGCAATTAAATTAGCACATTAAATTAAGAAATAAAGAAAAGATGCTGCCAGAACAATTCCTGTTAACAGATTTAATAATAATAATAATATAAAAAAGACGGCTAATCAATATAGAAGAGAAACTCCACCAAATGAAAACATAATCTTAGGTTACAATAATATACAAATCCACTAAGTAAACCAGCGATTGAAGCAGGCAATTAATTTAGTAAATAAAATACAAAAATAAAGAAATAGTACATGTAAAACAGATTTTTAAAGATGCAAAAAGTGTTTATCATTTACTTTGAGATAAAGTTATCTCCAGCAATTTTAAAATAACATCATTTCCGAATTATAAGAATAAAAAATTATAACTCTGAAATAAATTATAATTACAAAAATACATTTTTCTAACCTCGAAATAACATCATTTTTAACTCATCGGAGAAAATTTATCTCCATTGGTTGGAGAAATATTTTTCTCTATTTTATATCATTAAAAGAATATTAATAAAGATAAGGGTTATTAACATTTTTTTTAGTGATAAAATTTTAGAAATTTATACTATTTTTAAGTTATTCTTATCTAATATTTAAATTGAGCAACTGCATATTTTTTAAAATATTAATAAATATAATTTTCAACTAATTAAGTTAAATGTTTAACTTTTACTTACACATTAAAAAAAATTATTTTAAAATATTTTTATTAAAAAAAATTTACTAAATTTTGTAGTTGTTTAGGGTTTATCATCTATCATGTAATATGACCTTATAAAATTTTTTACACACAATATTTTATGGGATCCGTAGAAAAAAAAACTTCGGCACGCAAAATGAATCTCTATAACATAACATAATCATTTTTTCTACGATATAACTCTTATACAACCCTAGTTTTTTATTCAGAAGTTTTTTGAAAGAAAAATAAAAGAAAATAACAAAATCACATGTGCTTTTATGGCCCTGGACTTAGGGAACCATGTGAACAGTTCAAACTTGAAAAGCTAAGCAAATGACGCGCTAATTCAGGTATCGAAGCCCGCGCTTGCGTTGAATCGCAGCCACTGCGACACTATCGTATCATCCGTGTCCTTTCCTTTCGTAATTGCATTATGTCGCAAAATTTACGCTTTTGAATATCCAAAATTTCCGGAATTGTTTTGATTTTAAAAATTTTAATTTTTAAAGTGATTAATTAAGTTAATAAATTATTTATTATATGTTAGAAAATTGTATTTTCTATATTATCATGGACCGCATATTTAATTATTAATTATATCATGTTATTTAATCTTTGAACAAATTAAATAATCTCTTAAAAAATTCAATTAAATTTCAGAATGAATACTGGTTAAATGAGTGGATAGTGAATACCAATATTGTCCCAACATAATATAGGGCTTTGGTTTTGTCATTTTACATGATTATTATTTTTTTCCTATAAAGAAAACGACAAACTAGATAATAATAAAGAAAGTGAAAGATGCACTCTGTTCAAAGATTTTGTGTTGTCTAAAATGGTTGCATGATAACAATTTCTTTCCTATAACATGATTTTTATTTATCCCTATAATATAATATAGGATTTTATAAGAGTTATGTTATAGAAAAAGTGATTATGTTATTTTATAGAGATTCATTTTGCGTGCCAGAATTATTATTTTTTGCTGCGTGTCCCACAAAATATTGTGTGTAGGAAATTTTTTGTGATTATGTTAAATGATAGATGATAAACCCTATAATATATCATGTTAGACAGTTTTCCCTCATCAATAAATAACTTTCACATAAGAATTTATACTTTGTGATTTGATTGAGGAAAATTATCAATCTCAAAAATTCAAAGGCATCAAAAAATAACAATTATTGCGATAAAATCATGTACATTTTAATTCCTTTGGTTTTCTCGACTATTCAATATTATGTATCCAGAGTTTGCGATGATAGTTGCCATCATGGAATATTAGGGAGAATCCCAATAGCATCAACTCTTTATACACTTTTTTTTGTTAGCTTAGCAACTCTTTGTACATTATTATTGACTTCTTTAAATTAAAAATCTAATTATAGTGCGTATCTAATTTTCCCTTAAAAATTATGTCCTAAAACCTTTTTATTGAATTTATAATTGTATTTCTTTTAAGGCTCTTTAGAATTCAATGGGTTGATTGTAATTCGAACAATGCTCAAAACCTATTTAAATAGAGGAATATATTATTATATGTACGTGTGCTTGACCTGAGTAAATTTTCCATTCAAAGACAAATTCCTGTTATTAAAAAAGAAAAAAAGGCAAATAAATCATGAATGTGAAGCATTTTGGATAATACGTGCAAGAAGTGACTGATTTATCTGATATGGTGGTGGGTCTGAAAACCGTGGAAGTTAAAACCCACTTCTTATTTACCACTCGTTAGATTATTGCCGTATTTAAACTTTAAAGTTTACGTGGACTATGAAAAATTTGTTAATACTATCTTGCAGAAGATAGTGGGTCATATATAAAATTATTGTGAGATTTTAACCCGTGTATGAAACCAGATATAGTAATTAATGTAAAAACAAAGTGCAATAAAAAGAAGGGAGAAATATTTATCCTTTTAAATGATACAATTTATATCATTTCACTCTCACAAAGAAGTGAGACCCACACCTTTATTTTTTTTGTCAACTCTCTCTCCTCCTTTATCTATATTTTTCTCTCTCTCAAAATGACACAACCTTATATCCTTTAAAATGATACACACTTTACCTTAAAAAGAAAAGGAGTAGACTGATAGAAAGCATATACGAATCAGAGATAAGTATGCAGAAAATGGAAGAATCTGATACCAACAAAATTACCTCTTAATATAATTTGTTGCCCCAATGATGTTGAAGCAATGTTATTAAAATCAAGATTTTAAGTAAGATCGGAAAGAGATTAAAAAATCGTAAAACTTAAAATCGTAATGTAAAAAAATTGAAAAAAATCGTAAAAATATAAAAATGTTTGTAATATTGATAAAATCATTTTGACAAAAAAATCATAAAAATATAAAATCATAGTAATAAATCGAGATGTTTGATAAGGAATTACCTCCCAGACTATAATGATTATACGTCTTCAAAGTGTGATGACGCTGAAATTCTGAAGCCCAACGAACACAACTGACTCTCAGGGAGAATTGCACTTTTCCTAAACCTAAGACATTATGTGTATGGATGCATGATAACTTAGAAAATTAACGATTATAATTTTTAATTAAGAAAGTTAAAATTATTAATTTGTTGAATTCCGATATAATATTTATTATTTTGTTAAAAAATATTGGACTTTACAATTTTAATATATTACCTAATATAATACACATTGAATAATCTAAATTAAAATATAATTTTCTATTGGGGGATTATCTCTTCTTGTCAAATGATAAGAGAATCTTTTCAAAAAGATAAAGTCAAAAATAAACTTGAATATAATAATCGCATCTTATAATGTTCTTTGTAAGTTTATCAAAAATAAAATAAAATAAATGAATCATTATCCCCTCCGGTAAGAGGAAATATTTAATATGCTCATATCACTGAATCTTTTGGTGCTCCCTCTTATAACATTAATTTTATCGTTCCTTTTTTATTCCTATTATTTTCCCACTTTTTTCATTTTACCCTCTTATTTACATTAAAGGATTACCTAAAAATGGTGGTCCCGGTTCACTTCAAATATCCTCCTACCAGATCGCCTGATTCCTGTTTGGGGAAATATTTAATATGGTGAAGATCACTGAATCTTTCGGTGCTCCCTCACATCATTAATTTTTTCTTTTTCTTTATATCTTTTTTTTTTTTAATTTCACCCTCCTATTTATATTAAGGGACCACCTAAACAAATGGTGGTGCAATTCACAATAGATAATCTCCCTGTTCGGTAACAAACAAATTTCTGTGCCCATTCGCATATGGGATGTGACGAATGAACCGCTTTATTTTACGCGGCTGGCGTGAGCAGCAAATTAATATTTGTATTTTTTATTTTTATTTTATTTTTATTCGTTTAAAATTGAAGGTAAGTCAGCTCCATAATTATCTTCTGGAATTTCTCTTTTCTCTAAACTTATAGAAAGTATTATGTTAATTATTCAACTACTTATTTACAGCCCATCTAATATTTTGTTGCGAGAAAATTGTGTACACCAAAATACAAGAAGAAGATAAAATTTCTAACAATTTTAAAATTAAATTATTTTGAAAATTGAGAAAATTAATAAAAGTTGAGAAAATTAAATCATATAATAAATGAACAAACAAAATTCCTATAATATATTTAAAATGACGTATTTTTAAAATTGCTGAAGATAATTTCATTTCATATGACAAGAGAAATAATTTCTTTAAAAAAATCCACCTAAAAAATAAAAATAACAAAATATATCTCAAGTGCAAGCCTCAAAACATGCTGAATATAATGAAAAAATAAACAGCAAAAAAAAAATATAAGCACATAAAAATGGAATTCAAAGAGCCGCCACCAGAAAAAGTTCGAGAGTCAATAAAATAACGTCACCAGAAAAGCAGTGGTAGCAACAACTGGCCAACTGAGAAATTATTCGAGAAATTGGGAATATTAGCGTAAGTATTGTTTCCAAAACTGCCATCTACCACAGCGATAATGACTCAGAACTCTCTAAACAAATGCTTATAAAACTCTCTAAACTTGTAATTGAAGCAGTGGCAATTAAATTAGCAAATAAAATAAGGAAATAATGAAAGAGGCTGCAACAACAATGCCTGAAAACATATTTTTACAAAATTATATAAAGAATGACGGCTAATCAACATTAAATAAAATTTCCACCAACTGATAATTGTCTTTTTATTTATTTATTTCCAATCTATTTATTATTTATTTGATTAATCTTATTCGAACTATGTTTGTTTGATTCGCATACAAGATGGATCACTTTAAAATAACTATTGATTTCAGTGATAAAAAATTTATTTTCCTTCTTACCAAAAAAATAATAATTTATTTTCCTTAGTTAAAAATAATTTTGAGAGAACCACTCATTTAAGTATCCGTGCCAATGGGGTAAAATCTTAAATTACAATTTAGGGTGTAGTGATTGTTTTAAAAGATACAATTTGTGTCATTTTAATATCTTATATAAGATATAGTTATAATATGAAAAATTATTTTATTTTTTTCACTTTACTTATCAGCCGTTTGATTGGAGTGAAAAAAAATAACTTTTTATATTACATTATATCTTAACAATACGACATAAAATAAATACATTAAAAAAATTACACATATTTTCCTACCATTTATAATTATTACAAATCCACTACTATAGCGTGCATAGACCAACTAGGTGACAAAGAAAGCAATCACAACTAAATTAGCAAATGAAATAAAGAAATAAAGAAAGAGGAAGCAAAAACAATGGGACACTGACCAAAGCGTCACGTTTGGACAAAAAAATTATCAATTGATTTTAAAAAAATAATATGTAAAGGAAATGGCGGCTAGTTAATATAGAATAAATTAAATTAACAAATATAAGGAAGAAATAAAGAAAGAGGCTGCAAGAAAAATGCAGGTAAACACATTTAAAAAAAAGCAATATACAAAGAAAATGGCGGTTAATTAATCTAGAAGTAAAACTCCGCTTTGAAAATATATATATATATATATATATATATATATATATATAAGTTATATCTATGAATTATTTTATTTATAAATTATACTATATACTATGAGAATATATATTTAAATGATCGATTTGTAAATTCTCACAGATTAATAAGTAAGTTTAAATTTAGAAACGGTAGGATGGAATTATGAGGCAGGAATAATACTAAAATAAAATCCATTAAATAATTTAGTTTTTTTGAATATTAAAAGATGATTTGTTTTTTATTTTAAGGTTTGATTGGAGAGGAATGTTATACTTACAACCTTTTTTCTTACAACGTCTTACAATCATATCTTATCACCGTTGATTTCCATCAATCAACGGTTATCATATTTTATGAATTAATAATTGATTAATGAGTTTGATTTTAGAAAATGATAACCATTGATTGGCGAAAATCAACGGTAATAAGATATGGTCGTAAGTGATTCTTAAAAAAAATTGTAACTATATACGTCATCTTGATTGAATATCACATAATTTAGATAGACTTTAAAAAAAATCTTAACTGTCACAATGAAATACCATATAATTTTTTTATATTCGTTTAAAATTCTAATTAAATATCAATAAATTTTTTATCAGAAAACAATACCCATAAGTATTTTTTTTTAAATAAATCATATATAACATTATCACATTATGATCTTATCTTCTTTTAAATTTTTCTTTTATATATATATATATATATATTGGGAAAAAAGTTTCCGATGTTACTTTAGATAATTTTGTCTAATGTTTATCGAAACGACGTCATTTTGGAGTTGAAAAATTAAAAATTTGGAATGATAAAGATCATTATAACCCTGAAATAAATTAAAATTACAAAAACATCATGATTTCCGTCCCGAAATGACGTCGTTTCGATGAACTTTAGATAAAGTTATCTAAAGTAACTTTAGAAAAAACAAACCCATATATATATATATATATATATATATAGGGTTTTATTAATCTTATGTTAAAGGAGATAAGTTATCTCATGTCATAGAGATAAACTTGTGGGTCCCATCATCTGAAAAATAAAAAGAAAAGAAAAGAAAAAGGTGGCACAGTTATCGAAGGGTGTGTAGGAGAGCATTTTACCATATGTGACATGAGAATAGTATTTCCCATATATATATATTAATCTTAACTAACATCAAAATTAATATAAACATAATGTTACTTAAGAAAAGAAAAGTACACCAAACAAAGACAAGAGAATCATAATGCCAAACCGAACTACACATGCATGTATGTTATCCACAATAAATAGCAAAAAAAATGTTTATCCTTTTAAATTACATAATTTATATACTTTCACTCTCATAAAGAGGTGGGACCCATACCTTTATTTTTTTTTGTTAATTCTCTCTTCTCCTTTATCTATCTATTTATCTCTCTTAAAATAACACAATTTTACATCTTTTAAAATGACACACACTCTCTGTCCATAGATATAATACTAACTAAAATGAGAAGAGAACCATATAATAGTGTCTGGTCTGCCAAACAGCATCCATAACACAAAAACCAGAGGCGATGATGGCGGCGTCCTTTCGCCCACTTTTCTTCATCTCATTGTTTTGATTTCTGGACCCTTTATGTTTGCAACAGCAATGTGAATTTTTTATAAAAAAAAAAAAAACAATTTTTCGATGTGAATACAACACAAGAGATTAATCTCACGTAACATTAAGAGTATGATTTTCCATTTTTTGTTTATTTATCATAGCATTTCTTTTTAAATTAATTTTTAGGTAAGTCAGTACTATATATTTATTTTACAATAATAACAATAATGCGTGTATATATATGTGAAAGGCTTTGATTATGACAAATTATACATTAACTGGTTCTTCACCAAACCTTATTAATTAGTTGTTTAATTTTGAGGAATTCTGCTTTGGTGTAATGGGTAGCATAAATGGAAAATGCATCTCATTTTAGGTGTAATTTGTGAAGATTTCTTTTTGGTATTCACAACAAATTATCAATGACTAGGATAAGTGGGAAAGGCATCTCATGGTTGAAACTTGAAAGAGCTTTAAAATTTGTGTTTCTTCCTACTTAGGCAACAATTTCCACTGCCAATTTTAAAATGTTTTGTATGAACGAAATATATAAAGCCTCCCAATTTGCATTGGTAATTCCTCATTATGGAATGGGACTAAATTTTTTAAAATTACAAAAGAAAAAAAATTTGTTTGTTATATGTGTGTTTATTTCCCTAAAACATGATTTTTCTTCAAAGTCCTTCTATATTTATATTTTAGTCGTCCAAAATTAATTTTTTTTATAAATCAGCACTTGTTTAGATACCTCTGCAATTAGTCATCCTTGTTCATGAAATACACAATTATTACGAGTGAAAACATAGGTCAACTTTGTTCCTCAGTTACATAACCTCTTTGCGTTTCTGTTTGTTTAATTTGCTGAGAGCAGAAGACACATTTTTTTTTTTTTTGATACAATAGTTACATTGAAATTTGAATCTATAAACTCATAAAGACTACTTAAATCCCTCGTTACTAGACCAATAATAGTGGCTTAAGAAGGGGAGAATGACCAAAGTGACACGTTTTGACAAAAAAATTATCAAACTGCCACGCCAACAGTAAATTTTGTCAAAATGCCACGCGGCATAATTCGCTACACAGTGTAGCAAATTATGCATGCAAGTAATTCGTTACACAGTGTAACGAAATATGCCACGTCAGAACCAAAAATGCCACATGTCAAATTTTGACATTTTGGCATAATTCGCTACCTTAGGTAGCGAATTTCTGAAAATCTGACACGTGGCATTTTTGGTTCTGACGTGGCATATTTCGCTACACTGTATAGCGAATTACTTGCATGCATAATTCGCTACACTCTGTAGCGAATTATGCCGCGTGACATTTTAGCAAAATTTACTGTTGGCGTGGCAGTCTGGTAAATTTTTTGTCCAAACGTGATAAAATGGTCACTTTTCCCTTAAGAAGACACAATCTTTCTTCATTATTTGCATTTTAAGTGTACAACATTCCAAAATGGGCTTGATCCAAGACCTTGCCGATACCCTTTAAATAACGTAAGTCCTTATATTGGAGGAAGATGATGAGTGGAGTTTCCTTGTTTTTCATGATAAGTTGAGTAACGCAATGCACATAGGCTTCCAATAGCCCCAATCATATGAACTATCCATTTTTTTTTTCATAAGAGAAAAATATTTCTATTTACAACGGCTGATTAACCATCAGACAACTCGTATATTAAAGTATAATTGTTATTTTCACCAACAAAAAAAAAAGTATAATTGTTATAAGATTGATGAGGTGAGTGCCAGTTCTCTTCTTTCTTTCTTTTTTTTTCTTTTTTTTTTGGTATAACTCAGAGGTAGTTCTCTTCTTTTAATATATGTTACAAAATCATCAAACTTTATTCATAACCATTTATTTCTACTTTTCTAGACCAATCCTGTTAAGTACTGCTATTTAACCAGAAGACTTAAATCTTAGAAGGAACTTTGAATTCTTAATGGGTTGATAAATGATGAACCCTTGAAGGTTAGGAATGTGAGTAAAAGCCGCCACATAAATTGTAAATCAAACAACTCATCTAAAAACTTAAGCTATTCAGTGATGAACCTTCAATTGTTTTATATTATATCTCTCTAATATAAATAAATAACTTTTGAAACTAACAAATTAACAAGAAAAATTATGGCACCACATATTCCAGAATCCAGAAGATAAAGATGCATTTTGAAAATGCTAAAATAGAAAGCATGTTCTCTTTCAAACTTATGTGGAGAAGCAGCTGTTAAACTGTGTAGCACACGAAGCATGGTACACAAATTCACAACATAAGCATATATCATCATTTCATTTACTGTAAAATTTTGATGCGGGTTAATAGACTCAAATTTACATACTCCAAAGTCTGTAGCTGCCAAAATAGTTCACCACATCAAACAAGCACCAAACTCTTCTTCTTCTTCGTCAAGCACTTGTAAATCATTGAGAAAGTAGCTCACAATCACATGCATCAGTTGGTCAATGAAAAGTGTCAGGTGGAAACCCTTGGTTGCTTGCATGCATGCTCTGGTAAAAGACTATCAGATGCAGCTCTTTTTGGTTTCAACTGCAATGAAAATGGCCATGTGCAGCTGTTAGATCCCTGCACCCTGATGGGTAGGTATAGGTATGTGCACAAGCATGTGCTTATCTACCTGCACCAAAATATAAGAGCTTTAACTTTCAAGACTAACCTTCTCCTCTGCATGCTGATATATGTGTCTTAGCAGGATATTTTTGGCTTCGGTACTTATCACTGTCAGAAGAATTTTTGACAGGTTAGCAAACTCTCAAATACAAAACACCGGTGAATCTACCAACAACAAAAAAAAAAGTTAGCATGATCTTGAATCAGGATCTTTTGGCTTAACTTTATCCGAGTTTTGCCGGGGGAGCAACTCCCTTTTTCACCTTGAATTGGTCAAAAAACGCGGAATTTCTTACTTTTCGTGGAGGATTAGATCCCATAACTGGCGGTCTATAGTTGACCGATATTCATGTTATTTTTTTTTTTCTTATCAAGGAATAAATTGCTTGACTTGTATGACTTAGATGTTTCTGTGCTGACAAATAACCAACCCGCAATGAATAGGGAGGGTATAGTAATGCTATGAATAATCCAGTATCGAATACCGGTAATAATATCAGCAAATGTGGAATGTACATCTATGTCAAAATAAAAAGTGCAACCAAGAATAATCATGTTTCCTCATCTTTTAGTTTTTACCTTTCCTATATAAGCCAATTTTTTTTATTTTTTTATTTTGTAGTAAACAAACTTAATTTTTTTAAGTAATGCCATGGAACTATGGTAAAACTGCTTCTTTGTGATTGAAAGATTTAATGTATGCACTTTGGATCCTCCTCCAAAAACATGATTAAGGGGAAAATCCGAAGGGAATATACATATTTTTCAAAGGGAATATACATATTTTTCAAAGGGACTATCAATCAACTAAAGACAGCAAAGTATAACTAGGGAAGTCAGTAGAAGGAAGTTCTTTTCACTACCTTGATCAGGTGATGGAAGGGTCCTGCTGTGAGTAGGATGGTAAGTGGCTGGTGTCATTTTCTACACTCAAACAGAAATTTCATCTTATTTAAAGCAAATAAAATATATGATTAGGTGATCAATAATATGCATTTGAATGAAACAAGTAGCAACTTGCATAAAAAACAAGAGTTGGCCCAAAATAGCTCATTTAAAAAATAGCAAATTTCAATTTCCAAAAGATACACACTGCTCTGCAACTTGGTAAAGAAAAACAGTGACCCATTTAAGTATCTTTATCTTGGAAATCATATCTGTCATATTTGGGCTACCTTATCAAATGCAATTGATTAGAGAAACATCCTCCCCACTGATAACATTGTTAATAAAAAAAGCAAGAACTATGTATGTATCATGTAATCGTACATATATCCTTCAGTAAAGGTATCAAAATGAATCCAATGAACTTCATTTTCAACAGCTAACAACTCATTTCATGGGTAATATGTCTTTTGCTTGAAATTCAGATTAAAATAGTTTATGGAACACATTAAGCAATTATATATAAAGGACAAGTACAATTATATACATCAGAAGGTAAATTTTTTGAAAACAAATAAATTTATATCAGGGTATCATGGAAACAAGTATGGCTGAAAGCCAAAAAGAAACTTTTATACTATAAAGGAAAAATTAAATATAATTCCAGTTTTTCAACTAATTAGAAATAAGAGTAAAACTCTTATGTTACTGAAGAATTTATTATTGCTCCAATATTGGGCAAGAAAGCCAAATTTTACAGTATTATATTTAGAGACAAAAATCAGAAGAAACAAAAGTATAGAAAATCATCCCATGCTTGAAAAGTTTCAAACTTACAATTACTTCATGGTTATTTTGACAAAGTAGCAAAAATATAAAGAAAAAATAAGAAGATAAATTAGTAATGTTATTGCGAAACAACAATGCCAAAGAGTTCAACCTCAGGCCAACAACAAATTGCAAATCACTGTTAGTCTGTTACAAATTATAATTATCCAAGTCGAAATAACAATCAGAATGTCAAGAGATAATCCTCCATGTGATAAAACAAAAACCTAAAGATTGCAAATATAAATTCTTTTGTTTACAACAACTACACCAAGTACCACCAACTTAAAAATTTCAGAAATATTCTCAAAATTGAATGGTGGGATTCAAATATGCAAGTGTGTTCAACAAGAAGGTCTTATCTTGATGGTTAACAACCAAATTTTGTACTAAAGGGAGAAGGGGGATGAAAGAAAAACAAAAAGGCAATTCTCTTTTCACTAAACTTTCAATCACAATAGTGTTGGAAATCGACTGCACACAAATCGAAAATGAAAAAGAAAAAGAGAAAGAGAATAGACATAGCGATTTACCCTGGTTCACCCCAGTTGCCTTTCTGCTGACCCCGACAACTAGGGTCATCATCAATATACGAATTATAAGTCATACCCAACAAATAGATGGTATACACAATCATATTTTTCAATAAGTGATAAAGTTTGAATACTTGAATGAGTTCCACAAGGATTATCAAATACTTAAGGTTTAATTTAATTTGAAGGAAAAAAAAAAAAAAAAACAACTTACATAAGAACTAGAAGGATCCGAAGGTCGAATCTGACTGAAGTTGTGAGGGTTGTACGATGGCCAATTACCAAGCACAGACTCCATAAAGTGCTGGCTGTTGCTCCAAATTTCAGAGAGTCAGACAATATAAGAGCTTCAGAAAAGAGGAAGATAAAAGATGAAGACTATACACACAGCACACCACTCTAGAAGCAGCTTTTGCAAGTAGTGTAATGAACTTCACAATCACATGTGTGCACACATTATATAGTACACCACTTTTTCTTGTCATAATAAGTCCAAACTCCTAACCCAATTCTTCATTCCCACTTATTGTATATATAACCTGAATTAGTGAATTTCATCAACAAAAAAGAGAGAGGAGAAAATCCCAAAAAATTAGAGAGAGATTGAATCCCAGAAATAAGTGACTTCTCATCTCTAATTCTCTATCCTTCCAATGTATGAAAGTTCACAAATTTCTGAACAATCACATTATCAATAAAGATTATAAGGCTCTAATATGGCAACATGAAAATAAAATAAAATAATGAAAACCCATTATTGGCTCAATTGAATAAAAAGAGAATACGAAAGTGTTTGAGGCCAACAACCTGGTACTGGAAAATCCAATAAGATATTGAATCGTTTGAAATGATCAAAGTCCAAACACAGGACACATATGTAGTTCTCAAATCATCGGCACCAATGATTTCAGATCTCTCTGGAATGCCCTCAGCATAAAAAGATGAAAATCCCAGCCAACCACTACCAAACTAGTGACTATTACAGAGTCCAAAGCAAAACTTGACCATCCACCCTAAAGACTAAAATATCCCTTGCAGTTGCAATTATACCAAAGACATGCTATGTCTGTCAAAGGGGGCGTTTTTTATAAGAGAATTTTTTTATTTTTTTTAACCAGAAATCTTGAATATTGGGAATATGGTAAGAATATTTGTTTTCCGAAAAAATTGTTTGGTCTCTCAAAATATTATCGAGAATTTTGGCTAATTTTTTCTGAATGTATGTTTAGTTCATAATAAAATATTGCTCGGAATATGGGAGAATTTTACGAAAATAACCTTGTAAAGTAACTATGCAGCATGATTAGAAACCCACCTTATAACACTGCGCAAAAAAGGAAGGTTACAACTGTTTGAAATTTTTTGACAAGAAATCCTTGCATCTGGTATTCCAAAAATATGATTTTTGACTGTTCCATCATTCATCTTTAGCTTTACCTTTCCACGCCCCACAATGGCATGAGTCATGTCATCTCCCATTTTGACAGTTATGCCAAAATATGATTCATAGGTGCTGAATCACTCCCTATGAGGTGTCATATGGAACGATGCTCTAGTGTCAATGATCTAGTCTTTGCAGTCGCTATATGATTGTCGAACGCCATGTCCAGGTCTCCTGCACTATCTCTATCATCCTTCTTTGTACCAGAACTAGAAGATGGTGTATCATCCTGCTTCTTAGGAGGACCTACGTTTTTATTTCTGCAATTTCTCCTCGGATGTCCAACCTGTTTGCACCTCCAGTACCTTACTTCAGATTTATCACGGTACTTTGACCGTTCTCTCGATCTTCCTCTATGACCAGACTTTGATTTGTCATAATTCCTCCCTCTAACAACTAGAGCATCATTGTTGGTACATTCACAACCTACCCTTCTTATCTCCTCGGACAATAAGGCAGCAACAACCGTCTCGAATGACAGTTTATTAACGCCAGTATCAATTGAGACAATGATGTGCTCCCAAGAGTTGGGCCGTGAACACAACAAGGTACAAGCTTTATCTTCCTCGTCCAGATTTATATCTATAGATGAAAGTTGCACACACAAATAGTGTTAAATTCATTTAAATAAGCAGAAAAAGAATCACCTTCGCTCATCCGCAAATTATACAACTTCCTTCATAGGAACATCTTGTTCATGTTGGAGGTTATTAGGTCGAGGGAGAAGGGTTTAGAGATGCTTGAAGTATTACACCAAGAGACATCAAGTTTGGAATGCTCAACAGTGTTACCCCCGCTTAGGAAACCCTAGATATAATGCAAGCTATTGGGCTCCAGCCCATATGGACCCAAATAACCATGCTTTCACCTATTGGGCTTATATGTGAACATATTATTGGATTATATTATTAATATATCCAACAGTTCACGAGTGACTTGCTTTGATAGAGACTTCCCAGCTTTTCCTAGAGATCCTTCACGGTCTTCTCAGAAGTTATGTTCACTAGAACGTAATCTGTCAGGCATAACAAGATCAGGTTTCACGCTTTTCGATGGTCTCTAGTCCACTCCTTCAAATCATCCGACTCTTTCGACTAGCCTTCCTCCGACGTTCTGTCACCGTCAGTTTTTGTTGGTACTCGATGACTTCTCATCTTTGATCACGTACCACACGTCCCTGTCAATGAGTAAAGCCTCCACCTTCAATTTTCATAACTCAAACCCCTTTCCTTCGAATTTCTCAACCTCGATCCATGGTTGGCTAGTCGACATCCTTTCCGGATCAATTTTATAGTTTTCTCTACACCAAGAAAAAATCCCAAATCGCGAAATCCCATTATGCCATAGGAACCCCGGTCGCAAAACCAAACTCTAATACCAATTGTTGGAAATCAACACACACAAAAAAACACGATTCGCAAAACAGAAAAGCTGAAAAGGAAGACAGAATATTCACATGACGATTTACCTTGATTCACCCAATATAGGCTACACCTAGCTTATATGTCACCACTAGTTACAAGTTACTCGGTTTACAAGGAGAATATATAAATATATTAGAAAACTCGAATAACAGCTATTTATGGACTCAAGCCCAAACTACTAAGAATAAGGGATTACAAGGAACAGAACCCCAATTACCTTTCTGCTAATCCCAACAATAAAGGGCTCTCATCAGCACGTGAAGTATGAGTTGTACGCAACATTTAATGAAGATGGCAGAGTCTTATAATGAATCCACCATCACTGTATTGAAAAGGAAAGTCAGAAATTCAGAAGCATGAAATATGTAATAAGATATTACTTTTTTTTTAGAAAAAATATGTGTCATTTTAAATAGCACACCTTTCTTTTTCACAAAGAAGTAGGATTTATACTTTTAAAAAATTTTCCTCTCACTCTCTCTTTTATGATGTATATCTTTCTTCTATTTAAAATTACATAATTTTATATTCTTTAAAATGATATATATTTTTTCATTTTTTTATGCAAACAAATAATTTTTTATTTTTTTCTTACAATCAGCGCTAATGACAATAAGTGATGGAACATTTGGCAAATCACGATTAAGAAAGCATGCAAACGGAGTCGGAACCAACCAATTGCGGAAGGAGAGATATCACGGAAAATCTCAAATTTTTGTTTGTTTTGATAAGCCGCATGTATTTTTTCATGGAGGATACCCTATTCAAGTCAATAATATTTATATCAGGTGTTGCTATCACTTGTAATGAAGATTTTTTTTTAGAGAATTAATCCCATTATAATATGAATGTTCTTGATTTAATTAGGATTACTTCATCTTGAATGATAATTATTATTGATCCAAAAGAAAAAATAAAAATTTAACCTAAAGAAATTGATTCAATTGATAAATGTTCAAATCCCTGTGAAAATCTAAATTTCTTAATCCAATATCCGAACACTCTCTAATCCTCCCAACTCCACGAAAATCAGATGACTTTCCTAAACCAAAACCACTCACACACAAAACAACTCAACCCACTCTTTTTTCTTTATTATTAATTTTTTTTCACCCTCTTATTTTCAACACATCCATTCTATAAGGCTATAAATGCGAAAGAAAGACAATCAATGTTAAATATATACTCTCTCTCACACTAACCCCGTTGTTCAATTCTCTCTCTACCGTTTCATAAGAAAAAACACAAAACGACCCAGAAAGAAAGTAAGAAACTGAAAGAAAAAAAAAATCACACCCTCTAATTAATCTATAACAATAACTAACCATTAACAATTCCCTCTGTTCCTGAAACCCTAGAGAGAGAAAGAGAAAGAGAAAGGAACCATGTCTGATGCGTTCTGCTCCGATTGTAAGAGGCAGACGGAGGTGGTGCTCGATCACTCGGCGGGGGACATGGTGTGTTCGGAGTGCGGTCTCGTCTTGGAGTCGCACTCCATTGATGAGACCTCTGAGTGGCGAACCTTCGCCAACGAGTCCGGCGATAACGATCCCGTTCGTGTCGGGGGTCCTACCAACCCTCTCCTCACTGACGGTGGCCTCTCCACCGTCATCGCCAAGCCCAACGGCGCCTCCGGCGAGTTTCTCTCATCTTCCCTCGGCCGCTGGCAGAATCGCGGTTCCAATCCCGATCGCGGCTTGATCCTCGCCTTCAAGACCATCGCCACCATGTCCGATAGGTCAGCTAGGGTTTCATCATTTTATGCCTTCGAAATTAAACTCAGATTTTAAAATTAAATCCGGATTAGTTTGTTGATGTTATCTCTTGACATAGCCTGAAGGTTGATTTGGTTTTTTCCTGAAAGGAAAGAAAGTAGGAGAATGTCATAATGCAAAATTTTCAACGGTTTTTTTTTAAATTTTTTTTTAAGGGTGAAGGAATTACTTCGTTTTTGTTCATGAATCTAATTGGTTGTTTTAGTGTTGAAATAGTTTCAACATGATTAGCTACTCAAAATCATTTTAGGGATGTGATTTCTGGCTACTCAATGTTGGCAGAGATTAGCGAGGCTGGCCTGAGTACCGGGATCATCGCAACCCAATAATATAAATGCAGCTAAAGATATGAACCTAACATGGTCTTAATCTTAACCTATGTGATTGGTGGAGGAAAAGGAAATCAAAGCTATGTTTCAGGTTTCAGCATGTCTACATTGACATTCCAAATTGATCAATCTGTTTTTTTGCAATTATTTTAAAAAATTTAGCCTTGAACATTGTACTGTCTTTCCCTTCTCATAACATCTTTGGTTATTTTTTGTTCAATTTAACCAGTATGACATGGAAGTTATTCTTACACCGGTGTAAAAATAAGAAATCTTACACCAAATCTTGGGTTGATCTAATAGCTCATATATTTAATAAATCAGAATGGTTAGATATAATTAGGATCAACAACCAAAATTGAGAGTGTAATCTACAACAGTGTAAAATGATCCTGACCTATTATTAAAGCTAAATTCTCAAATTCCCCCCCCCCCCCCCCCCCCCCACAAAGATTTTCTTAGAAAATGTGACTATTTGTCTTTATTTTTTCTTGAATGAGACAACTGTTAAATTTGCTGACTTGGCTGATAAAATTTCAGGTTGGGACTCGTTGCTACCATCAAGGTATCACATGTTCTCGTTTGGATAGCTTTTTTCCTCCCATATTTTTTAAATCATTTGAGGACAAGTTTCACGAACTTGCATATATGTGTATGCACTGCATATGTGATCGTTGTGATTGACTGTAGGCATGGAAGCTCCAATTAAGTTTGCTATAATGATATTATCCTCCGCTTATTCTACCTTTTGTTAAATTGGATAGTATTGGGCAACAGGGCTGTTTGATAAGAGACTGTAATGCTTTTTATGCCCAAAAAAAGGAGAGATCGCAATCCTACATTTAGTGTGGTTTGGATCATTTGGCCTTTGAACTTTGAAAAATTTATTATGCATTGTGCAGAAGTGATGGCAGATAAAACATAAAAACTTTCTTTTGAAAATATATAAAATAGTTTCAAATTTGTCCCCAAAGCTGGTGAAACTTGTCTGGGCATGCTGTTTTAAACAATGATGTTCGTAAAGCAAGTAGTTACAAGCGATGACTAGATGCTAACTCACGGAGAGAAGGACTGGATAATGTTTCTTCACACCCTCCCGTTATGTGAAGCTTATAAGAACAATGTCAATATTCCTTGCATTGTGTCAATTGCACCTTGAAAAAATTATTTTAGTTTTGTTCTCTTATCTTCACCTTCAAATTTCATGAAAAGTTAGCATATTTTTAGTCCTCTTGACATTGTTTTGCAATTGATTTGAAGGATCGAGCTAATGAGATATACAAGAGGGTTGAAGATCAGAAGTCTAGTAGAGGAAGAAATCAGGACGCATTATTGGCTGCCTGCCTCTACATAGCTTGTCGACAAGAAGACAAGCCACGCACTGTGAA
This sequence comes from Gastrolobium villosum, assembly GCA_032173675.1. Taxonomy (NCBI): domain Eukaryota; kingdom Viridiplantae; phylum Streptophyta; class Magnoliopsida; order Fabales; family Fabaceae; genus Gastrolobium; species Gastrolobium villosum. The sequence continues at coordinate 918,735 of JAVKPL010003117.1, forward strand.
GGGTACGGCCTATGATTCTTCTAACATTTAGATGCTTTCCGGTTTATCTTTTCCTATATGAACGAGTTATTCTGAACCTATGAATTTCAAATAGAAATTTGCTCTGTTGCCAATGGAGCAACAAAGAAGGAAATTGGCAGAGCAAAAGAATACATAGTGAAACAACTGGGTTTGGAAAATGGTCAATCTGTGGAGATGGGAACAATACATGCTGGAGACTTTATGGTGAGTTTTCTTTATTGATCTGTACTTGTGTAGTTTTTTTTTTTGTACCACTAACATTATTTTCATCTCAATCTTTAGAGGCGATTTTGTTCAAACCTTGGTATGAATAATCAAGCTGTTAAAGCTGCACAGGAGGCTGTTCAGAAATCAGAAGAATTTGATATAAGGTCACTTTTACTTTGTCTTGTATTTCTTTAGAGACTGAAATAGATATTCACTGCTAAATATTGGCTTGTCGTATAGTTTACTTTTTCATACTAATACAAGATATGTGTACAGCTATTCTTGATTATGAATTCAATGAAACCTAATGTCACTTCTAAGAGGAAATTTAGGTGAAAAAGTAAAAATGCTGGGCAGTGTTTCTGTGATAAAATTAACCAATAATATCAGCTTAAGATTAGGGCTTTACAAGTATTCTAGATTGTGTAATTAGCTTTAGATTTAGCCATAATGCCCTTTGGGAAGAAGTTGGAGGGTGTGTTGCATCTATGGAAGAAGTGGTAACTATGATTAGTGTAAGGCATGTTTTCGAGAAGGGGCAACTGTGAAGAGCATGTTGCATGTTTGAGATTAGTGGAAACTCTGAGGAGTTTGTGTGATAGGTGAGGCCTCTGAGATGTTAAATGAGGAAATGCTCAAGGGTTGGATAGAATTGCTTTGATTTCAAAATCCTTTTCCATTTATTATGAACTAGGCAAAGGGTGAGTTGTGGTTTCAGAACTTCTGTCAGACATGTATATGCATGTATCAATGTGTTACACATGTAACTGAGTCACCTTAAATTATAAGTAGTGCAATTGTGAAGAGCATGTGGCATGTTTGAGATTAGTGGAAACTCTGAAGTGTTAAATGAGGAAATGGTCAAGGGTTGTATAGAATACCTTTGATTTTAAACTCCTTTTCCATTTATTATGAACTAGGCAAAGGGTGAGTTATGGGTTCAGAACTTAGATATGTATATGTTACACATGTAACTGGGTCACTCCTAAAACTATGAGTAGTGCGAGGCATGTTTTTGAGAAGGGGCAATTGTGAAGAGCATTTGACTTGTTTGAGATTAGTGGATACTCTGAGGAGTGTGTGATAAGTGAAGCCTCTGAGGTGTTAAATGAGGAAATGGTCAAGGGTTGTATAAAATAGCTTTGATTTTAAACTCCTTTGCGATTTATTATGAATTAGGCAAAGGGTGAGTTTTGGGTTCAGAACTTCTGGGAGACATGTATATCTATGTGTTACACATGTAACTGGGTCACTCCTAAAATTTACAACATTGACTTCTGAAGGACATAAATTATTGCATATCCTCTTTAATCCATTCTCACGTTTTTAGGTTTCACTGTCATAAACTCGTTCTCTGTTCCACTTTACCTTAATGTTTTCCTGAATCCTAATTTTTTTCTGTACCCCCATGATCTTCGGATGGATGCTATTATATTCTTATGGTTGATTCTAATAACATGTTTAATCTGCCAGGAGGAGTCCCATATCAATTGCTGCAGCAGTTATATACATCATAACTCAGCTTTCAGAAGATAAAAAACCTCTCAAAGGTCTGTGCCAATTATTAGAGGGAAACATGAAGGCGTGGAATACAAACACATTAATTGGTTTAATTGTTTGTGAAAATTGTCTCTCTAATTTCTTAGTTGTTGATGTGGTGAATTTAAATTTGGGATTTAAAATGATTTCAAATAGGTTTCTAGAGAAACATTCATATTTATGCAGCTATTCTTTATTGTAAGAGTTAACTGCTATGCTGTTGTAAATATGTATCTGAACCTTTGTGTTGGTGCAGATATATCGGTTGCCACTGGAGTTGCAGAAGGAACGATTAGGAACTCGTACAAGGATCTTTATCCCCATGTTTCAAAAATAATACCAACCTGGTATGCAAAGGAAGAGGATTTGAAGAACCTTTGCAGCCCTTGAAGCAAAACATAGCCACCAAATTTAACAACTTTAGATGTCATTTGAGCATTCTGTTTTGTATGCACTGAACCCTTTTATACTTTTACTAAAATGAAAGTGGCTTCTTTTATTTTATTTTTTCTTTTTGTCATTTTTCTTGTAGTTAACTGCACCATTCATTTTGGTTCACCCTCCCAATTTGAGTTTCTAGGGAAGAGGCACCATTCATAGATAAAATTTGCTCGACCTTGATGAAAGTAAAGCTTATTTTGTACAAGAGTTGAATTTATCAATGCGTCTATTTGTTCTCCAACTTATTGTCTTTGCCACTTGATATGGATTGGCTATTTGTTACTCCGTAGATATTGCACAACTACTGAATCCTACTCTGGTTGAAGACTAATGAAGCTTAGAATTGCATATGATTATATACTTCTATTCTAGGCATTTGAACAGATTGCAAAATATTCCTTCAAGTTGTGTAAAATTAGAGGAAAGGATGTTCGTTTGAATTCAGAAAAAAATCTTTTTGGAAAAATGTAAGGGTAAGGGTGTCGAATTTAGGAAACATTATTTTTGTAGAGATGTAAAAGTAAGGTTATGCATAATCAATGCTTATACATCACTCCCGAAAAGCAAATTGGGAAATATTATCGAATCCAGAAAATAGTTTCTCTGTGAAAATGTAGAGATAAGATACATCGTACCCAAACAAATCAGGGAGATCTGTTTCCGGAATTCCGATTTATTTTTTGTTTTTGTTTTTGTTTAGTAGTTATCAGCTTGAACTTATAATAACTTTGTTTTGTTCAGTTAGAAACGGGGTGTTAATAGAACAGTTTGCGCTTTTAAACATGACATATTGATAAATCCAAGAAGAAAAATTATTTTGCCGATTAAGGATTGAAAGTGATTTCGATGGGTGCAGAATTTATACCACTATTTTCCTATCTCTTGACATGCCATTTATAAGCTTAACCACGTTGTTAAATATAAACAGAGGATGCAAATTATTCTCTATACTAGAAAAGTGCAATCCCCAATGATGTCGGCAGGTTTTGCTAAATGGTGTTTGCTGCAATCCCCGTCGTTGAGAATAACAAATCTTAACAGATGGAGAATAGTTTCACAAAATTAACATTCATAAGCGATTCGGGCCACTACAAACCAAGGGAGACTGCTATAATAAATGGTTTTGGACTTTTACTCGCGCTTCCATCTTGTTACTTGTTAGTAGTGGGTTTCAGAATCGATTTTCTCACCTTTACATGAGTTGTAGTGACAATATTTCAGCCATGAAATATAAATCAACGATGATGAGATAATATATTAAAATAAACAGTAAACAAATTATTATTAGTTTATATCTCCATGACTGACATCCTCTCCAAATGAAACATTATACGAGAAGATCAATTTTGTCACATTTAGCTTATTTAAACTAGTACCCTCAATATGTGTTACTTTCCATGATTCACATTTAGCATGACTCTATCTCTTCTGTCCTTCTAGATAATATATTTTTTTTAATGTTATTAAACTCGGATCGGTCAATGACTCAGTTTGGGTATCGATTCAGTGGATCACTGGTTCAACCAATGAATCACCGGTTGAATCACATGATTTGAATATATGTATATAAATTTATAATTTATACTTGTTGAGGAATCCAAATGTGAATGATTGAGTGAAAAAGTCTCATATTGATTAAAAATGGACTAAGTGAGAACCATGTAAGTGGAAGGATTTTATGCACCAAATGACTTAAGGTTTAGAGTTTGATTGTAGTGTTTCAAGCTCACTTAATGTCATTGCTCACTTAGCTCATGATTGACTTCCTCCATGAGTTTCCCTAAACGGCCCAACAATACTAAATTATATAATAAATATTTTTAATTTTGTAATTTAACAAACGACTCAATTATACTAAAATATTTATAATTATATAACAAATAACTAAATGTAGCCTAACTGATGTAAGTGTTATATTTGTTATTCTCAACCATGCAGGTTCGGATCCCAACTGATGCAAGTTGTTATTGAAATTATAGCAAGTGGATATATATCTATCCGAATAATGCGATTTAACCGGTGACTCACTGGTTGAATCGGTATCCCACATTTTGTACATACATTTTCACAAACCGATTTGAAAAAGAAAATCAGCACCGATTAAACCACGGTTCATCATCGTATCAAATCCATTGCTGAAATTGGACCAATTAATGAATCAATTTCCAAACCAGATTTTAATAACTTTGATTTTTTTTTTTTTTTAAACCCTTGTCCGCAAATCTCAAACAATTTGGGTAAGGGTTGGGACAAATCATAAGTCAGTCACTCACTGTACAATTAAACTTAACGGGAAATGTATCCTTTTCCGAGTGGGAGAGGATCTCGGTACGAATCTCACCAACACCATCTGGGGAGGGGCATAAGTACCGTAATTCTTGTACTCGCACCCGAACTCTGGATTAGTCTCATAGGCGGCTCAAAAAGTCGAATCCGTGGGGACACCGAGGGTTCTGATTCGCCTCAAAGAGGTAATTAGGATCAGTTTCCAAAAAAATGTATCCACTTATGTGTAATTTAACATGATCATGTTATGTGAGAGAATCTTAATCATTAATAATTAAATCAACGGAGATGATTAGGTAACTTTCTATCTTTATATTTTTTTCTCTCATCCCTTATCACCATTAAGCCACTCATGTATGGCTATGATTGTCCCACATGACATGACATGATCATGTTAATTAGCTCCGCTCTCATTATTATTTTTCACTGAAATTTATTTTCTCTCCCATGACATTTGCCGACAATATTTTTTTCTTTCTTACTTTTTCTCAACAACCAATTAAACACAGCCACGGTTCAGGATAATTATAATCACCTCTGAAATGCTCGAGTATAGAAATGATTAAAAGTTTGTCTTTTGTGAAGTTTCCCTATGGCTCAGGAATTGTAGAAAATTATGATTTGGCTTTGGACACATGACCATAGCAATATAGCATTAATTAATGGCTTTATTAGCTTTTGATTCTCTTCTTTCTACCGTCTAATTATTGGGAATGCCAAATATTTTAAGGGTTTTATAAGAATTATGTAATAGAAAAAGTGATTATATTATGTTATAGAGATTTGTTTTGCGTGCCGGAATTTTTTATTTTTGCTGCGGGCCCACAAAATGTTGTGAGTGTAGGAAAGTTTTTGTGATCATGTTAAATGATAAATCCATATTTTAATAGAATTTTATTTTTCTTATGTTGCATGAAATAAATTATCTCATGTAACACACAAAAAATGGGTGGGACCTGTTTTTTTATTTTTTCTCTTTTTCTTTTTAGTGTGTCTCACCCACTTTTTAAGTGTTACATGAGACAACTTATCTCATGCAACATAACAAAAATAAAACCCATTTTAATAACAGATGATGATGATGCATGACACTCCACTGAATCTTAGATATGCAAGACTAACAAATTGTCAAATTATACTTCTGTTGTACATTTCTCAGCAGCCAAGGCTGCCTCTGCCATCTGCTCTCTAGAGAAATGTTGGACGAAGGAAATGACTATTCTAGGTTTTTGATTCATAAATTATCATTAATTATATTTTTAATGTAGGAACAAAGAGTAAAGCATGCAACACTATACCACCTAGTTTTTTTTTTTTGGATTTAATTTTTTTAGAGAAAATGTAAGTAAGTTATCTACATTCACTCGCTTTGTGTTGAAAAATTAAAAAATTACAATTCAAAAAACTATTATGATCCTGAAATAAATTATAATTACAACCTTGATTTCTATTCCAAAATAATATCATTTTGTGTTGGAAATGGTAGGGGAGTCCAAAATCTTTGCAAAGGAAACATCCATCGGTCAAGTGATAAATCACAATAAGTGGGCCGACATCACATCTTAACCCAAAACCTTAAGGTTGTATGTTTATGGGTCTTTTGCACTTTATATGGTCATCACTTGTCTATGTCTAGCCAATGTGGTACTTCTTTATAACTCATACTTGAATGTTTTCAACATATTCCCCTCAAGTATGAGACCTATCATGCTCCCCCTTTAAGGGCAACTTCTGCATAAGTCTTTTTTTTTTCTGCATAAGGCTGCCTCTGCCATCTGCTCTCTAGAGAAATGTTGGACGAAGGAAATGACTATTCTAGGTTTTTGATTCATAAATTATCATTAATTATATTTTTAATGTAGGAACAAAGAGTAAAGCATGCAACACTATACCACCTAGTTTTTTTTTTTTGGATTTAATTTTTTTAGAGAAAATGTAAGTAAGTTATCTACATTCACTCGCTTTGTGTTGAAAAATTAAAAAATTACAATTCAAAAAACTATTATGATCCTGAAATAAATTATAATTACAACCTTGATTTCTATTCCAAAATAATATCATTTTGTGTTGGAAATGGTAGGGGAGTCCAAAATCTTTGCAAAGGAAACATCCATCGGTCAAGTGATAAATCACAATAAGTGGGCCGACATCACATCTTAACCCAAAACCTTAAGGTTGTATGTTTATGGGTCTTTTGCACTTTATATGGTCATCACTTGTCTATGTCTAGCCAATGTGGTACTTCTTTATAACTCATACTTGAATGTTTTCAACATATTCCCCTCAAGTATGAGACCTATCATGCTCCCCCTTTAAGGGCAACTTCTGCGGAAGTCTTTTTTTCTTTTAACTTATTGGAGTCACACTAGCCTTCTGCGGATGCCTCTTTAAGTGCATCACCATCTCCATATATTCGGGTCCCAGCCAATCCTTTAGCTCTGATACCACTGTTGGTAATGGTAGGGGGAGCCCAAAACCTGAAACATCCATTGGTCAAGTGATGAACCATACTAAGTGGGTTGACACCACTTCTTAACCCAAAACTTAAGGCTGTAGGTTTATGGGTCTTTTACACTTTATATGGTCATCATTTGGTCTATGTTTAGCCAATGTGATACTTTTTTTTATGGGTCTTTTACACTTTATATGGTCATCATTTGGTCTATGTTTAGCCAATGTGATACTTTTTTATAACTCGTACTTGAATGCTTTCAACATTTTGAACGTAAATAACTTATTTATATTGAACGAAGAAACGTATGATTTTTTTTCTTTTCTTTCTGGAAAACAGAAAAAAAAAAAAAACTTGTTTACAACCCAACGGAACATCACAGTACTCTTCGATTAATTTGCATAAAGGAGAGAGCTCAAAGCTTGACCTAAATAGATAAATAGTAGGATCCGTTGTAGTTTCTAACAAGACTTGAAAAGACCCTATAAAAAAGAAAAGAAAATAGATATTCACAATCTAGCATTTTCTTTGGAACATTGTCAGGAGGTATTCCCATTTAACCTTCTCCGGATACCATGCCCTTGGGGTACGGCCCTTCTGGGTTCGTAACCGGAGAAAGGATGAGACTAATCCCCAACCGAAGATTTTTGGCTTATCCTCTGGCCCCCAAAGACTTTTCAAGAAGCTGCTTGAGGCAAGGTTTGATCCCTGCACCAAACAATCCCTTGAGAGCTCAGCTGCCAACTGAGCTACTAGTCTTGGGGGTTGAATCTGCCATTTTTGTCAGCAGAGAGTGTTGAGGCCATGAGAGTACTTGCAATGCCATGAATCGGTGCTTTTTCCCCTCAAATTTTCGAATAATAAAAAGTAATATAAGAAAACATTATATTGTATAAAATAACTGTTGTAAATCTGTACTATGTTGTTCTATCACATATCCTCGTAACAAAAGAAGAAAGAAAATGCATGATTAACGAAACAAAATTGATGAATATTATTGAGAAACAAAAATGGAGGATGTAGCAAGAAGAATTGTTGGGAAAAAATAAAAAGAAATGCTCAGAACCCAAATAGACAAAAATATAACAAGAAGATTCATTTCAAGTGTAAAGTGTTTTTAATGAATTATATTATTTTACACGAGAGTTTATTGGACTTAAAAGGTGGATTATGCACATATCAATCTATCTATTCCATAATACTTAATTAATTATTAATTAAATGGTAGGCGGTAGAGATTGAACTTGTAATTTACCAACAAAAAAGAAGAAGATTGAACTTGTAATACTGAAGTTCTAATACCATATAAAGAACTATTTCAACCAAAAGTTTTTTTTTTTTGGATAAACATTTCAACCAAAAGTTTAAGCCAAGTGATGAACCTTCAATAATTTTATATAATATCTCTATAACAATCCCTTCATGCAAGAAGAGTCATTCAGGCTTGAAGTGTGAATATTGCATAAGTCCATTTTTTTGTGCGGTAAGAATCGAATTCGTGATCCCATGGTCATATTGATTCTTATACCATGATTAAAATTTATAAATTATAACCATTAGATTGATGAAAATCAACCATTAAAATTTGGTGATAAGAGATTGTAAATTTTTATATTTTTTTTGAATAAAGAGATTGTAAATTTTTTAGATTATATGTATATCTTCCCTCTTAATCTTATATTATAAAGGGTTAATTATTTGAATAAAAGAGTAGGTGGTAATTTGAAAAGCACTTAAAGGTGGTTATATATAATTTGTCCTTGTATTTATTTATTTATATTATAGTCAAGCTTGAATTAAGCTCCCTTTAAAAAGATATGCTCAAAAACTTTTTTTTTTTTTGGTGTGCATGCTCGAAAAACTTAAATAAGGAGGAAAGCTGCAACGAGTTCTTTGGCACTTTTTTTTTTTAATTTTAAATGGCATGAATAATTTTTACAAATTCTTTTGAATCTTGAAAAACGTTTTATTATCTTTAATTAAAAAAGATAAAAATATTTGTCATTTTAAAATTTTAGCTTTTAAAAAAAAGTAAAAGTTAAAATCAAATTTGTTTTTTAAATATAAATAATTTTTAATTTTTATAAAAAATACTTTTAAAATAAGAGGAGGGATATTCTCACTACCAAAATTTTCCACTACCAATTTACTATCTATCTAATCACCGTTAGATTAACATTTTCTCTTTCTTCAAAAACTTTTTAACACTCTCTCTCTTTGATCCAATGGTGATGTGATGGGTAGTAAGTTAGTAGTAAGAATTTTTGGTAATTAGAATATCCTCACTCTTAAAACAAATAAGACATAAAAAAATTTATTTTTTTGGAAGCGATCCAAACAGACTCCTAATCCTAATCATGGAAAATTTTAATATGCTCTTATCACATGATGGTCCTCTCTCCTATCAAGGGTGACACATGGATATTTTTTTTCCTTTCTCTTTTCTCTCTCCTTAATCTTTCTTTCACTCTTTCTTCTCCACCCCACCCACCCAATTGTGTGCCACAAGTGCCAAATTTAATATCCCTAATCAGACTTAGAGTGGACAACATTATTTATTAATGATTAAGTCACGTCAATGCTTTTATGATGAACAGATAAACATGGCTGAAAAAGGCAGAGAATTAAAGTGATATTGCTTTTTTGAAGTACAGCAGACATCTCCACGTGGCTATCCCCCACCTCTCAAGTTGACGAGTTCCATTCTCATTTTGCTTCCAAATTATAGCGGGCCCTCTATGCCGGAAAATTTTAATATCATCTCGCATCATGTTAATATTTTGTGCTCTCTCTCTCACGTCACTTTCTCATTTTAGCCATGCTTTTTTACCTCCTATCGAACTAAAGGAGGCATCTGGTTAGGGATGTACAAAATAACTAAAAAAATAAATTGAATCATAAATTGAATCAGAATTTCTATTAAAATAATCGATTTTTAAATATCAGTTCATGAACCGAATCAGTTTTTAAAGAATCAGTTCATAAACTTAACCGATTTTAGAACCAGTTTAAAAACCGAATTATTTTGAACCGAACCGAGCTGTTTCCGAACCGAACCGAACCGTTTTCAAATCAAAACAAATTGATTTTTGTAACTTTAATTTTAAAATTTTTAATTTTTTTCTTTTCAAAAGAGGGTCGACTTGAACCGATTCTGAACTGAATCACTTTCGAATCGAACCAGTTTTGAACCGAACCGAACCACTTAAACAAATTCGATTCGATTTTTCAAAAAAAAACCGGTTCGATTCGATCCATACACATCCCTAGGTCTAAGACCATATAATTAACGCTCCTCCCTACCCAAATAAGAAAAGTAAAAACATTCATAGAATAAAATTATAAGAGATAAGTTATTTTATTTATTTATTTTTTCTTACCTTTGCTTATCACTTTTAATATTATTATATTAGTATTTCAGTTATTTTCATCATTTATCTTTTTTATTAAGATTTTAATTTAATGATGTAGGGAAATATTAAACAAAGATAAACTGAAAAAAAATAGAATGACCTATTTTAAATAATAAAGTTGTTAAAAGAAAAATATTTTTGATGCTACATATATACTGAACATTCGGTACAATTTTTTATTAAATTAAATAAATAATATTTTTGCATTGTAATTATTTTCTTCCAATTTTTTTTTTTTTTTTTAGAAAGGACGTACCTACGGTAGGCACCGAAAATATGTCCATTGAAAAGATATCAATATGTGAACACGTGACGTGACAGTGGATTGGATAAACTTGAATTTTTGTTTTAGTAAATAAACTTAATTATTATTATTTGTATTAGTAAAGGAAAGATTCATTTATAATTTTTTTATAAATTATACCAAGTTTGACTGGTCTTACATTCTTAATTGAAGTATGATCAGTCAAACATAATATAATTTGTAAAAAATAAATAAAAAATTTATAATTATAATATTACCTATTAGTAAAGATACTAACATTATAGGTTAAAAAAAAATACTAACATTACAACTTATAATCATTTATGGGCCAACATTTTATATTCCGCAAAAAGCTGCCGGATATATTTAGAGGAAAAATATATTTATCTTTTTAAATGACATAATTTATATTTTTTCACTCTCACAAAAAAGTGGGACCCATATCTTTATTTTTTTGTCAACTCTCTCATCTTTCTTTCTCTTAAAATGACATAATTTTATATTATTTAAAATGACATACACTTTTTCCATATTTAGATTGATTTGTGGGTAGAAAATCAAGGCTGAGGTCACCTCTTACGGGTTGGTGAATGGGGCAAGAGGTTTTTCATCTCTACGAGCTACCACTCTTATTCGTATTATTTTAATTTTTTTAAGGGAAAAGTGCAGTTCTTGTAAAGGATGTAAATTTATATAATTTTAAATAAGAAAAATAGATAGATCATGGAAAAAGAGTGAACAAAAAAAAGTGTGGATTTTTTTTTAATTTTTTGTTTTTTTTAAAAGTAGGTGTTCAAATAAGTACTTTAAAAGAAAAAAATTAATCCAAACGGACCTTAGATCTAAGCTCATCTGCATGTAAATAAGTACTTTAAAAAAGGTTAACTTTTGAGTAATGCTTTTTGAAACCCTAATCTTTGTTATTGTTGTGCACATACATACATTCTCTTCGGCTAGTTACTATATGCTTATGCACAGTAATCTGTAATATTTACCAACTATTGTATATTCTATAAATACCGTTTATCTATTAACTTATTAGAAATTAAAGAAAATAATTCACTTAATATCACTCATCTCTTTTTTTATGTTTAATATTCTGTATGTCCCAATTTTTTCTACTTTAGATAAAGAAAGAAAAGACAAAAAGAAAGAGAGAAGAAAAAAATGGTGAAAATAATAATTTTATAAGTATGTAAAAAATAATTTTCTATGAAAACAATATCAAGATTAATTTATTGTCATGGAAGATAGTTATAATAAGCAGTAAAAGATTAAATAATACAATATGTATGGGATGGGATTTTAATGTAGATAACTCGGAACAATGATCAAAATATCATTATTCACCAAATATTTTACCTAAATGTTATGCGAACAATATTATTTTCCAATATGCCACGTGGGCGAGTTCACTAGACATTGTAGTGAACTCAGTTGCTGACATGTCACGTTTTTAGTGGACACCAGATTCGCTACACAAGATAGCCAACTTGGTTGAAATACATAATTTCAACCAAGTTCACCGCCCAATTTAGCGAACTTGGTACTTTTTTTTAGTTGGTATTTGTTATCCACTAAAAATGTGACACATCATCAGCAAATCGAGTTCGCTACCGTGCCTAGCAAACTTGCCATGTGGCATACTGGGAAATAACACTGTTCACGTGGCATTTGGGTAAAAAAACTTGGTGAATAGTGATATTTTGGTCGGTGTCCCAGATAACTCGACCAAACAAGATTAAATAATGTTAATAAAAAATATTAATTCAAATTTTGGGAATAAACTTGTAACTATTGTTGTTAAAATCTCGATTTATCACAACGATTTTATGTTTTATAATTTTTTTCTTCAAAACTATTTTACTAATATTCCAAACGTTTTTATGTTTATTTTTTTTCTACAATTTTTTTATATTACAATTCTACGTTTTACGATTTTTAATCCCCTCTCGATTTTACTTAAATCTCGATTTTACTTAAATCTCGATTTTAACAATGATAAACATGCATTGAAACTGAAAAGGAAAAGCTCCCGGGACCAGAGCAAACCTAACCTTGGACCATCATTAAGTATGTACTTGCATTGCTGAATGTAAAACCACGACTAAGGGACAAGGACAATATTTTCAAAAGTAGGTTGGAACGTGTATCGAACATGTCGTGGAAATTATTTTTTATTTTTTAGTAATTTATTTGAATAAGAAGAAAATAAAATGAATAAGAAGAAAATAAAATGAATAATATATTATTTAGTCCTAAAACACATCATTTATGTCATTTTGATCTTTATAAATTGGTCCTCCGAGTAATAAACCTGTCAGTAAATTTGTAACTTTTAAAGATAAATTTGTTGGTCAGTTGTGTTAAATTTAGATATCAATTTATGTAAAGGAAACTTTTGAGAAGCGAACCAAGTAATATTTTTTAATATAATTAGGATTTACATTTATCATTTAACATGATCATAGAGGATTTTCTACACACATAATATTTTGTGGGCCAGCATTTTTTGAAGCCAAAAAAAAAAAATTACGACACGCACAATGAATTTCTATAATATAAGATAATAACTTTTCCTACATCATAACTTTTATAAAAGGAAACATGAGAAAATGGGAAAGAAGATAGAAAGAATTGGCATTAGGTGCCGTATTCTTGGTCTTATATCCACTTTCTTTCTTTTTTTTTTTAATATTTATATCCATTTTTAATAGGACAGTACCTTTCGCATTTCTTTTTTTAATTGAAATGCGAAAGATACAAATAAGTAATGTGATAAATAATTATCTCATATAAGAATTTAAGTTATATTTCTTACATACTTTCAAGCAAGAGTTATTTGGATTTGAAGCTGCTTGCTGATTTTTATTTTTTTTGGTAAATAAGCTAGCTTGTTGATTTAAGTGGAAATAGTGAGGATTGAATTTATAATCTCATGATCAAGGAGACTCTAATATCATGATAAACAACCACATAATTCAATACAACTTAAGTATAGTTCCATCAATAATTTTTATATTATATCATTGTAACACGTTTTGGGATTTGTCCATATTGAAGAATTGCATTTTCCAATCAAACAAGTTATTTTATGTTTGTAAATTTTTTTGGATAAACAATAATTTAGGTCTATAAAAGATTAGCCAAGAGACTCAAGACAAATCATAAATCTCATTAATAATAATACACAGTGACATTATATATCTTCTACTAACAGAGGACCCTTAAATTCAAAGACAAATTATGCGATTATAATGAGTAAAATGTCTATCAAATATCCCTATTTTCATTGTCTTATGATTATAAACATGGGTTTATACTTCTTATGCAACATAAGATAAGAAGATCCTTCTTATATTACATTCACATCGTTTTGCGTGTCAATATCTTTAATTTTTGTATTTACTTTTTTTTCAAAGGGACCACCTCAGTATGTGTGTTACAAAAATTCTCATTTTATGTTACATAAGAAGTATAAATCTCTATAAACATAAGTTTTATCATCTATCATTTAACATGACCACAAAAATTTTCCTACACTCACAATATTTTGTGGGATCCGCAGTAAAAAAAAAAACTTTGGCACACAAAACGAATCTCTATAACATAACAAAATCACTTTTCCTACAACATAATTCTTATAAAACCCATAAACATATATTTTTGATACTGGCAAAGTATGCCGACAGGCGACAACCGCTTAACATAAAGATTATCTAGAAACTGATATATAACAGGTTAAAGATTGTTTCAGTTTTTCTGGATGTTAATCGATAGCATATTGGAAAAAAAAAAAAAACGAACCAAGAATACTTAAAATTTTAAGTCAAACCAATAAGGTAGGTTAGGTTTAACCAGAAATTGATCCACAACCTGCACATATATATTTTTTTACTACAATAAAGGCGAACTTATAATTTAATGTAAACTTACAATATACACATATTTTAATTTTTGGACCGGTATTTTATTGCATGCATGTTTTATAAAAATGGTGTATACAAGTTTTGCAAAATATATACGCCACAACATGTTTTGAATATATAAGATGCATACTTAATATATTGTAAAAAATAGGGCGCCAGAAGAAGTTGACACGACACGAATACATCAACATGACACAAATTTGACACGCACGAATATATCAATACACACACGACACAAATTTTTTGCGGATTAATACGACATGACACAAATAACATGTAAAATAAAGATCAAAACGGTAATTGACAATTTGTTTTTTTAAAAAGGTCAAAATTAAAAAAATTAATAAAAATAGGGGTCAACACGAACACATCAACACAAACACGGTACGAATTTTTTACGTGTCATTTTTGTCAATATGATCTTTTTTAGGAGTCAATCCGAATACGAATTTTCTACGTGTCACGGGTCGACCGCTTGTGATAACCTGTATTTGCACCCCTAGTCAAAAAGTACAAATTTTATGCAGTATTAGCTTATTACATGTGTAATTAATCAATTCATTACTGATTTTAGATATTATGACGTTATCTTTTACTTATATATATATATATATATATATATATATATATATATATATATAGGTAGGATCCTTTGACATCAGTCTTAAATTTCAAATTTGACACCTCATCTGATAGCAATTAGATAAAAAAAGATCAATGGTGTCACATGCAACCATGTGATAGTCGTTGATCTTTTCTGATCGAAAGACTATCAGATGAGGTGTCAAAGGATCCTATATATATATATATATATATATATATATATATATATATATATATATATATATATATATATTAACAAATACATGTTACATTTTTTTTGACATAATGTCATATATTTATAAATTGAATAAATATGCATAAAATCTTGGTTCCACGAAGTTAGACTTTGAAACTTTGAACTTCTATTGCCAGTTCAAAAACTCATATGATTATAAAGACATTGTTATTGTAATTATTGTGAAGATTATTTTTGTCATTATTTTATTCAGAAAAATATTTCTGCAGTTAATGCAGATAATTTACATGCATTTATTCTCAAAACGACATTATTTGGTATTGAAATATTAAAAAATTATAATTATAAAGACTAAAATAACCCCGAAATAAATTAAAATTACAAAAATACCATGATTTCTACCCAAAATGATGTCGTATTGGATTTACTGCAGATAACTTATATGTAATGACTATAAAAAAACCAATCCTTAATTTTTATAAATATCAGTGACATTATTATGGTCACAATAAATATAATTTTAGTGATATTTAAAAATTACGTCACTAATTGAATATAATTTGCTTAATAGTGGCGAATGTTGATAAATTGAATTATTGTCACAAAAGGATTTTAGTGACGATTTTAATATCTTTTAATGACAATTTATATAATCACAATAAGTGAATTTTTTTGTAGTGAAGTCTATTTTGATTTTTAACAGCACTATCAATAATATAAGAGTATAAATATGAATTTTATGATTACTTTTGACAAATGAACTCTTTTTTATGGCACAAGCAATCAACACTATTACATGGTAAACAATCGTTATTAAACTAATTAGCATTGTGAAAAAGTGTAATAATTTTTTCTTCAACTAGTAAATGTTGAGTTAGCATTCAGCAGAGTTAGTTTTTATTTTAATGCATCAAATCAATAGGAGAATATA
Organism: Gastrolobium villosum; assembly: GCA_032173675.1. NCBI lineage: Eukaryota > Viridiplantae > Streptophyta > Magnoliopsida > Fabales > Fabaceae > Gastrolobium > Gastrolobium villosum. The sequence continues at coordinate 935,018 of JAVKPL010003117.1, forward strand.
ACTTTAATGCCATTTGGATAAGGATATATTTCAGATGCTCAAAAGCTACAAAAATAAAGGAAATTAATGTTCTCAAATCCAGGTCATGTGAGAAGATTTGGTTGTTCTTTTTCCACTTTTTATCCAATTTTTTTTTATCTTTTATTGCTGTTTATTTATTTATAAATAGCTAAAATCATTTTACATGAAATTATGTGATATGAGAGAATGAATTACGGTGCTAACATCAAGTTAAAAAAAAAATATTATTCACCTCGTTCATTTATATTTGTTGCTTTAGAAAAAAAAGTACCAATTTATTTGTCATTTCAAAAAAATTAACGAGTCATTAATTCTTTAAACTTTATCATTAATTTTAATGATTGAAAGATATAATTAATACAAAAAATAGTATTTTATGTATTTTAATAAAGGGTTTTTTCTGCAGGTTAATGTATATAAGTTATTTGCATTGAGTCCAAAATAACGTCATTTTGGGCAGAAATCAAGGTATTTTTGTAATTTTAATTTATTTCAGGGTTATAATAGTCTTTGTAATTATAATCTTTTAATATTTCGATACAAAAATGACGTCATTTTGGGAATAAAATGCAGATAAATTATCTGTAGTAACTAAAATATTTTTCAGTTTAATAAAAGATTCGATTAAATATAGACTTTTATATTTATAAACTGTTATTTATTAATTTTTTTATGGCTTTAATGTTTCTGCAGTGAATGTAGATAAGTTATCTACCTTCATTCTCGATGTCGTTTTGAGTTGAAAAATTAAAAAATTATAATAAGATTATTATAACCCTGAAATAAATTATAATTACAAAATACCTTAATTTCGCCACAAAACTATGTCATTTTGGGCTCAACGTAGATAATTTATTTACATTGATCGCAGAAAAAATCAATTTTTTTTATTTAACAAAAAATTAAACCATACAGTTATACAAAAAAAATTAAGGGGAAAATGTGTATCATTTTAAAGAACACAAAGTTGTGTCATTTTAAGTAAGAGGAATAGATAAATCATGAGAGAGAATATGTGAGAAATTTTTTAGTGGATCTCACTCCTTATGAGAATGAAATGATATAAGATGTGTCATTTTAAACGACATAATTTTTTCCCAAAAATTAAACCATACAAACCGAAAAGCGACAAGAATAATGATATCAATTATTCAAGATGAGTTTTATAAGAGTTATATTGTAGGAAAAATGATTGTGTTATGTTATAGAGACTCGTTTTGCGTGCTGAATCTTTTTTTTTTTATGCTGCGGACCCCACAAAATGTTATGTGTGTAGGAAATTTTTTATAGTCATGTTGAATGATAGATGATAAATCCATAGAAGATAGTTGGAAGTTGGAAAAATAGTTTTAGATATGCACGCGGGTTCATGTATGATCTAAGCCAAAGTATGCACGGCATGCAAATGGTCATCCAAATCCAAAAACATCATTATCACTTCTGTCATATCACTTTTGTTTGTCGATAAGGACGGCCTCCAAACAAATAACTTTCCTTCTTTAGAAATTTTTTATTTTATTTTGTTAATATCGAAACATCCATCTTGATTATGATATATAGGAGAGTTTTATTTTTCTTATGTTGCATGAGATAAGTTGTCTCATGCAAGACACAAAAAAATGGGTGAGACTCACTTTTTTATTTTCTTTATTTTCTTTTTTAGTGGATCCCACCTACTTTTTGTGAGTTGCATGAGATAACTTGTCTGATGCAACATAAGAAAAATAAAACCCTATATATAAACATGGTTAATTATACTTATATTATAAATTAAAGATAACAATGTTTATGATTTGTCGGCATAACCTCACATCATCTTTGAACATTTGAAGAATAAACAAATATGATAATAATTCCAATGGGTTTCTGTTGGTAAAAACTTGTCATCATCGTCATCAATTGGACAATAAACAAATATAACAATGATTTTAGTGGTTTTGGATGGGGAAGTAGGGGTGTAATTAGGCCAGGGCAGGGCAGATTTTGGCCTTCATGGTCTAGTTCTACACACGAAAAAATTGAGCCTATCTGGCCTATGAGCCTATCAAAGGCTTAATTTAAAGGCCAAGTCTGGCCTATTAGTAAAAAATAAAAAACCTACATGGCCTATGAGGCCTTTTAGACCTACCATATTGCAAATCAAATTTAAAAAAAAAGTTAAATATCTCATTCATTAAACAATATTTCTAGCATGGGTCCAAAATATTAAAATTCTACAACAGATTTTTTAACAAGAACACAGATTATAAAATTTCATGACAACAAATAAATATTAAATATTAGGTTAGGTTATCTAACTTTTAGAATAAATAAATAAATATATAATATTTTTTTATTTAAATATTAAACAGGCCGGCCTACAGACTAAAAGGCCAGGCATTCTATTTGCAGCCTACGGCCTTGTTTCTAAATAGGCTCATCGACGAGCCTTAATCTGTTCTAATTACCTCGTAGGCCAGGGCAGACCAGGCTTTTCGTAGGCCAGGCCATAGGCCCCTGTAGGCTGGTCTGGCCCATTTACACCCCTAGGTAAGGGCATGATCTTAAGTATGATTTTTTGTCATCTATTTTTTTATGTATAAATTAAATATTTACAACTACGGATATTTTTCCCAATTTTTTGTAATAATTTGGTTCGAGCATTTTGGACTCATATTTAGGACGGCTCTTCCAAGATTGTTTTTTCTATTCATAGGATTTGTACTCAGACCTCTAACTAAACGAAATAATTTTCTTAAGAGTTTTTAATATGATAGATAAATATTTAATTTATATTTGAAATAAATTTTTTTATTTTAAGAAAATTTTGTAGTTAGAATATTTTAAAGATGATATTAATTAAAAACATTAAATATATTTTTTATAAAATACAATAACGAGACACATGTTTAAAATTTAATAATTTATTATTCAATTTTATTTTTTGTAAATAATAATATTTAAATACAAGGTTTAATTCTTTATTAAAATGTTAATAAAAAATAAATATATTTGTTTTTACATGACACTTGAATTCTTTTAAGATATATAAATTATTTATAATTATTACTATTTATTTTTCCATTTTATGGAAAAAAGTTTTACTTTTATTTTATGGGAAAAATATTTAAGTTTTTGCTATATAATTTTTTTTTTCCTGCCATATATAGATAAAAGTAAGTGGGTCTCATTATAAATAGAAAAAAGAGAGTTTATCAAAAAAAAAAAAAGAGAAAAAAGAGAAAATTTTAGTAGGATCAACTCACTTTTACATGAGTGTGGAAGAAAATAATTTTCTACAACAAAAGCAGAAAGACTAAACCCTTATCTTAAGGGTTTGTGTTTTCTAAAGTTACTTTAGATAACTTTATCTAATGTTCATCGAAACGACCTCATTTTGGGACGAAAATCATGGTATTTTTGTAATTTTAATTTATTTCAGTGTTATAATAGTCTTTATCATTCTAAATTTTAAAATTTTCAACCTCAAAACGACGTCGTTTCGATGAACATTAGACAACATTGTCTAAAGTAACTTCATAAATTTTTTCCCATTTATTTATTTTTAATTTATAAAAACTAAATACACTTTAATTTTTATTTTAAAAAATTAAAAAGTAAAAATCAAAAATAAAATAATTATGCAATGTAAAACAAAATTTGAATTGATCATGTTACTATAGTAGTAGAAGAATTTTTGTATCATATATATTAAATTATTATTAGGTTAATTTTTTCAGGGAAATATTATACTTACTACCCATTTTTCTTACTACTTCTTACTATCAAATCTTAACCGTTGACTTCCGTCAATTTAACGGTTATATTTTATTGGATCACACTTATTAATTAATTATTAATTTCCAATAAATTATAACCGTTAGATTGACGGAAATCAACGATTAAGATTTAGTAGTAAGAAATAGTAAGAAAAGAAGGTAGTAAGAAGTTGTAAGAAAAGAAGGTAGTAAGTATAACCTTCCACAATTTTTCCTACCTTAGATTTGCGTACCCCACCTTTTTTTTTTCCCTTTTTTCTTGTAATGGTAGGACCCACCTATTTTCTCTCTATAACATAAGATATTTATCTTATGTTAAATTAGTCAAATTAATTATTAGGGGATTATGGATATCATGTGACAGAAAAAATTTGTGTTTTCCTACATAGAGATCAAACGTGGGTCACATCATTTTAAAAAAATATATAAAATAAAAAAGTTTGAGGGACGGTTTGGATCTATCTATGACATGATATAAACAACTTCCTTCATCATAACAATTATAAATCCCTGATTATTATTATCGACATTCGAAGCCAATGTCATAATCAAACTTAATTATTATTATCGGCTGAAGAAATGAATTATGATCGCATGAAAACGTCGTCCCAATCCTCCTGCTTGCCTAATTGACCATCAATTTAGAATTCTTTTTTGTCTTTTGCAAAAAATGTTTATCTTTTTAAATGACACAACTTATATCATTTTATTCTCATAAAAAAATGAAACCTACATCTTTATTTATTTTTTATCCACTCTCTTCCTCTTTATCTATCTCTTTCTCTCACTTTAAATGACACAACTTTACATCCTTTAAAATGACACATATTTTTCCTTTTTTTATTTATCAAATTGACGTGGAAATTGTTTCTATTACGTTTTCAAATACTTTAATTTTTATTGTTGTCATCGTGTCAACAAAGCTTGATGTGACAATTTTTTTTAAATGTTTACCAAATTTACATAACTAACACCAAATAAGAAGATAATTTCAAAATCACCGAAACGACAAATAATCTTTTAAATTCACTCTAATTTAATCAATAATTACCATCCCATGTTTTCTGTATTAGCAAGTTGTTTAATTGCAATGAATTAATTTAAATATTTTTTTATCTTTTTCTTTTGGGTAAACTTTTTATATCAATATTTAATATTTATCAATATTTAACAATTTATCAATATTTAATAGAATATTTATCAATATTTATGTCTTTTTTTTGTTAACGTGTGTGGCTTTCCTTTAAATTCGATCCGCGTTTTTCTGAGGCGTAAAGAAGTCATATTATGTGCAGATTCAAACTTCTCGAATCTCACCAACACCATATGGGGAGAAGTACAAGTACCGTATTTTTTTGACTCGTACCCGAACTCTGGATTAGTCATATAGGCGACTCAAAGAGTCGAACCCGTGGGAATACCAAGGGATTCTGATTCGCCTCAATAGGTAATTAGGATCAGGTACAACAAAAAAAAAAGCTTCCTGCTTCTATGACATGGCAACTTATATATTATCTAATTTTTTATATATTGTTTTTTCTTTAATTTGGTTTATTTATTATTCTAAATTTTTGGTGAAATACAAATGATTCCTAATTAAGTATAGTTTATTACAGCTACTTCAATAATTATTTCATGTATGTAAAATTGTGAGCGATGATGAAAATATACCAAAATATGAATCTCTAAAAAAAAACACTCAAGTTTAAAGTATACATACAACCTTTTTTTATTCTAAGAATTTAATTATAATTTATTATTTATCTTGACATATCATTATAAAAACCTGACTAAATAATAATCACCATAAAAGTCAAATTAATGCGATAGATACTTAGATTAGATAATCATAAAAACAAAACTCATTTATCTATAGAGATAGAAAATTAAATTTTTCCTTTGATTCTTTTGCTAATAAGTGTTATATATTACTCGTTAGTTAAAGAATATAATTAAATATTTCAAATAAAAAACAAAGTATTTTATTCATTGAAACTTAAAATTATTTACCAATATTTAATAAAATATATCTAATAATTTTTTTAATTTCTTATATCAATTCATTAATTATTTAACTAATCCGTTTGACGAAGAATATTCGGTGGGTGTGGTGATTAAAACTTAAAAGCTTTTTATGAAAGGAATTTAATTTTCTTATGTTACATGAGAATTGAATTGTCATGTTGTGACTTAACTAGTGATGAGCTCCATATTTATTAAAAAAATAGTTTTACACATAAATCAAAAGGGTGATTAACATGATAATTGAATTATTATTGAGAAAATACTTTTCCTTTATTAGCACATGTGAAAAGTATTCGTACAGTAAAACATGTGAAACATGACAATAGTACTGAAATTATTAAGAAGTGCAATGAATAAATAAATGATATGAAATAATAACACGTTAAGGAATAATATAGAATAAATATATGGGGCAGGTTATATTTACAAAAAATTTTATTTACAAACTCTTATAAACTATACTAAATACGACCGGTCATACTATAATCATGCAGTATATGACCTGTCGTACTTAGTGTAATTTACAAAAAAATTTGTAAATGGATCGTATCACTAAATATATACCACCAAAGTCAGATAAGAGGTATTGGTTATATTGCAAGAGATTGTAACGCTCTATATATACCACCATTTATTTCTTTTCATAACTTCCAATAGATATTTGATATTTCCCAATTTTCCTTAGTTAGACAATTTAGATTGTTTACGCCTTTATCTTGTATTTCGTAGTTGATAATTTCATTAACAACTCAAAGTGGTCTTAAAAAGACCTCTTTAGAGAACTAATTCAGGTTCACTTTAAATCTCTGCATTTCGTTGCTTATATTCATGTGATTATCATTTTATTTAATTATTTATGCACTGGAATTGAGTTATTATAATAATATTCTGTTAAGTAATGATAAATAATTCATTTAACAAAAAATCTTAAGTGGTTAAGTGAAGGTTCACGATAAATTTTATATTAATCTCTCTAATACATGTCTCTGCTCACGCAATAGCTCTTTAGGCTTGGAGCGTTAATTGCACAAGCCAATTTTTTTAGTTCTATTTGTGCTAACTTAATTTCACTAGAAAATAGGAGGCGATGATGATTGAATCCGTGATCATATGATAATGGAGGCTTTGATGTCATGATAAACAGTGGCGGAGCCAGGCTCCAACGGGAGTCCGGGCTAAAAAAGTATATGTGTATTTATTTTTCTTAATTTTAGTTAATTCATATCATAATAAATTTAAATTATAATAAATACTCAACACCTGAGCAGGAAACATAAAAAAGAGTTATAATTTTATTGAATATATTTTAATTTTTATATAAATAAAAATGGAACAAATAACTTAATACAACTTACTCAAATCTCTTACCAAATATATTTTAACTTTTTGACAGGGCCAAATTATATATTTTAGCTCGGGTCAAATTACAATTTAGATTGGGGCAAATTATAATTAATTATATAATTATATAAAATAAATACAATTTGTTAAAAATTAGCCCGGGTGAAGCCATCCCCAGACACTAAATGGCTCCGCCGCTAATGATAAACGAATCATTCATGCCCAAACGCTTAAAATATTAAGTAAAGACACATCAATACTTTTTATATTATATCGACAACACTGATGCGCACTTAATGATTTATTGTTTTATCATATATGAGATTTAGAATTTTCTTTTTCACTCCACAAACAAAAGATTCAAGAAATGAATTTTGCTTAATTCATTGATATTACCTTATATAGTTTCCAAGTCACCATTCTTTTTTACCAAAAGTTGTGAAAATGAAATCAATTTTGTTGTTGTCACTTGTCAGGCACATGGGGGGGATATCATGAACATGTGTAAAGGTAACTTTCCATGTGATTCAATATCAAGGGTGAAAACGAAACAAACATCAATATGTACATTTCATACATCGAGGTGGGGTTTCTCTTAGACATACAACTGCATACAACCACTTGAGATGGATTTCGATTGTTTGTAGTTTTCAAACAACTACTCCACAAAATGCCAACGATAAAAATAGTGTCATTTTTTTCACCAAAAAAAAAAAGTGTCATTTTATTATAAAACATGGATAGGATTTGGTAATAATAAATTAGGGTTATTATCAATTTTACTACCAATCAATTTCACCGTTAGATCGATTATGTTGATCCAACGATTTTATTTATTTCCATCTTTGTATGGTTATGATTTTTCATATTTAATGTGCAAGCATTAAATATGAGAAATGATAATCACACAAAGGTGTAAATAAATGTAAAGTATTAAATATGAGGAATCATAATCATATAAAGATGAAAATAAATATAATCGTTGGATCAACACAACCGATATAGCGGTAAAATTGATTGATATTAATATTGGTAGTAACCCTAATTGGTTGTTATAATATCTTACCTCATAAAACATAGTTGTTAAATTGAAAAACAAAACTAGAACCCTTAAACTTATAAAAATAAACCTGAACCGGGTGCACAATTTTTTTTAGTGGCGTTCATTGAATGAGATTAATTCTTTTCGTAGTGTAGAGGATAAAAGTTTTTGCCACTTACCTCAAATTATTTTCCCTAGAAATCGACTCAGAAATTTTTTAATCCTAAGAATTCACTCCTTGAACACATGCAGCCGATTTTTAGACCCACTTGAAGGATGATTCAGATACGAAAACTTAGCTTTCAAGCCAACGTTATCACTATTATCACATCTGTTATACATAATGGACACAATAAAGTGTGAAGATTAATTGCAATAGAAATAACTTTAGCACACAATCTAGTTTGATGAATAATACGTGATTTAAAGTCGGCACCTGTGTACTAATTTGCACCTCATATTCCTTTCCATTATAACACCATACACTCAATTGTCAATATTCTTTGGCTGCTTAAACAACTTGGTTATTGGTTAACACAACTTGACAATTATGGGTACCTCTTCTTTGATTTGAACACTTATCTCATGCATATAGATCAATTCTATAAACAGTAACATTTATTAGAATAATTATATTACTTCTTTTTTAAGTAATAAAATAAGAAAAGCATATTTTCATTTTTCTTCATATAAGAAAATGTGAGACCAGCCTCTAACAGTGATTAAATGTGAGAAAAGCATCCAAATATATGAAATAATTTCTTTTCAAATATATAAAGGTAAAATTGCATGTAAAAATCGTCGTCATTTATATAAAAGCATTAATCATATTCTCGGACCACTATTTCTTAGATTGTCCTTTAGTATAAATGAGTGAGTAAAAATAGGAAAAAAGGAAAATAGCATAGATAAAAAGAGAAAAAAATTTAGTGTTGCGAAAAGGAGCATTAAATTGTTAGATGATCTTGTACCATAGAAAATATTTTCAATCTATATCCTCCTCAGTCGAAATTTAAGAGAGGAACAGAGTGATTTTTTTAAACAAAAGGAAATGCATTAAGAAGTGTAACTAAAGGATGTGTTTGGGTATCTCCAAAAAAAAAAAAAAAAAGAGAGGATGTGTTTGGGTATTCAAAAAGAAAAAGAAAAAAAAAAAAGGATGTGTTTGGTATAAGTTTTTGTTGAAGATACCCACACAAATGGAAGCGGTATTTTTATATGGGGTTTGCATCTATCATGTCACATGACATAAATTTTTTTCCTACCCACACAATATTTTATGGGGCCCACACTTTTTGAAACAAAATAAATAAATAAAAATCACGGCAAACAAAATGAATCTCTATAACATTACACAATCACTTTTCCTATAATAAAACCCTTTTTATATTTGCATGTTTGGTACCATGTTTTAAAAAAATTTGCTAGGAAAATTATTTGCCTAAAAAATTTGCTTTTTGTGTGTAAAAAATAGTGTTGAATAAAACCACCAACAAGGTGGTATTTGCTGATAGATGGGAAAATTCAAAAAAGATTGCAAGAAAGGAGACCAAAATGACCCTGGGATAAACTATTCAGAAAACTAAAATCATATTTTTCCCATTTTATTTTACTTAAGGGCTGATGTGATAATTTAACCATATTTTCTAATCTATATTTTACCTCCAACCAAACATTGACTTAGCAAACTAAAATCAATTTTTTCGGTAATATTTTAGCCTATTAAATAACTTTTTTTAAACTTTTTTATCAAACCCACTTTCCCATCATATTCCTAATAATTATATTTCCCTACTAAACAAAATTATCTTCAACCAAACGCCCACGAAAGTGCCATGCAACATTGATTTCCTTTCTATAAATACCCAACATTCCTACCTACCTAGCATTATCCAAGACACAGAGTTACCTACCTAAGAGGCTAAAATTCTTGTTCTTCTTTCATATGGCTTCTGGCTACCAAAGTCCACCTAAGGCTTCTAATTACAATAGTCATAAAAAAACCCTTAGCAATGGCACCAAAGTCTTTCATCAAACCCAAACCCAAGTGGTAGTAGTTGTGGTGCCTTTCCCAGCACAAGGCCATCTCAACCAGCTTCTCCACCTTTCTCGCCTCATCTTGCAATACAATATACCTGTTCATTTTGTTGGCACAGCCACACACAACCGTCAAGCCATAGTTAGAGCCCATGGTTGGGACCCAAAATCCATTCCAAACATCCATATTCATGACTTCAAAGTTCCTCCTTTTGCTTCCCCTTCACCAAACCCCAATGCAAAAACAAGATTCCCATCTCATCTTTTTCCTTCCTTTGAGGCCTCTTCAAATCTTCGTGAACCCGTTGCTTCACTTTTACTATCCCTTTCATCCGTAGCTAAAAGGGTTGTGGTCATCCATGATTCCCTCATGGCATCCGTTGTACAAGATTCCATTCACATAGCAAATTGTGAGAACTACACTTTCCATAGTGTCTCTGCCTTTACCATGTTCTTGTACTTTTGGGATGCAATGGGAAGACCCTTGTTTGAAAGTTCCATCATCCCTCAAGTTCCTTCTCTTGAAGGATGCTTCACAACCCAATTCATAGATTTCATCACTTCACAATACGAGTTCCATAAATTCAGCAATGGAACAATATACAACACAACAAGGGCAATTGAAGGACCTTACATGGAATTAATAGAAGGGATGATTACTAACAAGACTCATTGGGCTTTGGGGCCTTTTAACCCTTTATCCATTGAGAAAGAAAACTATAAAGGTAAGCACTTTAGCATGGAGTGGCTTGAGAAACAAGAGCCAAAGTCTGTTTTGTATGTGTCTTTTGGGACAACAACAGCATTCAGAGAGGAACAAATCAAAGAGCTAGCAATTGGGTTGGAACAAAGCAAGCAAAAGTTCATATGGGTACTAAGAGATGCTGATAAAGGTGATGTCTTTAATGGAGAAGATGATGAAGAAAGTAAAAGAGTTGAACATCTTCCAAAAGGGTTTGAAGAGAGAGTTGAAGGGGTTGGGTTAGTTGTTAGAGATTGGGCACCCCAATTGGAAATTCTAAGTCACAATTCAACAGGTGGGTTTATGAGTCATTGTGGATGGAACTCTTGCATGGAAAGCATAACTATGGGGGTGCCAATAGCAGCATGGCCTATTCATTCAGACCAACCAAGGAACAGAGTTTTGGTAACAGAAGTGCTTAAGGTTGGTTTGGTTGTGAAGGATTGGGACCACAGAGATGAGTTGGTGACAGCATTAGTTGTTGAGAATGCTGTGAGGAGATTGATGGCAACAAAGGAAGGTGATGAGATGAGACAGAGAGCGATGAACATGAAACATGCCATTCTCAAGTCCAAGGATGTTGGAGGTGTTTCTCGTGTGGAATTGGACTCTTTCATTGCACACGTCACTAGATAGTTTCGTATAGCTCAATGATGGCATTTTTTTTTTTTCATTTTTCAGACTACATTAAGTGAATGAAAAAGAATATTTTTGTGAAAATTTATTTGTTTGATTTATTCAAAGGAATCCGAGAATAAGAATAGTTGCTATTGTCCACCGAAAAAAAGAATAAAGAATAGTTGCTCTCTCTTATAATTAAAACAGAGAGAATATGTTATACCAAAAAAAAAAACATAGAGAGAATATAATTACCAAAAAAATAAAAAAAATAGAGAGAATAAAGAGATATTAAGACAATTTAAGTAATATGCATTTTAAAAGTCTAGAATTAATTATAATTTTTCGTTTTTATTAAATCTTCATCAACATAATATATTCTTGGGATAGGATTGAAGGTGTAAATGGGATAGGCCGGCAATGGCTGATGCAGGTGAGTGCAAGCGCATGCACTTGCAGACACAAAGTTGGGGAAAAAAAAATTCACATGAGATGGGTGATTCAAGTCAAGTAAAAAAAGAAATAGAAAGATTAAAGGAAAAAAGGTAAAAATATATGCAACCCAACCGATCCCTATTTTAAAAGCTTAAAGCTTAAACTCTAGCTCATTGCTTTGTCTTTTTTTTTTATATATATAAATCTTATTAGCTTCAAATCTTAATAAACATCAACATTCTTGAAATTCAATCTTCATCAAGTGGAGGAGAATCGCACGAGATTTTTCACGTTTTTTAGTGAAACAAAAATGGCCAACTTTGGATCAAATAATTCGACAAAGATGGGTTTTTGATTGATTAACTCGTACAATTATATTATATTTTACAAATGTCTTTTTGTGGTGTTTATTTTTTCAATTATCATTATCTATTATTTCCTTAAAACTTTAGTTGATTCACAAAAGCTTTATTTTTGAAGTGGAAGCAAAAATTGAATCATGATATGATCTTTAAAATAAAAAATAAAAAAATTGTGCAGACATAAAAAAATTATCCTGGGTCCGCCACCGGCCTACAGCCTAGCCTATATTAGGCCAAACTTGACCTTTTACAAATAGTCAAATAGAAAGGCCTAGACTTTTAAAAAAGTTTATTTAGAAAGCAGGCTTTTAGACTTTTTTTGTACATCCCAGGCATATAAGCTTAGAGGTCATCCTATATCATATTAATTATTTTAAATAAAATTACTATTTTAATAATTTTGAATAATAAAATAATATTATTTTAGTTATTTTTTTTATTATGGAATGTTTAATGCACTTAAACTAGCTAATAGACATAGGTCAAGATTTTTATTTTTTAAATGTGGGTCAGACCAAACTTCTAATTTGGGTTTACACAGGCTAACAGGTCAAGTCAATTCTAAAATTTTATTTACATAGACCTGATCTATTTAAGTCAAAGCGTAACTTATTCTACTCTATTTACATCCCTAGATAGGATTTTTTGATACCAATATCCAACTTTGAAATTTGATCCTAAATACTGTGTTACGACTTCAAATGTAAACAGGGAGAGGAGGTTACATCTCTTCATGATGCGTACAAAGAGGATGCTATATCTTTCCATAATGTGTAAGTTATTATATCATAATTAAGGAGAGGATATTTCGATTATTTGGTATATCATAATTAAGGATGCTATATATTTCTTAATTATAACTTCGATTATTTTTTATTTAAGAATATATAATGAAAAAATCTAGATACTAAAACAAAATTTTGTCATTATATATTAGAATAAGGATTCTAAGAATTAATATATAGAACAAATTAAACTTTATATAAAAAAAGTATTTGTTTTTCCTTCCTACCATTGTCGCCATCTTACTTTTAGAATTTCTTCCAAAGATTAATCTTGTAAATATATATAGACATTTTTTTTTTCATTCACACAATTGTGTGTCTGCGTCCTAGTCTAGTTTTTTCTAGCTAATTACCATGTAAGTATCTATAATTTTTTTTAAAAAAAATCATGTATTTATCATTTAAATTTTTTTAACAGAATCCTTATATTCATAAATTTCTTAATGAGATCTTTATATTTATAAAAAAAAAAAATTAAAAACTTCTGTAAGTTGACCAAATTTTCAATTCCATCTCTATTTTCTTATGAAATTTTACAATAATGTCCCTAAAACCCACAACAGCAATATAAAATAGTTTGTAAATGATTGTAAAGGTCCACTAATGACCTATTTATTTAAAAGTATAAGGACCCTATTAAAAGCTATAAAACTATAAAAACCTATTTGAAAATTTAATCAAATTGTAGGAAACTAGAAAGTAATTTGACGTTTTTGAAAATAAATCTGATGTCGTACTCTAGTTTCAAGGAAAGCAAAGATTTGTTCATGAAGTGTAATCATGTTTATAAAAAAACTACAACAGAAATTTACCAAAAAAAAAAAAAAAACAACAGAATCCCGATCGAGGGATCAGCACATTAATCAATAATCAGCAAAGTGTCAATATTATTTTGCAATAAATTCTGACCAGATGTTTTTTTTTTAATCACAAAATGAGTTTATTTTTTGCATACTGTATGGTTATGTACGGATAATATAATTGCAAAATGCAAATTTCGAAAGCTCTTGCTCACCTAATTCATTTATTTTTTACCAATTCCTTTTGTAAAGGGTCCATAACAAACCAAAAAAGAACATAAGAGATAATAGAATTTGGATCTTCTAACACCACTGTATAGAAAGCAAATCAGACTGTCAATGAAATTAACTTCAAAAAAATCGAATGACATGCAATATCCTATTTGTTACTATTAACATTATAAATCCAGGCATGTATTCTTAATCCCTTGCCTTCAGTTTCTTTGTTATGGTCAGTCAACAATAATGTGCAACAGCATCAGATAGAATCATGATCAGTTCGACCAAAATCAAGCTCCTGTTGTAATCACTGAGCCCATTTGCAGTACAAGGTTTTTTTTTCTTAACCACAGCTTCTGCAGCTTTCTTGTACATCATTGGATCCTAAAGTTACAACATCCCGTTCTCTCGTTACAATCCTTAGCTTTCTTTCCCCCTCAACCCAGAGTGGAAAGGTAGGATTGGTACCAAAAGTTCAGGGTAGAACAGGAAGTTCCACCTTGTCAAAGGAAAAGAAACTGACCCTTCCCTCTGTGACCAGGCAGATTTTCAAAGGAATGCCACCGCACTGTCTCTCAAGGGCTTCAATTTCTGCTCTAGATGGTGGATGCCCCCTAACAGATGATACATGTTATAACTGATTAAATAGATTTCCAAAACCAGATAACAAAAAAAAAAAAAAAACCGAAAATTAGAGCTATGGACAAGTTTGCATAGTTATTAATTCCTAAGGACCAAATAATCGGTGTGGTTTTTTTTTTGGGAAAACATTTTCTCATTTTAAAGGAGAAAACTTTTCTCCTACCAAAGACACATAGCATAAGTGGGGCTTACAAAATAGTGGAGAGAGAAAAAAATTTAAAGTGGGACCCACTTATGCTATGAGTCTTTGAAAGGAGAAAACGTTTTCCTTTTTTTTTTTAGTTCAATTTTTGAAATTAAACATCCTGTGTGCTTATGTGGTCCTAATAGATAAATAATTTTATTAGCTAGTGCATCACTCTTGTATCCCCAGGAACCAAAGATATTCCTCCAAAATGCCTATCAATTTCTCATGGACGCTTCATAGCGCATTTAACTTACAACAGCTCAGAGATAAATTTGCATTTTCCTATCGTAGTAAGAAATTTATAGGCCATTAGCTTAAAATCCTATCAGAGAACATACAACAGTCTTTATCAATTCTTAGTATTTACTGTAACAAATAATTGGATAATAGTATCAAGATCACTTACCGATTAAATTCCTGAATCTAATATAATCATACAGATACAATCAGAGAAGTAATAATTACCTAGACAAGTACAGCAGAAAACTCGGATCACCTGGAGAAGACTTTCTAAACCTGCTGTTTGGAAGATAAACCTCAAAATCTGGCCTCAAATCATTAATCTGCAACTCACTGAATAACTTGTTGATAGAAAGCTCGACTTTGGTACCCATGTCTTCTACTTGTTTGCTTTCTTCTGTGCCTTCAAGAATACCAGATTTATGGGAGCTTTTGATACTCTTCAAACTCCAAGCAACACCATGCCGCCCAACTATGTAGCCGAGAGACTTGAGCTGTTTGTAAACCTCAAACAGCTCCCAACAACATCCACTCTTCCTGCTAGCAACCTTTACGTACATTTCTATTAGAGATATGCTTCTATCACCATTATCTAAGAGATGTAAGGCTCCTAGTTCCATTAGATACCTGTCAAATCAGACTTTACATAAGCACAACAAGTTTTCAAAACATTCGATCTTAGCAAAACACACACACACACATTGCAAATGCCTTTTTCTACTAATTTGAGTAATTTCTCGTCTAACACATCACAAAATCTCATCATATACTTTTTCTCACACAAACATGTGTATCACCTAACTAAATAATTTATTATTCACAGAAAGCTAAGGCTTTAAGAATTATGTTACTCTTCCCTACTTCTAAATGTCACAACAGAGGGTATATATAAAAAGATGGCATATCACCTACAAAGTCTCCTCAATTGAAGAATAAATCTTGCCACTTCGAACTACTCCAGTTGTTACCCACATTTTTCCATTCTTTTCAATGACTTCTGCCATTCCCATCTCTTCATTCCAACTGCCTTTGGATTTCACGTGCCTGGTAAATGAAATGCAAAACTTCACTTCATAAACCATAAAAAAGCAGGGGAAGCAGAAATATTTTCACTAGTAAGTAACTAATTTGCATTGTAAAAAATACTTGACCTGAACTGCAACTTGGGCATGGAACTAGATGAAAAGTGAAGCTCCTCTTCATCACTTGCATTTTGCAAATAGACCTCATCATCACTATTTTCACTCGAAGAACATCCCCATACCTTGCCTTCCATAGAACAAAAAGCTGCAATTTAAAATAACAACCAATTGATAGGAGGACCAAAACCAAAAATCAGTAGTTGGCAAAGGTCTTGTAACGTCCTTGTTGACCCGGCCGGTTACACGTTATGATTTTGAGCAGTAAAAGAATTCAAGGAGTTCACGACATAGACAAATAGCGGTAATCATCACATTCAAGGTATAAATTCACAGAATTTTTTTTATTTTTTTTTATGGAAAAGAAATATCAACAATGCAGGCACGAAAATCTCTATTAAATTATGACTTGAGTGTATAATGCAAAGCATAACTTAAAACAAGAATTTTCTTTTACACTCCAGAAATACTAGTGTAGCCCAAATGCATTTTTCAGAACCCATTATAGATTAAAGACACTCAATATAACTAAGTTGCCATCAAAAAATTTCTGTATGAAAATAATTTGATTCTAGTGATAACTCTTAGTGCATAAGGCTCATGTTTTTTTCTGTAATTATATTCCAGATTGAGAACAACAAATGGATACTAAGGAGGTAAGGACTCATGTTTTATGGGAAAACATCCGAATATCATGTGGCAGAGGCCACGTAAATATAAACCAAGTAGAACTAGATGTTATCTTCCTTCTCTACCACACTCTTTAACTGCTAATGAACCCAAAATGCAAAGGATAGTAATTTTACTCATACAAGATCCAATGTTATTACTAGTTAGCTAGAAATTTTATTATGCTCCTCAAATTCTTTTAAGAAGTAAACTCCTTTCATTTTAATCATCCAAATTAACTTTTAATCAAAATAAAACAGAATTTCAGTTGAAGTGAACCTTTAAATGGTCTGAGTTCCTCTATGAAGCTCCTTAAGGACTTCCATTATAAAACTTCTATAATAATTTACATTCGTAGAACATAGGGCCTTAGGAACAAATTGGTTTTCCCATTTTCAACAAATTCGATTGAATAAAAAATCCACGCAAAAGGGTGGAGCCTTAATCAAACCAATCATATACCTATTTTTGTTGAGATATGTAGTCCCACATTGGTCGGATGAACAACTAATGTGGCCTTTAAAAGGCCTTGGGCACTCCCACCCTTTGAGCTAGTTTTTGGGGTGGTGTATCCCAAGGTTCTTTTACATGGTATTAGAGCCTCATCGTCCCCCACTTTCTCTTGTGGAATCTCTTAGCACAGGTAGGCTGGGCTTATTGCATCCCCCACTCTTCAAGCCCAATGGGCTCTCGTGTAAGGGGGCGTGTTGAGATATGTAGTCCCACATTGGTTGGATGAACAACTAATGTGGCCTTTATAAGGCCTTGGGCACTCCCACCCTTTGAGCTAGCTCTTGGGGTGGTGTATCCCAAGGTTCTTTACAATTTTAAATCACCTAGTTCTCTCACTAAATCCCCTTAAGTATGAGCCTAAAAAAAGGAAAAGTTCCTGGTTCTATACTACGAAAATGACCAATCTAATTTTAAGAAACAAAAATTCACTTGCACTACTTTTAAGGATACAAAATCCACAATACATACATCGCCTCCATGTTTTCCTAAAGAAGGTTCATACTGTCCCAAAAAAATATACTTTTTGACATCATTCCACTCATTAGTGCTTACATCTCAACCACATATTCAACCTTCATCAAATATTACAAAAAGCCATCCAATATTACATACAAGTGTTGACCACATATTCAACCTTCATCAAATTGGTCAAACTTGTGATTTAACAAAAACTTATCCTTGTCCACAGAATGAATGACCTAATATCTAGCACAAGGCATGTTGACCATCCACATCTTAGTGAAAAAAGAAAATTGAGTTAAATAAGAGTCGGCATTACAATCCCAATTATAAAGTCAAATACAAACTTCAATGATGCTCTCCACCACAACGTAGAATGACTAATACAAATTAATGATCAGATGAAATATGACAGCTAAGATTCATGCATGAAGTAGGGAAGAGTTTTTGGGAGAATGGTGCTACAACTCAATTATTAACTCTAGGAGGAGGAGTTGCATTGGCAGAGAAGGAACAAATATACTCATGATTAGACAGGATGGAGAGAGAAATCGACCACTTTATGATGCATCTTCCAATAACTGCAAGTCCCTTTCTTTTATATTTCAATTAGCATAACAAGAACATTATAACATGATGAAAGTCAGTTGCTTAAGGACTTGATTTTATGTATAAAACTAACATGTTAAAGGTCATCACTAAACCTATCACATTTGTTGTGATCTGTCCTGCTTTCTAATTTATCCTACAAGCCAATATGCTGTGACATCAAACTTAAAACAATTTTGTGTTTTCAAGACGACAAAGAACTGGGAAATGTACCATTCTGTGTATTGGGACTAAACCTGGTCAAGCTAAAAAGAGAAGAGGCGGATCCAAACCATGCTATAGTATTATACCAGATGTGTTCAACCTGTCTGGCCTAGGGAATTTAGTTACCTTTGTTAAATGTCTAAGACCCAAGTGCAATAAATATACCCAGTACTACAATACTTTCCAATTAGGACAAAATTTAGGCTGTTACCAAACGATATTATGCAGCAAATTCAGGTACTAAGGATATTATATAGACCAGCCCAAAAAATCAATCACTTTAGCACCAATTTACCACAAACAAATTTAGTTTGCTCCTAATAGACAAAACACAGTATTTTGAAGAGAGAACTACTCAAACACTTAATGAATAGCACATACAAAGTCAATCAAATATAGATATCCATTGGCCGATATATAAACAGGCAACCAAAGCTATTTGTGAAAACAAATGTATTGTTTGATCCCTGTACAAAATTTAATGTCAACAAGATAAAATAAAAAAGTAACATTATTGTAAAATGAAGCAGCCAATGGTATCAGATAATATAAAGTATAAAAAAAAAGGACCTGATATTTTCTCTTGTTGGATGGTCAAAGAGGTGCTGCCAAACACTGCTCCTTTATGGTCTCCAACAACCTGGAAAAGAATAGCTAGCATTGAGAACCAACACATGATTGAAGAGTGCAGAAATTAGCCTTGTTGAATAAAGGTCACAATAATGCAATGCATATATCTCTGTTACTTCAGAGAAGAATAAGCCAACCCATAGGAAAGTATAAGAATTCCAGGATTTGGCTTTACAATCGGACAACATAAAACTTGTTTAACCAGTAAGCTTACAACATGGGACTTCAACTCATGGTCACCTTAAACTAGTGCAAGCTACTGTTAATTACAATGTCAAAAATTCGTATCTGATATACAAACTACACTATGAGCATCAAATAAACAAGGCCATGATAACAATTGGGATTAAAGATAAACTCAGCCATTAATCCATACAAAGTCCCCAAGGTCAGTAATATGAACTCAGAAAAATTTGTCCAAGCAAAAAAAAAATTAAAAAAATATTAAACTCAGAAAGGAAGTGAAACAGACCGAGAATAGACGAACAGGGAGAATAAGAATCAAAATTGAACCCCGAGTGCAATGGTGAACCGCGAGAGTGCAACTTGGAACAACGATGGTGACGGGAGAGCGAAATTTTGATTGAATAATGGGGAAAAATTGTTTGGTATTTTAAATTTGGGATTAATCTTCTCTCTTGAGCACAAGGCCGTTTAATGTGGTCCGGGAGCTCATGCTCCCATTCTAAAAGTAAAAAAAAATGGATTGAGATGGAATTTAGACAAAAGAAGAAGATATAAATGGAAGAAAATTTTCCTTTTTTAGTAAAGGATCATGGAATAGTGTTGTGATCCTGGAGCATATTAGAAAAATCCCTTGAGCACACATAAAATACGTGGGGCACGGAAGAAAAAGGAACTATGCTTCCTTTCGGATAATTTGTATTAGATTATAGGTTTAGACGTAAAAAAAAAAAAAATTGTTAAAATGATGTTCATGATTTTTTCAGAAAAAATATCATCAATTAAGTTTATCACATTTTTTTTTTGGTAATCAAGTTTATCACTTCTTACTATTAAATTTTAGGAAAAGGTTATAGTTACTACCTTTTTTACTCACTACTTGTTACTACTAAATCTTAACAGTTGATTTCCACCAATCTAACGGTTATAATTTATTGGGTCACACTTATTAATTAATTATTAATTCTAATAAATTATAACCATTAGATTGACGGAAATCAACGGTTAAAATTTGATAGTAACAAGTAGTAAGAAAAAAAAAAAGGTAGTGAGTATCTATGATGCACCGACACCGACACGAGATACGACACGACACGACACTCTGACACGTTAATTCTAAAAATGCTAAATTTCGACACGTTGGGACACGTTTTGATATTTAATAATATATATATATATATATATATATATATATATATATATGGGCAGGTTATATTTACAAACTTTTTTGTTTACAAACTCTTACAAACTACACTATATTCTTCCGGGAGAATACAAACTTTTGCTAACTACACTATGTTCTCCCGGGAGAATATAGTGTAATTTGTAAAAAAATTCCAAAAAATTTGTAAACGGATCTTGTCCCATATATATATATATATATATATATATATATATATATATTCATAAGAAAAGATTGTGGATTTAGTGTCTTAAGGCCCCATTTAGATCAAGCATCTAAAGCTTGTATGCTATGTGATTTTGGTCTATCAGGAACAGCCACTGTTTTAGAAAATTCAGAATATATACAAAATTCAAAGTAACAAAATAATTGATTTACAATCTAGAAAATAATTGTTTGGTTTTGAATCACCCACTTGGTGATGCTTTTCTCCTATGAATATAAGCTCCTAGACAGGTTAGCAGCTCCTAGAAAGGTTAGCAGCTCCAATTGCCATTTCTTAAAACAAATCTGAACTAAAGGGACTAAATTGAATTTTTGTGAAACTTTAAGGATTAAGTAAGTAATTTAACCTCTTGTAATAGTATTTATAATTGCCAAGTGATCCTTATTCCCTTTACTTTAGGTACACTACAAGAAACCTCTCTCTTAACCAGCACAATTTCATTATTACCATACTCTTAAAATTTGTTTTAAAGCTGAATCTATTTGTATTGTTCTTTTTAGTTGATATCATTGTCTGATTTAGGTGCAATATAAGTATTGTCAATCGACAATTTCAAGCTGTCTCATTATTTATGCAACACTTATTTTTTTAACACTGATAAACTTTACTGTATATCAGTATATTTGAACTTCTTCTGACCTTTACATTTGCATTTGTAGACATTTATATGTGCTTTTAGTGACCTGTGCGAATACCCCTACACTACCTTCTTACGTCCACAAGTATTTGAATACCCACATAAATCAAAAATACAGCAACAAGTAAACGAAGAATTTATAACTTGTAAAATTTTTCAAACAGGTGGTATGCATCAAATTTTTCAAACAGTAAAATCAAACATGTGCGTATAGCAACAACTAACAAGTATAGAGGATGTTACCCAAACTAGTATTCAGGTACAGCAACAAGTTATAACTTGTAATTGTTGGAACAAACAGTAAAATCAGATTGAGGATGTTAGCATGTTTGTAAGTAGAGAGACAACAAAGAAGAAAATAAGACCTGAATAGTTGAACACGATGAAG
The DNA here is from genome assembly GCA_032173675.1 of Gastrolobium villosum. Lineage (NCBI taxonomy): Eukaryota > Viridiplantae > Streptophyta > Magnoliopsida > Fabales > Fabaceae > Gastrolobium > Gastrolobium villosum. The sequence goes on from JAVKPL010003117.1 coordinate 957,112, forward strand.
AAGACAAGCGATGCCCACCGAGCTGCTGTACCGTGTTCACCTTGAAGGGTTGGTTGAGAATGAAGAACACACCTCGAACAGCATTCACGGACGGCAAGGTGAGGAAGAACGACGGAACACTCACAATCAGAACTTTTTTTTTTAACTATTTTATCCCTGCTTTTTATTTTGTTTTCCTTTTTCGCCCTTTGTAAATTCCATGGGACTGTCCATGGAATAACTTCTCCTGATTTAGTGCTCAAAATTGTTCATTTTTTTTTTTAATTTTTAAATTATTTTAATTTTATAAAAATGTCAAAAAAATTACATTTGTATCCGTTGACTTTACAGGACACACTTAAATCGCGTGTCGGGATAATTAACGTGTCAAAAAAAAAAATCAACTATTTATCAGACGCGTGTTATCAGAATGGTTGTCGACACTCATTTTTTCTCCAAATTTGACGTGTCTGTGCTTTGGAGGTGAGTATAACCTCCCTCTAAATTTTAATAATTAATTTTAGTGAATTTGACGATTATAATTTATTGGATGAAACTTATTAATTATTTATTATTTATTAATTTCTAATAAATTATAATATTCATATTAATAAAAATTAAGGGATAAAATTTAGTGATAAGAAGTAACAAACTTAATTGGTGATAAGTTATGAAGCACCGACTCTTCAAAGATCCTGACGTGTAGTGTTCGACACTTCCTGACACTTACCGATAGTCCAATACTCCAACATGCATCGCAGAGACTCCAAAAAGGATTCAAAAGTTGCATTGTGTTGCGTTTTTTTTTTAGTCTCACTATTAGATTCGTTAGATTACCCATTTTATTGAGTTTAATATAAATATTTAAGATATCTTATATTTTTTTTGCAAAATTAATTGATATTATAAGTTTAGCTTCGTTTTGTTGTTAAATTATTGAATATTAAATATAATATACATTACATAATTTAAAAATGTTACTTAATATTAAGATGTGTCCTAACGTATCAGAATGTAATATTTTTTAGAATTAACGTGTCAAAGTGTCATGTTATTTCATATTTCATGCCGTGTAGGTGTAATATAGATGGTAAGTATATCCTGTTCTTTCAAATCCTAAAACAGTTATTTTGAGTTGAAGGGGATACTTTTATGGGTAAAGTGTGTATCATTTCAAAGGATGTAAAGTTGTGTCATTTTAAGAGAGAGAAAGAGATAGATAAAGGAGGAGAGAGAGTTGACAAAAAAGTAAAGGTGTGGGTCTCACTTCTTTATGAGAATGAAAGGATATAAGTTGTGTCATTCAAAAGGATAAACACTTTACCCTACTTTTATCTCTATAAATAAGAAAAATAATTTTTCCTTCAGAAATTATAAATTTAAAAATACCCTAAAAAAATTTTGTAAATTAAATCACACTGTAATTAAGCCTTTCTATATATTTTTTTAAATATATTGTTAAAAAAAAAAAAAAAAGGAAGAGAGAGTATGCAATGATGCAAGGTGCAAAGTGCAAAGACTAACAGAGACTTCGGAGGTTGTAAAAAAAGAACATGGCGAAGCTAAGAGAGCTGAGGAAGGGTTTCAAAGCTGTTCAAGATCTGGAATTGCTCAAGCTTTTGAAATCCGAGATTAATTTCGAGCTTGCTTCTAATCACTTTCAGGTTCTCCCTATCTATCTCTACCATTAATAGAGATGCACCTATTCATGTTTTCGTTTGATACCATACTCAATATTTGCATTTTCATGGGATGCTGCAGAATGCTGAAAAAGGTTCTTTAGGTGAATTCGTAGTGGACTCGGATTTGCCACATTCAAAAGATGTGGTTTTGCGAAGAAAATGCGATTCAGGGGAAGAAGTTGTTATTTCATCTATCGTGGGGCCTCCTAACTACGAAAAAGACCTCATTTTTGCAAGGGATGTTTTTATGAAAGTATGTATAAAAAAACCAGCCTTGAGTTCCATCTTGCAATTTGACTGTGAAGTTTACGGGAAACTGAATAAAGGCTCTGAATTTGACATCAGAAATGCTTATTATCTCAGATCACCTACATCTCTCACCCCTTCCATTTACAGAGGCCCCTTATTCAGGTAACCTATTCATGATATTCTTATTCCTGTGTGTTATCAACTTCTCTATATATTTTTTCTCTCATGTGGATGAGATCGCAAACAGTGGTAAAATTGTTCATTCATGACTGAAAGGTCATGAGTTAGAATCCAGGAAACAGTCTCTTTGCAACTATACAAGCATAAGGCTGCGCACAAGGATTTCCTCCATCCCACACTCTCTAGTAGGGTTAATTGGGAGTGGTTTTTTTATATGGATGAGAGGGTGAAAAGTGATAAAGTTGTTCCTTTGTCACGGAGGAAAACAATAACTGCCTAGAAAGATTGCCATGACCCCACCCTAGCTAGTCGGGTTTTAACGGGGAGTAAAAAAAACCCGTATACTTATGTCATCTATTCTTTACAAAAGTTGGCTTTAACATCACTGTTTATGTTATCAGTTTAACCATAAGGTGGTTTGCTTTCGAATTCCTAACATACATTGTGTTATCTTAAAAAACTGCAATCTGATTTAAGCAATTCAGTGAGAAAGTAATCCTGTGTCTGCACATAACTTCCACTGTTTAAAGGGTAGTTTAAAATAATGCTTTACCATCTGCATCCAGTGAATACTGAGTAATTCTGATTTCCAAGTAATGGTTCATACTTCATTTACATTTGTAAAGGCAATTGGAAGCCTTAAAATAATTGTTTCCCATTTATTTACTGATTTGATTTGCTTGGCTTTGATCATTTGGTGTACTTAGAATTAGAATCTCAAATTATTTCAACCTCTCCATTCTTCCGTCTATTTGCACATTGTATCAATATATAATATCTTTCTAGTTCATTCATGCCGCAAGTGTTACCATCATATAATCACCTTACCCTTAAGGCTTAATCTCCCTGGTCTTTTGCCTAATGGTTCATCTATCTTTTATATATAACTTGGCTTTATAAGTAAGACTTCTCTGCCTAACTATCCATCCTTTATGTACCTTGAGTGAGGACATACTAATTTATTTGTTTTTAGAAGGCATGCTGGCAAGCAATAGTCCTGCAGGCGTAGCTAGTAGAAATACATTTTTAGAGGATTACTCATCTTGACTCTAGTTCTTGCTGGTAAATTAGAAGCAACTAAGTAAAGCCTTCAACCGTTGTTCTTTATTAAAGTTGGATTCAAACAACAGTTTTTTCTTTACAGAAAATTGTAAATTATCAATATTTTGAACTCGTTTTTACTGTTAGTGTATACTCTTCGGTTATTCATCTTCTGAACTGATTAGGCTCATAGCTTGATGGAACCAAGCCTGTAAGAATTTAAACAATATGCTATAATGAAGCACTTTTCTTCATGTTCTTTAGAAAGTTGCATGGGCTAGATCAGCAGACATGCATTTCCTTGTTACCTTTATGATTTCATCAGATGAACACACATAAGCTGGTTTTATTAATATAATCATTTCCAATTTTAGTAAACCGTTCATAAATTTTTTGGGTCTTTTTACTAATAGTTATCTTGCTCATTGTCATGTCTATATCCATGTGAAGCGAATTGGATAGTAGGTTGCAAGATGCACTCAAGGAATACCTGATAGCCAAGGGCATTGGGGTAAACCTGACCAATTTTCTCCTCCACTACCTAAACAAAAGAGAACAAGAGCAGTACGTGAACTGGTTGAAAAAAGGTGAAGCATTTGTGGCAGAAAACGAGTCCTTAAGTCAATTTTCAGAGACACATTCTACATAGTTCTGCAGAGTTGCATTCTTGTCAATATTTGCAATTGTCAAGGGGGAGGGAATTGTGGACAAGATGTTCAATTTTTACTGATATTTTTGTCAAATGTTTTGAGACTTAGGATTATGATCAGGTTGTTACATTGTCTTTTTAAATGTTATTTCTTGACAAACACTCACTGCAAACAAAACATATCTGTATTGGAATGACCATGGCCCACATGGTTTTGTATCCTGCAATGGAAATCAGATTTTTATCATGCAGCAGATTTGAGATTGACTCCTCCTTCCCATTAGATAAAACTATATTTGACTTTCATTATCAAGTGGAACTTACCTGTAAAATTATAATCTTAATCTTCTATAATATAAAGATTGTTTAGTTTTGTTTTGGGGTCCTTGCATTCCCATGTCCCCAAAAAAAGGTCTAAAAGTAAAACATATACAATTAATTGGAATTAAACTTAAGTAATGATTTAAATGAATGGGTTAAAATACGCCAAATCCTCAACTTTAACTCCTTAATCCAATGAGCTCCAAATTTTGTAGCAATTAACCCCTTGCACTTGTTAAGTGCACATTGTTTCAATAGGACCTTTCGCTTCGTTCCTGTCTAAATTGAGAATGGAACATGACACCTCACGAGCTTCATTGGTAAAAAATATTGGGTGTCAATATATATATATATATATAGAGAGAGAGGGATATGATCATTTGACACTGGTGTCAAATTTGAAGTTTGACATCCCATCTAAGATCCGTCAGATAAAAAAAATCAATGGTGTCACGTGTTTACAAATCAGAGTCGTTGATCTTTTTTTATCTAACGGCTCTCACATGAGGTGTCAAACTTCAAATTTGACACCGGTGTCAAAGGATTCTGCCATATATATATATATATATGAGGTAGGATCGTTTGACACCGGAGTCAAATTTAAAGTTTGACACCTCATCTGAGAGCAGTTAAATAACAAAATCAACGACTCTGAAATATTTTTAACTCATATATATATATATATATATATATATATATATATATATATATATATGGATTTGTAAGCATGTGACACCATTGATCTTTTTTGATTTAATGACTCTCAGATGAGGTGTTAAACTTTAAATTTGACAACGGTTTCAAAAGTATTTCTACAGCCATTTTAGATAACATTATCTACAGCCACTCCTTTTTAACTAAGTCTGACTAGTAAGACATAGTTATAACAATAAAACTGTTCTTTTATTCTCTCTCCTCATACGTTGTTGGTTGATGTGACGGAGAGAGAAAATGTAATTTTTATGTCTTACCGGTCATACTTAGTTAAGAAGGAGTAGCTTTAGACAACCTTATTTGAAGTGGCTGTAGAAATATTTTTAACCCATATATATATATATATATATATATATATATATATATATATATGGAAAATCAAATCTTATGTCATAGGAATTGGATTTTTTTCTCCAGCTCTCTCCCTTCGAAAATAGCCCTACATGTTTTTTGTTTTGTTTTTGTTTTTTTCATGTGGGACCCCCAATTGGCTGTGTCTGCTGGAATAGAATCCTTATCAGGCAACATAAGAATTTCATTGCCCATATATATATATAATGGGTTCAATTTTTCTTCAGAGTGACCGGAGATAAAGTTCTAGTGAGTCTAAAATGACATCATTTTGGAGTTAAATGATTAAAAAACTGTAATGATAAAGACTAATATAACCCTAGAAAAAATCAGAATTACAAAAACACATTTTATTTAATCAAAACGATATCATTTTGAGTCACTGGAGATAAGTTATCTCCTTTGACCGGAGATACACTAAACCCATGTATATAATGAGTTTGATGTTTCTTAGATGACAAAATTATCTCATACATTTTATCAAAAAATTATCTCATACATACATACACATAAAAATGTGTGGAGAAGAGAAAGAAAAAGAAAATATAGGTCTAATACACTTTTATATGTGTATATGAGATAATTTTATTTCGTACAACATGAAAGACATTATATAATATATGAGCAGGGGCGTACCTACATAGGGGCTAGCCCCCGCTCCTTCTAAAATATGAAAATATGTTTTACTATATGATATGCAATATGGTCTGAAAAAGCAAAGTTTTGAAAGTGCTTTTAAAAAGTGAAAAAACAAGCTATGTTATTTGTTCGAATCATTCATTGCATCCAATTAGAGATAACTGTTATTCACCAGATTCAGCCTGCCATCATATATGCGGGTTTTGTTCTTGATCTGCTACCTTCCCCAATCAATGTGCCAGCTTTTCAGTTATATACAAAGAAGAGTTCACTCATAAATGCATATTCACTCTACCTGTCAAATTTGTCTAGAATTTGATTTAATATGACTGATTATCTAATTTTCTTTTTATAATCATTAAAAATTTGTACAGATTGTCATGTCAGAACTGAGAAGAAGAGTATTTAAGTCTTGACTTTGTTGACAAAGAAAAAAGGTTAAAATAATTATCAATTATTAGTTGGGACCAAATGCTAAAAATAAATAACACATTAATTAATTTACTGTGCGTTCTGCTAAATAACAAATAACAGCTAAGTGAGAAAATAAGATTATGATAAAATAAAAGAAAGTGCAATTATAACACTAGAAGTCATGAAGGTAAGCAATAAATTCTGATCTTACAAATAAAATACAGGGTATTAAGACTAGTTCCTCATTGAAATAGAGGGTGCATTGGACCATTATCACCGGAAGTAAAATATTGATAGTTCAACCAAAAAATTATGTAATTTTATTAGATACTTCTTAACAAATATTTTTGTATTCTTAGTATCATCATCCAATCAAAACTAAGATTTTTGTCCCCGTTATATAATTTTCTGGATGCGTGAGACTGTCAATGCATGCAATGGGAGATTGTTTCAATCACTTTGTGATCACTATGATGTGATAATTTTGTCATAAAATTTAAAAGATTTAAATATGTTCTCTAAGCATTTTATGTTTAGCTAAGAATTTTTTACGTCTTGGTGCACTTTATCTACGACTTTTTATCATACAAAACTTAGTATTTTCCTTTAGTTTTACTTCTTCAAGTCTATGTCTTGCAACGAAGTCTCTAAATTTGAATATTTCATCAAGATTCGTCAACCACCTGAATACAAGATTTCTAATCGAAATTATAGACTTGTAGCATTTTTTTTTCAAGTTAAAGCTTTGATGATATCTCTGTAGAAATTTTTTCAACAATTACTTTACTCTCACTTTAAATTTTGATATCATCGTCCGATTTTAAATCTTCTAACCTTCTAAGGCATGGTAATTAAAATCTCAATTTATACATATTGTGTGTGAGATGTAATTTATTTGGATTTGATATATTAGTTTAATATTTCTCATATTGTAAGATATAAAATTATTTTCTACACATACATAAAAATGTGTAGGACCCATGTGGATCAATGTGAAGAGAAAAGAGAAAAAATATGGATTTCATATATTTTCATATATGTGAAAGAGATAAAATTATCTCCTATAACATAATAAATGTAAAACCTTGATATATTCTTACAAAATTAAAAAAAAAATCTTTGCACAGAATAAGATTCTTATTTATTAATGGACGTCAATAAAAAAAGGGGGAAAGTATTATGAAACACGATAAATAAGGACAACTGTGTTAGACATTTCGGTCAACGTTATAATAAGAAACTCATTGAATTCTAATAGGATAAAGTGTATAACTAAAAATAAAAATTAATAAAATAATAAAATTAGCATGCAATCAAATAACATGATAAACACTTAAGATGGTAAGACTTTGAAAGCATTAGTTCAGGCTTTAGACATTCAACCTTAAAATGGAAATGAAAAACATTAAAATAAAAAATTTGATTAAAAAATAACATAGTAGACTCCATGTGAAATGTTAAACTTCTTCGATAAAAGTGTCCATGTACCTCTTTACAAAAAGACGAATCATGAGAAGTATAATAATAGGATTCTTTAGTGTCATTGGCGGAGCCAGATTTAATTTTATTTAGAGTCAAAAAAATTTGACATATCAAATTATTAAAATATTTTTATAATTATACAAATCTATTATGAAAAAAATTTACTTAAATTTTTAAAGTAACAGGATTAATGTTATTTTAGCAAATAATAAATGTTTATTTAAAATTTAAAATATAATATAAAATTAAATTAGTAAAGAAAGAACAATTTATATGTATATATACATGGGAAATCATTATTTCATTTTACATGAGATAACTCTCTCATGTTATCTCACATTAAAAATTATACCATCATTTTTATTCTTTTTCTTTTTTTAATAAATGGTAGGCCCCACCACATTATGTGTCTATAGTATGAGATAACTATCTCCTACAATATGAGAAAATAGAATCCCTATATACATATATGAAATTTTCATGTGATTTTTATGAACATTTTCATGTGATTTATATGAACATTATTTCATGTAATGTTAATGCAAATTTATTTCATATGATGTTAATGAAAATTTATTTCATGTGATATTGATGAAAATTTATTTCATGTTATATTTGTGAATAATTTTTTTTATCTTTTATATTTTAATTTGGTTTGTGCCTGTAAATTTTAGTTTGCAACTTGATAGCCTTACAGGTCGAATTAAGTTTTTTAGTTTTTTTATAATAGGTCAGATTAGACCTATAAATCAAGTCTTTAATAGGCTAATAGGTCAGTATAGACTCTAAATAACATAGGCTTAGGCTATCAAAGCCAAAGCTTGGTCTAAGTTGGCCCATTTATACCCCTAGTATGACTTGTGAAGAACATCAATGTAGAGGGACAATAACTTCACAATTAAAAAGAAACATGGAACAATCAGCAACAAATGTCTAAATTCAGTTAAATGACATTGGATCCAGATAAATCATTTAATCAGTGTTTAGATATTTTAAGAATTTTAATAATACAAAAAAAACAAAGAAGTTGTTAATGAATATGTACAAGAAATTTTCATACTCCATATATATACATATGTCTTCATTGATTTTTCTCTTTAACAATTTCCATTGATTAATCGCTAAAATCTTCATTCTTATTGTGAAATCAAATACAAATAACACCAATAAACAATTCAATTCCATTACAAATAGCAATTGTAACTCTATATTAAATTATTTTTTACCAAAAAAAAAAGGTAAATGTAAAACAGCACTCCATTTTTTCAAAAGAAAAAAAATCAATAAATACAACCACACAAAAGAAAAGTTATAAATAAAAAGGGGGAATGAATTATTGGGAATGTCAAAAATACCTAATAAATAATTATGGTCAGCAAAAACAAAGAATTTCTCTTTTAAAATGTTCAAAAATATAAATCAATTTTTTTCCCGAGCGGGGACAATATAATTCCTAATGCATATTCCAAGAATATGTATTCCTAAAATCTTAAGAAAGGAACAAAATATCGTACCTTGTCACAGAATGATTGGGTTTCGGGTGGTGAGTGCGAATAAAAAAAAAGTTAGAAGAAAACCCTAATTGGAAAAAGTTAAGAGAAGAAGAAGAATAAATTAAGAAAGCAATTTGTTATATGATCATACAAGGAAATCAACTCCAAATCTTCGTCTGATACCATTGTCGTAATTTTAGATAGGGCCAACTTACAATTTTAGTTAGGGCCCAATTATAATCATTTATATAATTATATGAAACAAATAAAATTTATTGAAATGTAGCCAGAGCCTAGGCCCTATCTAAATATAATGTGGCTACGCCACTGCTTAGGGTAGTGTTTGGTTCGAGAGAATCTTTTTTTTATTAGAGAAATGTAAATACAATGAAAGACGTTGGAAGGTAAGTTTGGTAGGAAAATTTAAAAAAAGTTGTTTGGTAACACAAAATATTGCTAGGCAAATTGTGTTAAGTATCCTGTATATATGTTTGGTTGAAAATAAAATTTTGATGCGAAAAAGTATGGAAATTACTAAATTAACCTTTATATAAAATTTTACAACTACAATATATATTCTCGACTGTGTTTCTTCGACATGTGCATGAGCTTCATCGCACGATTTGAGTTTCTCTTTGTCCTGTTGCAGGGATCTCTTATGCCATTAATAGTGGATACTAATCATCGCCACCCTTGTTTGGTAAGCTTTTCTTTGCATTTTGGGTCATCATCCATCTATATCCCTTCCTCAAAGGTCTCATGCGACGCCAGAACAGAACACCAACCATTATTGTGGTCTGGTCCATTTTGCTTGCATCCATTTTCTCTCTGTTATAGGTCAGAATTGACCCTTTTACAACAAGTGTAACTGGCCCTGATGTTGAGCTGTGTGGATTTGGGGTAGTTGACAAATATCTTCTCAAACATGTGGTTAAGAAGAGGGGTAAACTTGCCATTATATTCATCCCTTTTTTCATTTATCCGGTTTTTGTAAAAATACCATGTTGGCAGAGGGCTTCGTAACAGTGTTTTATTGGCTTTTTGACCTTTATAACCCTTTATTAATAATTAATTACTAAATTGACCTTCATTATAAACTATTTTAAAAATTTAACCCCTTCAAAAAACAAAACATCAATCTGTCCTTATTTGACCGTTGACCACTAAGCCTACCCGGGTATACCCCTCTCTATCCGGGTTTTTTTTTGAAATTTTATGCCTACCCGGGTATGGAGGGATATACCCGGGAATATTTCTTGACATATGTGAAATTGGTTGAATTATTTACCTGGATAAGAATGGGTGTACCCAGGTAAATCTCTTGAAAATATAAGGCGGACATGAGTGATGAGAAAGAGGACTCTAGTGTGCAGCATGAAGCCTAGCTCACTTAAAATATAAGGCGCCAAATTATGCGTGGTATTTAAATGAAAGGCGAGTTGTTTTATCTTGATCCAGCCGTTATTTTCCTGGGTTTTGTTTTTATTATATACCTTTAAATATCTCTCTTTTATATGAGAAGCAAAAGCAACGGAAAATTCAAGGCTCTAAAAATGGGTTTTGCATTACAATGCTCAAATTATGGCTATTTTATTTGTGTCCCTCATTGATTCCCCTTCTCCCAAATCCCTCTATCTTTTCACGGTGAGTTTGTTCAACTCTCAACTCCTTCTTTCAATTCTGCATCTGTTTATATATCGGTTTTACTGAACATCACCATTTACCTGGGTACACCCCTTCTTACCCGGGTAAATAATGCAAGCAATTTCCCAGATGTGAAGAAATATACCCGGGTACATCCCTTCCTACCCGGGTAGGCATAAAATTTCAAAAAATACCCGGGTTAGCGAGGAGTGTATCCGGGTAGGCTTGGTGGTCAACGGTCAAATAGGGGCTGATTGGTGTTATGTTTTTTGAGAGAGTTAAATTTTTGAAATAGTTTATAATGAAGGTCAGTTTGATAATTAATTATTAATTAGGGCTGGCAATACGGGCCAGCCCGCCCCGACCCGTCCCGCCCCGCCACTGGCCCGCCTAAAATGGGCTGGCCCGTCCCGGCCTGTTTTGACAAAATGGGTTGAATTGAGCAACCCGGCCCGTTTTATGAGTGGGTTGGCGGGCTACGGGCCAGCTCGCCTAAAATAAAAAAATATAAAAATATAAAAAATATAAAAATAATATACAAAAAATTAAATTCTGCATAAAAACAAATAATTTTTTTTTGCATAAAAGCATATAAAAATCTGCATAAAATCCTAATGTTCTTATGAAACTAAGAAGATCAGTGTTTAATAATCTACATATAAATATGCATCTTTCAATCCAGAAATAATAATAAAAATTAAAATCATATGAAGGTAAAACAGAATAGCAAAACATGTAACAAAATGTTGTATGAGCATTCCACAACAATTCGAAAAAGCCACTTACATGCAGAGAAATCTAGGGCACGAAGTTACATAACAATTGGGTAACCTAAAAAAAAAACAAAAAGGGCTTGGCGGGCCGAGCACGGCGGGCTGGCGAGTTTGGCGGGCTGGTGGGTTGAAAAACTCAACCCAGCCCGCCCTGTTTGGTGGGCGGGGCGGGCCAGCCCGACGGGCTCAGCCCATTTTGCCAGCCCTGTGTTTTATTACAATTTTTACATGCAATTTTCAATTGATAGGCAACGGTCATTAATGGGCAAAACTGATGAAAGCTTCTAGCAAACGTGGAAAAATGGAACTCCCGAACCAAACAGTACCTATAAATAGATTTCATTTCTTCTTCAAATTCTAAGTTTTTTTTTTATTACCTAAACAAGAAAGACATCTAATGATGTAATTGCTTATTTGATTTGTCTTTTTATTTATTTGTTTATTTTTGTTTTGTACCTACTATACCATAATTACCATTAATGAGTTATCAAATTGTGAATTCTTACAGCAAACAACAAATACTAAACTTTAATAGAGCAATATTCGATATATAAATAAAGTGAATCCCAAAATTTTACAACTTCTGAATTAACGAATAAATTATTTCATTTAATTATCATTCTATTGACAGCTTTGAAAAACTTAAGAATGATAATTTTATTTTGTGAGATATCTAATAAGAACAATTTTCTTTTTTACATTAAACATTTTGAATCAATTTTTAATATGCTAAACATTTAGCTTTTATTTTTTTGGTTCTAGAGAATGGCTTATCACTCGGATGAACCTTTCAAAATTGTACAGCTTTACCATCTGAATCATTCAATGGGTTGGATTTTTTATAAAATATATGAGATTAATGTTTCTCACGTTATAGGAGATAATTTTGGGGCAGGTTATGTTTATAAATTTTTTTATTTATAAACTCTTACAAACTACACTATCTTCTTTCTGGAGAACATTAAGTTTCACTATCTTCTCCCGGAAGAAGATAATGTAATTTGTAAAAATTTGTCAAAAAAGTTTGTAAACGGATCTTTCCCGGTTAATTTTATCTCTTACACACACATAAAAATATGTGGGGTCCATGTGGAGAGAAGAGAGAGAAAGAAAAATGGACCGCACACACTTTTATGTGTGTATAATTTTATTTCTTATAACATGAGAAACATTAATCTCATTATATATTTGTATTTTTATTTGTGTGATATATAAAAGAAAATATTTTAATTTTAAAATAAATTGTCTACTTTTGTAAGAAAAAGTGTCTATTGTTCATATTATGTTGGCTACGTGTATAAAAATTATTTTATCTAGTTGCTTTGCGTAAATTAGAAAATATAATGAAAAGTATAACAAAGAGGATTGATTAAAATCCAGCTATCATAAAGTGAACAATTCTTTGAACCAAATCTTAAAACTCTAAAGCGCATAATGTTCTCTTATTACAAAGTATTAACCCTGTAAATGTCTTTTAGCTTGCTACAAATTTGAATTCACCACATCTGATTATAATTTAATTTATATTAACTTCCAGAACCCATATTCTCGTAGGATGACTCCATTACTTCTACTTACCTTTTTTTTTTTTGTTATAAACTTATAAGTTAAAATTTCAGGTGAACACTAAAAGAAAATTACGATTTATTAAAATTAAATTTATGAAAGGAAATTGATAATAATTAAGAAACGAAATACAGTTACACAATACTTATTAACTGGCTTCTAATAACTTTATCAAATATCAACTTAATAGAGAAATCTATTTTCTATTTACCAAAAAAAAAAAAAAAAAAACAGAGAGAAATCTATTTTCTAACTATATTAACAAATGGGCTTGATTGGACATTCTCCATTACTGAAAAAAAAAAAAACTCACTCAAATAATTGTCAAATAATACATGAGAAATTGAGGAAAATGGTGGAACCATATCCTGCAAAATAAGTATAATTTTAGAAAAAATGTAGAATAGGAATTAACAGTTAAAAGTTTAACAAAGTAAAAAAACACACAACTATAAAAAAAAACAAATGGAGGAAGCCTATCCTGCAAAGAATTTTTTTTCTACTAAATATTTGTTAATAATTAATTTATTAATAAACTATGCAATATATAAAATATCATTTATGAAGTTAAATTTTTATGTAAGTCCATCAGAATTTATTAAATTTTTAAGTAAATATTTATAATTTCAAAGTTTCAATCAAATCCTCATATTTTAAAAAAAATTTAAATAAATTTTTACTGTCAAATAATAGATAGAGTTTATTAATGAATATTTGCAGCCATGCAAGTCATTATGTATCTATAGTACATGTTTTTAAGGGTTCTAATTATAAATTTTTAAATTATTGGGATTTAATTAAAAAAACTAATTTAATTTGAGAATGTATCATTTCACGTTCACATGGCCAATATTTAGAAAGTAAAATATAGACATAAATTTTTACATAAAAAACAAATAATATATATATATATATATATATATATATATATATATATATATATATAGACATAAAATTTTCACACTTCCTGTGATATTTTTAAGAGATAAAAATTTAGAAATGTTACTATCAAATTAAACATGATTGAAATACTGAGAATGAATCATTTCATATTACGTGAATTTCTTCTTTTTTTGGTAATGTTCATATTACGTTAATTTAATAGAGAGTGAAGTTAGAAAATTTTGTAAGAAGATAAAAGAAACATAATTCATACTATTTGAATAGGATAATCTGCAATGACTTAATATGTAGCTAAATTTAAAGAATTTTTTTAATAAAATTTATATACAAAATAATAAGAATGAAAATTCTCAATTTAAGAAAACAAACTTATAGTATATTTTTTTCTATTAAATGTGAAAATGTCTAAAATACAAATTTATATAAATTTAGGATAAACCTGTCCATCCTAATCCCTAGTGACTCTATAGCATTGGTCCAATCTCGTATGAGTTCTTGAAGGACAAAATCGATAGAAAGATTAATATTACATAGGGTATAATGTTTGCAGAAAAAAATCTCTCTATACATTTCTATAAAAATAAGAGGGTCTTAGAAATTTTTTCTTTCTTCTCCCTTTATAAATGCGATTACTCACTTTTCAGAGAGTGTGATAGAAAGATTTTTCCTTACTATATATCAAGAGGTGTCAAGATCATTTTTAATTTTTTTTATACTAATCCAAATTATCTCTTTGAGGTGAGTAGATTCCTCTAAGAGCCTATTTGGATCCTTTTATTTTTAAGTTAGAAGCTACTTATAAGATAAAGGTAAAAAAAGAGCTTAATAAAAGAAGTTAAAAGCTGTTTGGAAATTACATAAAAATTTTAACTTAAAAATTATTTAAAAGCACATATTTCAAAAAAATTACCCCTCTCTCTTTATCACTCTTCATTAAAAAAAAAAAAAAAGAGCACACAATTCAAGAAAAACAGATAAGAGCTTAAAAAAAAGCTCCTCCTGGGAGCTTTTAATTTTCAGCTTTTTTCTTCATTATAAAAAAAGAACTTTTCGTTATAAGAGTTTTTCCCAAAACCTGTTTGCCTAACTTATGCTTATAAGTAATTTCTAGCTTAAAAATAAGAGTACCGGGCAGGTCAAATATTAAGATTTTTATGCCCCTCCCCAAGATGGCATTGATGAGATTGAACCGAGGTCTTTTTCCACATAACTATCTTGCATCAAGTGACTTATCATCATCGGGTGGAGTCAAGATTATTTGAAGTAAGAATATGTATTAATTCCTGTCTAGTAATGTCTTTAGGATGAGGTTTAAAGCCTTGAACCAGTGTTTAAAAATTCAGCCCGGTCATTGACTCAGTCGAGGTCAAGGGTCACGGGTTCAATCGGGGGTCACTTCGTTGACCCGTTTTTACACATTAAAAAATATAAATACATATTCTATGTGATAAGTTATTCTACCTACCATTTTTTTGCCTATCTTTGTCTACCACTCTTCAATACCGTTAGATCAGAATATACAGAGGAGAGAGAAAGATAAATATTAATTAAGATTGTAATCTAACGATCTTTCAGAGTGGTAGATAAAGGTAGACAGAAAAAATGATAGGTACAATATCCTATCCCTAAGTCTATATCTACAAACATTATTCCCTTAATGAATATTGGGATCTATTAATCAGTGTTTAAAAACCCGGCCCGACCATCGACCTGGCTGAGGTAAGGGGTCACAGAGTCACAGGTTCAACCGGAGGTCAGGGGGTCATTACGCTGACCCGATTTTATATATTAAAAAATTATAAATAAATATATCCTATATGAAAATATTAAAAAATAAACCACCAATCATCAAAGATTCAAAATATACTAAATATAGCCACAAGTCAATATTACACAACAAGTCAATATTACACAACATAATTAAAGTATCAAGATACCAAAGTACAAAATTCGCATTGTAATGAGGTCACTATGCTGACCCGGTTCTGCCTCTTTTGAGGAGGTAACTGACAAAGGAAAGTTTAAAGGAAATAAAAATGAGTTTTTGTTTTCCATCAACGAAAGTAAGGGTTTCATTTGAATGGGTAAAATTCTTTCATTTTCTAGAAAATTCACGGCAGCGAAGTGAAGATTGAAGACATATAGATCGTTAGGAGGGAAGAGAATGATTAGATTTAGGTTTGCAAGAAATTTCATTTTATTTTTGTAATAAAACGACATTGTTTGACCCCTATGACCCAGGAGCCACTGAAACCCGGCCGAGTTTTGGGGGTCGGAGGGGTTGATGTGCATATAGGGTCCAACTTGTGAACCCAACCCTAAGAGGGGAGGGGTCAGGATTGACCCGGGTCAACAGGGGACAGGGTGAGATTTTAAAACACTACTATTAATCTTATGTTGTAATAGAGACAAGATAATGGGGTTCACCATTTATAAAAAAAAACACAAAAAATAAAATAATCTGGACCCCACTATTTTATCTCTATTACATGAGATAAATATATCATACAAGATAATTATTTCCCATAAATATTATCGAAATTAAGTTTACCATTCAAAGGTAGTATCTACGTGCTTTCCATTTTGGCAACAGAAACAGCACAATCTCTCTATCTATATGTGTATAGTTGCAGGGTCGTTCAGGATCTCCACTATCTCCCTCTCTGCTTCCCTCGTTGGCCTCTGTAACACTCTCAAAATCCCTTAATCGAAGACTCTCTCAACAACAACCATCACAAACAATGGAAAAACACTTCTTGAAGGATTTCGAGCTAGACCCCAAGAATCCCTCCGTCGAAGCTCTCCGGCGATGGAGATCCGCCGTTACTCTGGTCAAAAACCACCGCAGACGCTTCCGTATGGTCGCCGATCTCGACAAGCGTTCCCAGGCAGAGCAGATTAAGCAAGGGATCAAGGTTTTTATTTTTATTTTTTTCATTCTTCCTCTTTTCATTATTTACGTACGTATTAGTTTCCTTTAGAAAAAAGAAACATCTTATCTCTAACCCTAACCGCCATGGAGATGAAGTTGAAGAAAGTTCCGACGAAAAAATAATAATATAAAATTGCCAAGTTAACGACGAAAGGTACTCATAATTAGTCATCAAAAAGTAAAATCCACTTTCTGATTAGAAAGAAAGAAAGAAAACACAAAATGATGGAATCAATTAAACTACTAGAGAGATTAAAAAAAAAACTTTCGTTATTGTTATAATTTGGTTTTCTGGTGGTCCAATCGGAGAGACGTAGGGTTTATTGGGTTTCGCCAATAGCGAATGTATGAAAAAATGGAAATGAATTTCTGGTTATGGTGTCTGTGCACTTTGCAGGGAAGGTATTAAGTTTTTTTTGTAGAAATGATTAAAATTTCAAATATATTTAATCTGCAATAAATTTTCACGTCAGTATTCTTCCTCCTTTACTGGGAAAGGCGAAAACCCTTTGGGCTTTGGGAAAGAAAACATTTTTTATTTCTTATTAATAATTAGTTAAAGTATTTTATAAGAATTATCTTCTAGGGAAAATGATCGTGTTATGTTACATAGATTCGTTTTGCGTGTCGGAATTTCTTTTACTGCGGACTTCACAAAATGTTGTTGTTGTGAGTATATGAAAGTTTTTGTGGTCATGTTAGATAGATGATAAACCTTTCATCTAAATGTTACTCATGCTTTTAAAAGTTTTTATAGAAAGTTAATAATTCTTTTATAATTGTTAATAAAAAAATGAGATTAGAACGTGTTTTTCTTAAATAATATTTCGGCGTCCCGATCGAGATAAACGGTATTTAATATTTCTATAAATAGAAATTAAAATGCATTGTGGATTTCGAGGTCAAGGTCTTCCACCGGCCATTGTTGTCTCTCGTGTGATAAGGTGCGGGAAAATTGGGAAATCATCTCGACACTCACGCACCACTGAATGGAAAAGATCTAATATACCACTACTCATTACGACCGTAATATTCTTTATCTCTCTTGTGAAAAAAAATTACGTACAATCATAATCATACAAAACATATTAAAATGGTTTAGTTTCATTAAATATAACATAATTTTATATTATTTAAAATAATAAATATTTTTTCCAAAATTATATTGACGTCAATATTGAAATTAGGAATTATTTTTTTTGGTAAGCAGGAAAATTATTAATTTTACATGAAATGAGTTGTCTTTGATGATATGTATTTTTTTTTTTTGTGGTCTTAATAAAATTTGAGTACATTTAGGATTTACATTATGTTTAGAATTGTTTCACTTCAGAAATTGGAATTAATTTATGTAAAATGTAGTGATTTACAAGTCTCATAAACATATCAAGATTTATGCATAATGACATGTTGTGTACAATATAATTTATAAACAAGTGAAAATTATGAATTGGCATTGTCTACTAAAGTTTTATGCAATAATTTTAGTGAATCTAAATGCTTATTTTAAAATAAATAGACACTTCCTGAAAAATATAGTCTTTCTATTTGTTCTTTGTGAAACATAAAACTTATGTATTTGATTTTTTTTTTTTTATTTTGCTAAAAAGAATGGTGTTTGTTTGTAAGGACAATAGTTAAAACCGTATGAATTTTTAAGGAAACGTTTATTTTTTTTTAAAGCTCTTAGCATGAAATAATTTAAATTAATGTAATTAATTTATCATGAATTTAATTGTTGTGTATTTGGTGTATTTTATTTAATTTTTTTTAGTAAAAGGCGAAAGAATAGTTCGTTCCGTGCTCACCACACGGCTCCGTTATTTGGTGGAGTACTTTTGACTTTTAATGACATCCAAAGCTGAGATTATTTCATAATATAATACCTCAATTATAGAAAGAAAGTATTTTTTAGTATTTAATTTTATTCAACGTAGTGATGCGGCAACCATCGAAACTTCCTCGAAATTTCCTTAGCAAAAGGACACATGCGAACCTAGTTGGATAAGGACATCATAATAAAATCGATAGATACCAACAACAAGAGAAGATTTTTCTGGTGCGGGACCATAGTGGTCCCTCCAAAAATAGAAAAAAAAAAGAGAGGAATGAAATGGAAAAAAAGAAAAAAAAGAAAAAGATAGAAATAGAAGAAAAATTTCTATTTGTAGGAAAGGGATCACTGAATAAATAGTGAGCTTAAATATGTTAAATTTTTTCCAACAACAATGAGACAAATAGTGGGAAATAAAAAAGGATAAAGTGTTTTATATTTAGCAACCTTGTAAATTGATCAGATGTGTTCGCTTAGATGTCATGCTCATGCAGTTTTCTATTACGTAGAGATAACATAAACTCCTCTTGAATTGTCTTCTTTTTCTTTTTCTTTTATCTTTTTGTGGTCTTGAATTGACGATGACTTCAAACGCGGCTTAGACGCGTCCGATTGAGTGTTCGAACGGATCAAAGCGTCGGCGACATTTGAAAGTTACACTTGCGTTGATTTAGCATGTAAAGTGGTGCTGAAATTTCTGTTGCGGCCCTGATTTCAATAATGGCGGATTTTTGTTGACGAAGTTAATATTTAATGTAAGAGGGTCTTTAACTACAGGAAACATGAGGGTTTTGTCTGAATCCTTGACCTGTTCATTGATTATACTTGTTTGATTCTCACGCATTTATCTTGAAAACCAGCAACTGGGTACAGTGCCAACACTGGTATAATCTAAGGGGGCATTTGGTTGGTTAAAGAGAAATTTTTCGAATAATGATCGGAAAGTGAGTTTGGTAAGAAAATGTAAAAAAGTTTGTTTGGTCGGATAAAAATTTACCGGGCAAATTTGGTAACGTGAGAGTATTTTGGTCTGGTTAACTTTCACTTTTTGCCATTTGTCCATCTAACGGAGGAAAACCACCTCCAAGGAAACTTTCTAAACAGTGACAATTGCTCCATTTCAATGGCCAAATCTGAATAGCTATGCAATATGAATAGATGGAAATTTTTTAAGAAACTCTCTACCAAATAAGGAAATCAACAATTGGCAACTTGATTTGGATGTGAGAATTTTAAGAAACCCCCAACCAAACAGCACCTAAAGCTCCTACATGTGTAAAGCACCTTAAATACAAGGAAAATGTAACACTCGGAAAATAAATGCAAAAGAAGGCTGCAACTCTTTTACACTGCAGTTGTCTTACAAGTTTTTTTTTTTTTCGTGTTTAAATTTAACCCTGTAAAGTTTTTTGTATTAGTATTCAATTATACTTTAAAACCTAATTAAAGGAGGTTTTATTCCTCCCATCGAAAAATAACCTTCACTCCGGCATTATGAATAACCATTCCTTTTAATATTCAAGTGAAATATGTAACTAGTAATAGGCAATTGATGACTTTCATTTTTTTCCTTTACCGGTTATCTAAGTAGTTATGATTCATAAAAATGGGAAATATTAACATATTTGATCTTAAATTCTAACAAATATTTTCTTGAAAGAATTCTCCTTAACGTTTTCATAGTTCAATTTGAGAATGGATTTTATGAAATACCTCTTCATGTGACAAGATACGGGATAATGTGTTCTGACTTACAATAACTACCGTTATGTATATTATCAATTTGTCATTACCATTTTGGCTATATTATCTTTATTTACTCCATCAGGAAAAAATTCGGATTGCTCTCTATGTTCAAAAGGCAGCATTGCAATTTATTGATGGTATGGCGCTCAAATTTCAACTGTCAAAGCTCATATCGTTGCTTTAGAACTAATCACTTTCTCTTAATATGTTTTCTTGGCCCATTTGTTTTTGTTATGTAGCTGGTAATCGAGTTGAATACAAGCTATCAGAAGAGGCAAGAGAAGCTGGTTTTGGTATTCATCCAGATGAGATTGCTTCTATTGTTCGTAGTCATGATTATAAGAACTTAAACAATATTGGTGGAGTTGAAGCCATTGCAAGGAAACTGACAGTCTCTGTGGATGGAGGTGTCAGTGAAGAGAGTATAAATCGAAGACAACAGATTTATGGGGTCAACCGTTATACAGAGAAACCGTCTAGAACGTTCCTGATGTTTGTGTGGGATGCAATGCAGGACTTAACTCTGATTATTCTCATGGTTTGTGCAATAGTGTCTATAGGTGTAGGGATTGCCACTGAAGGGTGGCCAAAGGGAACATATGATGGTGTGGGAATCATACTTAGTATATTCTTGGTAGTCATTGTTACTGCTGTCAGTGACTACAAGCAATCCCTGCAGTTCAGGGATTTGGACAAAGAGAAGAAAAAGATATTTGTTCAGGTCATCAGGGATGGGAAAAGACAGAAGATCTCAATTTATGATATAGTAGTTGGTGATATTGTTCATTTGTCAACTGGGGATCAAGTTCCAGCTGATGGGATTTATATATCAGGATACTTTTTGCTTATTGATGAATCAAGTTTGTCAGGTGAGAGCGAACCTGTAAATGCAAATGAAGAAAAGCCTTTTCTTCTCTCGGGAACCAAAGTTCAGGATGGTCAGGGGATAATGTTAGTTACAGCTGTTGGCATGAGGACTGAATGGGGAAAATTGATGGAAACTCTAAATGAGGGAGGAGACGATGAGACCCCATTGCAGGTGAAATTGAATGGGGTTGCTACTATTATTGGTAAAATTGGTTTGGCTTTTGCCGTTCTGACGTTTTTGGTGTTGACAATAAGGTTTGTGGTTGAAAAAGCGCTTAATGGTGAGTTTGCTAGTTGGTCTTCAAAGGATGCAATGAAGCTACTGGACTACTTTGCTATTGCTGTAACCATAATAGTTGTTGCGGTTCCTGAAGGATTACCACTGGCTGTGACACTCAGTCTTGCTTTTGCAATGAAAAAATTAATGAATGACAAGGCACTTGTGAGGCATCTTTCTGCTTGTGAAACTATGGGCTCAGCTAGTTGCATTTGCACAGATAAGACAGGAACATTGACCACTAACCGTATGGTAGTTAATAAAATTTGGATATGCGACAAAGCCACGCAGATGAAAGGTAATGAGACTGCTGACGAACTGAAAACAAAGATATCTGAAGGAGTTGTAAGCATCCTCTTGCAGTCTATATTTCAAAATACTTCTGCTGAAGTAGTTAAGGATAAAGATGGAAATAACACGACATTGGGAACCCCAACAGAATCAGCATTATTGGCATTTGGCTTGCTTTTTGGTGCTGATTTTGATGCCAAGCGTAGAGCGTGTAAGATACTACAGGTTGAGCCGTTCAATTCAGTCCGGAAGAAGATGTCTGTGCTTGTGGGTCTTCCTGATGGAGGGGTCCAAGCTTTCTGCAAAGGTGCATCAGAAATAGTATTAAAAATGTGTGACAAAATTATTGATTGCAATGGAGAAGTTGTTGATCTTCCTGAAGACCGTGCAAATAATGTCTCTGATGTTATAAATGGATTTGCCTCTGAAGCTTTGAGAACTCTTTGTTTGGCTGTCAAATATATAGATGAAACCCAAGGGGAAATCAACATCCCTGATAGCGGCTATACTCTAATAGCCATAGTAGGAATTAAGGATCCTGTACGCCCTGGGGTTAAGGAAGCTGTTCAAACTTGTTTAGCCGCTGGAATAACTGTCAGGATGGTCACTGGTGATAACATACATACAGCCAAAGCTATAGCTAAAGAATGTGGTATACTTACTGAGGGTGGTGTAGCCATAGAAGGACCAGATTTTCGTGACTTGTCTCCGGAGCAAATGAAGGATATCATTCCAAGAATCCAGGTTCTAATCTCATTGTAAATTCTGTGACTTTTAATTTTCTTGAAAGTTGAATTCCCCTTTACTTTATGGTGAAAAATGGGAAAAACGGGTATGTCATTTGACCCCTTTTTTTATACTTATACAATGCAGAATCGATGACCTATGTATAAATTAATAAGAACTCTTTGAATTTGAAGAAGAAGAAAAAAACTTTACTGACAATTATTTGTGTGGTCAAAAGAGTCCTCGGAATATTCTGGTCTTGTGTATTCATTTTAAATATTTTTCAATCTTTATGCTTAGACTTTCTTTTGTGTTTAATATGGTTTTAGGTGATGGCACGATCCTTACCGCTCGACAAGCATAAGTTAGTAACCAATTTGAGGAATATGTTTGGTGAGGTTGTCGCTGTTACTGGCGATGGAACCAATGATGCTCCTGCACTGCATGAGGCAGATATCGGACTTGCCATGGGCATTGCTGGAACCGAGGTTTGTGTCTTTTATGTACTATGATCATTCTGAAAGTTGTTATTGGTTTTGTATAATTGAACTGTATTATGTTTTAAGTCATTAGATGTTATCTTCTATTGTAGTTATATTATATATTTCTCTGCTCTATACATTTTTCCTTCCTTTCTTGTCCGTCCTCCCCTGTTCTGTTTAGAAACGCAAATTATATCTTTTTCCTTAAAAATTAGTATTGACTCTCTATTGCACAGTCTTACTTCTGATATTTAGACTTAAAACTATTTTTGAGTTATCTTTTTTAATATCAATGACTCTTTGATGCAAATCTAATAGAGGCAGGTTATATTTACAAACTTTTTTGTTTACAAACTCTTACAAACTACATTATGTAGGACCGGTCCTACATTAATCACACAGTGTACGACCGGTCCTACATTAGTGTAATTGCAAAAAAAATTTATAAACTGATCCCATTCCAATCTAATAACATTTTTTTTTCTTTGGAAATTTATACCGTTTACAGGTTGCCAAAGAAAAGGCTGATGTCGTTATAATGGATGATAACTTCACAACTATTGTCAATGTTGCCAAATGGGGACGGGCAGTATATATAAACATTCAAAAATTTGTGCAGTTTCAATTAACAGTGAATGTTGTTGCTCTGGTTATCAACTTTTTCTCTGCATGCATCACTGGTTTGTTGGCTTATAAAATTTTTTCCCCATTTAAATTATGTTTAATTTGTTTCAAGGAACATTTGTAATTGTGGTCTTTTTACTTTCAGGATCTGCTCCACTCACAGCTGTTCAGTTGCTTTGGGTCAACTTGATTATGGACACACTGGGTGCATTGGCCCTGGCTACTGAACCTCCTAATGATGGACTTTTGCAAAGACTCCCAGTTGGAAGGGGAACAAGCTTTATAACCAAACCTATGTGGAGGAATATCATTGGTCAAAGTATATATCAATTAATTGTACTTGCGATTCTAAATTTTGACGGGAAGAGGCTACTCAGAATTAGTGGCTCAGATGCAACTGAAGTGCTCAACACTTTGATATTCAACTCCTTCGTATTTTGCCAGGTATGCTCTCCATATACTGTGCTTGCCCATGTTGTATAATAGTTGTCAATAGCAGTTAACGGCCGACCCCGAAAATGGTATAGCTGTGTAGCGGGTAGCGGTATTACCGCTACGGTTAAGTATTAATTTCACATATATTATACTAACAGTCAAGAAACGAGGCAATACCGCTTTTAGTATTAATGCTCAAACGTAAGAAGTCACGCAAAATCAAACACATAATTCCACAATCAATGTCAAATACAAGGAACATAAAGGAAGGATCCAAAATTAAATACAAATGAACAATAAAATTGTCAAATAGTCAAGTACAAGAAGTGAATTAATAAAGAAAATCATTATCATCTCCGGATTCTCCATCAAATTCCAACATGGGAGTGGTGTAGTGGGTAGTGGTATTGCTGCTACGCTACTACCTTCCGCTATGGCCAATGTCGCGTAGCGTCGCGGTTTGTAGCGGCCGATCGCCGCTACCTGCTACGGTAGCGGTTTAGCGGCGCTACGGGCCGCTACTGACAACCTAGTGTTGTATATATAATAGGCAAATGCGGATTAAAAATAAGAAAGTATTAAATGAAAAGTACAATTTTTTAAGTTCTTAATGAATTTCATGTATTTTTTAACTGTAGTACGGCACTCACAATAATGTATACCACTTATTTAGTTTGCTGTTTTCCATTTGTCTCTCTATTTTTTTTTCCCAGGTCTTTAATGAAATAAATAGCAGAGATATTGAAAAGATAAACGTATTCAGAGGCATGTTTGACAGCTGGATTTTTTTGTTGATAATATTTTCCACTGTGGTATTTCAAGTTGTCATAGTTGAATTCCTGGGAGCGTTTGCCAGCACCGTGCCTCTAAACTGGCAAATGTGGTTACTCAGTGTCTTAATTGGAGCTGTTAGCATGCCTATAGCTGCTATCCTCAAGTGCATCCCAGTTGAAAAAGATACGAGTAAGCACCATGATGGTTATGAGCCACTGCCTTCTGGTCCCGAGCTGGCGTAAAATATTACAAGATTATGATACCGTTTTCCTTTACTTATCTTTTGGGTAATGAATAATGAATATTTGTTTTCTTCTTTTTCCTATTTTTCTGGGAGACTTGTTGAGATATATAGTCCCACATTGGTTGCATGGGCAACTAATGTGGAGTTTATAAGGCCTTGGACACTCTCATCCTTTGAGTTATCTTTTTGGGTGGTGTATCCCAAGATTCTTTTACATGGTATCAGAGCGTTCGAAATCTCACCGCCTCCCACTTTCTTTGTAGTGGAATTTCCACATGTAGATGAAAAAACAACTGGATGAACATTGACAAGAACATCTAACCAAACTACCTTTTGATGAAAGAATTACCCGGGTTGCTTTGCTGATTTAACCTACTATTTTCCTTTTAGTGCTGTCATATGGTACCTGTTATACGGCATTATAATTCTATATAGTTTTGTAAGGATTTGATACCATGCGGGATTTCCAAGCATGGCTAAATGTGCATTATGAGCATATATTGTTGTTGGAAAAGAAATGTTTCTTAAGATTAATACCAAAAACTCTTCTCTACACAGAAATTATAGAACCACTTGTTTGAGTAGCACTTTCATTTGAGAAAAGTTTCGAACTTTTGCAAGTTGTAGTTCAGATAATTATTCTTAGTAAGTTAGAATTCATTAATTGAATCTTGTCATGTGAAACGTTGCACTGAAGTCTTCTTTTCTTTCTTTCTCTTTCTTGAAGGGCTGCATTGATAATGATAATTGCGCATTTTTGCATGTACAATATAATTTTAAACGTTTAATATTGAATAATATACTAATGGTATATAGGGTCTACCTCTATTTCTTTCAACTCATAATACATATTCAATTGTTATATAAATGATATTGAATATCAAACTCAACATAATCTTAAGTAAATTCAAACTTAATCTGAAATAATTGCTTCCAAGGCCTTCCTAAACAACATTTCTTATACTTCCAACTAATCCCAAAAAAAAATCATCGGTACTTTTACTTGGGACAAAATGTACGAGTAGTAAATAAATGTTTATGTGGTAGATACAACAGAATAACGTGATAAAATCAATTCCCTCGCCCCTACTCCTAAGACCTAATCACGTTTCAAATAATCTTGTTCATATAAATAAACTACAATAAAATACAAGAATATGACAATCGGTGAATGTAAGAGATTGATTGTTCATCTTAACCTCCTTTTGGTTTCTCCATACGCAGCTACTCCCATTACAGTAATTGAGTAGCCAGCCATGCCAATAAAAGTGACAGGGTTTCTGAATAGGAGTATTGAGATTACAACAGCTACAGCACCTTTTGCATTGCCTAATACCTGGTTAACATAATTTGAGAGGGAATTCAGTGTATGAATTGCATAAAATAACAAAGCTCAGTTTAAACATGCATTCTACTAAAACCAAAGGAAGCAACTTCCACAGTCAAATAAAAATCCAAGAATCTTCATAGAGTTAGTGGACCCTTTGTTTGAAAGATTAAACATCTAATATGCTATAAAAAAATACAGATAAAAGTCATTTTCAGTTTACCATTTAAGGTTTTAATAATTAAAAAAAATGATGGTCTTCATTTTGCTTTTAGAGTTTAACTAATAAGTTCTCATAATTTCCAGTAGTATGCAAAAAGAGACAAACCTGGAGTGTCAGAGCACTTGTATGTTTAGTCACCAAGAAGTTTGTTAAGTTTGCTGCATATGCTGTGACTGAATTAAGCAAAAGAAGTAGCCACATAGATTTATTTTCCCTTCCAAGGGATATTGTGACATCTACAACATTTGGCTCCATGATAAGCGCTGCGGGCAACAGAACTAGCACCGCGATTGGAGACATATACAGCAGCAAGTTCATTGAGTTCAACTTTTCCCTGTTAAGTTGAAGTAGATGCAACATTATAATCAGTGTACCATTAAAAAAAGGCTTATCCAATTTTGGTAGATTATGGAGAGGGAGGAACCTCGGGTTCTGGTCATAGTCATATCAATATCGATAACTTGGAGTAACATAAAAATTTCTGATACTATTGCAAAGAAAAGAAAAAAATGATAAAGGATTCTTAAGCTGTGTTGTAAGTACAAATAATTAGCCAGGGTTTCAAAGTTAAGGGAAAGAAACAGATAGTCTTTTTTAATGTGGCTAGTTGTATTTGTACATGAAAATAAATAAGCAGAAAGTGTGTGCTTACAATAAAGTTAAGTATTAATCCTTTCCAAAAATTGAATCCATTCATTTGGATAATATAAGTGAGAAAGAGAGATGTTATATTAAAGGTTTAAAGACTCTTCGGACACAGTGATTCCACAATAGTGAAAGACAAGAACAGAGTTAAGTCAAAGTTTCAAAATGATGGTGTTTTAATCACACCATAAGCTCATTCACAACTACTCCTTTCCTATTTTATATATTTAAAAACCATCATATACCAAAATACAGACAGTATAAGAACTTCCATTGGTTAGCCAACTAAACCACGAAAATGTGATTATTTGTCGGGTTGGAAATTAAAGACGGGTAAAGAGGTGCAGACAATGGACACAATCTGCTTGACAACACAGACTATTTAGATCTAAAACCATCCCGGATTTCAATCACAATAAGGGCCAAAAGGGCCGACCCAGTTCAATACCCACTCATGAGTATCTGGAGAAGGACATACGAGTCAAGCCTTACCCCCGCTTTTGCGGAGAGGCCGAGTCGAAGCCGGGACCTTGGACATCACGGTAAGCATGCTTACCACTGAGCCAAGCCGCCCCTTCGATTTCAATCACAATGAAGAAAAAAAATTGCTTTTGAGTAGTGTTATTTTTTGACTGCCTCCACTCAAGTGATAATTCTGATGTTGACTATTAATGAAGTATACTAAAGATGGGCATTCATTACTAATTTTCAGTATCAACAAATTGACTCCACATAACTAAAAGAGCTTGCTGAAGAATAGTTCAATCAGAACCAGGTATTAATATAAAAAGGAAACTTACCCAAATGACTTAAATGTAAATAAGTACAAAGCGTAAAAAATAATAAAAAGTTTTAAGCAAGAAAAATCAGGATGTTAGAACTTTCTTTTTCTTTTCCAATTGTATAACAACAATGTGGAGGAAACAAAAGAAAGAAAAGAATGTTCCTCAGGTAGCAGAGTTCTGCCAGCTCATCTTTCATGCATCAAGTAATTATGATATATCAACATGTTTAATTACACAAGTTAGAAAAGGGTATTTATTTTTCCCCAAATGATTTTTGGCTCTTAAAAGTGTAGTTTGCAGAAAAATGTAAATTCGAAAAGATTTTCATTTTTCTCACATATCAAAAATGGGATTCAAGGAACATGTCAATTTCTTTCAAATGTTAAACCTGAGCAAGCAATATCAGCAACACAACTTCAATTACACAGTTACAAACTAATAATACCTATAAAGATTTTAAAACATATGTTCTTCTACCCCCGAAAAAATGTTCTAGAATAAGCCATTCACAATAACTAAATATTTCAGCCAATATGATTTAGGTACCTAGTCACTTCACAACCTGTGACTACTGATCAATTGCATAAGACCTAATGATAA
This sequence comes from Gastrolobium villosum, assembly GCA_032173675.1. Lineage (NCBI taxonomy): Eukaryota > Viridiplantae > Streptophyta > Magnoliopsida > Fabales > Fabaceae > Gastrolobium > Gastrolobium villosum. Next base: position 986,004 of record JAVKPL010003117.1, read on the forward strand.
GTTTCATTAGTTGCAAATACCTTAAGAACGTTTTCACCAATAACAGTACTGATAACACTTTCCAGATTTTTTTATTCAAAAAATCTACTATTGAAAATCCCATGAGTACAGCACAAGTAACAAATTCCTGAAACATCCTAAGTAGGTTGTAAGTTTAGACAGCTAGTTCCATGTTAATATACACGTTCTGGTTTCAAACGAACACTAATACAAATAAGGTGAGGGAATACCTATTGCATGGCAGATTTCAGTAATCTTAACTTTTTAGCTGGGAAGCTTTAGAAGTTATATGACAAAGAGAAAGTTATAAATCATAGAAATAGTTACCCTTCAGAAGAAAGTAAAATGCTCTGAAGAACAGACTTGAAAGCTCTTGCAGCAGTTGCACTTAGACACATAATGAATCCAAATAAGTGAAAGCCTGGCTCGCCCTGCCATCACCAAGAAAATCTTGTAGCTCGTAGAAGCAAAATGAATAAACAGAGGGAAGATGGGAAGGAAAAATGCACCAAGCAGGTCCAAAGGAACTACAATTCCTTGCCAGTCACATACTAAATTATTAAATTATAATGTGGTCCTAAGAAAATACACAGAATGCCAAGATAGTTGAGAGTAAATAATGAAAAAGAGCCTGATTCATGACAAGTTTTAGGTGAGGTATTATATACATGAGGGGAAATATTCTTCCTACCAAAAAAATCCACTACCTATCTAATCATTATTGGTTCAGCATTTTCTCCCTTTTCAGAAACTTTTCACTATTCTCTCTCTATGATCCAATGGTGATTAGATACTTAGTGGGTATATATATATATATATATATATATATATATATATATATATATATATATATATATATATATATATATATATATTAGGATCATTTTACACCAGTGTAAGTTACACTCTTAATCTTGTCCGTTGATTTCATTTATATTTGAGAGCTCTAATTTTTTAGTAATGTGAGTCATTGGATACAAGTGGATCAATGGATCAATGTGAGTCATTCTCTTAATCTTGCCCCTATATGTATGTATGTATATATATATATATATATATATATATATATATATATATATATATATATCACATGATTAGATCAAATAACATGATTGGTCAAGCAAATAAAGCTAGTTGATTAAAAAAATAACCAAAAATCTGGCTATCTGATATAAGTTAATAAACTAGAAAAGTGCAGATCCCAAAAAAAAAGAAGAAAAAGACAACAGAGAGTAATGTTTCTTCCTACAAGAAGCATCCATTTTTCCTCATGTACTGGAATTTCTTCATCTAATTCATTTTGGGAAGAAAAAAGAGAAAAAAAAAAAAAAAACTCCAATTGTCCTAGATTTGCAGTTCTTGTAAAGTAGAGATCTCATTAACTGCCAAGAAGGATGCAGTTATAAAAAAACAAATTGCTTATGCTTCCAACAATCACAGATCAGCTAATCTGTTCAACAGAATTCAGATCTGGAATGACATTTGGGATATGATGCAGCATTGATATGTAAATCAAAACTATATATGTATGGATAATTACACAAACTGACACAAGCATCATTCACAAATCAATATGAACCAATAAAGATACCTATTTCATATGATCATTCACAACAAGAAAATCCTCACGACATAACAATATAAATCAATTGAATGGACTAACATTATAGAAGATTCCATGTAAAGAAAAGAAAAACATACCCCACTAGCAATCACAACCCCAGCAACAACAGGGACAAGAGCACCATATGTGACCCAAGCTTCTCGTTTAAGGGTAGCCAAATAGGCAAACACAGCAGTGAAGAAAGGTGTGGTTGCACCCACAGCTTGGTTAAAGGAAACAGCAAGGTACCTGAGGGAGATGTTACCCCCCACAACAGACCCACAAAAAACAATGCTCAAAGTTGCAATCTTTAAGAACTGGGACCTTGATTTGATCATCTGTTGAGGCACAACCTTGAAGAACACAATAGAGACATAACTGAGAACAGCACAGGCAGACATGTGACACATTGTGAGGAAGATTGGGAACTTGAACCCATAATTTGAAAGAAGGTACTTGTTGAGAAGGATCACACCAATGTTTGATGAATACCAAAGGGTCACAAGAAAACAGATGAAAAGGTTCTCCTTGTTGTTAAAGGACATCATCTTCCCTTGTCTCCCACCAGTTCCTCCCTGCATTTGGAAATTGCACATGAACATGTCATCATATTTAACATAAAAAAAAATGTCTCCTTTTTTTTTTTTGTACACTTGTTTATTTACTTACCCCACTTTCTTTCCCTGTGCCCTTTGTTTCATTTTCGAATGATGCTTTGGATCTCATGTTGTGAGAAGCATGTGTGCTCATTGTAACTTTTGTTGGTGTCTCTGCAAACGGGAGAGAAGAAAGAATGATAGATAGATAGGACCCTGTGCTTTTGTTTGTGGAACTATTAACAATGAGGTTTTTTTTTAAAAAAAAAAAAAAAAAACTGTTCTTATTTACATCCACTCAACAAATAGTGAGGAATAATCAAAGATAGTGAAATAGAATTAACTCAGATTTTGTAGAGATGCTATTGCTAAAGAGGCAAGTAGCACCAAATTAGAGGAAGTGCTATTTATAGCAAGTTTTTTTGGTTTGACATTTTCAAGGAATCATCGTCCTTGAAAGTAGTAATCACTAATTACATAATAGAAAGCCTTTCACAGAAGTTTTGGTTATACTCATTATAAAAAAAAAATTTACTATTTTGTAGTACTAAGGTTTAAGAATTGATTCGGCCAATCAATGTTTATCATTTTTTAAATTTATTAATTAATTTTTAATTCACAATAAATGATAACTATTGGTTGACGGAAATTAACGGTGTTAAAGTATGGTTGTAAGAGGTTTAACGGTGTTAAAGTATGGTTGTAAGAGGTTATAAAAAAAATGATTATAACTCTAACCCTCCTGATGGTTATAATTTATTGAAAATTAATAATTAATTAATAAGTATAACCCCGTAAATGATAACCGTTATATTAACGGAAATCAAGAATTAAGATTTAATAATAAGAGGTACTAAGTAAAATAGGTAGTAAGTATAACCTCTCTCTGAACCATATCAATTTATTAGTTGATGAAATATTGGTGTGCAAAAATTGTATTTGTTTTTTATAAGAAAAAGGAAAGAAAATAATATTTTGAAATTGAATTTCAAATTATTAAAGCAAATAAAAATAAATAAAGCAAGTTATTGTTGTTTTGTGAATGTGTTAAGTGTGTGATTTTAAAGGATGAAAGGTTGTGTTAAAAGAGAGAAAGAGATAGATAAAAGAGGAGAGAGTTGATAAAAAAACAAAAATGTGGATCTCACTATGAGAATAAAATGATATAAGTTATGTCATTTATAATGATAAACCCTTTTTTCCTTTTGCGAATACTTGATTAATTTGAAATGGAAGAGGATCTGATTTATGAGAGGTGTCCTACACATTATATCCATGGTCCTTCAAGTACCCGATTCCCGCCTTAAAAGTTTGGTTGGGTGTAAACTGTAAAGTATTCCCGATTTTTGGGGTGTTTTCCTTGTTTTACTTCCAGCTTTTTTTTTTATATTTCTTTTTTGTGCTAATGATGAGTGATTTAATAATTAAATAAATAAAGGTTAAACGGCAATAAGTAATGGGAATTGAGATCTGTTGCGTTGTGAATGTGAAGAGCGGTGCAAGGTGACACGTTGGAAATTAAACGACAAAGATTCGAACACTTGTCGTCTAACCTCATATTTAATTGATTGCGTTTCTAACGTTATTCCCAACTGATGGCGCATAATAAGGAGTCGTTATCACCACCGACACTTTCCCAGTTACAACGCTTTTTTTTTTTTTTTTCATACTAAGATTTGAATCCTGCTCATATATTTGATGTTTATCAGTATCTTATATACATGGTAATATTTGTATGATATGATATGATTAATAGGTTCAGCGATACAAAAATAAATCAAAATATATAATTTTTAATATTTAAAAAAAGAAATAATAATTTGTGATTTAAATTTTAAAAAAAATCTACAAAAATAATTATTAAGGAAAAAAAATAAAGATTTGAGTTGTAAATTTTATCAATGGGAAATTTTTGTATTAATAAAATAAATAATTAAATAAATATTTTTTTATTTATATTTTTATTTTTAATGTCCTTGAAATCTTAAAGCCCACAAGAACGATAAAAGTAAAGATATCATCTTACAAAAATAAAATAATATAATTGGCTTGATATGCTAAATGATATTAGCAACAAGAATGAGAAGGTGAACGACTTCAAATTGTTGAATAAGAAACAAGAGATGAATCAGATGATTACACTAATGAAGAATATAATGGATTAATTATGTCACTTACAGATGATAGTGATAAATCTTAAGTAATTAATTAGGCATATGATTATAAAACACCAAATAATAATAAATCAAAGTTATGATTGTGTGTACCTTGTTGAGCCATTACAAAGTTGGATAAAAGCCGGAGAAGATGAAGGAAAAAGATGCTAGAGTTTTCCTTTCTATTGCCTATTCAAAAGTAAGTTGGCAGCCTTCAGCGATGGGATAACTCCAATATAAATAGGTTAGAGGAGATCAAGAGTCCTAGCCAATTACCCAGAAAAGAGTGTGTCCACTGGGTCCACATATCATGGAAAATCATGGTCACATTAAAGCTTACACTGCTGCCCAACTAGGCCAAATAACAATAGATGCCAAAAGCTCAATTCTACATGATGACAATGAGCTAGTTACAATAATAATATTGGTTTTAAAATACAAAACTAATTAATTAATATTGCCCACAAAAAATAAATTTCTAACATTCTCCTACTTGGGCTATATTAATTAATTTTATTTTGAAAACGACACTATCGGGTTAATAACTAACAAATAATTTTACGTGGCCACAATTTTGAAAAACAATATTCCAATTCCAGCATCTCAAAACGATTCAATCTAACATAACTCCGTCATAGGAACATGACGATCAATATACCGAAAATGTGACTCGTGTCTTACTTTTACCAAATCATTAATAAATAATTTATTTTAAAATTAGGCAAGAGAGTGATTTAACAAAAAGAACGTGTCACATTATGAATGAAAGCACCGAAAACTCAATACATCCGTAGCATTGGAGATATTCTCGTGTATAGGAAATAAAACTATCTCATACAATATGAGAGGCATAAAACCCATAAATAATAGGAAAAAATTGTTATTTTAAAATATATAAGTTTGTATCATTTTAAGTAAAATTACTGTATTTTGGTTATTTTTTAACTTCTCTCTAATTCACAATGCTCTCACTTTCTTTCTCTCTCTCTTTGGAGTTAACCGAACTACAAATATATTTTTGAGGTGGTTGACTCCCCCGATATCCCACAAGTTTTGACTCTTTGAACCAATTATGAGTAGGGGTGAAAGTGGGCAGGGCTGGACCAAGCTTTGTCCCAAAAAACCCAAACTTACGTCAAAAAATTTCAATTTGGTCTGGCCCAAGCCTAGTATGAGTCTAACAGTTAGCCTGCCTTGACCCGTTTATAAAAAACAAATGACCCGTTAGCCTGTTAATTTTTAATTTCCAAGCAGAACCATGAATCAACTTTACAAAGTACTCAAATTCTGTTGCTACACCAAAAATCATAATTTCAACATCCAAATAGAATCATGAATCATAACAAAACTTATACAATATGCATTTAAGTCATTTTCAAAAACAAACTTCTCAAACTAAATAACGTATATTTCATGAGATCCAACAAACAAATCCATACTCTGTAAATTAAAATAACTACATGAGTCCAACAAACACATGTAGTAAGTATAACCTTTCCCAAAAATCTTTTAATATATTCATACACAATCTAACATGTTAAGATGTTGGTTCCTCCTATATAAGAAATAAAGTAATATTTCTATTAAAATATAATCGAATATAATTAAGTTATAAATAATTACAATTGATTAAATTTATATCTTTTATTTTTTCTTCAAAGCATACTTACTCTATTTTATTTAAAATAAATAGTATAATATAGGCCGGCTTGTAGGCTTATAGGCCCGACATTTTGAAAGCGGGCCTACGGCCTTTTTATTAAATCAACTTTTTTATGACCCAAGCCCGGCCTATTATACAAAATATACTAGGTCAGGTCTGGCCTGATATATGCCGAATCATAGGTCTTGTAGGCCGGCCCGACCCAGTTTCACCCCTAGTTATGAGTCTAATTTGAAGTGCGGAGCAGGTGAGGATAAAAATATTTAAACTCTTTCCAAATGTGACATGTGAAGATCTAATAGAGACCATTTCCTTTCCATATACTTAGTTCCCTTACTACCAAGTGAGCTACCATCATTTGGTACTCTCACTTTCTTTCTCCTCCTAATGTTGTGGATATGAGAGGATATAAAAAAACACTAAGCGTGTATCAAAATACAAAACAATGTAATTTTTCTTAAATTGATATAAACTTATATCTTAAAATGATAAATGTTTTTTCCATTAAATATGACAAAACTATTAACGTGATAACATATAATTTTTTTTTAAAATAATTAGTTTTACACTCAAGTGATTTTATTTTTTGGAAAATTTATTTTATTTAAATTACGTTGATTTTATCATGTTATAACATTTATAATAATTAGATTATGTCAATTAATTATTGCAATTAAAGCATATTTACTTTCTCCATTATAATTCAAGAATTATGATTTTCTTGAAATATTAACTCTCAATTATTTCCTTAAATCTTGCCTTTCATTATAATTACTATTTTTATTATTATTTATTTGCATATAATCATCATTATTTTAATTATTTATTTATTTTATAATATTTCTATAGAAATCAAATCTGGTATATTTATAGTGTTGCATGATATATGCAAAATAATATATAATGAGATATTGATAAAATATTTTATTTCTTTCTTTCTTTTTTATATATTTTTAATTTTAAAAGATAGTATTTAATGCAAAGTTCCGTGCAATTTTATAATACAATTTGAAGATTAGCTATATATAGGGGATTAGTGTTTACTTTTAAGTAAATAGTATCTGTCAATTTAAATAACATAAGATTATTTCATTTTAAGAGAGATAGACACAAAATAAAATTTTTTATTTAAAATTTTAATTAAAAAAATCGTCCACTTTCTCCCCCATACTTTTCTTTTTTTATATCTATCTCTCTCTTAAAATGATATAACTTATGTCATTTAAAATGATAAATATCAAACCCATATTTTTATACATGAAAAATAATCATACAGAGCACAATGGAGTTCATCCAACTTTTATCTTTTTCCGGTTATCAAGAAGTTATTGTTAAGCAAAAGGAGTTTTGTGCCTTGCATTTCCAATTTTTCATAGCGTCCTAATTTGAAATTTAAAAAAATAAAAGCCGAGAATAAATTAGTTCTTTATTTGAAAATGTATTGAATTAATCTTTTAAAAAGTTAAAATATATTAAGTTCCAATGTTACTAATGATCTTTTATTGATATGTCATATATATAAGATTTATTGATTTGTCAGTTGTATATAAGATTGAGTTATTATATTCTCCATTATTATGTAAACAAATGAAAAGTAATTTTTTATTTTAGTCACTGAAAAGTATATTTTTTTTATCCATTTAGCCCATCTAAAAAAATTTATCATTTTAATCTCTTAAAACTTTGAATTTTTTTTTTATATATTTGAACGCAACCGTGTTACGCATATAGGAATATACTGGGCATGCATTTCCTATAAACATTAATGTCCATCGATTGTGCTAGTAATTATATTTACCGAACGAGTGGAAAAGATAATTGGCAATCATATTTTGGGCAACCGTGTTATCTTTTCAAAGTTACGAGTGGAAAAGCTCTTTTAGTTATGTGGAGTCAATCGTGTTTGGGGCTTCTCAAAAAAGTAACTTTTATCTTTTTCTTATTTTAGAAATATTTTTTATAAAAGTTAAAGCTATTTATATTTTTATAAAAATATTTAGTTTTTAAAAAAAATATTTGGCTTTTGATTTTTGTTTTTCTTAGAAGTTAGAATTTTTAGCTTCAGGAAAAAAAAATTAAGTTTTTAGCCTTTTTTGTGACTTATGCTTTTCTTCGAAGCAAACATCCAAACGAACTAATTACGAAAAACACTTTTTTCTGTAAAAAAAAACAGCTTTTGAAGACAAAAAAAACTTTAGAATAACTATAGGAGAGACATTCATAAGAAAAAGATATTCTAAGAAAATCTAAAGGCAAGAAAAGATGAATTACATAATTCAATTTCAGAAAATCCTTTTACTTTACACTTGATGCAGCTAATTGATCCTCTTGTTTGCGGAAGACAACAAAAGTTGACTTGTCTTTCGACTCTTTTCAATTGGCACCTTTGGCATTGTCCTTATGAATATATTGACAATCAACATCAATTTTCGTTCAAGTGACAACCCATTGTCTTTTTGCAAGCATAAATAGAAGTAATAAAAGAGAAATATAAGGGGTGTTGTTACATTTGGTGCCTGCGAGGTAAAAAAAAGCTGAAAAACTGAATATGTACAAAAATAAAAAAAAAATAAAAAAGCTGGAAAACTAAAACTAACCTGTTTAGCAAGGAAAGGAACGTGGGAGAGAGAAGGTAAGAAGAAGGGAAAAGTCTCTGAGGTTGAGTAGTTGAGACTGAGATGGTGTTTCCCTTGATTCGTTGTCTTGCAGCAGAAAGAGAGAAAATGGGAGAAGTAGCGTGTAGGTTGTTGCAAAAAGTGACGAACATGGAATGTCAGAGCACTTGTATGTTTAGTCACCAAGAAGTTTGTTAAGTTTTGTGCATATGCTGTGACTAAATTAAGCAAAAGAAGTAGCCACATAGATTTATTGTCCCTTCCAAGGGATATTGTGACATATACAACATTTGGCTCCATGATAAGCGCTGCAGGCAAGAGAACTAGCACCGCAATTGGAGACATATACAGCAGCAAGTTCATTGAGTTCAACTTTTCCCTGTTAAGTTTAAGTAGATGCAACATTATAAGCATTGTACCATTAAAAAAAGGGCTTATCCAATTTTGGTAGATTATGGAGAGGGAGGAACCTCAAGTTCTGGTCATAGTCATATCAATGTCGATAACTTGGAGTAACATAAAAATTTCTAATACTATTGCAAAGAAAAGAAAAAAATGATAAAGGATTCTTAAGTTGTGTTGTAAGTACAAATAATTTAGCCAGAGTCTCAAAGTTAATAAGGGAAAGAAACAGATAGTCTTTTTTTAATGTGGCTTGTTGTATTTGTACACAAAAATAAATAAGCAGAAAGTGTGTGCTTACAATAAAGTTAAGTATTAATCCTTTCCAAAAATTGAATCCATTCACTTGGATAATACAAGTGAGAAAGAGAGATGTTATATTAAAGGTTTAAAGACTCTTCGGACACAGTGATTCCACAATAGTGAAAGACAAGAACAGAGTTAAGTCAAAGTTTCGAAATGATGGTGTTATTTTTTGACTGCCTCCACTCAAGTGATAATTCTGATGTTGACTATTAATGAAGTATACTAAAGATGGGCATTCATTACTAATTTTCAGTATCAACAAATTGACTCCACATAACTAAAAGAGCTTGCTGAAGAATAGTTCAATCAGAACCAGGCATTAATATAAAAAGGAAACTTACCCAAATGACTTAAATGTAAATAAGTACAAAGCGTAAAAAATAATAAAAAGTCTTAAGCAAGAAACATCAGGATGTTAGAACTTTCTTTTTCTTTTCCAATTGTATAACAACAATGTGGAGGAAACAAAAGAAAGAAAAGAATGTTCCTCAGGTAGCAGAGTTCTGCCAGCTCATCTTTCATGCATCAAGTAAATATGATATATCATCTTTCACCAAATGATTTTTGGCTCTTGAAAGTGTAGTTTGCAGAAAAATGTAAATTCGAAAAGATTTTCATTTTTCTCACATATCAAAAATGGGATTCAAGGAACATGTCAATTTCTTTCAAATGTTAAACCTGAGCAAGCAATATCAGCAATACAACTTCAATAAGACAGTTACAAACCAATAATACCTACAGAGATTTTAAAACATATGTTCTTCTACCCCCAAAAAAATGTTCTAGAATACACCATTCACAATAACTAAATATTTTCAGCCAATATGATTTAGGTACCTAGTCACTTCACAACCTTTGCTACTGATCAATTGCATAAGACCTAATGATAAGTTTCATTAGTTGCAAATATCTTAAGAACGTTTTAACCAATAACAATATTGATAACACTTCCCATGTTTTTTTATTCAAAAAATCTACTATTGAAAATCCCATGAGTCATGACATTGTATCTTCCACATGCAGCACAAGTAACAAATTCCTGAAACATCCTAAGTAGGTTGTTTCCCATGAAAAGTAAGTTTAGAAAGCTAGTTCCATGTTAATATACATGTTCTGGTTTCAAACGAACACTAATACAAATAAGGTGAGGGAATACCTATTGCATAGCAGATTTCAGTAATCTTAACTTTTTAGCTGGGAAGCTTTAGAAGTTATATGACAAAGAGAAAGTTATAAATCATAGAAATAGTTACCCTTCAGAAGAAAGTAAAATGCTCTGAAGAACAGACTTGAAAGCTTTTGCAGCAGTTGCACTTAGACACATAATGAATCCAAATAAGTGAAAGCCTAGCTCGCCCTGCCATCACCAAGAAAATCTTGTAGCTCATAGATGCAAAATGAATAAACAGAGGGAAAATGGGAAGGAAATATGCACCAAGCAGGTCCAAAACAACTACAATTCCTTGCCAGTCACATACTAAATTATTAAATTATAATGTGGTCCTAAGAAAATACACAGAATGCCAAGATAGTTGAGAGTAAATAATGAAAAAGAGCCTGATTCATGACAAGTTTTAGGTGACGTATCATATATACGAAGGAGAATATTCTTATTATCACAAAAATCCACTACCTATCTAATCCATCCTTGGTTTAGCATTTTCTCTCTCTTCAAAATTTTTTCAGCATTCTCTTCCCTCTATGATCTAATAGTGATTAGATAATAAGTGGCTAATATACATATGGGTTTTATTAGAGTTATATTATAGGAAAAGTGATTTTGTAATGTTATAAAGATTCCTTTTGAGTGCCTTAATTTTTATTTATTTTTTTGTTTTAAAAAGTGTGGACCCCACAAAATGTTGTGTGTAGAAAACTTTGTTATGTCATGTTAAAGGACAAAAGGAAAACCCTACATATATATATATATATATATATATATATATATATATATATATATATATATATCGCATGATAAGATAAAGTCAAGAAAAAAAGCTAGTTGATTAAAAAATACCCAAAAATCTAATATAAGTTAATAAACTAGAAAAGTGCAGATCCAAAAAAAGAAAAGAAAAAGACAAGAGAGTATGGATAATTACACAAACTGACACAAGCCTCATTCACACATCAATATGAACCAATAAAGATACCTATTTCATATGATCATTCACAACAAGAAAATCCTCACGACATAACAATATAAATCAATTGAACGGACTAAAATTATAGAAGATTCCATGAAAAGAAAAGAAAAACATACCCCACTAGCAATCACAACCCCAGCAAGAACAGGGACAAGAGCACCATATGTGACCCAAGCTTCTTGTTTAAGGGCAGCCAAATAGGCAAACACAGGAGTGAAGAAAGGTGTGGTTGCACCCATAGCTTGGTTGAAGGAAACAGGAAGGTACCTGAGGGAGATGTTACCCCCCACAACAGACCCACAAAAAACAATGCTCAAAGTTGCAATCTTTATGAACTGGGACCTTGATTTGATCATCTGTTGAGGCACAACCTTGAAGAACACAATACAGACATAGCTGAGAATAGCACATGCAGACATGTGACACATTGTGAGGAAGATTGGGAACTTGAACCCATAACTTGAAAGAAGGTACTTGTTGAGAAGGATCACACCAATGTTTGATGAACACTGAAGGATCACAAGAAAACATATGAAAAGGTTTTCTTTACTGTTAAAGGACATCATCTTCCCTTGTCTCCCACCACTTCCTCCCTGCATTTGGAAATTGCACATGAACATGTCATCATGTTTAACGTAAAATATATTTTCTGATGTTGCATGATAATTCAATTCTCTTGTTAGTAACCTTTGATTTGCGTTTAAAATTTTTCTTTCATTTTTTCTTTTTTAATAAATGTGGGGTCGACCACGAGTTGAGTCACAACGACATGAGAATTGAATTCTTAGGTAACATGAGAAAATCAAATCCTAAAAATAAAAATAAAAATGTCTCCTTTTTTTTTTGTACGCTAGTTTATTTTCTTACCGCACTTTCTTTCCCTGTGCCCTTTGTTTCACTTTCGAATGATGCTTTGGATCTCATGTTGTAAAAAGCATGTGTGCTCATTGTAACTTTTGTTGGTGTCTCTGCAAACGGGAGAAAAGAAAGAATGATAGGTAGATAGATAGGACCGTGTGCTTTTGTCTGTGGAACTATTAAGAATCAGGTTCTTTTATAGGAGAAGATATTCATGGGCCAGGCCCATAAAATTCATAAATGATCCCTTTCACATGTAAAAGGACAAAAAAGGAAAATAAAGGAAAGGGCAGGGATCAAATGGTCCAAGAAAAAAATCGAATGTGAGTGGGATCGGGGAAAGAATTCATAGGCCAGGATCATATAAATTTTTTCCCTTTTATAGGGTTTCCCTTGTTGTCATGTGAGATATTATCTGTTATGTCATAAATACTTATATGGGCCCATTATTTATTACAAAAGAAGAAAAACGGAAAGGATAACAATTTTCAATAAAGGCTAATAATGATTTTTTCTTATTAAAAAAAACTGTTATTTATTTATATTTATATTTATTGTAACCCTTATTTAATAATTAATTATTAAATAATGGCGAGTAATCAAAGATTGTGAAATAGAATTAACTCAGATTTTGTTAAGATGCTATTGCTAATGAGGCAAGTAGCACCAAATTAGAGAAGGTACTATTTAATTTATTCCTTGAAAGTAGTAATCACTAATTACTACAATATCAATTTATTAGGTGATGAAATCTTGGTGTGTAAAAATTGTATTTGTTTTTTATAAAAAAAGAAAAGAAAAGAAAGAAAAATATATTTTGAAATTGAATTTCAAATCATTAAAGCAAATAAAAATAAGTAAAGCAAGTTATTGTTGTTTTGTGAATACTTAACTAATTTGAAAGGGAAGGGGATCTGATTTGTGAGAGGTGTCCTACATATTATATCCATGGTCCTTCCAGTACCCGATTCCCACCTTAAAGTTTGGATGGGTGTAAAGTATTCCTGATTTTTGGGGTGTTTTCCTTGTTTTACTTCTTACTTTTTTTATTTATTTCTTTTTTGTGCTAATGATGAGTGATTTAATAATTAGGGTTTTCTCTTGCGTTGCGAATGTGAAGAGCGGTGCAAGGCGACACGTTGGAAATTAAACGACAAAGATTCGAACACTTGTCATCTAACCTCATATTTAATTGATTGAATTCTAACGTTATTCCAACCGATGGCGCACGAGAGTGGATCGTCTCATGTGCTAATTAACATGATCATATCATTGATATGTGGAGTAATCATAATCATAAATGGGTAAATTAATAGTGATAAGGAAAGAGAGAGAAAAAACATGAAGATAGTAAGTTACACAATCATCACCGTTGATTTAATTATTAATGATTAAGATCCTCTCACATTACACGATCATGTTAAATTAAACATGAGAGGATCCATTTCCGCATATTAAAGAGTCGTTATCACCACTAGGGGTGTAAATGGGCCAGGCTACCCGTCAGGGGCATCTGGCTCGATATACTTTTGGCCTGGTCTGGCCCAGCCTACTTACAAAACGAGACAGGCTTGGGCAAATTATAAAGTCTCCTTTAAAATCAGGCCGCACGCCTATTTTGTAAAGCCTGGCCCATGCTGGCCTATATTTTTAAACAATTTTTTTAATGAAATTTTATTTTATATAATAGAGTTTAGGAATGCAATCTTTTCTTCTTTTTTGCTACTTTTGGTCCACATAAGCTGCACTGTTGTTTGTTCCCCATCTCCGACTTGTTGGGTCCATGACTTTTATTAAAGTCATGGGAGTTGGGATCCATGATTTTGAAATTTCAAAAAGCAAGAAGGACCGAGAGAGATAACAGAATAAGAACGAAAAGAAAGAAAAAAAGAGAGAAAGAAAGACTGAGACAGAAGCGTCGCGTAGAGGAGAAGAAGAAGGGAAGAGGCTCCGGTGCGGTGCAGTGATACTTCATCGGAGTAAGCTCAAATTTTAGGGGTGTGTTGGTGGTGTGTAGTAACTCATATTCACCGGTCATTTTGTGGTTTGAAGCTCTATAGAGCATAGATCTGGTTTCATTTTTTCAGAGCTTATTTGGTGACATTTCTCTTTACTCTTTCTATTGATTTTTATCTTGTTGATGATGTCGTAGGATTCCTCAAATATAGAAAGAATATCTGCAATGTGTCGCTTGGCAGGCCGGAGGCCAGGCCGGGCTTTCTGTCTTTAAAAATCTGGCTAGGCCCAGGCCAATATCTTAGCTTGTGGCAGACTGAGAGGCTGGGCCAGACTTAAAATATTCTAGATGGGCCTAGCCTATTTATGCTAAAGTCTGGCTTGGCTGGCGCATTTACACCCCTAATCACCACCGACACTTTTCCATTTTAAAAAACGCTTTTTTTTTTCATATTAAGATTTTTATCCTGCTCATATATTTAGGGTCTGTTTGGAGCACCTGGTAAGGAAGATAGGATAGGAAAACTTATCATATCCTATTTTTATCTCTTGTTTGGTGGGTCAATAGGATATGATTAGCTTATCCTATTGTCTCATTTTATCCTATCCAATACATGATTTCTTATCCTATGGGGGGAGTTGGGTTAGGATTCAACAGGATAGGATATCAATATTGGATACCCAATATATCCTCACGCTACCCAATATATTCCCACACTACTCAATATATTTGTATTTATTGCATTATATTTTGTTTTTTATTTTTCTTTTCGCCTTTTACATAATTTTATCATATTGCTAATCATGTGCTCATCAAACACAGGACATGATATGGGCTTATCAGCCCCATATCATATCCTACCCTTATCAGCCTCATATCATATCTTACCCTTATCCTATCCTGTCCACCAAACGAGCCCTTAATGTTTATCAATATTTTTATATACATCATACCATTTGTACGATATGATATTATTCACATGCTTAGCTTACGTAGGATATATGCAGAGAAATTGTATCGGACGATACAATATTATATAATGTATTATATTATACAAAAATAAATCAAAATATATAATTTTTAGTATAAAAGAAAAGAAATAATAATTTGTGATTTAAATTCATCTACAAAAATAATTATTAATAAGGAAAAGAAAATAAAGATTTGATTCGTAATTTTTATCAATGTGAGAATTTTGTATTAATAAAGGAAACAATTAAATAATTATTTTTTTTATGTATATTTATATTTTTAATGTCCTCAAAATCTTAAAGCCAACATGAATGATAGAAGTAAAGGCATCATCATACTTTCACCAAAAAAAAAGCATCATCATACAAAAATAAATTAATATAATTGGCTTGATATGCTAAATGATATTACAACAAGAATGATAAGGGAACGACTTCAAATTATTGAACAAGAAATAAGAGATGAATCAAGTGAAGAGTATAATGGATTAATTATATCACTTATAGATGACAGTGATAAATCTTAAGTAATTAATCACGAATATGATTATAAAACACCAAATAATAATAAATCAGACCAAATAATAATAAATCAGAGTTATGATTGTATGTACCTTGTTGGGCCATTATAAGTCAGATAAAAGCTGCAGAAGATGAGGGAATAAGATGCTAGAGTCTTTCTCTCCATTGTCTATTCAAAAGTTGGCAGCGATGAGAGCATAATGGCTTATGGAGCTTAACTCCAATATAAATAGGCTAGAGAGAGGACCTAGTCAATTACCCACAAAAGAGTATGAGTCCACTGGATCCACCCATCATGAAAAATCAGGATCACATTAAAGCCAAAACTGCTGCCCAACTAGGCCCAATAACAACAGATACCAGAAGCCCAATTCAATATGATCACAATGGGCTAGATACAATAATATTGATTTTAAAATACAAAACTAATTAATTAATACTGCCCACAATAAATAAAATTTCTAATATTCTGCCACTTGCGCTGTATTAATTAATTAAATATTATTTTGAAAATGACACTATCGGGTTAATAACTAAAAAATAATTTTACGTGGCCACAATTTTGAAAAGCAATATTCCAATTCCAGCATCTCAAAATGATTCACTACTAGAAAATGCTTTTTTTTCGACGGAAAAATTCTGTCGAAAATGATAAAAATTCCGTCGAAAATGACATTTTCGACGGAAAAGAAGCCGTCGAATAAGTCTTCATAGGTAATAAATTTTTCGACGGAATTAGAGATTCCGTCGAAAAAATTCGACGGAAATTATTTCCGTCGATTTTTTTCAACGGAAATTATTTCTGTCGTTTTTTTTCGACGGAATAATTTATGTGGAAAATTTCGACGGAAAAATAAGTCCGTCGAATTTTTTCGACGGAAAATGAATGAAATTCCGTCGAAAAATCTTGTATTAATTTTCGACGGAAAACAATTTCTGTTGAAAATTTTCGACGGAAAATGAATGTAATTCCGTCGATAAATCTTTTAATATTTTTAGACGGAAAATAAATTCTGTCGAAATTTTTCGACGGAAAATGAATGAAATTCCGTCGATAAATCTTTTAATATTTTTCGACGGAAAATAAATTCTGTCGAAATTTTTCGACGGAAAATGAATGAAATTCCGTCGATAAATCTTTTAATATTTTTCGACGGAAAATAAATTCTGTCGAAATTTTTCGACGGAAAATGAATAGACTTATTGCAATTGGCTTCCTTGTCCTGCATTAAAAGTCGGAGTTGTTCCTGCATTTGTTTCATAATGTCAGCTTGCTGCTTCATAAAGTCCGCTTGCTGAGTTAGCTGCTCTGTCGTAACATGCAATTGCTCCTGAACCTGGGAGTGGAACACCCTCATCCTTTTAAGCTCATCTGCAAATACATTATTATAAAAAAAGTAAGTTAAATGTTTATATACTTAGATATTTATATCCTGTTTAGTACCCAACGTTTTGTATAGATGATATTAATATCTAACATTTAATTTGTATACTTAGATATACTTAGATATTAATATTTATATACTTAGATATTTATATCCTGTTTAGTAACTAACGTTTTGTATACTTATATATATATATAGATAGATAGATAATTAGTACCTAACGTTTTGTATACATAGATAATTAGTACCTAACGTTCTGCAAAATCATTACTTAGAATATAATACTGAATATTCAATAACAAATAATTGATGATTATTAGTACCTAACGTTTTGTATACATAGATATTAATATAATATTGAATATTCAATACCAAATAATAGATGATTATTAGTACCTAACGTGTTCTATCCTGTTATCGAGTACGTTGTTAGAACACTATTATCAACACTATTATAAATTGAAGTGGATGTTGGCATTCAGGTGGTCTTTTTCACTGTCACCAACTTATGGAGGTTAGAGTTTTGCAGAGAGTGCATTTAAAAGAACATTGTTTATTTTCTGTATGCACCGTAGATTTTACTAAATATGACAAGCATTTTTCACTTCAATCATCAGGCATGACTCCAACCCTTGGATATTAAAGTAACATAAATGAAAAGAAAAGAAAACAATACCCAGGATACAGCAACATGAACCCGTAGTTATGTCATACCTTGGTTATCGTTAGCATTCTACTGAGCAAAAATCTGGATAAAACATAGTAGTGATCCGCATTATCACCCAACCACACCTTTACCTATAAGCACACAACCCAGAAAACATTATAAAATATTAAATTTTAAAACTTAGGAGTCTAATTTTAAAGTGAATAAAATAACAAAAGCAATAAACCCACTAAGGCAGACTTCTGTAATGCCTTCTCCAGTTCTCAAAATATACTGAAAGCACAAAAAGCATTTTTTGAATCAAAACAAAAATTACTGAAGAGTTAGCCTTAATCTATAGATGATAATTGATAACAGCATAACTTGTAGTTCAATTGGCTCTTCGGTTCTATTATGTGCCCACATCTTTTGGAATGTTATTACTGTTAGCTTTTCTTTGAACTTCAATTCCATATTTTGACCTAAAAGTTTTTAGGTCAAAATATTCCTAGAGTTATGTAGTTACTTCCTTACCCCAATGTTCTTTTGACATTTGCAGTACATTTTGCGGAGTAAAGTCATCTACCGAAGATGCAAGGTAATTTAATTATCTAAAGCTCAAACCCTAACCTGCTCTGGTGTGAGGACATAAGGTTTATCTCCAATAGTGAATGTAATGTTTGGCATCCGAGAAAGACTATTACAGCTTATCACTGATTCTCCAGATGGACTTGGCAGGCTCTCGCACAGCTGCAAATGAATCGAAACAAGCACTCACTACATGTCTACACCATATAAATATAAACTACAACTTGAATAGGATAATTCAAAGGGCTTACTTGGTTCACATAGTTGAATACTTTATCCTTTGTTGCCTTTTGTTTTAGTTGATTCTGGATCCACAGAACAAGCATCTGACAAGAAGAACATAAAGGAGTATCTCTAGCTGATGACTCTCTCTGTTCCTTTTCAGTCACCATCTCAATCCCAGTGCTGCACAGTAATAGAATTCAAAGAAAATTTAGCAGTCCATTTCAGCCAAAATATTACAGTGCAGGCAAAGGTAGATCAAGACCTACACTCTCATTGGCAAAAGAATAAATTAATAAGCTAGTAATTATAAATATAATGGAGGTTCCTTGACAAATATTCTCTAAGAAAGCTTCTCTTTTTTCTTTTTTTTATTAGCTTATGCTTGGAATTGATACTTCTAACTTTCTGATCTTTATAATCTGAAAGAATTATTAAGCATCCATTCAATATCTTCAAATTATTACCCAATTGACATGCAAAGAAACAAACGGTGAAAAGGGCATAAAATAGAAGCAGAAAGTAAGACATTGATATATAAGATAAAGACATTCTGAACCTCTTAGATTCACCCCTTTTGCCGCCAGAACATAAACCAACTTGTGAACATATGTCAGCAGGTTTTACCTGCAGATCAAGATGAAACTCATTTAGATCCAAAGAGAGTAAATGGAGATGTGAAAAGATCACAGGCCGCAAATCATGTTCAATACAAAAACTTCATGGAGAAGGTAGGAAAACATACCCCCGATACTAAGAGATCCCATATCAACTCTCCATATTGAGAAACAACTTCCTTACATTCTACACTCAGGACTCCTTCAGCACCGATAGCATGGTTGATTTCAGCCACAACAGACTGAAATTAATTAACAGTCATCAGAAATTATAAATGAAAATCTATAAGCAAATTTCTTTCATAATTATGGAGCACATACAGTTGGACCAGCAAGCAAAGACGTTCCTGAATCCACAATAGCAGCACATCCTCCCTCACAAACACCTAAAAATAACACTGATATATTTCAGAATTGATGCAATTTGGAATCAAAGCACATGATGTGAAGACACACTTTCTCAATAGATTGTATTTCTTTTAAATATACAGAAGTATGAGAGAGGGGGAAAATGCATTGTAGATTTGCTCCTTATACCATATTCCAAATCGTTTCAACTACACAACCACTCCCTTATATCTTAGTAGATCCCCAAAAGAGAAATTTCTTATTGTCGAGAAACAATAGTCACCTGTTGAGAGGCCTCCAATGAAGAAATCTCCCATTTCAATCTGAAAAAAGTAAATTTTCACGTAAAACTTTCTGGAGTGAACTATTACATATTTAAAAGGAATTTCTGATCAAACTAAATTTTGTTTTGCTAACCTGCCAGTAACCTTTTTTAGTAAAATGCACAATAAAATCATGATCAACGGCAAAATTCATCTTCCAAACTTAACCGCACTCAGGCACAAAAATAAAAATCTGAATCCTGGTAACAGAACAATCCTATTATTTAATCTAGATGGGCACTTAAGTGCTTAAATACCTAATCAAACAATAAGCAACACTGAGACACAAATTAAATTTAAGAATATAAAAATTAAAAAAAAAACCTTATTTAATATTTTTGTATTAGGTCGCATTAGAGGTGTGAGCATAGAGGAAGGGGGAAAAGTAGTTTCGTATCACAGGTTACACTTCTAGATGAGTCCTTAAAGAATGAACAGGTTACTGAACTAATCAAGAGTCTAGAAGCCAAACTTGCTGAAACAAGTGTTATTCCTTGAGTCTACTGATACTGATGGAAGAAGAAGGTCGTGATTCGGTTGTTGCCTGAATCTGTTATTCCTTGAGTTTAAGTGTTAAGGTGTTTGGGATATACTAATAGCATGAAGGTCAGAAACTAGCAAGAATTAAGACACATATTTTTTATTAAAGGACTGCATGCATTTTAAGTCCAGAAGAGTAAGCTTCTTGACAACAAAATCTATATTGCCCAGATTTTTGGTATGCTATTCTAATTGACAGCACACCAAATACAAAAAAATGTCTAATTTTCAGGATCTATATGTGCAGAATATAAGAGTTCTCAACCTCTACACTCAAATGAAATTTTACTACTCTATTTGAATATTGAAATTTATGTAACCAATCAGTCTCTGCTTCTGTGCTTTTAAATTTATGTAACCAAGAAAATAAAATAAACTACATAATGGATTTGGAACACCTACTGCTACTTAAAGCAAGACCCTTTTTTTTAAAAAAAATTCTCCTTCATGAAAAAAAAGTGAAAAGATTGAGCTATTCAGAAATGGCTCCCACATGCAATTCACGGTTTTGAATCACATAATGGGATATACAGAAGATAAGTTATACCTTAAAACACCGAACAGGCTATTAGGAAAATCCATTAGTATTCTTGCTTGAACTCAATTATGGAAACATACTCTAAACCTTGAACCCAGTTAACATAAAAGGAAAGGATTAAATTTATATGGAACATTTGTATACCTTAAACACCACCATTTTCCTTGGTTAGGGAATTCCACTGAAAAACAAAGCCAGAAAACAAAAGCTGATTAAATATAAACCATAAAAGGGAGAAAATCATTTCTCACAGTTAAACATGTCATTACTATCAACACCAACCCATTTTCACTAACTCAAACAAACCAACCCGAGAGGAAAAAATTGGTTTTTTTTTTTTTATCTGGTAATTGAAACAAGAAGCAGCATCACCATCAACTTAGAAAGCACAATCAATTCATGATAAAAATCACTTCCCTTCCACAATATCATATTACAAATCAGGGTAACAGAAGCAGCTCAAAAATTCTAGAGAATCTCTCACCTTAAGAACGAAAGAAAAAACTCTAATCTGAAACCAGAATTTAGACCGAAAAAGTGGTGACCCAGTTGGATATCAGCTCAAACTGAATGAGAATTTATCATGCACATGTATGATATAAAGAGGGTTAAAGGAAAGGGAAAAGGGTCAAGCACATTTTGCTGGGCAGCGAAAAATAATTCATATGAGAAGATAAAACAACAAATTTAAACCACAATCATATACAAGATTGATAACCGAGTTCTCTGATTCATTACCTCACAACCCACCGTAAGCAACTAAGTTGTTCAATAATGCTTACGTTTGGGTTTCAAACTAGACAGAGGAAGAGTGTGTTAATTTCCAACATGCAAAATCACTTCTTCCAGTCGCCGCTTCGAGGATGAAGTGTCTTCAACCCACAACATGTAAAATGAGCTTTTGCATATGTGTACACACGGCTGTTGATTTCGACGGAATTTTATTTCCGTGGAAAATCTTCGACGGAATCATTTTCCGTCGAAGATTTCATAAAAATTAATTTTTTTTGTTTTTTTTTTGAATTGTTTTTGACGGAAATCCCTTTCCGTGGAAAATCTTCGATGGAATCATTTTTCCGTCGAAGATTTCATAAAAATTAATTTTTTTTTGATTTTTTTGTTGTAAAATTGTTTTCGACGGAATTCCATTTCCGTGGAAAATCTTCGACGGAATCATTTTTCCGTCGAAGATTTCATAAAAATTAATTTTTTTTTTAATTTTTTTTATTGAATTGTTTTCGACGGAAATCCCTTTCCGTGGAAAATCTTCAACGGAATCATTTTCCGTCGAACATTTCATAAAAATTTATTTCTTTTTGATTTTTCTTTTTTGAATTATTTTCGACGGAATTCCCCTTCCGTAGAAAATCTTCGACGAAATCATTTTTCCGTCAAAGATTTCATAAAAATTAATTTCTTTTTGATTATTTTTTTTAGATTGTTTTCGACGGAATAATTTTTCCGTGGAAAATCTTCGACGGAATTTCTTTTCCGTGGAAAATCTTCGACGGAATCACAATTCCGTCGAAATATCATTAAATTAATTTCATTTTGATTTATTGTTTTCAAATTATTTTCGACGGAATTTTTTTTCCGTAGAAAATCTTCGACGGAATCACAATTTCGTCGAATATTTTTTACGGAACTTAATTTCCGACAAAAATTATCGACGAAATACATTTTCCGTGGAAATTCCCGTCTTTAATTTGGACGGAATATTTTCCGTCGAAAATTTCCACTTTTCTAGTAGTGATTCAATCTAACATAACCCCATCATAGGAACATGGCGATCAATATACCGAGAATGTGACACGTGTTTTACCTTTGTCAAATCACTAATAAATAATTTATTTTAAAATTAGGTAAGAGAGTGATTTAACAAAAAGTAAGTCATGTGTCACGTTATGAATGGAAGCACCAAAAACTCAATACATTCGTAGCATTGAAGATATTCTAGTGGGTAGGAAATAAAATTATCTCGTATAATATGAGAAACATAAAATCTATAAATAATAGGAAAAATATTGTTATTTTAAATTAGGGAAAAATATTTCTAGAGTTAATGCAGATAAGTTATATGCATTTATTACCAAAACGACGTCGTTTTGGTATTGAAATCTTAAAATATTTTAAATATAAAGACTATTATAACCCTGAAATAAATTAAAATTACATAAACACCAAGATTTCCGCCCAAAATGACGTCGTATTGGGCTTACTACAGATAACTTATATGCAGTAACTGCGGAAAAAGTGAACCCTTTAAAATATATAAGTTAGTATCATTTTAAGTAAAATTATTGTATTTTGGTTATTTTTTAACTTCTCTGTAATTCACAATAGTGTCACTTTCTTTCTCTCTCTTTTTGGAGTTAACCCAACCATAATTACATTTTCGAAGTGAGTTGACTCTCTTTGATATCCCCACGAGTTTTGGCTCTTTAATTTGAGCTAGTTATGAGTCTAATTTGGATCGGAGTGCGAGGCAGGTCAGAAATAAAAATATTTAAACTCTTTCCAAAGGTGGCATGTGAAGATCAAACAGATACCATTTCCTTTCGACATACTTAGTTCTTTTACTATCAACTGAGCTACCATCTTTGATACTCTCACTTTCTTTCTCCTCCTAATTTGTGGACGTGAGAGGATATAAAAAAACACTAAGCATGCATCAAAACACAAAACAATGTAATTTTATTTAAAATGATATAAAGTTATATCGTTAAAATGATAAATGTTTTTTCCATTAAATATGACAAAACTATTAACGTGTGTTAACATATAATTTTTTTTTAAAATAATTAGTTTTAGGGGAAGGATATTGTGATAACCAAGTTGTGTTACTACCAAGTGACTACCAATCAATCTCACCGTTAGATCGATTATCTTGATCCAACGGTTATATTTATTTCCATTTTTGTATGGTCATGATTCCCCATATTTAAAGTGAAAACATTAAATATGGGAAATCATAACCATACAAAGGTGAAAATAAATATAAAGTATTAAATTTGGGAAATCATGACCATACAAAGATGGAAATAAATATAACCGTTGGATCAAGATAATCGATCTAACGATAAGATTGATTGGTAGTCACTTGGTAGTAACATAACTTGGTTGTTACAAATATACATAAATTGTGTGAAGGATGATGAAGGATAATATAGAACAACACTAGTAATTCCATAAATATACATAAATTCAATATATATCTAAATAGCATAATATAGAACAAAATCATTCAAAAAGTCTGTTAAACCTATAAAATGGGGTGAAATAAATTGATGAGATAGAGAGTTATTACAAGTAGTATAAAAAAATAAATAAATATTTATATACTAGACTAGCCTGGGAGGCTCTAAGGCCGAGCTTCTGAATTAGAGCCTGGGGCCTTTTTATTAAATGAGCTTTTATACAAGTCCAAGCCTTGTTCCAACACGAACTTTTATTAAACGAGCTCAGACCTTTACGAGCCGAGTCAAAGGCCCCTGAAAGGCCCGTGGCTCGTTTACCACCCCTACTAATGATCTTTTATTGATATGTCATATATATAAGATTTATTGATTTGTCAGTTGTATATAAGATTGAGTTATTATATTCTCCACACACAAAAATGAGTTATTATTATGTAAACAAATGAAAAGTAATTTTTTTATTTTAGTCACTGAAAAGTATATTTTTTTTTATCCATTTAGCCCATCTAAAACAAATTTATCATTTTAATATCTTAAACTTTGAAAAAAAAAATTATATATTTGAACGCAACCGTGTTACACCTATAGGAATATACTGGGCATGCATTTCCTATAAACATTAATGTCCATCGATTGTGCTAGTGCTAGTATTATATTTTGTGTTCTCTTTTATCAAACATGGACAACACATAAAATTACTCTCAGTATCTTCACAAAAACCCTCCACCAAACACCACTTTAAAGAAAAGATTCTATTTCTTTTACTCCATCATTTTAAGTTCCAACCACGTAAAAATATTGTATTAGGGTCGTGCAGACTTCAAGGATATATTTTTTTGTAAGCAGAAAATAGTCTAATTTAATTTTTTAGTGTTTTTAACACAATAAAATTATGGGGAAGGTTATAGTAATTACAATTTTTTTTTTACAACCTCTTACAACCATATCTTATCACCGTTGATTTACGCCAATCAATGGTTATCATTTTAGCAAATTAAACTCATTAATTAATTATTAATTCACAATAAATGATAACTGTTGATTGGCGGAAATCAACGGTAATAAGATATGGCTGTAAGAGGTTGTAAAAAAAAGTTGTAACTATAACCTTCATCTAAAATTATATATTTAAATAATTTATTTGCTGGTTAGTCTAGACAAAAGTTATATTTTGAATTTCACCATATATACAAGTAAATGGGCCGAATCAGTAGGTTGGTTCACAAAACACCACACCACGTCAAATTAATTTGTTTTTTGTGTTGCATTTCATGAGTACTTATTGAAAGAAAAGTACTGAAGTTGGAAACCCAATAGCAAGAAATAGAAAACAAAAATGCCTTTTTGGATGGAATTGCCAATATTAGCATGAACTTTCAATAGGGTCACAAATTTATGTCTAGTAGTGTAGGACAAAAACTAGAAGAATTGCATGTGACAAATTGTACATTGGTTGTTATAGGGTTCCTTTTCCTGCGCTTTTGTGGACTGAACCGACAGTTCTTGTAAAGGGCAATGCAGAAAGAAATTGTTTTTTTGACTCTTCTGAGCATTTTAGAAGAAAACAAATACTTATAATGGTGGATTAAAAAATTAATGATACACACACATATATATAGATATATATATATATATATATATATATATATATATATATATATATATATAAACAATAAAATTGTCAAAAAATAATTTATTGATTTTTCAATCAACGATTACAATTTATAAGTAAACTCAAACATTAGAAGAATGAATAAAAGAAGAAGAAGATTTGACGGTCTTAGACTTAAATGAAGGGGGAATGTAAAATATGAGAAATAAAAAAATGTTATGCCCACTTTATGTTATCATATACTTTTAAGATAGTTAAAATGTTTATTAAAGTTTATGAAAAAAATGTTTATTAAAAGACTAATTACTATCACTATTATAATAAAAAAAATCTTAATGTTTTGTGACGACGTTAATGTATGTAAAAAATTAGAATAGTGGAAAATGGAAATTAAAAAGATAATGAAAACTCTTAATTTGGTTTGAAAATAATTTTAAAATTAAATTTAATTATCAAAAAAACAACGACGTCAAAGTAGTCCTTAAATAACAAATTTTTTATTTGACATTAATTTGGTTCTACTAATATCATGAATACCTCTGTTTAGGGGGCATCTTAAAAAAAATTTAATGTTATCATATGAACTAATGTTTATGTGTGCAATAGGTGTCACCATCTTAATTACTTTTTTCCCTCCAAAATAAGTTTACATGATAGGCTACATCTGTCATATTTATTCAGCATTTTTTTATATATTTTTTATTCAGCATTCAACCTTAAAGAATATTTCAATTAAATGAACTCAATTGACCAATATATGATTTTAAATTTTAAAATTAAAAAAAAAATACTCTTTTTAATTCGTTGATTAATTCATTATATCTAATAATATATATTTTTTGAATAGATATCTAATAATATTTAGTGTAACCTATAACTTCTTGATTATATTTAATAATATATCGATTCAATTCAAATTTTTATAATTTTAATATATAAAAGATTCGCATGATATAAATTTACTCTGGTCATCCTATTCCTATATATTAAATATGAGAGACAAATTTTAATATCATCCGTTGACACAACACGACCACAATACAAGAAACTCGTGTTCTTGGTAGATTCGTTGTGTTACCGATAGAAAAACATTGGCGCGAAAAGTTCGTGTCGTGGTGTGTCTGTCAATTCACAAACACGTGACAAATCCATTTTAATTTTTATGTTAAGATGTCGTGTCATGTCAACTTGGATAATAAGGAATACTCTTTGAAATTGGTGGGTTATTCTCATTGTATCCACTCACAAAATAAACAAGTGTCAAAAATTTTGAACACTGTTATTCATGTCATGTTCGTTTAAAGTGTATTTGTGTTTATGCTTGATACAAACACATCCCACTAATACAAATATTTAGTTTATGTTTTATCTCTTTAATTTTAGCTCTTTTCATCTTTGAACCTTTGATTTTAACTGGATCCATTTTAAATATTTTATTATCATTATTTATTAAAAATTAAAAAACATAAAAATAAAATAAAATTGAATTCTTTCAAGCATAAATTTCACATGTGCAAATTTTATTTTATCTCTTTCTTTACAACATTAAATAGGTAGGTTCTTATTGGTTCTTAGATCTTGTGATAAGGTGTTACAGAAGCACAAAAGGTTTGTCATACTACATCCATCTCAATAACTGTTTTTTTAGTCTGGAGTTATAAAGGTGCTTTGAAAAAGAATTAGCCTAGCATCTTCGTTTTTTGATTAAAAAATTTGCTCTTTGCTTAGTTGTTCTTGTGGAAACCCGAACATCAAATGCTAATGGTCGAAAGCTTCTAAAAAATTGGTTTTGATAGTTGTATCATGGAGGAAGCGAATTTCACCAATCTCATGAGTTCTCGTTCGTGTAAGTCTAGAGATGTGTTTATTATGTTGAATAATTTTGTGTTGAGATATATAGTCCCACATTGGTTGAAGAGCAATTAATGTGGAGTTTATAAAGCCTTGAGCACTCCCACCCTTTGAGCTAGCTTTTGGGGTGGTGTATCCCAAGGTTCTTTATATGGTATCAGAGTCTCGCCGTCCCCCACTTTCTCTTGTGGAATTTCGTAGCACAGGTAGGCTGGGCCTGTTGCATCATCCACCTTTCAAGCCCACTCTTCATGGCAAAAAAATTAAAATAATACAATTTAATAAAAAAAATCGCATTTAATGCAGTTTGGGGGATATTTTCAGATCTAATGCAGCATCCAAAAGGGGCGTCACATGTTGCATCCTATTTATTCCCCCACCCCCTTCATTTAATTCACACCTCTTCTCTCACTCTTCTTGATCTCTTCTTCACCCAAATTCCTTTATCTTTAATTTTGTATTTGAATTTTAGTTGTTATTCTATTTAAATATGAGCTCAAATTCTGATTCTATTCGTGTTGTGTTATATTACAATGGTAGGATGGTTGAAGGTCGACGAGGTGTCATATTTGAAGGTGAAAAAAGGCCGACACGTATCCAACGCAACGCAAGCATTGGCGAACTGTATGAGAGAATTCGGCAGAAGTTAAGTCTTCAAGACAACCAATGTATCACTCAGATCACGACAAGGGTATGGCAAGGTGATAGATACATTAGTTTGAAAGTTGTTGACGATGAAGACGTGGAGATGACAATGGAAGAATTTTTCAAGCAATCAAGGGTAGATTTTCTGGAGTTGTATGTCGACATCGCCGCAACCGAGAATTTTCCCTTACCGGTGAGGTCAGTTGATTTAAATTCTCCCCGTCTTCCATCTTCGCCTGCCGCTCATGCGTCTTCAGTTGGTAACTTTTCTGAGGGAGATGAAAATGATCCGACTTGGGTAATGCATGACGAAGACGACGACGACGACGATGAAAATATGGCAATGGAAGAACGTCTTTTGGCGGATGATGCTAGTGCTTCAGAAGGAGATGAACCTCGTGAAATGGCTGCGTCTCATATCCCAATATTCCATCAACCAGTCGTCGCGCAAATGCCGCAGTTGAATGACGTTGCGTCTGCCCCGTTAGGTATTCCCCATGAAGGTAATTGAAATTAATTATAAATAGCTGAATAGAATATTGGTTTAATACCTGAATTTAGAAGTTTGTTTTAAAAAGCTATAATCCGCAGTTGCAGGTGACGAAGCTGTTATTCCTTTTTGGGAAGGAATTTTGCATTATTCGTACATTAATTGGAGTTATCGGAGCGAACAAGAATCATGCACTGATGGTACGGTTTCAGGATCGGGTTCAATTCAAGGTCTGTGGCAACTGGGTGATGCGTTATTTGTCAATCAAGAATTTCCAACAAAAAAAGATGTCCAAATGGCACTTAAGCATCACCTCATTAGGGAGCATCAATAAGCAATCGTAATTGAGAGCACGCCTGCAAAGTT
This sequence comes from Gastrolobium villosum, assembly GCA_032173675.1. Taxonomy (NCBI): domain Eukaryota; kingdom Viridiplantae; phylum Streptophyta; class Magnoliopsida; order Fabales; family Fabaceae; genus Gastrolobium; species Gastrolobium villosum. Next base: position 1,015,168 of record JAVKPL010003117.1, read on the forward strand.
GACCATGAAATGTTGTGCGTATAATCAAGGTTGCCCGTGGCGCGTCAGGGCGATCAAACCGGTGTTCGGTGTAAATTGGAAGATTACGAGATGGGGTGGAAAACACAATTGTTTGAATGAGCACATTTCTCAAGGACATAGACAGCTAGATGCGGACGTAATTGCAGAACTCGTCATAGGTATGTTTTCATTTATTTCACTAACATGTCAACGTTTACGTATTGATTAAATTGAGTCTACGTCATCTTCATCGCAGGGATGATTAAGGAAGAACCAACTGTGTCAATCTCTTTGGTGCAAGAAAGGATAACGGCTAAATATGGCTTTAAAATTTCTTACAGAAAGGCGTGGTATGCGTAGCAGAAAGCGATGGCAATTTTGTACGGTGATTGGGAGGAATCGTATGCTTTTCTGCCACGGTGGTGCGAATACATGCTTCGCTTTTCTCCAGGTTCATTTTATCATATACAAACAAATGATCTTTATGTCGAGCAGAGCTTAGTTAGTGGAAAAAAAGTTTTTCACCGTATATTTTGGACGTTTAGACAGTGTTGTGAGGCGTTCAAATTTGCTAAACTTGTTATTCAAATTGATGGAACACATTTATATGGAAAGTACAAAGGAAAATTATTGGTGGCCACAGCCCAAGATGGCAATGATGAATGTTTACCGATCGCTTTTGCCATTGTTGAAGGTGAAACCTTGGAAGCATGGGATTATTTGCTTGTTAATATTCGTGCTCATGTTACTACCATGTCAAATATATGTTTGATATCCGATCGACACCGAAGCATAATAGGATGATACACCACCCAAAAGCTAGCTCAAAGGGTGGGAGTGTCCAAGACTTTATAAAGGCCACATTAGTTGCTTATTCAACCAATGTGGGACTACATATCTCAACACGCCTCCAAAGAACCTTGGAATACACCACCCTTTGAGCTAGCTTTTGGAGTGGTGTATCCCAAGGTTCTTTACATTTTGTTTATCATCTTCGTTTGTGGAACAAGGAGGTGTATGGTAATATCCATGAGTGAAAGGTTGCTTTGCTTTTGGAGATTGATCATGAGGAAAAATAGACTTTCCAATTACTCTTATCATTTAGAGGTAATGGAGAATAACCTGCGGGGACTCTTGACTTTGGTGTTAAAGCAAGAAGAGAGGTCTTGGTTTAAAAAATCAAGGCTTCGGTGGTTAAAGGAAAGAGATTATAATATTAAGTTCTATTATATACAAACTGTTTGCAGGTCTAGTAGGAATACAATTGTTAAATCAAAAAAATTCTTCTGGTTCCTAGATTGATAATGAGTCCTTACTGCGTTCACACGTGTGTTCTTATTTTGAAGACCTGTTTAATAGGGAGGTTAATGATAGGCATTGGCGGTTGATATGCCTCCAGCATATATATTATTTCAAGCCAAAAAGAGCTCATAATTGTCAATAATTGATAAATCCTAATCAGATATCTTGTCACTGATTTTCTCATATTTTTGTAGGAAAAAGTACAAGTAAGGGGCCTAATTGAGGAGCACAAGAAAACACAAAATTGGAAGCACCGTGCTAATGGCACGGCTCTGGCGCTATCAACGTTAGCATCATCTTTCAACACAGCCTAACCGCGCTATCAGTGCGAGATCCGCACTAGTAGCGCCAAGCCACTGCCTCCAAACATAATTCGCACGCTATCAGCACCAATCTGGCGCTAGTAGCGCGGGAGGCACGTGACAATTTTAAATCATGCTTCATAGGGTATCTGGAAAGGATTTTGAACAAGAGATATGATTAAGATTTGAATCAAGGAGACAAAGGCTATAAAAAGAGATTGAAAACCTTGTTTCAAACATCTTTGGCTGGAGAGAATTGTGAGAATCAAGAAATCGACAGAGTTCTTGGAGACTCACGCTGGAGATTAGAATTCCGCAGAACTTGAAGACTGAAGATAATTGATCCTTCTTTTTCATCTTCTTCTTTTCATTCTTTGTTATGAATTTTTATTATTTTGAATTGTTAAGGTAAGATATGTCTGGCTAATTTTCCTTTATAGTTGGGATCACAGATCCAATGTGAATCCTTTATATTTTCTAAATTATTTTTATAATTATTTTAATTAATTAGTTTTATTCTACCTGTGTGAATTTTTCCATATCCTTTTTAGAATTGATCGCTCTCTTATAGGGTTTTGAGTGTTAGAGCTCACAATAGGAATATTGGGATTTTAATTCTAACAAGGGTATAATATCAATCTATGCATGATCTAGAGATAGGCTTACATAGATTGTAGACTTTTAAATTTATTTGCTTAATGCTTGATTCAAGAGGAATTATGTAACATCCCGGGCGCTGACGAGGGCGGGGAGTGATCGCCGGTGCGCAAGGGCACGGACAAGGAGCGGCTCCTGGCAGGCTTCCAGCGACGGGGGTACATGAATGAATCGAATAACACCGGAAAGAGAGGGATTCCAGAGACTGTGCTGGTATGGGACAGTACAGTTGGGAATGACTTATAAGAATTAATTGGTACTACCTATACTAACAAGATGCATCTACTTTTCGGTAGCGCGGAACGGAAGAACTCCACAGTTAAGCGTGCTTGACTTGGAGCAATTCTGGGATGGGTGACCTCCTGGGAAGTTTTCCCAGGAAGTGTGCGAGTGAGGACAAAGCACGCTGAAAAGTCTCGTGTTAGTGTGTGGGGACAGTCGTTAATCCTTGCAAGTTGCCAGGCGTTACAAGTGGTATCAGAGCAGGGCCTCTCATCTAGTACGGTGTGGTTCGAGGACGAACCAGGCGGAAGCTGGTGGGCATGTAACATCCCGGGCGCTGACGAGGGCGGGGAGTGATCGCCGGTGCGCAAGGGCACGGACAAGGAGCGGCTCCTGGCAGGCTTCCAGCGACGGGGGTACATGAATGAATCGAATAACACCGGAAAGAGAGGGATTCCAGAGACTGTGCTGGTATGGGACAGTACAGTTGGGAATGACTTATAAGAATTAATTGGTACTACCTATACTAACAAGATGCATCTACTTTTCGGTAGCCCGGAACGGAAGAACTCCACAGTTAAGCGTGCTTGACTTGGAGCAATTCTGGGATGGGTGACCTCCTGGGAAGTTTTCCCAGGAAGTGTGCGAGTGAGGACAAAGCACGCTGAAAAGTCTTGTGTTAGTGTGTGGGGACAGTCGTTAATCCTTGCAAGTTGCCAGGCGTTACAAATTACTAGAACACTAGGATTCTAATTGGGTTAAAGGGTTGAATACACTAAGACATTAGGGTTCAACTATTTAATAGGGAAAGAATGAATTGTTTGAGCTAATGAGTTAATTAGTTATAAAATTCAATTTAGAATTATAGAGGAGGATCGGAGGTGAAGTGCGTCTTGGCTGCAGTTTCCTTTACAATCTTATTTACTCATATTTCCTTTTACATTCTTGATTATTATTGAATGTTGTTGATTATTATTGTTTTTAAGTTCCAGTCAACAAATACTTTCTCAATTAAAATGAGTTTTCCAAATTAAGGGGACTAGTTAGAATAATAATTGGTGCATTAATTCTCTAGGGAACGATATTTCTTATCACTTTATTACTTGGAACGATCGGTATACTTGCCGATCTCACAACAGCTGTCTTCCAGTAAGCTATGGCTGCATATACCAGAGGAAGATATGTCATCTCTTATGCGTCCAATTCACATAGAAGAAATTAAGATGAATCTTTTTCAAATGGGTGCTTTCAAGGCTCTGGGAAGAGATGAATTTCTTCTATATTTTTTCAAAGAAATTGGCATATTTTGAAGGACCAACTCTATAACTGTATTGTGAATATTTGGAATAATCCTGGTTTAGTCAAGTATATTAATACTACTCTTTTGGTTCTGATCCCCAAAGTCTCTCTTCCCTCGTTAATTACTCAATTTAGGCCAATTTCTTTATGCTCGATGCTCTATAATTTTATTAGTAAAATAATTGTGGCTCGATTTCAACCTTTGATGAAGCAGATTATTATTTCTCCTTTCCAAGCTAGCTTTGTGCCCAGATGCCAAATTCATGATAACATTATTATCGCTCAGGAACTCATCCACCTTATGCACAAGATGAAATCCAAGCGCTATTTTTTTGCTACAAAGGTTGATCTTGAAAAGACATATGATTATCTTAGTTGGGCCTTTCTTCATCGTGTGCTTGAGGAGATTGGGTGGCATGCTGATTTTGATTCTATTATCATGTAATTAGTCACCTCCTTTTCTATTAACATCCCGTGGAATGGTGGTCTTACTAGATATTTTAATCCATCATAGGGACTGCGACAAGGTGATCCTTTGTCCCCCTATCTCTTTGTTTTGGACATGGAGAAATTGACTCATATAATCTCTACAGCCATTTCGGGTAACTTGTGGAAGCCTATTTTTGTGGGTAGAAATGGTCCTGATATTTCACATTTATTATTTGTGAACTGTACCAGCCCGTGTTCACCCGGTTTATTAACATACTATCGTATTAAGCCACGCTTAATTAAAATGCAGAATAACTTTTTTTTTTAATTCAATTATGATGTCATTAACCTTAGCCAAGTTGATTACTTAATCAATTTCATAAAATAACGCCTGTATGTAAATTGCAAGACAACTAACTGAATACCTCATATATAAATATAAAGTGAATATCTAAAGTCACGGATCTACAACACGTAGTCCGGACAATATCCTGATACATTATCCAACTTTAAATGAAAACAAGACATAATCAAGTCTATGTGGCATGGACAAACCCCATGCTCACCAAATAAGGCCATAAATGCCCAATAACAATCTCAACTCAATAACATAAAAATAACAGAAAACATAAACAGCAGCCAATATCCAGTCATGTCAGCATATACAACAATATCTAACTCAGCTCTGGCCTCCTGCAACTAGGAGTCTCAACCCCTGGGTTCCCTGAACCTGAAATAAGCGTCCCCAAACGTGGGGTGAGATCTCTAACAAGAAATCTCAGTAAGACAAGGGGTCCTCAAGGATCTTCCACCCCAAGCTCACTTACATGTGTAATATAAGTTCTAAAAACAGTAATTTCCAGTATAAGTTCCAAAAGTATGCAGTGCAACAGATATTCATGACATTTGTGTTATCACTATACTACTAGCCAGAGAAAATGCAGGAATACGTCTATTACCCACATAGTAGTACAAGGAATAACGTTTGCACCTCACCCACAGCCTCACCATGTCGTATGCGTCACATACTCAGGCTTATCGTATAGGTGGACACCACATGCATATCATAAAGGCACATTGCATATAACAGCTCAATAGCATTTCCAAAATATCAAAAGCATGTAACACAGCATGCATAAACCACATCCCCATGGGACATGGTGGAACCACAACATGGCTAAACCGAGGACACGAAAGCTTACCTTGCAAGCAATCAATCCAAGCCAAGAGTCCAACCACTCTCAAAGTCCAAACACAGCAGTATCACAATCTATTATGGACCAATAATATATCATTAAATATGCACCACAAGTATACAACTTAAAGACCGCGCATTTCCATTACGTTTTACGTCTTAAGGCTTCCAACAAAGCCATAAGCCCTTAATCACATGATTCTGACTTAGTTCATTAATTACAGAAGTCCAACTTCCTTAATCTAGGGTCCACAAACCCCCAATAGCCTACTGTATGAACAGTGCAGCTACTCTTCATCGAAATCCCAGAATATCCGGATATATGTCGGGGGCATATCCGAATATCCAGAACCCATATCCAGATATCAATATCCGGATACCATATCCGGATATTTCTCGAACACATATCTGGATATTTCACGACAGAATGCGGTTTCTGCATTTCGTGAAAACATCCACCAAAGGTCCAACTTTTAACACTTATATACGTCCAAGGATCCATTTTTAAGCATATACAAGTTCTCTTAGGTGTTGGTTGCTTCATTTTACCCATTAATATGCCAAGACTTCATCTTTAAAGCATAAAACACAAGATCAAGGTTGATACAACTTACCAAAGCTCAAAACAGAGCAAAATGTGCTCTTGGAGCTCACCATGAACCCTCACAGTTCAGCCTACCAAAGAGCACAAAAATGACATACAAAGATGAGCTCTTTGCACCCAAAGATGACTCTTTGAAGCTCACAAGGTCACCACCAAATGCTCTCACCAAAGGGACACCAACACAGCCTCTCCACACCTCACCATCAACCTCTCGAACTCAGAAAGGAACCCACCCTTCCTTCCCAGAGCTCACACACACTCAACCAAGTGTTTAGAAGAGAAATTGTGAAGAAAATGGCTTCAAACCTCAAAAAAGAAGAAGAGAAACCAATAGAATAGTGTTTTAGAATTCTGGACAGCCACCCTCACGCACAAAAATGGGGTTACCTAGGGTTTTGTGCCTTAGTATGCGTATTTATAGCCACAAAGCCACTTAACGCGCAATATTAGCATTAATAGCTACGCAAAAGATTTTAATCCCAAACTTTAAAATATTAACCTACTCATTTTTCTAAGATTTCTCATATTTTTATTTTATTTTTCGGAGCACCTTTCTGGTACACGCTTTTCCATAGCCAGTATCAGTTCTGGCATCAGTTCTCATTATTTTGACTTGAAACTCATTTTACAAGTCCTACATGTTATTATAGTAATTATCATGCACTTATTATAATTTTCCGGGATACTTCACCGGTACGCATTTATACCGGGTAGCAGAACCGGTATCTGCGTTTTTCGCCGAAAAATGACTTTCAGCATTATTACCCAATTACTATAATTATTAGAGCCTCATAATAATTATTAGGGACAATTATGGAATTATTTCCTAATTATTACATTTATTTAATTAATCTCCTTAATTAGCGGTGCAAGTTCTTACATAACGATCTCCTTTTGTTTGTGGAAGCTAATTTCGATCAATTGGCGACAATTCTTAAATGCATTGGTCTCTTTGAGGAGATTTTTGGTCTAAAGCTCAGTTTCCAGAAAACTTCTATTTATTTCTCTAAAAACACTCATGATTCTGTTGTGGAATCTCTAACCACTATGTGTGGTTTTAAGCACATTAGAAAAATTGGTCATTTTCTTGGGGCTTGGATGATTCATGGTAGAGTTATGAAGCAAGATTTTGTTCATATTATTGATAAAATCTCATCCAAACTTGGAAGTTGGCAACAACTCATGTTATCTCAAGTTGGGAGAATTACCCTTGCGAAGTCGGTAAATGCTTCCATTCCTTATTTTCATATGCAGTATGGGAAGCTTTCGATTGGTATTTGTCAAAAGATTGAAAAATTAACTAGATCCTTCATTTGGGGTGGCTCTCCTTTTCAGCGCAAATCCCATACTGTTGGTTGAGACATTCTTCAACGCCCAAGAGAAAAAGTGGCCTAGGATTACGGAAGTTGACATTAATGAATGATGCTTTCATAGGAAAGTTGGGTTGGCGTCTCTGCTTTGAGTAGCAATCCCCTCTATTGTAATAATGGAGCTATTTTCTTCACGCCTACTTTAGGGTGCTCACGCTTGTGGGGTGATCTTTGTCATCTGTGGGAGCAAATTAATTTCCATATGTCATGAACAATTGGTGATGAGAGCTCTATTCATTTTTGGTTTGATCACTAGCTTTTCAAAGATACTTCTCTTGATGATCTCGCCTTGTCTATCCTTGTATCTGAGCAATTCAAGTTGATTAGTGATAATGTTTCTGAATCTGGGGATTGGAAGATTGATATTTTGAAGAATTGGCTACCCCAAAATGTGATTCCTCCCTTTGAAGTGTTATTACTCCTTCCGCACTGGATCCTCCAGACCAAAAAATTTGATCCTTACCTTTGCGAGAGTTGATGTTTGTTAAAGCTTTGTATGTGCTGCTTAGTGGAGAACATGCATTAGACCACCTTGGTTGGGATGACTGTGTTGGTCTAAGATCTGGAAATGGCATGGCCCTCATCGTATGAAACTTCTCCTGTGAAAGTTAGTTCATGGCGAAATTCCGGTCAGGTGTTAGATAGCTACGTGGTCACATGGTAACAGTCTTTATCTTTCCTGTATTTAAGAGGATAATCAATTCTGCATGCTTTCCAGGACTGTACAGTGGTTCATGAACTTTGGTGTGAATTTATTCCCTTGAACAAACATGATGAGGTTTTTGCAGGAGACTTATTTTCTTGGTTGCGTGACTACTAGTTTTTGGATAAGTTGCAGGGAATTGGTCTATATTATTTATTGCTTTTGTTTATCAGGTTTGGTTATGGCAAAGCGTCATTGCTCATTCTCATGTATTTGCACCTGCATTATCGCATTCTTCAACTAGCATTATTAATCAGTAATTGGGATTCTGATGTTTCTCGTCCTTGGGATGTGATGATTCAGTGGGAGTTTTCTTCATTTGGCTTTATCAAATTAAATACGGATAAGGCTGCAAGGGGATTTCCTAGTGCTGCAGCCTGTGGTGGTTTATTTCGGAATTATCAAGGCTTTTGGCTTGGTGGGTTTTCTTTTCGTATTGGCATTTATAATGCTCTTTTAGTAGAACTTTGGGGAGTTTGGCATGGTCTTACCATTGCTTGGCAAAAAGGTTGATGTCGTTTGATTCTTGAAAGCGACTCTACTTCGATGGTCACCTTGCTCACCAGACGGGGTGCAGTAGCTCATAAGTCACGCCTACTGACTAGGATACAAGAACTCTTGAATCGGGATTGGCAGATTGTGATCGTTCATGCTTATCGTAAGGCTAACTCTTATGCTGATTTACTTGCTACTCTCCCCCACAATAATGCTTCAATGCCAAATGAGTTATATTTTAGGAATCATCCTCATTCTTTGAGGCTTCTTCTCCATGCAGACATTGCTAGCGTTGTTCATCCCAGACGGGGACATGGATAGCCTTTGCTTTTTTTATTTAGTGTTTTCCCCTTGCTCCCTTTTGCTTGTCTTGTTTCTTGATTTCTTTTCATGCATAAAAAAAATAAGGGAAAACATTTTCTCTTACTAGTGACTCATAGCATGCATAAGTGGGTCCCACCTTGAATTTTTTCTCCACTATTTTGTAGGCCCCACTTATACTATGAATCTTTAGTAGGAAAAGAATTTTCTCCTTTAAAAGGAGAAAATATTTTACCAAAAAATAATAGGTAGGCTGTATCAACAATTTTTTTTTTTTGGTACATGTGTTAACATATTGAATATTTATAAAATGAGAAACGAATACAAAAATTACGCATGACAAATTTATATAAAAACCTAATCCATTTCTTTACAAGCATTAAATAGGTAACCCTATCTCTCGCTCATTGCAAATTTGCAATGACATTTTGATAATTTTTTTTTTTTATAATTTTGGTTTTGTTTTTAGAATTAATTAAGGGTCTTATATGAGTTATGTTGTAAAAAAAATGATTGTGTAATGTTATAGAGATTCATTTTGTGTGCTTTATTTTTTTATTTTTTCTTCAAAAAGTACGGGCTCCACAAAATATGATATGTGTAGAAAAAAAATTTGTGTCGTATTGTATGATGAATGCAAACCCCATTAATTAATAGCATATATAAGACTTTAGTAAGTTGTTGTTCTCAACTTCAATTTTTGTGACTTTTGTTTACTGTCACACCCTATGTAGCACCGATACCGACACGGGACACGTGACACGATACGACACGACACTCCGACACGTTAATTCTAAAAAATGTTAGATTTCGACACGTTAGGACACGTTTTGATATTAAACAATATTTTTAATTTATATAGTGTATATTATGTTTAATATTCAATAATTTAACAAAGAAATGAATCTAAACTTATAATATTCGTAAATTTTGCAAATAAACATAAGATATCCCAAATATTTATATTAAACTCAATAAAATAGTAATCATAATCCAACGAATTTAATAGTTAGAACTAAAATATCAACGCAATACAACCTTTAAACTTTTTTTGAATTTCTATAACGCGTGTTGGTGTGTCGGGGAGTGTCGGAGTGTCCGAGAGTGTCGGGAAGTGTCGGACATGACACGTCAGGGTTTTTGAAGTGTCAGTGCTTCATAGGTCACACCTAATCATGAAATTGACCATTTTGTTGACGTTCCAGTATTTTTTGTTGTTGCGCGGCTTGTTTCTTGTTCATCGTAAGACGTCTGCATTGCTTGATGTAGGGGAGGTGCTATTGTTACAGTTGCGAGTGTAACTTTTCGGTCATTTTCCTCTCAACATCATTAATAATGCACCATTTAATTCATTAATAATGCACCATTTAATTCAGATTTAATTACCATTAAATACCAACTATACGCTGCTTCTATCCCGAAATAAAATGTCAATGTAAACGTACACATCTTAACCGTATTTCTACCAATTAACGGTTATCATTTATTACGAATTAATAATTAATTAATGAGTTTGATTTGAAAAATGATAACCGTTGATTGACGGAAATCAACGGTTAAGATGTGATCGTAATATTATTTATGTGTCACAATATCCTATCCTTTTTATATTAATATTGAATGCGCTAGTTGAAGTAGTATGATATAATTTTATAAATATTTTTTTAATTTATTTTCTTAAACCAAAATTGGAATTTAGACGTTTACATTGACTTTTAAGTTTTTTAATTAAATATTGCATAAAGAAAATTTGAAAAGTTGTTTTTATGAATAAAGCTTAAGCTTAGGAATATGACAATATCAGATAACGATGTCAATATGTCATAGAAAAGTTAAGAGAATACATGCTTTATGCATTTCAGTGAGTAGATTTTGATTATTTCATGACACAATTATTTTGTTAGAGTGAGATACATATAATATTTTTTGTTTATCTTAAATGGAAGGACTTATCATGACAAAAAAATTGAGGTATAGTAATTACGGATAGGATATTGTGACACACAAATAATGTTATGCATAATGTTATGACCACATCTTAACCGTTGATTTTCGTCAATCAACGGTTATCATTTTTCAAATCAAACTCATTAATTAATTATTAATTCGCAATAAATGATAACCGTTGATTAGCGGGAGTAACATTATTTGTGTGTCACAATATCCTATCCCTAGTAATTAAACAAATAATTTTAAGCCTAATCTTTTAAGGGTTTTATAAGAGTTATGTTGTAGCAAAACTGATTGTGTTATGTTATAGAGATTCGTTTTGCGTGCCGAGTTTTTTTTTGCTGCGGGCCTCACAAAATATTGTGAGTGTGGGAAATTCTTTATGATCATGTTACATGATAGATGATAAACCCATCTTTTAAATATGACTCTTTGTTGAGAAATTTTTTAATTAATGCACACAAATTTATTTATTTTTTAAAATATTCCAATCGATTGATTATTTCGTAATTAATTCGATTTTGGATTGATATAGAAGTAAGGTTTTAAATCCCTTACAAAATTGATAATAAAGAGATTCGAATTTAATTCGCATATTGATGCTCTCCGGCAAGTATACCGATCGCACAAGTAATAAAGTGATAAATAAAGTTCGTCTCAACAGGGATTGGGATCTAATATCAATTAAACTTTTTCTCAAAGAATGGAAAAATTCAAATAGGGTTGTGACAAATATTGTCAAATTGATGGAAATTCAAATCTGAAAATAAAAGACTTATTTTTGTATTGAGAAATAAAACAATAAAAAATGAAAATTGTTTTGTAAAGAATATAAGAAAAGCATTGTAGCCAGGGTTCATTCACCAAATGATCCCCGCTTTTTACTCCGGATTGATTTATAATAATCATTTATATAATCACTCAGATAAATTATCATCTAAAAAAATTTAGTAGTTAACTCTCAATTCCTTGCAAGGTTAACCCTTTAATCCCATGAGAAACCCCAATTCCTTGCAATGTTTCTCATGGGATCAAGCAATGGGCGCGATAATTTAAGCATCTGCAATCGTATACACGTCTATTCCTAGCACGTATACAGATTGTTATCTTACCCCCTTTCCAGATCAAAATCCCAATATTCCTATCTAGGGTTTTGATCCTCAGAATATCCCTAACTATTAGATCGATCAATTCTAACAAAGGGAATATCAAATTCGCACAGAGTAATGATAAAGATAATTATATAAATCAAAAACCATAAACCAATCCTTCGTATCAAGGGTTCACATATGGATCGTGACCCTGACTACAATAAAAAGATCTAGCCAATCAACATACTGATCGCTGATCTAAAAAAATAAACATAAAACTAAAAGAAAGAAAAAGAAAAAGATGAAGAACGAAGAACGCGAAGAACTCCACAGCTACCCCTTTCTTCTCCCGGTCCAGATCTGAATGGAATGGAATGGTGGAGGACCACCCTTTTATACTTGAGTTTCTAGGTCTGGTCCATGTGATGTTGTGTGAATAGATGAGGATGACACTTCAGCGTGATGTAATGCTGACAAAGCATCCTATCCTTATTTTCTGTAGTGCCAGCCGTGCTTTGATTTAGCGCTTTGATTGCAGATTCTTCCTTTAATTGCTTCAGCGTTACTTGAGGATAGTTTGACATGTGATTTAAATGGTGCAGCGTTGATCAAGGATAATTTGGAATTTGACATGATGAGCTTTAAATGCTGATTCGTGTGTTGTTCCTCTCAAAGTGTCTATATCTGCCTCCCAATTTCTGAGTTCCACCTTCGGATTTTATGAAGAGTTCTATTCATAAGACTCTTTTATTCCTCGCACAGCACAGTAATTCTTTCCCGAAAATGTCGTGAAACGTATAACTGAAGATTTAATTAAAACTTAGTACGTAACTGAAGAATTAAATTAAAACTTATTACGTAACGTAAGAATTAAATTAAAAACAGTTTTGAATTCAAATTTTGAATTCAATTTTTGAATTCAAAATTTCACTTCTTTTTCCTGTAAAAAGACAACTAAAAAGTGCATATTATTGACACACAAAGAATCAATATAATTAGCAAATATGTATTTAAATTGCTCTCTTATGACTCAATTCTTGTCAATTTTAACACATAAAAATCACACTTTCCAGAGGCACATCACATATGCCCATGCTGACAAGTTATACATACCAACATTTATTATTAATTTCACTTCTATTTTTTTTATAAACAATTTCACTTCTATTTAATAATTCATATAACTAATAAATTAGAATTAATATTAAAGAAAAGCAGAGAGGGGATTCGGGCTCCTAGTACGCCGAAAAGTGGATTTAGCATAAAAAAGAAAGAGAAACTGAATAAGCTTTTTGAAAAAGTGGACCTCATCACACTCACAACATACACATCAGCCACCGATTCGCCGATAAAAAGAACACTTGAAAAGAAATCAACGGCCCACAATAACCCCAGCTAAAGAGGGCCCCACAATAACCGAATTTACCACATTGCCCTCGAGCACGTCGCTTTCATTTCTCCAATGCCAGCCTTTTTCATTTCGCTGCTACACACAACACAAATACAAACACCAAACACCTCTTTCTTTTTTTTCTTTTTTTCTTTCTTTCTTTCTTTCTGCTCTGTTCTGCGTTTCGCTCTCTCTTTCTCTTCTCTTCGGCTCTGAATTTCGTAACAACGCGAAACCCTAGGCACTCGCATTCACCGGAATCGCTTTCGTTTCCTCTTCAGGTACCAATCTGTTTCGTTCCCGGTAAAATGCAGGTTCTCGATTGTTCATTTTTCCGTGTATTTTTATTTGTTTATTTTTAATTTCGTTATGTTTTGAGGTTTTTCGGTTTTCGTTTTTAGTGTGGATGCAGTAGTGAGTTCTTATGTGCAGTGTTTGTCTGTATTTAGCATGTATGTGGAAGAAGGCAAGGTTTGAAAAACGCGCATTTATGACTGGTTGTTAATGGTTACGGTTGATAAGAGTGAGGGAGGGAGAGAGAGAGAGAGAGTGAGAGTGAGTGATGTGACGATAATTCTTAATGTTTCATTAATTAATGGACGCAGCAAGTGTGGTTGGTGTGCACTAATTGTGAGTCCACTTCAGGTTTTTAAGTCCTTTTATTGTTCTGGAAATTTTATTGAATGCGGTTTGGTGTTGTTCGAAGTCCTTCATCTTTTTCTGTGGTACTTCTCTCTGTTGAATACATTTAATTTTTTATTCCATTTTTTGACTCGAAACAGAGATTCTTTCTTGCTTTTTTCTTAAATTATTCGTCCTGCCTTTGCTGTTGCAGTTTTGTTGCTTGCATGAGTTTAGGATGCGTGTTATGTAATGCTGGCAATTTTGCATTTGTTATTTTGATAAATAGTTTGGTTTCATGAGCCACCTTCTGTAATTATTCGTAACGCACTTTGTTTTTGTTGTTTCCATTTTTCATTTCAGGATATTGGTACTTAGGATTCATGGCTTGGGATCTATGGAGTTCATCATGTGATCTAGGTTTCTCAAATTTTCATGTAACATTTATCTGTAATTAATTTCTGTATCGGCAGTGGTATTCTATGAAGTAATGACTTACTAGGTTGCTTGAAATTCAGTTTTTTTTTTTTTAACTATGTTTTGCTTTTGGCATGTGATTTACTGGTTTCAGTTGCCAATGATGATAATTACTCTGAGCATCCTGGTTGGCAATGTGACTTCTACTTCGGCTGTCGCAGTGGTATTCTTTTACTCCCTCACCCTACATTTGCTTTCTTTGACTGTCTCTGTGTCAGTACCCTGTATTTAACTCTAGCTTTCTCTTGAATTTGTAGATGCGATAGAGGAAGTTGCCTTGAATATGGAATCCTGTGTTCAGGTTTTAAGAATTTTGATCACCAAGGCAGATAGTGAAATTGAGGAACTTGAAAAGGATCTCTTGTCCCTTCAGAATGAATTGGCGTGGGCTGAGAATGATAAGTGGCCTGAAATATGCTGTAGTGCTTTGACTGAAAGAATCAACTGGCTTGATACGGCAGTCAGCACTTTGAAGAATGATCATGCAGATGATACAGAGACGCAGCTACTATTACATAGTAAACCTGCCGAGACACTTCATGAAATAGTGAAGGCTTTACAAAGAGATCACTGTCAAGATACACATGGCCAGGTTTGACTTTTGAATTCCCTTCCTCTTACCAAGTTTATGAAATGTAATTTTTCTTTTTGAAGATTCAAAAGAAGAAGGTAGAAGCAAGATTGGAAATAGTTGGTTCTCAGGATACCTGAAGAACTATGGCATATGCCTTAATTTCTATTACTTCATACTTTTACATCACTGCTGTGCGTGATGATGATGGCATGTTTGTATTCCAGGAAAAGCCAACATTGCATTTGGGTTAGTATATAAGGGCATGTTTGGTGCATAGTATAGGATAAGGCCTGATAGTATAAGACCTGATAGTATAAGGCCTGATTGAATTTTAATACTATCCAGCGTTTGGCACGGTATTGTATAAAATAATATATTGTATAAGATAATATCATTTAGTATTTGGTAATGCACTGTATAATTCTATTTAAGATAAAAATAAATATTTTTAATAAAAATCTTTTAATAAAATTTTTATATAATTCTTCAAAAAATGTCATATGATATTAATTTTTATAAAAATCTATTGATCAGTGTGTCCAAAACATAAATTAATTTTATAAAAATAAAAATATTCAATATTTTAAAAATTAATATATTGAAAAATTAATTTTTATCTTAATATATTAATATTAAAATAATATATTAATTTTTTAGAATTACACTGGTCAACGATATTAATACATCAACCTCTTATCAGGCCTTATCCCTCCCCCTTAGGCCGGATTAAGTTATACATCATTTTGATGTATTAAGGGATTATACTGTATAAGCTTATACTATACGATGATCACACCAAACAATTGAAAATGTCATAACGTATAGTATAAGCTTATACTATCAGGCCTTATACGTCACACCAAACATTGCTATCATTTTGATGTATTAAGGGATTATGTTGTATAACTCTAAAATGATTGCTATAATGATTAATATGTATTTAAATGTAGCTTATTCAAATATTTATGCATGGGGCTGTAACTTTTGTAGTACTATAGCTTATAAATTATACAACTGTAGTATACTCTAGCTTATACTGTTGTGTTACTCTAGCTTATTTAAACTACTGTAGTGTTACTGTAGATGGGTTAACATATGGTTCTTCTCTGTCTTGCAAGTGCTGGTGATAATGGCAGTAATATCTATTAACCTATCCTTTGCTTTCCATTAGCATATACATTTCTTCCTGTCTCCTTGGTCACCCTCATGTATTGTAGTATTGGTTCCATTTACAGTATTTTACTTTTGATGTTTGGTTTCTAATGTAACTAATATATTTTTCTTCCCCTTCAATTTTAAGCAGCATCTAGATGGGAACATCTTTAATCCAATTGTGAATGTTTCTGAACAAGCACTAGTCAAAGATTCTAGCAATATTGATTCAAATATAATCATAAAGGAGGAGGGAAAAGAACTCTGTGGAGCTTCAGAACATTCTAGAAGCCCAGAATTTCTTTTGGAGCTTCATGAAAAGAGATCAGATGAACCTGAAAAGACCGAGGTTGAGAAAGCTCTGTTACTGCTTACTATATGTTTTAGCTTAAATAAGCACTTATTTTCTCTTCGTGCATGTCTTTACTTGAGGTGAACACACTCTCTCTCTCTCTCTTTCCTTTTTAACCTCTGTAGTCTGGAATGTTAGATCTACTTAAGACGTGTATGCTTATTTTGTTTTTGTGTAATGAGTGCTTAACACATCTACTTGCTGCACATATATTTGCTTTAAATCATATAAAATTAACAAAATAATTGTACAGTTTTTCGCTGCCTCTCTCTAGCCCACATAAAGCCATAATTCAGGCACTAAATATATGATAAATTTGGAACACAAATTGGAGATTTGTCACTAATAATAGCTTTTCAGATCGAGGATTGGCTATAGCCAATTAAAGATTTGGGCATATACTGTATATTTGTAGGGATTTACAAATAGCCTACCTAGACTTAAGATGCACATGACTCTGTTGCTCAAATCTCCTGCTATTTATGATTTTCAGTTACTGATCACCCCAAAACTGATTTTTTTCCAAGTTGACACTTGAGTTTAACAACGAGCAGACTGCAAATAATGTCTAGCTTCCATCCCAAGTTTCCTGAAACTTGTAGCTGGCCACCCTATAGAGGAGAGAATATTGGCAATCTATTATTCAGATGAAATTCAAGGAAGAAACTCGAAAACATTTTTTCACTTTTGAAGACAGAATGTTTATTAATAAACATTTCTTGGATTCAGACAATCGATGCATTCCAGAAGCATTTAAGGTTGAAAGAGGATTCACTCTCTCCCCACTTCCTGATTGTACTCCAGTCCTTCCGTTCCATTTAATGTGTCATAGTTTTTCCATGCAAAACGGTTTAGGTTCTGCTGTTTATTGGACTTACTACTGGCTGAGCTGCAGTAATTCAGCTCTGCGTTATCAATGACGTGGAGCTCAAGGCTCATAATTAGATGCTTGCTGCGCAATCAATGAGGAGGCTTTTCATGCACATGGACTAGTTAAATTTAGACCTGGGAAATGGAAAAAAGGCATAATTTAAACTACAAAGCTTGAAGTAAGAATTGTTTGGTCTTTCTGTTTGGAAGTGCAGAACACTACAGTTGAGAAGATGTATATATTCTTTAATATCTTAAAGTCAGTTTGAAAAGATGTATTAATAAATCTTGGCCACACCACATTTTCCTTTTCTTCTGTTCAGAGAAAAACTATTAAAGAGATAACATTTTAACCAAGATCTGAAATAAGAGTTGTTTTTTAGTTCCAGTTTCACTGACTTTCTTGTGTTTCTTAAATGTAATAATATTAGTGCTTAAACTCTGACATTTAACTTCTGATAAGAAGTAATAATTTTTCGTTGCACCCTGTTATGCCTGTCAACTATCAGCTGTCAAATATCAATATGAAGTACCCCTTTAAAGATGCCTCAAAAAATTCTATGAACTTGTCCATTGAGAAGAAACAATCAATTATTCCTGGTATGACTATGGGTTTGGAGTCTAAAGAAGGCAGTCCTATACTGGTTACTGACAGTATGAACCTGTTGTTTGGCATTGAAACCTACAGAATAGGGTAGATCCCAATAGAAGGGCCAAGGTGGAAGCAGGTCTCTAACTTTGCATTTTGCTTGCAATGACAATATGTATTTTATTTATTTATTATTATTATTGTTATCTTTTTTTTTTTTTTTTTTTTTTTTTTTTTTTGCCAAGGTCTAAGTTTGTCAACCATTTTTGTGCATGATAAATTTGAAGCAACGCCCAAGGGCCATATCAATGTAGAGAGGATTATTTATATCTTCTTAGGTTACACTTTAGCTTTAATGTTGTACGTAATGCCTTAAATCTTGTGTCAAACTTGTCTCAGCCTGTGGACCTGTATGAATCCTGACTAGATTTTATTTTATTTTTAAATTACTTTAAAGGAATTGCTTGCAAAATCTCTTGTGAAAAGTCCTGATTTGGGGCCAATCGGCTGTGCGCCTGATGATTCTGATGGGATTAAATTATCCGAAACATCAGATAATAGAGTTACTGGAAATGAGGAAGTCAGAAGACACCAACTCATTACTAAGGGTACAGGTCAACTCTTGAATTTGTTTTCATTCAAGGGCAATGGAAATATTCCAAGTGAAGCCAAGGTGCAACAAGAAGCCCTGTTGTTCCTCTTTAATCAATTTAACTTATTGGATATTGCAGTTACTTTTTTATTTTAATTTTTAAACAAGGTCTTTGATGCAATTATTTTTCTTAAATTGTGCAGAAAGAAAATGCAACTGTCATAGAAAAAGATGTTAGCTCAGATGATTTTGGACTTGCAACAGGCCTCAAGGGGAGGAAAAAGTATCTTCATTCCAGATTACATACTTCAGAACAACGAAAGAATGGAAATTCTGATCTAGATGAAAAGCTATGTGATTTTGTTCCAAAAACTGCACGGAGGGCCTGCAAGAAAGAATCCAAGGTTGCTACAGATGAAGATTTGAACTCTCTGAGACCTCTACAAGTTGTTTTTCCTAAAAAGTTGTGCCTAGTTGATACTGAGCTATGCTCATTTAAAGGAAGTAATGGTGGTAATTCCCGACAAGTGATGAAAATTCAAAATACCAGCCTTATTCATGGTGAAAATTCTGCGTTGATTTCACTGCTAGGGGTGCAAACCAAGAGAGCCCTGTATTCTGAGTTACAGCTGACAGGTGAAGAGAAATCACAAGCCCAAGGTCTTGAACCTAAAATTGCTGCTAACATCAGCAAGCCCAATATGAGTTTCCCTTCAAAGCTAAAAGCTCAGGGAAAGACGAAACCTGAATTAGAGGCATTTTCTGCCAGAGAACCACGTGAGAGTACAGAAGTTATTCCTAGTACATCCATAATTCTATCAACCAAGAGACAGCGGAAATCTAAAACCTGTACTTATGGTGACAATTTAAAGGAGTCCATCAACAGTAAGATTACCAAAAGAGCAGTGCAGCCTGGCCAGCATGAAACTGAAGCTCGGGCTATTGTTCTTTATGACAGTAAATTCTCTGAGTTCCAAAAGAAAGGAAGAGTTTCAAAGTTGCCAATCACCGTGGAAATACAAAATTCAACTGTTAACTTGGAATTACCAAATTCAGATGGGGTTTCAATGGAAAATGGAAGCCAGGTAGGTCTTCATACTAATAAGTCGATTTCCTTGGTGGATTCCCAGAATGAGACCTCAGCTAATGACTTGAAGAAGTTGACATTGTCTAATTTGAGGGCCTTGGCAAAGCAGCACAAAGTAAGAAAGTACTATAAGCTTCCAAAAGGAGCTTTGGTTGAACTGTTAGTTGAGCGTCTGAGTAGCTGCTAAAGTTACTAACAGGCTTAATGGTGGTAACCCATTTTTGCCATGCATTTTTGGGCATCTTTCTTGTCCGGTGCTTCCATGGAATTTGGTACAGGATTCTGGCATAGTTATGAATAATACATAGGCAAACCAAAATGGATTTTGTGACAGGATATTGTACAGCCTATAGATGGAATACTTGGAGTACTTTGTAAATGAAAGGAAGTATAGGTTTTCTTCCTTGCTGCTGGTTAGTCATTGTGGCCTCGTAGGAGACTTAAAACTTTGCTTTTGTGTCTCATTCATGTGCTGCTGAGATCCATTCTGATGAAATAATCTAAAATATGGGAAACAGCGAAGCTAGTGAATAGTCACTGGCTGTGCAAGATTGTGGTTGCTTCATGAAGAAGCGATGAGACTCGTTTAACTTGGGCAGTTTTCTGTTTTGGGGATGACTAATGTGTATTAGGAATCGCCATTTGTCCATGTTAAACGTCTGGGAAGCAAGAAGTGGGAACATTAAGAATTGCTTGATAGTAAGCCTTCCGCTGTTGAACAAAATGTGGCCTAGAAATCACTGAAATTCTTAGGCCCTAAGAGAAATCTTACGTCTAGCACTAAGATGAAATCAAGTGACTAGTTAATCAACTTTTGACATCTTTTTATACATAATTTACTTTATCTTGGTGTTATTGACAATGGAGTTACACGAGCACATCCACGTATCTACCAATGTGCCCGCACAATTGGTCAAAAACTACACAACTAATTCCTACAAAAGAAATCGGGGACTTCCATGCAATATGTTCCACTGCATTCTTGATTTGAATGTGATCAAATAGGGTTAATTATCCTGATGGACACCTTTTTTTTTTTTTTTTTGATAAACGATGGACACCTTTTTTTATTTGTAATTGGAAGGAATCTTTAAGCTGGTGGTAAAGGATTTTAGGACAAAAACAATTTGTTCAGC
This sequence comes from Gastrolobium villosum, assembly GCA_032173675.1. NCBI lineage: Eukaryota > Viridiplantae > Streptophyta > Magnoliopsida > Fabales > Fabaceae > Gastrolobium > Gastrolobium villosum. The sequence goes on from JAVKPL010003117.1 coordinate 1,035,948, forward strand.
CTGGTTAAATGATTCCTGTTGTATAGAAATGTAGTTTTTCCTATATTAAAAACGTAAACTCTTCATAAATTAGACTCAGGTAGCATATTAAGTTTCTTTGTGAGCTAACTTCACCTTAAATACAAGAGTTTTTTTTTCTATAAAAAAATTAAATCTAATTCAAGTACTTTGTAGTCAGTAGCAATCTCACCCAAATCTGTAGGTATTTTTATTCACTTTAATACAACACACAAACCAATAAATAACACGAAGTATAAGGGAATACTTATGAGTAGAATTTTTGACAAACTAAATTTTATTGATTACTATTAGATTGGGAAGTACAAGTTCAAAAGATCATAAACAATGTTTTACAACAGAGGCTGAGCTTTTATGTTGTATACTGGACTTAGCATTAGCAATGATGCCGAAAGTAACAACTTCAGATTCCGTTACACAGGAAATGAGTGGAAGGGATGAATAATATCTCCTGTTGGAGAGTTTAAAAAATAGATAGTGTTATGGACCTACATAAGACTCATATGCCTAAAAGGGCAGATACTTGACAACTAAGTAAGAAGACAACTGGGCCCATGAAGCAAAATATCCAGATTGTTCAAACCTAAGGTAAATTCTATAAATAAGCGGTAAAGATAACTGTTAAAAGGTCATTTAACAGTGCGTAGTTTTGAGTTAGTGTTAAAAGATAACCTAATGTAAATGACTTTAGAAAAATAAAAATATGTTCGTAGTTTTGAGTTAGTTCCGGGTTAGTTTAAGTGAAAATACGCGAAAGAAAAAATATCTGTTAAAAGGTCACATGTGTTATAAAGCTTTGTCATTTAAGTAAATCACTATTCACACAACAAAAACTCCTTTCTCTCTCTTGCAAACCCGAGGAGTTCATCATGGAAGGGGGGTTAGGGCTTGATTTTCATTTTTTGATTTCTTCTTGAATATTCCACCAAATCCAAAAGTCTATAACATGAAACTGATTGGAAACCACCCAATGAATCCATTCCACCGATCAATTTGAGCTATCATTGAGTGTGTGAGGAGTTCTTCCTCCCTCCATTTTCGTGACACTATTCATCAAGGAGGAGAAAGTGCATTTTTGAAGGAGCTTTGTTTGGTGAATGCCTTCTAGGCTTTGGGTAGTTGATTAGAGGTAACAAAACTCTAATCCTATGGTTTTATTATTGTGATTTATGTTTTGAAAGTTATGAGCATGTGTGGGTGGGACATAAAGTAGTATAAAACTTGAAATTGATGATGGTTTGTTTTGTATAGGAAGTTATAGTGTAAAAGATAAACATTAACTTGTGTTAAATGAAGAAAAATCCCCTTGGTATCCCCTAGGTTCGGCCATGATGGGTTGAATAGGGGACATTGGGCAAAATTTTAGATGATGTATTATGAGAGCATGATGTGTTGGAGTGAGTAGAAGTTTGGTGAATTTAGTGAGAAGGCCAAAGTGGGAAAATCCATGTTTAAGTTGATAATTAAGCTATGAAATAATAATTAAAAAGAAAAGAACCCTTTTGCATATTTCCTTGGAGATTTCGACTTTTAGGGGAGTTAAAGAAATGGATTTTGTTACATTTTATTTAATAAAATGTGTAGTTTTTTTTATGCATGAAAGTGATGAGTTAATAAGTTAGATGACTTGAAAAATGGTGAAAAAGATCTTAATTCCCTAAGGGTGGAAACACGGCCTTTTAAAGAAAATGACATGAACTATGTTGAAAATTCTCAAGTGAACACTTGATTAAATTAAAGAACGCTAACGAGTATAAGGTGGTCTAGACTTGTGTATTGGCATATGATTGACAAAAATATAAAGAAACGAAATGAAGCGAGAAAATGGTTGCCTTATGAAAATATAGGCATGATAGCATTTTATTGATTTGTATTTTGGATTCTTTCTCTAGGTGCGCCTAGGGACTGAAAAAGATTGAAATCTCTTGAAGAAAAAAAAAAGTAACTTGTGTCACAAGTAAGCAGATCGATAAAGCTTCAAGAAGTAAGCTCTATGTTTAAGGAGTCTTTTCCTGCTTGAGTGCTCCACCATGGTTAGTGAACGATGGTGGGACTGTATGACTGTTGTTTTGATGCTTTGTATAGATGCATTCATATAGAGTTATTTGATAACATGATATGACTTGTTTTGATATGATTTCTGTATTGATGTCTGGTACACTGATGTCTTCTTGGGGTTTCCCTGAGATTGACGATGTACACCTCTGATATATTCTGGTTCCGCTTGGGGTCCTCCCTTGGGAACACGTGCGTTGATTTCCGCTTGGAGTCCTCCCTTGGGAATGACGACGCACGCATATGGATATATGTTTTGTTCTGTTCTGATATCTGTTATATGAGCATTGTAGACTCTGTATCTGACGTTCATGCAGGAGCGAGCCAGGGGTATGGAGAATTCTCTATAAACCTAGAGCTTATTGAGATTTGTAATCTCACCTCTCTTTGGGGACATGATTTCAGGTTCCCAGACTGCCGGTGAGCCCTCAGCAGGCAGAGACGCGGCACGTGGCTGAGACGTTCGACTGACCGGATTTTGAGTGGCTGTAGGCTACTACTTTTTTTTTGGAGTGTGTTGATGTAGTTAGATTTCAGTTATTTTGAGGATCATTATGTCTGATCTTTCACTCTGTATATGGCCTGTATATGTTCTGTACATGTTCTTCAGTTTGATGCATGTACATTTTTGTATTCAGGCATGTTGATATGATTATGTAGTATTCAGTTATGCTTATATCTTGGATTGCATGCTGTTAGATTAGTGGCACGGAGCCAAGTTTTGCATGCGCCCATGGATGGGTATCTGATTATAATTGTATGACTGGTACTTCTGGATATAAATATTGTTGAAACTGTCTATCAGGAACTCTTAGGAGTGGGATTGAAAAATCCCCAGTTGTCCGATTTATAGAGGTTACTCTGTCCGATTTTCGTTTACGCTGAATAAGAATGTAAAAAGAAAAAGAAAAAGTTAGCTCGTAATTTAGTAAGATAAGTCTTCCGTTATTTCTGTTTTTATCATATGTATGTTAATTGAACCGGCTCGAGACGGGGATGTTACATTATGAACCTACATAAGACTCATATGCCTAAAAGGGCAGATACTTGACAACTAAGTAAGAAGACAACTGGGCCCATGAAGCAAAAGATCCAGATTGTTCAAACCTAAGGTAAATTCTATAAATAAGCGGTAAAGATAACATGTATGGACAAATTTCTCTCTTTTACTATTATGCTGTTGTTGTGCACATACACTCCATTGGCTAAAGTCTCATAGTTGTGTATGGTGATTTGCTACCCACGAGGTATCTAATTCATAGATACCTATACAGAGCACAAAATCCTATATTGATCTACCAGCCTTAGGCTAGACATCTCTATTAGATTAACAGAACATATAAAAAGGGAAAGGAAGTCAAGGGGATCCATTTCCCTCAAATGCACAATTTTTGATCCCCCGAAACTGTGGCAGAATGGGAGGTAATAAACTTATATAGCTTAGAATTTTACATTCCGTTCCAATCCTTTACAATATAAAGTCCAAACAAAATAATTAAGTTCCATTGGATCTGGTGCAGTTTTTTTGTGGAATCATCAGTCCAATTGCTTAGAGGCTTATATTTTGACGTATATATTATATATATACAATAATGTAATACAAAAAATCCATCAGAAAATAATATATTTATGCTCATTAAAATGTTCCCTTTGACAAATGCTTCTCTGTATATGGTTACATCCACATTTGGTTTTGCCATGAGAAAACAATCACTGTTGTCCAAGAAGTGAAGGCTTGTAGAAAACATGGCTTTGTGCAATCTCAATGCGTTCACGAGGATCATTAAGATTTTCATCCCTCAGAGCTTTTAGAATAGCCTGTGATGATTGTTCCCTGAGAAATGAATCATGCACCAGAAGCATGGTGGAAACTTAATTGGCAAGATACAAAGAGATTTCCAAATGTAGTACTTGGAGTTGGAAGTGTTCAAATATAACATGCTTAAGTGTAAAGTAAGTAGGTTTTACAAGGCTAGTTAATTATTGTAGGAGATTACCTGGATATCAATATTTTGTAGAGTGTCTTCAAGATGGGGCAGAGCTCTACAGGAGCAACAGGTTTGTTTTCTTCAGGATGCAACACATTCAGGCTTGATTGGCTCAAAAGTTCAAAGAACGCTTCCACTGCAGAAACACCCTACAAATAAATCGCAGGGATAGCATTTTTGTTTAGTTATTGTAATTTGAATGAAGGCAAAAAAATTGATTCTGAGGAGAGATATTCACAAAGGAAAATTCCCCTTATGTGAATATCCACTATATTTTGCTGTTGTAGAATGTCAAATTGATGTACTAGTCTTTTAGTTATGGGAATTGAAATCACTTGTTATCAAATTGTTTACACATTTAAAGCATGAAATATTGATTGATTGTCCTTATTTACTAGCCAATACTTTATTTCATTCTTTTTCCTGACAGGAACTGTAATAAGCATGAATGAGACAAAGGTATTCTTATTGCTTTCTTTTTATTATGATTAAGTTAATTTAGAACATTTGAAGGAAAAGTGTGGCATATGTCAAGTAAAAATTGTAACATCATATTCAACCCATCTAAGAATGCATATAGTTATGCATTTTTCACATGATAAAGATGCAATTGGCACACTTTAGAAATATATGTTGGGGTTGTTCCTCCTTTAATGTTTGGTAGCTAAGCATGCATCACATTTATGGGTTCATGGCTCAATGTCTTGAACAACCACCTCAATGAATGTTGTGCACCTTATTATTGATGAAGATTCTAGAAGAAGGTGTAGGGTTTCTCCTCATCTATATAAATATAAGAAACCTCTTGTAATGAGTTTTAAAGAGGGAGCTGAGATAGCCTTGAGTGAATTCCTCTTAAGAGAAGTCTGAGTGTAAGACCTCTTTAGAGAAGAATCTTGTAACCACCATTACTGGTGAAATTTGAGTGTACCTCTAGTTTGAGTAGGGAAGTTTGAATCTCTTGTAAACCTATTTTTCATAATGGTAGATTTTCTGAATTAGTATTCCATGGTTTTTACTCCTCTGTCTTAGGGGAGATTTTCCACATTAAAATTTGTTATGTATTTTCTCTCCATCTCTCATTTCCAGGTTTGCCTTGTCTCTGCATATTTCTATTTTCCTGCATTTTGATCGACCGGTTCCAACCTCAGAGTGTTGAGACAACCTTGAGCGAATTCCTCTGAAGAGAAGTCTTGAGAAAGTCTCCTCACCTATATAAACTTGAGAAACCTCTTGTAATGAGTTTTAGAGAGAGAGCTGAGACAACCTTGAGCGAATTCGTCCGAAGAGAAGTTTAACTGTGAGATCTCTTTAGAGAAAAACTTTATAACCACCATTGCTAGTGAAGTTTGAGTGTACCTCTAGTGTGACTAGAGAAGTTTGAATTTCTTGTAATCCTACTTTTCATAGTGGAAGATTTTCTGGACTAGTGTCCCTTGATTTTTACTCCTTTGCCTTAGGGGAGGTTTTTCACGTTAAAATTTGTTGTGTGCATTTTCTCTCCACCTCCTATTTCTGGGTTAGCCTTGTCTCTGCATAGTTCTATTTTTCTTTATTTTTCACCGACCGCTTCCAACCTCAAAGTGCTAAGGGACAATTTTATTGTGTTTGCCGAGCGGCAAGACATCAGAGTGCCGAGCGGTAAGCTTGTGTTGCCGATCGGTAAACTGCTTCTGTGTGAACTATTGAGGTTACCCTCCCAACAACATATATCTCATGAGCTAGGAAAATAAATTAAGACAGGGAAAATTACAAAATATACCTGAATCATTCCCTTGCCACTAATGTTGTCACCCATGTCAGGACTTAGTTGACCCTTAGCTAACATCTGGCCATACCATGCATTGCGGCCTTTTAACAAGGTCACATAAGTGTCAGCCAGCAATGGCCCTGCAAGTTTCTCAGGTTCTTCGGCCAACAAGTGAGTGATAAATATCATCTCTGACGTGCAGTGTGCAAAGTATACAGATTTGCTGGTAGCACTCTCATTGGTAAGGGCTGCTACCATTCCTGACAGCATTAAAAAAAAAAAACAGGATATATAGATTGTGTTGAGATATATAGTCCCACATTGGTTGTATGTTAAACTAATGTGGAGTTTATAAGGCCTTGGGCACTCCCACCCTTTGAGCTAGCTTTTGGGGTGGTGTATCCCAAGATTCTTTACATGGTATCAGAGCCTCACCGTCCAAAAATTGGGCCTGTGCAATTTCCACCCTTCTAGCCTAAAGGGCTCTTGCGTGAGGGGGCGTGTTGAGATATATAGTCCCACATTGGTTGTATGTTCAACTAATGTGAAGTTTATAAGGCCTTGGACATACTCCCACCCTTTGAGCTAGCTTTTGGGGTGGTGTATCCCAAGGTTCTTTACAGATTATAAATCAGAAAGCAAGTCTAAGTCATAGGATTGCCTTTTATAAAATTATAGGTATTTTGAATCCGTTGCTGAGATCAATCTTTGTACTCAACTTTACCTTTACATATTTGCAAAGAGGCTATTTCCCGGATTCGAACCCGTGACCTTCCAGTCACAAACGTGAATCAACTAATAAAATAGACAACATTACACATAACAAAACATGATGGTATGGATTATTGCAAGTTTTACATTGGATGTAAAGCAATAGTAACTAATTCATAGCTTACCAGCTCCAATTGCATAAACATTTTTCAAACCACCCATGACCTCATGAGTGACAAGGTCACTGTTGTCCCAGACAATAAACTGTGGTTGTCGTAGAAACTTTGCCAGATGTTTCCTCCATTTCTCAGCTCCACATATTCGAGCATTGGCATACTCCTTGTTGTAGATTTCTGATGCAATATTTGGACCACCGAGATAAAGTATGTTCTCCAAAGGCACTCCAGCTGTCAAGTTTACATTGGAAAGAGTGGTGAAGAATGAGAGAAGAATTAAATATATTGCAAAGAAAGAAGGCTATGATAATACAAAATCTGATGAAATAAATCAAAAGAGTGTAATTACTAAAATTTCCAATGCATTCAGATAAACAAGGAAGATTATCTCTAGCAGTACCGACCAAAAGATAAAAACTTAATCATGAAGTATGCAATACAACAAATATCTTGTACATGTTTTTATATCAAAAGTACAAAAAATAAGACATCAATGAGCTCCTGACACACATAAAGGTGTTCCTGAATGTTGTTTACATTTTCCCGTTTACACATCATCTTTATATGAAAGACTTGTATCTGGTTCTACTCTCCAACATCCTACCACTCCAACCAAACTAACTGCAGAAGTATTGCCAGTACAACATCAACATTATTTACAGAACATGGAATATTGTCAACATCTTGCAGTTGTAGACTTACGAGTTATGAGTAAAACAAAATATTGTTTTTTCCTTCCATATCAAGATTTAATGACATAAATCATTCTCATAATTTGCAATAGTTTTCACTATTTCATTTGAATTAAAGGTAGGTGTAAAGAACCAATTTAACCAAAAAGCTTAAACTGTTAAGTGAAGGTTCATTAATGGTTTATATACTTCTCTAACATGTTCACTCACACGAAATCCAATTGGGCATGAAGGGTGAATAATGCACATGTCCATCTACCTATGCTAAGAAATTCTATAAGAGAAAGTGGAAGGCCGTGAGGATTGAACTCGTAACACCGAGGCTTTTACTCAAAAGCTTAAGCTTGAGGTTAGTTTTATATATCTCTAACATTAGGAAAAAAGGACAAGATACAGAAATATAATTACACACTTGTTTACTTATTCTATCCTGGCAAAGACATGAGAAAAAAATATTCATTTCTATCACCATTAGAAAGAAGCCAATAATGTATAAACATAAACAGAAATGAAGAAAAATCTTACTTGCTTGGTTAATCATTTTTGTGGGAGTTATAATATGGGGAACAGGCTCCAATGCAGCCTCTATACCCTTTGATAAAGAGATTATTATAGGCACTGTGATCCTCTCCTTCCAATATTTACTAATCTCTTCAAAAATCTCACGTGTTTCAGTTGAAGGCAAACCATTAACCACAATATCAGCATCCCAAACAGCTTCCTGCAAGTTTGTAACAACTTTCAATGGACAAAGTGGAGTATCAATCATATTCAAACAAAACCCATCTTTGAGAATCTCATCAGCAAAAAGGGTCCTATCACCAAGCCTTGCCTCAACATATTTCAGATAAGCACAACGACGAATCAACCTCCTCAACACATCCTCTCTAGAGTTGATAACTTCAAAGAGATGTTCAGCAGTGGCTCTATCAACTCTTCTTCCTGCTCTTCTCCATATCCTGATTTGTATCTTGTCCCTGAATTGACCATAAGTATCTTGTAACAAAGATGCAAAAACACTACCCCAAGCACCAGCACCAACACTAACAATTCTCAAAGGATCACCATCACCCTTCCCAATAAGGCTTCTCAGATCATCAAGCTTCTCCTCTAACCCATTTCCATTCTGAACAGATTCATTTGAGTATGTATTATTACGAACCATTCCCATTATGCTTCCCACCATGCTCTAAAAGGTAAGATAACAAAATTTCTAAAAACCAACAAGGGCTAAAATCTTCAATGATTTTGGCTTCTATGAACTTTCAATAGGTAAGTGAGAGTCTAGTTTTTATGAGTCTATATATCATGGCTCAATCTTATGCCTTTCACTTTCCCCTCACCCAACTACCGAATTTTTTTCCTTTTACCATAAGAATAAGATTGCGTTAGGAAAAGACTCAGCATTGGAAATTGGAAAATCAAATCTTGCTGGCAGATATTGCTTGCCAAAGCTGAACATTTATTAGGGTCTTTCCACTATTTCTGACCAAAAATTGAAACCTATCCACTCTAAATTTAATTGCAACACATGTAAATAAAATCAACACTAAATAATAGCTTAAGAATCTTTATTTATGCATTGATGTAAGTGTAGTGATTCCTTCCTCTCCATAAATCAGGTTAATAAATAGATAAGTGGAATGGGCAAAAAAAAAAAACTTTGTTTTCTCCGTCTCTTGTTTGTTGATCTACCCAACTATAAGACCCATCTAGTACCAATTAAAAAACCAAACTTTCGTGCTGGAAACTACAAAGATTTGTTCATTCAATGAAGGGGTTGATTTATTTTAACTCCTCCAAGTCATTACCCCACACTATAATTCCTAGCTGCTTTTTTTTTTTTTAGTAAATAATAATTCATAGCTTTTCAATCATAAAGTTGTAGTAACTAGTAGGAAATAAAGTTATATAGCACTAAGGATTAGTCTCATCCTTACTCCGGTAACGAAGCTCAATGCACCCGCTGTTCTAATGAGGGACTAGCCTATAGGGTCATAGGGATAGCTCCAGGTTATACCAAAAAAATAAAATAATTATATAGCATTAAATGGTTCATATAGTTAAGGATAGAAAGTAAAATTTTGCTGGGGTTGAAACAAGAAACTAACTTTGGGATTGCAAAGATAATGAAAGAGGGTGTAATAAAGAAGTAGTATGTTTGGCCAGTAGAGTTAAGTTGACATAGATGCCACCAATCAATCTATTGGCATTAAAGGTTTTTGGGTGTAGCCAACTACCCCAACGGTCATTAATATTGTGTGACTTTGCTCATAGTTTCATGTGATGTGCCCTTCCAACCTTTGGTAGCTACTGTAATATTTCTTCAACACTTGTCCTTCTTTTGTGGTTGATGGACACATATTAAATGTTGTGTGCTTTTTCTGCTCCCCTCCTATTTTGGAATAAATCTTTGGTACATCTGTTTTACCTAAATTCAGTGCATCCTACCAACAAAAATATTACATATCAGATTGGATAGAGAAAATAGAATTTTGGCTGAATTATAATGTTTTCATTGATAGGATGTACTGAATCTTTAGTGCAAGAGTAGCACCAAAGATTTATTCCCTACTTTGAGCTTGTCTTATTTGAAATATTATTGCTGGAAGTACTTATTACATATAACATTTGAGCCAGTGTAAATGGATTCACTAAAGTTACCATTTGGCTTGGTTTTGTTGACTTCTGTTTTCTACACTTTTTGGAAAAGTACTAGTTGAATTTAGGTGACTGAATTATTTGATTTTTGTGACAATTTAGCTCCATTTAATGTACCCGTGATTCATGTACTAATGTGAACCTTTCTTGATGGGAATATTTCTATTGAATTCGTATACTTAAACTCTTGCTAATTTAGGTAAAAGGGTAGTATATTAATTTATTTATTTTTTTGTTAAAATGATTTTGCCTAAGGTAGCATAATAGACCTTGGGTATAAGTTTTTGGATATATTCACCGATCACTGATTTATCGATTACTCAATTAATCTGTTTCGAGTATCGTCGGACTCATTATTATGAGTTTATTTTTTCTGCAGGCAAGTAATCTGCAGTAAGCGCAATACGATGTCGTTTTGGGACGGAAATCATGATGTTTTTATAATTTTAATTTATTTCAGAGTTATGATAGTCTTTATATATATATATATATATATATATATATATATATATATATATAATTTTTAAGATTTCAATACCAAAACGACGTCGTTTTGGGAATAAATACAGATAATTTATCTACAGTACCTGCGGAAACATTTTTCCCTATTATTATAAGGTGTGATTCTCCCAAAATCATATTCTCCATTCTCAAATTCGAATTAGAAACCTAAATAAGGGAAGTTAAATCAATAATTCTTTTATCATAACCTATATTAATGTATATAAAAGGCCTACACTTTCCACTTTTATAGTTAATGTGTAATATGCCTATATCAATTTGCAAAGTTGATCGGCCATCTTTATGAGCGATAATTCTATCTAAAGGGGCGAAGTTTAATAGGAATAACAAAACTTAAGGGAAGGAATGAAAAAAAATAACACGTTTACATCACATTTCAGGGGAGAGTATAAAAAAGTATTGGGCAAGAGAATCCATTTTGACAAAAATTGAAATAAAATAATTTATACATATCTAATGTTTTTCTATTATCTATGTAGGCTGAATTGGTTACAGGCCAATTCATTAACAAATATTGACATAATTTAAAACAAGTCAAAGAAACAAATTGATTTACTTAACCCATAATTTTGTTGATTTCCTTTAATATATTTTTTTTAAAAAAATACTCTTCGGCCGCACAAGTTAATGCATGGTTATCAGAATATGAACAACTCAAACTAACATCTATTGTTTCAATGGTAAGGAGTTTATTTCCAAGATCGAGTTTGAATTCCCAAAATGAAGAAAATGGAATTAGGAGAGCACATTCTGTAATGAGTTTGATAATGTTCAAATTAGATTAATCGGAAAATTGATAAATCGGTGGATATATATATGAACAACTCAAACAGTTTAATGGTACAATGTGAAAATAAAACGAATCTTTTTTTCTAACTATGACAATTTTTTCTGTTGATCATGTTTTTCTAAATAGATAAATAACGAAGGATGAATTTCTTGTGAGAACAAGGAAATCGAAAAATATAATTTCACATTTTTTTTTTACAAACTTGAATTAAATAATGGGGAAGGATATTGTGACAACTAAGTTCTGTTACTACTAAGTGACTACCAATCAATCTTACTGTTAGATTGATTATCTTGATCCAACGGTTATATTTATTTCCATCTTTGTATGGTCATAATTTCCCAAATTTAATACTTTATATTTATTTTCACATTTGTATGGTTATGATTGATTGGTATTCGCTTGGTAGTAAATATAACCGTTGGATCAAAATAATCGATCTAACGGTGAGATTGATTGATAGTCACTTGTTAATGACATAACTTGGTTCTCACAATATCTTTCCCCTTAAATAATACCAGTATAACAAAATTTTCATAAATTTCAATAACCCTTTTTAAGTTAAAATTAAAAATAAGAAGGGACAAAGGAAAGTATATTCCTTCATAGATCAAATTAACGTTATTTCATATTCAAAATACTTTATAATTAAAAAATTTCTTAGTAATTTATCAAAAATAAATAAAAAATCTTAGTCGAAACCGAACGTAAAACTTCTGTCTTTAGTGCTTTCACATAGGTTCAATAAATTAGAAAGTTAGGTTGAACTATCGCTTTCACATGGGTTCAATTTCCATGTCATAAAACCTATCCATTTATCCAAAAAACATAGGATCTCTTTTTGGGTCTACACTCTGGTCCACGTTGTTATTGGACATCGAACAAAGGCCCACAACTCCAAAATAACACTTTGAACCAAAAACAAACTGCACTTCTATGTTTATATTATTTAATTTGAGTAAAATAATCTTCGGTTGTGCTATATATCTAAGACTTGAGGTAAATTATATTTTCATTTTTTTAAGATATTTGTTCAATAGAGATGAACTATGCATGGTGTAGTGGAAATTGAGGAAGATTTTTTGAATACATAAGATGTACCCACTTGGGTACCTCTTTTTTCCAAATAGAGAAAATATTTTTCTATTTATATCCTTATTTTTCTTTATTTTTCCCACTAAATACCAAAAAAAATTCCCATGAAGCAAAGATGTACCTACATATTATATACCAAAAGCTTTTCTCTTGGATTGAGAGATTGTAGGGAAGAGAAATTTGGTGGACTGACATGCAAATGTGAGTTCAGTCCATGAATAAGAGTTATTTTTATTTTCACCATACGCCCAATATCCAAGTCTCAGCCTCAATTATGAGGACTTTCCCCGAAACAATATTCAAATTACATTACCCTTTCATTTATTTTAAATTTTTAATTCTCTTTTCTTTTAAAGGTAAAAAGATAATGTATTTTAATTCATTTTAAAGATTAAAATTTATAGTTTTAAGTAGGGGGTGTAAATGGGCTGGGCTGGGCCGGGTTTTGGCCTTCCTGGCCCAAGCCAACGTAAAAAAATTTCAGCCTATCTGACCTATTAAAGATTTTATTTGTAGGCCAAGCCCGGCTTATTTAAAAAATTAGAAAGTCTGACATGGCCTACAGACCTTATAGGCCTCCCACTATAGATATTAAATAAAGAAAATATTTGTATAGAGCAAAGAAAGTTTCATTCATGCATGCACTAATACTTCGCATAAATAGAAAATATGGAATATACATCCAATAAAGTTCACGAATAAATCAAAAAACTGAATTTGTGAATTAAAGAACAAAAAATTGACCAAGAAAAATAATAGGATAACCACACAGGCCTTGCCCGTAACTTGAGAGCTTCGTAATAATAAGACGTTAGTTAAAATTATATAATTTGTTATAATTATGTTAATGAATTTCAAGTTTGTCAATCATGTCGATTTTGATTTTCTTGGCATTGAACCTTCATTTATGTAAAGTTTCACGTCAGTATGTAGATGAATAACTGAAAATTATAAACATCACAGCATGAAGTGATATTTGAACCAAAAGACCTAAAATTAACATTAAATTATGTTTATGCATATGAAGCAAAAAGCATCACAACACTTGTTAGGGTTGGTATTGGACTATTGGTACTTTGCCATATAAAATAAATATTATTTTATTATTTTATTTTAATAAATTAAATAGGTCAGTCTACAAAGCTGTAGGCCGGGCTTGATAAAATTGGCCTACAGTCTATTTGTTAAAAAGGTTTTCTTATAAGCCTAAGCTCACTCAACTTTTTTCTGAAAGGCCGGCCCATTTACACCCCAAGTTTCAAGCGTAAGTTGTATTAGGTCATGTGTTCAATTCTCATTTGTATCAAAAAAATAATAATTATATTTTCTATTTGCTTTCAAGAACATTTTTCTGAGTGACTCTCAATGTCACTTACAGCTAGTTTTCAACACGTACCATTCACTTTGAAATTTTAGAAATTAAAATGAAGTTTTTAACAGTACCTACTATTGAATTATTGATTTGTGATTTCACCAAAAAAATTATTATATCTTTAAAATCTATGATATAAAATCTATCGTTAAAACTGGCTACTAGAGTAGACATTGAGAGTCACAAAGAAAAAAACTGTCCTTTAAGACACTTAATTATATTAAAATAAATTAAAATATAACACATCAATATAAAAGACAAAAACTGAATCAAAATTGTTCTATAAGTCTCATTAACTTTTTGGGAAAACTTCACTATGACACATTGTGGTTTATGTGTGTATCATTTAGCACCATATTTTTCACAATGTGTCATTTAACCACCTGAATGACTAATATACCCTCATAATATAAAATGTCAAAAACAAAACACTAAATTAAAGATGAGTTGTCAAAAAGACCCTTAATTAAAATAAAATCATTTCACCAAAAAAAAAAAAAAATCATAATATATTAAATAAAATCAAAAATACCTATCTTCTTGAATCAGTTTCCCTAACATATCTTCTATTTCTTTTTTATTCAATACTTTTTCGTTATATTTTATTCAATCATCTTCCTTTCCATTTTGATCATGAAACTAAACAACGAAAGAGCAAACCTAGATCCATGCCACAACACATTCTATTGTTGGTTGTTCGGTGAATTTGATATTTTTGAAGGAGATATGTAAAGGTGGATACCACTTGTTGTGGCTCGAGAGGGCATATCTATGCTATTATGAAAGATTCATCAAATGATTCTCAAAGTTGGGTGTCATCTGAAAGTGGCTACTTTTGAAAATTGGGATACAACGAAAGACCACAATAATTAGAAAGACGTTTCCTATGAAGACATCCGCAACATGATGGCTTACAGATTTGGGTTGTCTTGGTTATATGTTATTTGTGAAGATTTTTTTGGATGATATGTTATTTGTGAAGATCAACGCGGAGAGGGGAAGAGTTGCAGTGTTATCAATGAATCCATTGATCAAATCCAATGTGATCAGCAAAAATAACAAATTAACCTAACGACCAACATTAGAATGTGTTGCAGCATGGATCTATGCTCTTTCACTGTTCAGTTTCATGATCAAAATGGAATGGAAGATGATTGAATAAAATATAACAAAATAGGATTGAATAAAAAAGAAATAGAAAATAGGTTGGGGAAACTAATTCAAGAAGATGAGTATTTTTGATTTTATTTAATATATTATGATTTTATTTTAATTAAGGGTATTTTTGACAATTCATCTTTAATTTAGTGTTTTGTTTGCGATGACTATTTTTGACATTTTATATTACAAGGGTATTTTAGTTATTGAGGGGGTTAAATGACATATTGTGAAACCACAATGGATGAAAATGATAATTTCTAAACCACAAGGTGCTAAATGATATACACATAAAACACAATGGATGAAAGTGAAGTTTTCCCTACCTTTTTCCATTTTTCTTGTTCAGGGGATACGGAACAAGAGAAAACCTTAGATTATTTTTGGTTTGGTTGGGACTTGGGGACGAAAATGGGTATCCATAAAAAGTCTAAAGTAACAATTTTGAGTGAAGTGACTCTGATTATTTGTTATAACAAAGGGAAAAATGTTTATCATTTTAAATGACACAACTTATATTCTTTCACTCTCACAAAGAAGTGGAACCCACATCTTTATTTTTTTTATCAACTCTCTCTCTCTCCTTTATCTATCTCTTTCTCTCTCTTAAAATGACACCGGGTGACTCCACAAGATCAACGATTCATCATGGAAGAATTGATTTCTAATGAATTTTTGGAGCGGATGATGCCTGCTCCCCCCATATATATATATATATATATATATATAACAGCCTTACATGCAGTTTCCAGTACTTTACATAACAGCCTTACATGCAGTTTCCAGTACTTTACGATACACACTTTACCCTATAACAAAACACTACACAAGGGCGAGGTTTGGTCATCTAACACTTGAGTTTCAAGGAGGAAAAGAGGGGATGAGAAATTAACGAGCCTTGTTTTATTCGCAGTTTTTATCATTATACATTCCATCCTTATTTGAACAAATCAATGATATCAAGTAAAGTCAATATTGGTCTTGCACCTTCCTGAACCCTTCTCTATAGGCTCGTGACGTGAGGGTGCCAAAGAGCGAAGTTTTGACCACTGAGCAATTGTAGCATATTAGCAAATTTCTATTTTCTGCTAAAGCACTAGCGAAAATTAAGAACCAATATAACCAATATTAAAGCTTGGTTGCTATCATCCACTCCGTAGGAAAAGAAATAAACAAGATTTTTCTTAACATAGTCACACTTGATCTCACAACATCATATTGATCATAGGGTGCCAATCGTGTCATGCAGCAGACGTAACAAGAGTAGCAATGCTACTGAAAATTAATTATTTAAGCTACAAATTTTGCTTGTGGCAAAATTAAATAATAATAATAAAAAAAATCAACCCTAGCAAGGATAGGCCAATCTGTACACACCACGAAGCCCTGTACACAGTGGAAGAGGGGCAGATCTATAACCAACATATATTTGGGACTACAATATACAACCTAGGATACTATACAGCTTCCCCTGTCTTGGCTCAATTTTGATGCCACTATTTGCGGTCAGAAAAGGTCCAATGAAAAGGGAACTAGCAACTGTTGATCAATTATGAAAGCCAATTAACCAGTCTCCCCAAAAATGTCAATCCACATGGCTGATAGAACAGTGACTCCCCAGTTCTTGGTTAAATAATATGGTGAGGTATCTGTCACTAATTCTTCAGGTGTCTTGGCCTGATTCTGCTTTAGAACCTCCAGCACTGAAATCACATGGAGGTGGAAATTGGGTCTGCTCTGAGATCATGGTAACTGTCCGAGTAAAAGCCTCATCAAAATTTTCATTCACACTCTTCTTTATCCTCTTTGGTCTCTTGGGCTTCTGACCCATTGAATCGGTATTTAGGTGGACATCATCCAATTCGTCGTCCATAGGCGTGGTACCCATTTCACTCATCTTCTGATAATTCTTTGGTCTAGAAGTTTGCTTATCTGAGGCAGCTTTTCTCTGGAAATAGACATTATGTTACCAAATTGAAAATAAAAAATTCACAATAAACTTGCAACATTTGAACTCCATGAACATCAGTACACCTAAAGAAAACCCAACAAAATACCATGGACTTGGATCCTCGACTGTCACAGGACCATCTTGGAAAGAGAGAGACAAAGTTTTATTGTGTAGGAACCCACCATGATAGGTTATAGGGTCCACTAGTTAAATTCAAAACTAATTTTGTCTTTATCTTTCAAATAGGACTCTCTCCTGTTATTAACAGAAGAGAATCCAGATCCAAATATTACATGCCCTATGATTTTCTTCTCAAAAAGAGATCCCCGGATTCCCAAATGTGTAGATGTACAATTGATCCAGCAAAACAGCCAAAATATGCAAGCATTAAAAATTCACACGCCATGCCTCCTTTCCCCAGTTTTAAGCGAAAAATACTTTCTGAATCTGAACATACTACCTTGAAACAATACAGCTTACTCATACCTTGAAACAATCTGAACACAAAACTCAGTATCTATCCTAGAAACTATCCTGCATTTGAAATCTCTTGGCAGTCTATCTTTTCATTCCTTCCAGTTCAAAATAAGTGATGTTTTGGTGAAAGGCACAAGATTAAGAGACAAACCCATGTCTTAATTATGGGAAATTTTTATTATACCACCCTTACTCAATTTACAGCAGTTAATTATAATTTACAGAAGTCGAGGCTAAAGAGATTTTAGGAGTAGAAGGGTAAAGTTGGAAAAAAAAAAATTAATGTTCATCCTTTGTCCCTATCCACTAATCTAATTTGATTCACTAATCAGAGCTGTTCTACATTATAGAAGTAATAACTAACTGGACTTTCACAGAATCTTTCTTTCCTCTAAACAGCATAGATATACTGAATGCAATGAAACTACCCGAAGAACTCTTAACATAAAGCAGTTTTCAATTTTCTTGTTGGGTAAACAGATCTAAGTAAAAGAACGCAGAAGTGTATTCAACCACATTATGATGCCTCATGCAACAGGTCATTCCTAAACAAGAAACTACGAACTTCAAATATAAATTTTAACAGTTATGTATAAAGCAACCAATTGAAATGAGACTCAAGCATTTTTAGAATCAATATATTAGAAGCATAATCATACCTTTTTATTACTGGATTTTGATCCCTCTGGGTCCTTGGAAATATCATAATCTGGAGTACCCTGGGCTACAGAGTTTGTTAGATCTTCCAGAGATGCATCACCTTCTTCATTTAACCAAATACCCTTCGAAGGTTGTTTTTTCATTTGCTTATCCTTTACCTGGAAGGATATGACAGGTAAAATATAATTAGAAAACTTCCCAAAATGGTTTTAGGCTTTCTGGAACTAAGATTTTTCCTTATTGTTTCATTCAGTCAGTCAGCCGGATATTAAACAATTTGTAAACTAATGAATTTTCGTGATCAGATTCACAACCAACCTGTAGAGGGATATCCTTTAATTTCTGCTCCAACTGAACATCATCCAGAAGCAAAGATACAACATCCTCAGGAGCTAAAAGATCTCCACCAACAGAACCACCAGTCATGACGAGGTTTTGTACAGTACTTTTCTGACTAGCTCTATGAAGAATCTTCTCTTCAACTGTCTCTTTACATATAAGTCGGTAAACAGTAACCTACAAATTTAAAAATACATCTAAAGTTAGTTTTGAATTAAAACAATAAGTTAAAACACTTGTAAACCCAAAAGGAGTAGTTTTTGTGTCTGTGTGAGCAAAAATGTGCAAGATTCAGTGAGGGGAAGGGAAGCAACAGTTCCAGATATTGAAGGAAAAAAAAATCAGAGACACCATTCGCTGAGATCCCAAAATAATAATGCAACATGGCATTCATAAACAATTAACAGACATTTGCACATGAGGAGGACGGGAGAAAGAGCGGGAAAGATGGAACTAACATCTTTTGTCTGACCCAAACGATGAGCTCTGTCCATTGCCTGTAGATCCAATGTTGGATTCCAATCACTCTCATAAAATATGACTGTGTCGGCAGCTGTCAAGTTGATACCCAATCCACCAGCTCTTGTGCTCAGTAAGAACACAAAAATATCAGCCCTACAACAGATCAATAAAAAAAATATCATAAACAGCTGTATAATGAAATAAGTATTGTTCAGTAGTCTAACTCATACAGTATGATAAGATAACAACAAAGACATTACCTATGCTGAAAGTCCCTGACCATGTCTCTGCGATCCTGAATAGTAGATGATCCATCAAGTCTAAAATACTTATATTTTCTATAGTTCATATAGTCCTGCAAGAAGAATTAAATGACTAAGCATTATAAATAAGCCCATAAAAGTTGAAGGGCGAGAGCAAAAACAAGTAGAACAAGTATGTTGCTGTGTAAATATATCCTCAACATGGTAGGAATTTTTTCACTTTTAAATCATTGAACTTATCCAAATAGCCTAAGTTCCCAGATAAGAAAAAATTGCATCGATATATTTAGTTGCTTTAGCAACAAAATAAAAAATATGCAACTTCCAGGCCTCCTCCCAAGCTGATTTCACATAAACATTTACATCAAAGGGAAATGAACTCAGACCAAGAGGCTCTCGTAATTCTATTCATTTATTTATAGCCATGTTTCACATCTTTGAACATATCAGAATCATAAGACCAGGGATACACACACACATACACGCACATAAAACCAATATCAAAAGATTTAACAATGTGAAAAGTTAAAAAATACCTCCAAAATATTTAGCATCTTGGTCATCTGAGCAAACAAGAGTACACGATGATTTCCTGCTCTCAAGCGTTTTAATAATATATCAAGTGTTTGAAGCTTCCCAGAGTCCTATATGAAAATTATGTAAATTAAAAAAAAAAATTCAAGATGAAAGTCAAGAGAAGAGGGGGCACTCCATGAGAAAGAAAGAACAACAGGAGTAAAAACAGCACTTACAGTGAGCAATTTTGCTGGGTCAAAATTCCGCGTAGGAGGAGAAGAACCAAAAATACTGTGCGTTAATTGAAGAGCAGGCTGAGAAACAGGTAGTTCAGAATCTATCTCTTGTATTAAATGATGAGGAGAATTTGGCTTTCTAGGTCCATTACAATCAGACGTACGTGCAAATCCCACAAACAACCTCTTAACCCAGGGATCATGTAATTCTTCAATCATTTTATAGTAGAAGTTTCTATCCGAGCAATGCGCACCAATCTATGAAGAAGAAAAGAAGTAACAAGGTCAATAATTATTTAACATTTTGTAAAAATTAAAGCACCTTATTTTGGTAAAAATAACTGAAGACTAGATAATAAAGAAACATAACATACTGGGGGAGCTCTACTTTGTGGGATATATGTGTAAGCTGAGTGCAGAAGCCTCGCATTTGATAAAAGCCTATCTCGATGCGAGACAACCAAGGCCTCAAAAGGAGCATGGCTAGGCCCAGTTGGAAATCTTCTTTGAAGAAACTTAGTCTCAGATCTAGATGGCACCAATAACATCCGTGTAACAGTTCTTACTTTTCCTTTCTCAAGGTTACTAAATTCTGGATCATCATCTATGGTCTCTGTAAGAAAGTCTACAACTTCATCCATTAATCTTCGTTCCCATCTCATCACAGAAAATAATAGTTGCTCCATAAAAGAACCAGTAGCCAGAAATGTCACCTCTGGCGGAGACAAATCCATCAAATGGGTAAAACCAAAGTTTCCACTTTGAACATGCATGTCTTCTGAAAAGATAGATCGATAGATATTTTGTGGTCTAAAAATATTAAAATATTTCTGAAAAGATTCTCTGCAGACACCACTGCCAACAGCTGGACTGAGAGTTTCAGAACTTTGCATAATTTCTTGATAGACAAGTTTTGGTATCTGAAATGTGGGGAAAATAACAAAAACAATAAGAAAAAGAGATAAAGGAGGCACTGTTAACATAATGAAGTAGAGACAACTACCTAGGGAAAAAAAAAAAAAAAGAACCCTATACAAAAACAAAAGAAAAAGCAATATCATGTACTGGATCACTAACTAACTACATATCTAAGAGATACTCCAAAGGGTAAACATGATATTGAAACAAAGTTTCCTTTTACAATAAAAATGCCAAGGAGGAACCGAACAATACGTTCCACGTGCATCAATTTTTACCAGCAACTTAGTACATATGGAACCCACTAATCTTGTTTCATCTAACTGACAAGAGACAAGGGCCCAGCTACAAACCGTATACATGAAACACAAAATCCATGTGAGACTAGCACCACATAGAAGATAAGCCATTATGAGTCAGGTCTGATGTAAGATTATGACACATTAGTAAGAATAGATCAAAATTTAGCATGAAAGAATTAATTTATATGTAAAAATCATTGTTTTCTTCCAATTAATATGTTCTTATATATAAACAAGAAAATTGGTATCATTTTATCCTTCCTTATCCTTTGATTCTTCTCAAATCTCAACCTTGAGTCAACCAATGCACGTGTTACTATCTAAAGGGCAAAAGGACCAGTGCACAAGGCTCCCAAACTTGCACGGGTAGAGGTGAGAGTTGATTGTACGCAGACTTACACTTAGATTTTTGCAAAGAGTATATGTCCCAGACTCAAACCCGTGACCTTCCGGTCATAGTAAGCAACCTTACCGCTGTTCATGTTACTGTCTAATACCAAATTACCAATGAAACAATCCTTTTTCGTAACAGCTTCCTTTAACCAATGAACCCATTTTCTGACCCTAAAAGTTAACAACCCAACAGCTAACATTGCTAAAATAAATCCTTTTTAAAATTCTAATTGCAATTCTGAAATGTTAGAAATCAAATTGTAGCAACATTGCAACAAGGTAGTGACTCCTTAATGAACTTCAGCAACTTTTTCAAAAAATAAAATAAAAAATCCTTGTGCATGGATTGATTTGTCTCTTATAAAGAGTCATGGATAGTTTGGGCAGTACATAAACCACACATATAATGCAAAGATTTACAGATTACACGTGTGATCTAATTCGAATGGAGACCTAATTATAAAGGAATAGTATCAGACAAGTTTGCAACATCTCGTGTGGTTTATTTATGCATGTTAGAATATGAACAAAATATCCTAGAATATCCCCAGTGTATCTTAGAATATCTTAAAAGGTCTTTAGAATATATTGTGGAATCAATTAGTTATCTAATTGAGGAAATAATCTTAGGCATTATTTCCAAATTTTATTATATTTCCTTATTTATTCCCATTGTTTAGTTAGGGTTATTAGTCTTCTTGTATTAGTGGGCTAGGGCTTGTTCTAGTAATACTGCACTAGCATTTGACCTGATTATTAGGATAAATAAGAGCACTGGGTAGGTATTTCGCATCACATCATCATGCACCATATCAATTGAAGAGAAATTATTGAAAGTTTCCTTTCCCTCTTTTTCTCCGTGACTATGATGCAGAGTACTCCTAAATAGTTATTGTACCAGTTTTGGGACCGTATGCGATACCATTTCTTATTGGGTATGCATAATTAGTACCTAATTCTCACTCATCACTCAAGTACAAATAAATCTACGCATCATAACAACCTTTATTGCTAAGTTGTTTAATTTGTTACTAAATGAAAATAACTGATACTTTACTTTTACTCCCTTCAAAAGTTGGGCTTTCTTTAAACATATTTATTTACTTCAGTTAGATCATTATGAAAATTGTATTTAAATTATGATTTTAATAATTTAGTTTTTATGTTTTTATATTTGTATATGATACATCCTCTTGTACCAGTACCTTAGTTTTAGAAATTTTGTCATACACCTGTACTGTATCCATACCAATACGGTACTGGTAACCACAGCCAAGAAACAGAGCTCCTTGACTATCTAAACCCTATAATTCCAACAAAGCGTATTATGTAAAACCCAAGCCTGATAAAACCAAATCACTGTGATATAAAATTTTGTTTTTGCTTCTAACTTGAGAACATTAAGAAAGTAGAATGAAAAACATGGGACATTGAAGAGAGAACAAAATTGAATGTTTTGATATAGTACATAAGGCATTAGGAAGTACCTCATATGATATGGGGTTGTGACCACCAGAATAATATATGTCTTCCAACTCCCCAAACGGAGCAGGTTGAAGGGAATTCGGAATATCTCCAAAGTAAAGGTATGTGCTTCCCTCACTCCTTTCAAACAACTCTGGATGGTTGCAAACCTACCATATTTAAAGAGCAAATATTTACTATGGGCATTCTTCGTGTGAAGAAAAAGAACATCATACATTTGAAATACAACAATCCTTATTTCAAAATGAACCAATTAATATAAACTTTACACCACGAAAAATAAAAAATAAAAAAGAGAAAATAAAGCCTGAATAATATGGACTGTCTACCTTTCTTAGTTGAATAACAATGTTCATTAAATTTAGAATTCTCTTCTCATTGAGCTGTCCACGATTACTATCAAACAGCTCAGAAAGAGATATCTTGTTCTTAATTGCTTGATAGAAAGCCTGCTGCCGAGAACTCAACTTGCAATGCACAGTAACCTCAGTTTTTGAAGTCAACTCAGAAATTACATCTTTTTTGACACGTCGCAGCATGAAAGGCTTTAGAATTGAATGCTGTTCGGAGAAGAGTAACCGCAATATAAGCCAAAAAGTTTGAGATGATAAAAACTCTAATACAAGTTTAACAAAGCCCAGCTACAATAATTAGAAGCAATAATAAAAATATGAATCACAATATAACACATCCTATTGTATCTTAAATCATCATATTCCTGTTGTAACACAACTCATAAGATAATGTATACATTGTAAATATAATAAATACAAAAAATTTAACATCCAACAATGGCAAGAACACAATGAATGGCACCAAAATTTCCCCCTAATGTGAAACCCAAAGCAATCCCTCCTCATTCCACAACATAAGCTATTTATATGTCCATAAAATTTCTGAAAAAATCCAATATAATATAGTAATACATCCCAACCATCTACTTACTGTGACTATCAAACAGGAAAGACAAACTTACCAATCGATTAAGTTGGTGCTCATTCAAAGTACCCCCATGTTCTGCATGGTTCTCAATTCTGGCAAGTGATAGATTATAAAAGATAGTTAGAATAAAGTTAAATTGGCTAAATCGTCCAAGCATCTTAATGAGGAATACATACCCTTTCGAAAACCACTCATTAAACTGCTCATGGCTGTCAAATAAAGTTGGCATTATGAAGTGCAGAAGAGCCCACAACTCTGCCATATTATTCTGAATAGGTGTACCAGTCAGCAGTAGGCGATTCCGACAATTGAAGCTGAGGAGCGTCTTCCATCTTATGCTGTCAAAAAAAATATAGTTTAAGAAAGGAAATCAATCACAAACATAGATGTTAATATTAGTTCAAATATTTTTATTGACCATACAATTAACAAATACATCCAAAATTACACACAATTGAATCCTAAAAAAATGCACCATACATAGATTTCTTTAAAAGAAAAAGAAAAACGGCAGGAACACTGACCAACTAATAATAAATGCCATTTAATTATGCACCCCAGAAACATAGATTATAGCAAACCTATTTGAACTTTTGATTGCCTGGGCTTCATCTAAAACCATATATTGCCATTTCACACGCCGAAAAAACTTCTCATCAGTTACTAATAGCTGGTAGCTTGTGATGAGAATGTGAAATTTAGCTTCCCTGATAAATAAGGTACAGTAACAAAAGAAATTAGAGAGATAAAATTTAAAGACCAAAAAGATAAGTTACAAATAGAATCTAGAGAAGGGCCAGGATATTGCATTAGCCTCACAATTCCAAAGTTTAGAAATCAACATGATTCTATGCAGATGAATAGTACATTAATATTGACCAAATATCTACACTAATAGAAAGGGGATTCAGCCATTGGACATCCATTTCTTACTTTCTTAAAAACCCAATTGTTTTACTTAACTATAACTTGAAAGTGAGAAAATCATTATCTCATATCAATCACCAAGGTCCAGTACTTACAAAGAACTCCTAATTTTAAGGAATTTCAACTCTCTTTTTATATTTGCTGTCAGTTTTTAAGCAAATTTTAGTACAGTTTTCAAATTTATAACATAAAAACTGGCATGTCATCATATCATTAAATAAAGGTAAAATTTAGAAAAACTATAATTTGTCCTTAACTTTATTTTGTGTTTCACCTTCGTCCCATGACTACATTTTATTTTATTTTAGTCCCAAATGTTTTTAAATTTGACCACATTCATCCTTAATATTAATACCCTTAAAAATGTTTATGGAATTTGTTAATATGGTAACTTATGTGGCTATATGTGTACAATTGCCATCTAGATAATTTTTTTTAAAGCCTTCAGATTTCTTTGAGAAATATAAAACCGTTAATGTAACCTCACCTAACAACTTAAGCTTTTGGGTTGAATTAGTTCTTTATATGGTATCATAGCCTCGGTGTCACTTGTTCGATCCTCACTGCCCCCCATTTAGTTAATAATTATTTAACTCTTGTGAGTTTCTTAGCACAAGTAGGTGAAAATGTGCATTGTCCACTCTTCAAGCTCAGTGGGCTCTTGTGTGAGGAGGCGTTTTAGAGAAATATAAAACCATTAATGTAACCTCACCTAACGGCTTAAGCTTTTGCGTTGAATTGGTTCTTTAAAAGATTCAAAACAAACAAGCCAAATTCCCAACCCATGAAATGACACTGGTTTACATATGCTTACAATTTAACTCTTTCAAAACTACCAATTTCGTCCTAATCACCAAGTTCCAAAATATCCTAGTTAGAGAGTACAGTGTAACGCGCGGTATCTTCAAGGATCAATGATTGTCCCCACAAACTAACACGAGACTTTTCAGCGTGCTTTGTCCTCACTCACACACTTCCTGAGAAAACTTCCCAAAATTGCTCCAAGTTAAGCATGCTGAACTATGGATTTCTTCTGTTCCGGGTTGCCGAAAAGTAGATACATCTTGTTAGCATAGGTAGTATCAATTAGTTCTTATAAGTTATCTCCAACTGCACAGTCTCTAGAATTCCTCTCTTTCGGGTGTTGATTCGATTCATGTACCTCCCAGCTGCAAGATTTGGCATGAACCACTCATTGTCCGTGCTTTTTTTATACCGGCGAACACTTTCTGCCCTTGCCATCCCTTGGGATGTTACATACCCACCAGCTTCCGCCTGATTCATCCTCAAACCCCACTGTACTGGGAGAAAGGCCCTGCTCTGATACCACTTGTATCTCCCGGCCGCTTCAAGGATCGATGACTATCCGCACAAACTAACACGAGACCTTTTTTAGTCATTGTTCCCTATATTTATTTATCTAATTATTTATTTATATCTCTCTCTAATTTACTTATTTCTTCTTATTTAATTATTTTTTCTCAAATTTATTTTTCTCTCTTATTTTTCATTTTTTATATTTCTTTTTTGTATTATTTACTATTTCTTTCTTTTTTCTCAATCTTGTATTACTTTTTATTTGAGTTCATTGACCACTAACCTTAACTGGTTTGGGATAAAAGTGTTGTTAATGGTGAGTAATCTACCGCACTCCGTTACCGGGCAAGGTAGGTAAAAGGGCCGACCCAGTTCAAATACCCACTTCGTGAGTGTCTGGGGAAGGGAATACTCTAGGCAGTCTTTCCCCGGGCAAGGTAGGTAACACGGAACAAATTTGAAGTGACCAAGTAAAACACTCCAGCATTATTTGCACCTTTTTCTCAAGTTTGCCTTACTAAGTCTATCATCATTACTCATTAGTTCATTCAGTATTTTCCGTTAAAATCAAAAGTCTCACCAGTAAATTATCATTATATTCTTTTCTTCATAAATCAGTTTTAGAAGGAAATCCTTATTTTCTTCATAAAAGCAAGAATAGAAACTGCATTCTGTACACCAAATTTATATGTATTGAAATATCTTTCTAGGGTTTGCAATATTTGATGAAAAAAAATGATTTTTCTCAAACATCTACTCTATGTATATGGCCATTGGCCATTATTGCCACCTGTGTTTTTCAAGGTAAAGAAAATGCATAAGAAATCAGTATTACCTACGATAAAGATCCTTTGGGTTAATACTTTTCCTAAGCACTGCCCGGTCTGGAAGCCCACCCCAATAAGGAAGTCTTTTCAGTTCAGGGCAGAAGCGCTCAAGTTCCTCATTCCAATTATTTAATACAGAAGAGGGTGCAACAACCAGAAAAGGTCCCCATATGTTTTTCTCCTGCATGTGACAAACAAGTCAGAATAAAGTCGCAAAAAAGTACAAGAAAAAGCCGGTTGAATAGGCACCTCAGCTAAATGAGCTAAAAAAGCCATAGCCTGAATGGTCTTTCCAAGTCCCATCTCATCAGCAAGAATACCATTTAAACCCTGAAAGTTACCAAAAGCCTTCAAATTAACAAGCAAACGAAATAAATCTTGGAGAGTGGAGACTTTATTCAGGATTGCTCAATAACCTGCTCGTAACAATTAACTAGCCACTGAAGACCTTTTAGCTGATATTCTTTGAGACAACCTTTAAATAAATCTGGTGTCCGAACCGTGGATGCCACTGGCATGGTTGAGCTGCAATACAACAATACAAAACTTAATTAGAATGAACACAATATTGGTTATCTCACACTCCTCAATACTACACAAATGCGCAACATAAAAAAGAGATGAAGAGAGAGAGAGAGGGAGCTCACGGGGTTTGCAAATCAATATTACTCGCTCCAGCAACTTCTGATGGAAGTGAATCAGTTTCACCAGCCAGTCGCAGCCTCAAGCATTCAGTATCAAAAGCATTTGTCAAACTTCTCTGCTTAGATACTGCTTCTTGAGCAGCCTTCAAAGCTTCCTTCTTCAATTCAACCTCTTCAAGATCTTCCTCCTCATTAGGCCCAGCATCTGAAGAGTCGATTAGTGCATCTTGATCATTTGTATTTTCATCAACCGTAGGTAAAGCTTCTGAAGATGGTATGTTTGACTTGTTCTGCATAAAGTGACTGTACAACTCAGTTTGTTGTATAAGAAAATTAAGCCTTTGCTGTTGCCTCTTTGCTTCTCGAAGCTCCTGTTCACGCCTCAAAGCTTCAGCAGCTTCTTTTTCCTCTTTCTTCCTCACTTCTGCCTACAAGGAATGAAATTGAAAAATTACAGCATATTCAAGTCTAATGTACAAGTGAAATTTACATTAGCATGAAAATATTCACATTCAAAGTATAATTCGAAGTACAGATTATCAGCAGATCTGCATATCTACCGAATAGACCATGCATTTTCCATCAGAACCAGCAATGTGGTGAGATATCTAATAAACAAATCCCAATTCTTCTCATCTCAATCTCAAAAACATCCAAATTGAACAGCTCAGACCCCATAGTTAAACACCTTGGCTTGAAAAAAGTGCACAATACCATCCAGATCAATCATTACCCACTACATTTAAAAATCGTGACACCATTTCAATAATCTTCTTGATAGGAAATTACAAGACTATTATCCATGAGACAAAAACACATCAATGAAATATATGTACACATAAGCAAGTCGAAAAAACCTATTACCAACTATCATGCATGAAACTTGTTTTCAAAAGTAAAGGTGGAGCATAAGGAAGAGTTTGCAGCCATCATGTTCCACTAAACTTCACCACAATCACAAAAAAAGATGTCTTCTTGAAATACAATGTCTTTCGGACTTCAATAACCAGCACCATAAAATCAATAAACTTCAAAAAGGAATTAAAAAAAATACCATCTCCTTATCTATTCGTTTCCAGAGCAGTAACATGTCCCTAGCTAGTTTCCGGGTGCGCATACTCGCAGTCTTCACCCACTTAAGCGATCGACTAACTTTTATTTTAACCTGAAAGAAAAATAGATCCATATAAGTTATTAAAGAGAAAATGCAAAATACAAAACCTACCATCCAAAGCTTTAGACTAGACAGCTAGATTATATATATCACAAATCAATGTGAAATATAACAGATTACAAAAATAATGAAGGGGAGAAACGGGGCATGCCTCTCTTTGACAGTTCTCTGAGAACCTCTTGGCATCGATGAGCTGCTTTCGATGAAAATTAGTAAAGTTCCTATGATGCTTTGGTATATCTCTTCTTACAATATTTACCCAAATCTTTCCAAATCTTTCCATTTCCTCCTTCTCTATCAAAGCAGGGTCTTTCTCTACCTTTTGCTTCTTAGGTAGGCTTCTTTCAATGATCTGAAGCAGTTGAAAGACAAAGCTAAATTAAAAAAAATAGCCAGCGTAAGAGTAAATATAAAAGGAAAAAGTCTCTTGTCATATTATCTGATAGATACCTCATAGGCGTCACCTTTCTCCAAAACCTTCACATAATAAATCTGCAATACACCACCCTCGGACAAAATAGATCGCTTTATCCTTCCAGCTGCCCCCTCCGGAATGGAGGAATCCAAACCAACATCAGAAACTTTCAGACTGAATTTATGAGCTGAATTAGAAGATGACATGACCTTTAGTCGTGCCTGAAGTGATTCATATTGGGATATTGTTTCCCCCATACCGGCTCGGTTTCTATTCCCAAACCTTTTATCAGATGCCATCATTTTAGACAAGGAGCCCAAATCTAAGGTACCCTTTAAGTAAAAATCCTCCACATGGATATCTGAGAAGCTTGGAAGATTCAGTGTTGCTGCCAACTTATTATAAATTGGAGGAATCTTGTAAGTGATACCATCCCCAATATCCAAAGATGCAGGTTCATACATAATCCTGCAATGAGTATCCAAAAGAAATGGTCATTCGTAACTTAAACAAAGATTCATTATTCAAAAACTTCAACATTGTAAAAGCAACAATATGGCAAAAAAGGCAAACCTATCAGCACCATATTGCTGCATGAAATCTGCATCACAATAGTTTCCTGGTTTCTGAGAATTGGAATCATTCATCCATTCAGATGTAGTCTCAGCAGCACGTAATCCTACCCGGCGCTCATTCCCCGACTTGCGAGCTTTTAATCCTGAGTTACTTTTGACAAGTGGAACAGCAACCTGATTTTGTGCAGGACTAGTCGAGGTGTCCTTCAACCTCCTCTTGTACTTCTTAATATGCTCTCCAAGCATTGATCGATATCGCTCCTCCGTCATGTGTGTCCCGTTAAAACTGCTCTTTTCCTCGTTGTCACTGTCTTGAGACCCCCTCCTCCTCTTCAACAAATTCACCTCCCTCCCACGCATATTCCCATTACTGTGATTTGCAATCGTCTCACCTACTTATGGAAGCATCCAAAAGATACAGAGCTAATTTATATAAGTCAAAGATCTTAAACCAACATTCACCCACCAGCCAAACACTAATCTTCACAATAGAACCATCATTCACAAGCGTAAAATCCAAGTAGGTAAGAGTCTCTCAGACTAAAAAGAAGTATAAACAACAACCAAAAAAGGAAAACAAGAGTTGTGCCTACCTTGGCTGTCTCTGCTCTCACCCTGACTACTATTCCCATAATAATTAAAATCATCATCTTGTTCTGGAAGTTGAGAGTTCATCAAAGACTACAAAACAATGCAATCAGAAAAAAAAAACAAACAAAACAAAACAAAACAAATTCCTTGAAAATAATTTTTTTTTAAATGTAAATAGCTAAACATGAAGTCAAACTAATTCTACAAGTCCATCATACGAACACCAACAGTAAGAAGAAACACAATGATTTCCAACAACATCGCAGAATCACCTAAAAAAAATGAAATAAGGGAATTCAATGCGACGAACCTCGAGATTGAAGAGAGTGGAGTAGGAGAGGGATTCCTTGGGTTTCGTTCTGTGATCCATGTGCTGCGACGCGACTACGATGCGAAGGAACAAACCCTAATTCTGGGACGAAGCATGAAGGAAGAGGAGAAGAACAACCCTAACCCTAGAAGGAGCAAGGGTAAGAGAACAGAGCGGTGCGTAGGATAGAATGGGAAAGAGAAGAGAAAGAGGAAGACGAAAATGGACGAGAGTCGAACCAGTGTGATATAGGGTTCTCATTCGCGGAAATTAGGATCAATTTCAAAAAAAAAAAAAATATATATTATTTTAGAGTCCGTCCAAATTCAGAGGTATTTAATCAGAATTTTAAATAAATCAAAAATAATATTGTGATATGGTATTTAAAAATCTGAAGATTTTAATGGATTATTCAATCAAAATTTTAAATAAAAAAAATAATATTGTGATAAGGTATTTAAAAATCTGAAGATTTTAGTGGATTTTCTATTAATGTGAATTTTATGAGATTTATTAATGAGAAGTATAAATAAGATATTTCTCTCACAATTTTATCCTAGGATTTTTTCAATGTGCTCGAGGAGCACATTAAAATTTGATGGTCCTTTATTAAAAAGCAAATTTTCTTTCCATTTATACCCTTTCTTGCTTCTAAATCTCCTCTCAATCCTTTTTTTTTTTCCTACTTTTGGATGAGGAGCATAAGTTCATCCTAATCTTTATGATTTCTTGATATTTCTTTATTGGTTTTTTCTTTTTTTTTGGCAAGTCGACTCTCTCAACACCGAGTTCCACCATATTTTTTAGGGATTTTCATCACAAACAACTCAGAGACAACAATTCAATAAGATTCTAATCTAATCCATATAAAAAATATCAGAATTTTGAAAGCTTTTGGAAGTTTAAAAAATAATTTTTCAAACTATGAGTCGCGATTTTTCTTGACACAAAAATGTATGATTTTTGTATTAAAAATAACATAAAACATCGGGAAAATAATAGGGGAACAAAAAACACCCAAACCAATTTTTGTTTTAGATTAATAAAACGAGATCGATTTAAAAAAAGATTGAAACTTTTATAATATGAACTCTATGTTTCGTAACAATACATTCATAAATGAATAAATAAATCTTGTGTCAATAGATCACTCAAAAACTTATTTTTCAAAAGCCACAAAGCAAATTAAGGTTTCAATGTATCGATTCAAAATAATTTGAGAAATTTTCTAAACTTTCATATAGTAAAACCCTGAAATTCAGATTTCAAAATTTTCTTAAAATAATCAATGAAAACATACATATGATATACATCAACATCAACATCACCTTTATCCCAAATTAATTAGGGTCGGTGGTAGATGAACCCACATGAAAGATATAAAATTATTGAAAAAATAAAATAAAATAAAATAATATATATATATATATATATATATATATATATAAGTGAAAAAGAAAGTGACAAGAAGAAGTGGGGGAAATGAAGGGGAAAAGGATTAAAAAGGGATAATCTGGAACATAGGAATAACCACGGGTCTAATCCTCCACCATACTTATAGCTTTTCTCCATTCCGTTCTAAGACATACCGTCCGCCAATCTATATCAATGAAAACATACATATGATATATGGTTAAAAAATTCTCATCAGATAGAACAAAAACCCTAAAGGGACGTTTGGTAGAGGAGAAATTTTTATTTATCCAAGAAATAATTATTACTGGAATGTAGTAGGATATATATTTTACTGGAATATTATTAAAAAGCTGTTTGGTAGACTCATATTTTTCCGGGAAAATGAAGTTAATTTTACTGAGTTTGTGTTTGGTTGGTTATGAAAATTTAGTGGAATGTGAGGTTATTTTACGAAAATAACCTCACCTTTACCTTTTCATTCAAATTTAGAAACAATCGTTGCTGAAGACAAAATGAAAGAGAAGTAGGGGAGATCTAGGGCAGATTATACCTTCAGATGTTGCAGATGCAGGTAGGCTACTGTTTGTTCGAAGGTAGTCTAGATATTTTCCACTTTTTCCCTCTTATACAGATCGACGGACAACTTTTCTATTTGTGGTACATTTTGTCTTTTGTCTAATTCATATCTATGCATCGTACAATTCCATAGGGTCATTTTAGTCTTCTTTTTCCCGCTTCAGTTTCCTTTTTCCTGGGGAAGCCAACAATTCCATGTTTTAATTGGCAATCTTCCATCGCAACTTCAACGAAATTTAACACTCAAACCAGTTTCCCGGAACGAAGTGTAGCCCAGGAAAATTTAGGGATCTCGCGTACCAAACATGGTATAACTATTTCTCCCTCTGAGCTTTCCTATGCATTCTTACAAAAGTCGCCTACCAAACGCCTCCTAAGGTTTTCAATATCAATAGCAAAGAATTCCAAAAGAAAATTTATCCACTTGAGGTTCTATATGCAAATTTCGAATTATTTTAATAAATAAAAAAGTTTGTGGGTGTGTATGACAACCTTCCCGGAATTTTTTTTTTTAATTTCTGTTCCCTGGAACAGAAATGGATAGAAAACTCATTTGATAAAATTGGTTTATTTTTTTTTGGTTCCGGAGATGAACCAGATTATTTTTTGTGCTAGGGAAGAGACAAAAAATCAGAAAATTTCTGCTTTTTTATTCCCAGGCACAAAATGAGAAACACTTATCTCTCTTAATCACTTTCCATCTCTACCATCACCACCACCACCACCATCATCCCAACACGACCACCGCCATCGTCGTCGTCGTCGTCGCCGTCGTACCACTAGTGTTGTCGTGACCATCCCCACCACCACGATGCCACCGCCGCCATCACCACCACCTCCACCCATCACTACCACCATGCCACCATCACCACCACCACAACTACCACCACGCTACCATCACCACCACCACAACTACCACCGCTGCAACCACCACCACCACTATCACCGTCGCCGTCACAACCACCACCACTACCGCCATCAACCACCACCACCATCATCGCAACCACTGTCGCCACTGCCACCATCGTCATCACCACGCCACTACCGCCACCGCCACCATAACACCACCGCTACCATCACCACCACTGTCACCAACCATCACTATCATTGTTGCACCCACCATTGACACTGCCGTCGCCGCCGCCACCAACCACCATCGTCACAGCCACTATCGTCACCACCGCCACCATTACACCACCCACGCCACTACCACCACCATACCACCATTACCATTGTCACTGCCACCAATGTCCCCAACAACCATCCCCATCACCATTGTCGCAGCCACTGCTGTCACCTCCACCACCTCAATGCCACCGCTACCATCACCACCACTGTCACCAACCACCACTATTATGGTTGTAGCCACCATCATCAACCACCACCACCATCGTCACAGCCACTATTGTCACCGCTTCCGCCGCCACCACCACCACCATCGCCACCATTACACCTCCCCTGCCACTACCATCACCACCACCACCACCACTGTCACCTACCACCACCTTCACCGCCGCAGCCACTGCCACCACTACTACCATCTCTGTGATGCCATCACAACCACCACCACCATGTCACCGCTACCATTGTCGCCGCCACCAATGCCACCAACCACCATCCCCACCACCATTGTCGCAGCCACTGTCGTCACCTCCACCACCATCCCCACCACTACCGCCGCCGCCGCCACCATTACTATCACCATCACCGCAGCCACTGTCGTCACAACCACCACCACTATCATCACCATGTCACTGCCACCACCCCCGTCGTACCGCGCCACCGCCACCACCATGCCACCCCCGGCCACCACCACCACAACCACACCATATGGAAAGGAAAGTGATGATCCGAAATTTTTTTATATTTAATAGGAATTATTTTTTATTATATTATTTGTTGTGTTATCAAACGCAATTCTCATTCTCGGAATAAAAATAGAACATGTTATCAAACACATTTTTTTTCTCAGAAACTGTTCCAAGGAACAGAAATAGAAAAGAATAGTTTCTGTTCAGAACCAGTGTTAGGGAATAGAATGGTTATCATGCACACCCATTAGTCAAACCCAAGCACAAGAACGAGAAGATGCTAATGTGTGGAGTGTTAGTATAGATATGTGGAGAGTTGCTGCTTAGTATGACATCAAGTTACATTAAATTACTGATTGGAAAAATTATATTAGGTTTTACTTTTTTTATTAATATCATTGCATTTCTTTGTTATTTTTTTTATAACTTTTTTAATTTTGAATGTTTGTTAAAATTTCATATAAATTTTTAAAATTTTATAAATCCATATTATCCTTTCTAATCTTATGAATCATATTAAAATTCTTTAAAATCCAATCTTATAAAATCTTGATTGTAAAAAAGTCTTTAAAGTCAAAATAATTCTAGATAGCCTTTTAATATCTATAAGATTTTTTATCTCAAAATAGTCTTTTAAAATCCTATTCCAATTAATACACCCCCTCAAGGATCTTACTACCAAGTTTTTCTATTACCAACGTACTACTACTCTAATATAACTATGTATTTTATATAGTACATTAAAATTTATTTTTCTTTTCTATCTCCTCATAAATTTTTCAGAGATTGTCGGCTAAAAAGTGGAATCCAGCGATGATTAGAGTGGTAATAAATTGGTAGTTGAAAAAATAAGTAGTAAGAATATCCTACCTTGTTAGTTATTGAAATTTTTTATTTTTTTTTGGTAAGCTAGTTATTGAAAAGTTTCAAATACTTAGTAGAGCAACATATTGTCGATTAGTTCAGAATATAGATTATTTTTACCTTCATGGGTTAATCTACATCTGATGTATGTTTGTTCACAATGAATTTTCTTTCTCATAAAAAAATAATTTTGTAATTTTAAAAGATTTTAGAGCCTTTATTTTTTTCCTTTAAATAAAAGGAGAGAAGTCAATAAGAATAACAACTAACAATGTATAATAAAAAAAAAGAAAAAGAGAAAAGAGAAACTTCTCAAATTAGTCGTGGGCACTTTTTCACGACTATGGTGGTCCTCCCATTAAAAAGTAACATGACTACGGTGGTTCTCCCATTAAAAAAGTAACACCTAGAAAAAAAAATTCCTCTCTTCTCTCTTCTCAATCTCTCCTTTTTTTTCTCTCTTTCCTCCGCCCTACCCAATAAAATGTGCTCCCGTAGCACTTAAATAAACCTCAACTTTTGTGGATCTTCATCGATTTTATTGTTTTTATTTTTAAATAAAATTTTGGATTGTTACAAAAATAATACAAAAGAAAAATTATTTATGAAGTTTTCAAGTAACTTATTACAAAAATGAGAGTGGAAAGACAATCCCAAAATCGGATTAATCAGATCCATTACTATGTCGAACACTGCTTGCTATCTAAAAAAAATCCTAACTATAATGCATTTAGTCACGATGAGTGAACTTTTTATTCATGTGAGGAATTATTGGAATTATTATAGAAGAAGTTCGGATTTCCAACTATAGAAGCAGTTCAATTCCCTTCACATGTTATATAAATTTAGGTAGACCCTTATTGAGGCTCCTTCGGATTATAAAACCAAATTTGTCTTCGATTAAGCTCCTGCGTTGGCCTTGCATTTTTCTCAAATCCCTGTAGAAAATGTTGTAATTTAATTAGATATTAATGCTTTTAGTTGTATGCTTTAATTGTAGTTGCATTAGGCAACTTTATATAAACATAGAGAAATAATTATCTCGTTGCATGAGATAATTCTCATGCAACAAATATAAAGTAGTGGGGTTCATAATTTTATTTTTATTTTTTGAAAAAGTAATGGACCCACTATCTTATCTCTGTTGCATGATATAATTATCTCATGCAATCACATAAATAGATCCAATAACATAATAGGTGCATATTCACTTACATGATGAACAGCAGCTATTAAAGCACTGTGCTGCTCTTTTGAGACTGTGCTCACCTGTATTTAAAATGCTAAGTTTAAAAGAGGGAAGTGTAGTATAAATTATAGTATATGATGGGTTAGAAAATCATGTCAAAGTGTAGAACCTTGTTCATTACTGTCCAAATGACACCTTCATTGCATGGTGGAGTTGTAAGAGAACCAACATATCTGTAATACTTTCTGCAAAAATTGATGTCTGGGGGGTTAACTTCTCCCAAATATATGTCATCATCGCCAATTGATTTTATGTACTTTAGCAGCTGCCACAAACAATAGAGTTTAAAATGAATCAATTAATCAAAATACACAATCATTACCAGCACCAAATTGGATTCTCTTAGATCTTTTTTCTTTTCTTGGTATAACTCAACCGCACTAAATTAATAATGTCAATAGTTTATCATATTTAACTCAGTTTCTGTATTGATTCATCGATTATTTAATTTTTCGAATTTGAGTCGGGTATGATTAAATGGGTGGTAAAGTTCTTTTTACTAAGTTTTAATATAGTTACTTTCCTAAGAACTCGAACTCGATACCACTTATTAAAGTGTAAAAAACCCCTTTTACCAAAAAAAAAAAAGTGTAAAAAACCCTTACTAGTACTATGTGTTCTTAAATTTACACATTTGCACACATTCCTTAATAGGTTTAGTGTCTGTCATCTAAAAGGACATAAGTTATGTTCTTTTAATGACTTACATAAAGTATGACAAAGTATGAGTGATCATATTTTATGTAATTCTAAAATTTTTTTTTTACTTTACACGTCAGTGATGTGACTGAGGAGAGAGTAAAAAAAATAACTTTTCAAATTTACACAAAATATGACCGGTCATACTTTATGTAAATCATCTAAAAGGACATAACTTGTGTTCTTTTAAATGATACTTGTTTTTTCCTTCCTTGATACTTGATAGCACCATGCATAATAAATTCCCCGAAGTAAATAAATGTCAATAAATACAGCAAACCTTTGAAAGGAATGGATCTGCCCGACCAATTTGATACCAAACTCCAATAACAGCTATCTCTCCTTTACAGTTTTGATGGACTGCATGCAGTTCCAAGTCAAACCTGGAAAACAAATAGAAAGCATCAATATATATATATATATATATATATGGAAAATCATTGTCTCATTTCACATGAGATAATTATCTCATATTATTCTCCCATTAAACGTTGTGCCACTATTTTTTTCTTTTTCTTTTTTTTAAATAAGTGGTGGATCCCACCACATCATGTGTCTATAGTAGGAGAAAACTATCTCCTACAACATGAGAAAATAGAATCCTATATATGTATAGGGTTTGTCATCTATCATTTAATATGATCATAAAAAATTTCCTACACAGAAAACATTTTGTGGGGCCCGCAGCAAAAAAAAAAAACTCCAGCACGCAAGACGAATCTCTATAACATAACACAATCACTTTTCCTACAACATAACTCCTATAAAACCCATATATATATATATATATATATATATATATATATATATATATATAAGTTTATCATCTATCATTTAACATGACCAGAAAAACTTTCCTACACTCACAACATTTTGTGGGGTCCGCAGCAAAAAAAAAAAACTCTGGCACGCAAAACGAATCTCTATAACATTACACAATCATTTTTCCTATAACATAACTCTTATAAAACCCTAAGAGTTATGTTGTAGGAAAAATGATCGTGTAATGTTATAGAGATTCGTTTTGCGTGCCAAAGTTTTTTTTTTTTTGCTGCGGGTCCCACAAAATATTGTGTGTGTAGAAAATTTTATAAGGTCATGTTACATGATAGATGATAAACCCATATATATATATATATATATATATATATATGTGCAGAATCATATAATTAAGGTCAAGCCTTAAGAGTTTTACTAACATTAAATCAAGCAGTAAATTAAGTGAAAGGAAAAAGGCAAACTCACTTTGATCCATGGAGCGTGTGCTCTGAAGGTGTATGCCAATGAATTTGCAACAGTTTGTAGGAAGTTCCATTTATGTTAAGCTCACCTGCATCCCCCTCCCATTGGATCTGTCAAAACATTAAGCACAAATATTAGTTTGATTGAACAAACATGACACAGGTAAATACCAAGCTGTATTATATCCTAAAAGTTTAAGTTGTTAGATAAATATAAATGTATTATTTTTATGTTATACTATTTTTTAACACACGTAAGCTTTATAAGATTAAAGCATGATATCATATCATCCTATTGATTATGTCAAAAGCTTAAGCTGTGAAGTCAAGACATATATATTATTTTATATTACATTATTCTTTAGCACAAACCTTTGATGAATAATGGAATGTGACTAACAATTTTTGTGGTGGCTTAGTGGCTTACCATGATGTCATGACCCGTATTCTTTAGGACAGCATGAGCTGGTTTGTATTCTTTCTGAAGTTCACCCAGATTAAGAGATTCCTGCACCTTTTCGTCTGAGAAATCAATGGGAGATTGAGATTTTCCATCCCCGCAAACTTTCCATTTTGGGTTGATATCCCCCCAATTCTCTGGTCCGTTACAACTTCCCTCAGTGTAGGAATATTCATCTTCTGTTCACAAAAGATAAAAATTCAATATAGAGAAAGGAGGCATTAATAATGATTGAGTTTTATTAATCTCATGTTAAAGGATATAAGTTATCTCATGTCATAGAAACAAATTTGTGGGCTCCACCATCTGAAAAATAAAAAAAAATAAAAGGTGGCACAGTTATCGAAGGGTGTATAGAAGAGAAATTATCACATGTAGCATAAGAGTAGTTTTTCCCATAATGATTCCAATTGTTCTTTTATAACCATGAATTTTTTTATTTTTTTATTTTAAATGGACCGCTAGATATAACAGTAGAAAAGCCTTAAATGTTCCAAGATATTTAGGGGGTGTTTGGTAGAGGATAAATTTTTTTTTAACCGGAGAATCACGATTTTCAAAAATATGATGGAAAGATTCAATTTACGATTTTCCAATTGTTTGTAATGTGATCAAGATATACTTTTGCATGTATCTGCTTTAGGAGTGACAGAAAAAAAAAAAAAAAGTTACAAAACATAATACTTGTGAGGAACATCAAGGCATCACTAATATCCTTAATTCCCTTAACTGAACATATGATGTATAACAACAATCACTCCTTTTAACCATGATTAATTTTGCTAACATACAAATATATATGGGATATGTTATTCTTATATCGGTATAACAATAACAAGTTTTACACCAAATCTTTATCATTAATTTGTTTGCATGTAACGGCTCACGTATACATGTAATAAATCAGAGTCAGAGTCACGTAATTTACACCGGTATAAAATGCTCTGACTCAATATATATATATATATAGAGAGGATTAAACATATATGTTTCATACCATCTTTAGATTCAGAAGCTGTTGAGAGGAAGAAAGCGGAAGAGAGAATGAGAGCTAGGAGGAGCAAAGAGAACGAGTATGGGCTAGTGGGGAGGGTCATGGTGATGTGACTATTGGTCTTGAGGTGGTGACAATTGAAATATAAAAGTTTGCATTTATGTGCGTATATGTATATGTATATAGTGGCACTTGTGGTGCATTTAGAGATGCACGGGAATGTTAAACGCCTATAACCTCGCTTTAGTTCACGCTTCCCCTCCAATTTACCTACTTTTACGTACAAAGTTATTATGAGGAATGAGGATGCAGAAACTCATTGGTATTTTGGTTATCATATTTGTGGTTGTTATGGCAGAAACAAAATCGTCCATTAATTTACCCTAAAAAAAGAATCTACCGATTATTATTTAACATTAGTGAATTAATTGCACCTGCTAAACAATGTTTATTGAAGCGCATGATCTTTGGAACATATTGGTTTATGTTGTAAAACATAAATTTTGAATGAGCAGGGAGATGACTATTGGAATTTCAAAAGGTTTATGTGAAAACCTTTTGTTTGCATGTGACTTTTGATATGAAATGTAATCATCGTACATAATGTTGTATTGATGTATAATTAGTCTCTCTGTTTTTTTTTTTTTTTGTTGGTAATCTAGTCTCTTTATTTATTCTTGGAGGAGTCTTACACATGCACATATATTTTATGAACAATAAGAATTTGTAACGTTTTCCTACTTTCTTAAGAGTTCATATTTGTTGGGTTAAATTTTAATGAGATAAAATAGAAAATAAGAAATAGAAATGTGAAGAATTGTGTCTTTTAGTTACGAAGAGTTGTGTCTTTTAGTTACGAAGAGTTGTGTCTTTTTAGTTATGAAGAGTTTGTGTCTCTTTAGTTATGAAGAGTTGTGTTGTTTGGAGTCTTTAAGCTTTTGTATTTTATTTTGGCCTATAAATAGGTCCTTTGTATTTCATATCAAAACAAGCCTGTGGCAAAAGTAATAGAAAGAGTAGTTCCTTCAAACATAGAAGAGTGATGCATTTGAACATAGGAAAGTTAGAGGACATGTGAATTACAAATAATTTGTGGTATCACTATAATGTAGAACTTAAAATAAAAACAACTATTTTCTTGTGGAGAAGACAAAACTTGTATTTCTCTTTTTCTTGTGATATGTTGCTTACAATATGGATTAGTTTATATAGGCACTAGATTGCCTTTTCATGAACCAAACATTAAATTAGCCATAAACCACAAAACTAAACTTCCAACTCTTGGCCTCTCTAACTCTTGGCCTTTCACTTTCTCACAACTCTTGGCCTTTCACTTTCCTAAACACATGACTGCTTAATTAAGACTATTAAATATAAAACTAACAAAACATTTAAAGTTTATTCAACAATTCTCCTTCATAAACTTAAATGGTTCTGCCATCTTTCATCTCAAGCATCTTCTTGCAATTGTTGAGCAGCAACGTCGGCAGTGGCTTTGTGAAGATGTCCCCGACTTGCTCTTGACTGGTCACGTGTGTTAGCTCCACATTTCCTTCCTTTACTTGATCCCGGATGAAGTGAAATCGGACGTCAATATGCTTGCTTCTTTCATGATTTACCGGGTTCTTGGCTAGCTCTATAGCCGACTTATTGTCAATTCGGATCACAGTTTGGCCGACTTGTTTTTCCTCCAACTTGCTTAGCAAATTCCTGAGCCACATTGCATGACAAACAACCAATATGCAGCTACATATTCAGCTTCACATGTCGACAGTGTCACAATAGGTTGCTTCTTCGAAATCCAGGTGAATGTCGTGTTGCCCATGAAAAACACATAACCAGCCGTGCTCTTTCGATCATCTACGTCTCCACACCAATCACTGTCAGAATATCCAATCAACTTGTATTTTGCCGAGCTCGAGTAGTGTAACCCGTGTGAAATTGTACCTTGAACATACCTCAGAATTCTCTTTACCGCCTTCCAATGTGTGTATCTCGGCTCCTCCATGAACCGACTTACTATGCCGACACTTAACGAGATATCCGGCCTCGTGCATGTGAGATAACGTAGGCTTCCCACCAAACTTCTGTACTTGCTTGCATCAACACGGTCTCCTCCATCAAACTTAGAGAGTTTTGAACCGGGTTCCATTGGTGTTGAAACTGGGTTGCAATCTTCCATCTTGTACTTCTTCAAAATCTTTTTTGCATAAGCCTCCTGTGACACGAAGATTCCCTTCTCATTTTGTTTCACTTCCAAACCAAGAAAGAACTTCATCAAACCGAGATCTGTCATTTCGAACTCTCTTGTCATTGTGCTCTTGAACTCTTGTATCATCTTGGCATTGTTTCCCATAAAAATGAGGTCGTCAACATAAAGAGCCACAATTAACAAGTCTCCTCCATTTTTCTTGACATAAACAGCATGTTCATATGGACATTGTTCATGTCCATTCTCCTTGAAATATTTGTCAATACGAGCATTCCATGCCCGTGGTGCTTGCTTCAACCCGTAAAGTGCTTTCTTCAATCTCAGCACCTTCTTCTCTTCTCCTGCCTTCATGTAGCCCGGCGGTTGTTCCACATAAACTTCTTCTTCAAGAACACCATTCAGAAATGCCGACTTTACATCCATTTGATGCATTGGCCATCTGTATTGAGCAGCCTGTGAGATGAGTAGCCGAATTGTCTCCATCCTTGTAACAGGGGCAAACACCTCGTCATAGTCAATTCCAGCCTTCTGCTTATAACCTTTTGCAACTAGTCGAGCTTTATATCGTTCTATCTCCCCTTGAGCATTCATCTTCTTCTTGAACACCCACTTCACTCCAATGGGCCGACTTCCTTCTGGTAGCTCGACTAACTCCCATGTGTTATTTCGGTCAATGGCTTCTATCTCCTCATCCATGGCATCTTGCCATTTCTTATCTCTGATGGCTTCTTCAAAGCTTATGTTCTCAGAGTCTGCAAGAAGACAAATAAAATGTACCTCACTTGTTGACTCATATATGTCTTGTATGCTTCGCATCCTGGGTTGTCGTACCTCATCTTCATCATCAGAAGCTTCAGGACTTGCCGGGTTGATAATTTGTGTTGAGATTCCGTCTTCAAAGTTTACCTCAGAAGAATTGTTCCAGTCCCACTCATAATGTAGAATTGTTCCATCCCGCTCTGATACCAATTTGTGGTATCACTATAATGTAGAATTTAAAATAAAAACAACTATTTTCTTGTGGAGAAGACAAAACTTGTATTTCTCTTTTTCTTGTGATATGTTGCTTACAATATGGATTAGTTTATATAGGCACTAGATTGCCTTTTCATGAACCAAACATTAAATTAGCCATAAACCACAAAACTAAACTTCCAACTCTTGGCCTCTCTAACTCTTGGCCTTTCACTTTCTCACAACTCTTGGCCTTTCACTTTCCTAAACACATGACTGCTTAATTAAGACTATTAAATATAAAACTAACAAAACATTTAAAGTTTATTCAACAATATTTTGATCTTATTTATATTTTCTCCCTCTTAGTTTTACAATATTTCATATATTTATACAGGAAAAAAAGTATCTAATGTTATTTTAGATAATTTTATCTAATGTTCATTAAAACGATGTAGTTTTATGATTGAAAAACTAAAAAAATTAGAATGATAAAAACTATTATAACCCTGAAATAAATTAAAATTACAAAAACACCACGATTTCCGTCCCAAATCGATGTCGGTTTGATGAACATTAGATAAAGTTATCTAAAGTAATTTTAGAAAAAACAAACTCATTTATATAATACTACATAAATATTAAAAAAAGTATGTTTAACTTAAAATATGACTTACTTATTTATTTTATTTGTACATAACTATAAATTATAATGTTTTCCCAAGTTATTAAATATATATTATACAATTTATTTATTTATTTTATGTACTAAATTTTTTATGTCTATTTTTAAAAAGTTTAGGTCTATTAATACATCATATAAAATTTTGTTTTTTGTTTTGTCTTTTATTTTCTGATGTATCTCCAAAAAAAAAAGACAAAATTTAGGTCTATTGATGCATTACCTTTTTTCGCGAAAAAGGAAAATTAATTATTTTCAATT
The DNA here is from genome assembly GCA_032173675.1 of Gastrolobium villosum. Classification (NCBI taxonomy): domain Eukaryota; kingdom Viridiplantae; phylum Streptophyta; class Magnoliopsida; order Fabales; family Fabaceae; genus Gastrolobium; species Gastrolobium villosum. The sequence continues at coordinate 1,080,079 of JAVKPL010003117.1, forward strand.
CAATTTCACTTTAAACATCTCTCCAAATTAGAAGTATTTATCAACCGATTCAAATCGCAGTAATCGAAACGAAAAATTGATGACCCAATAATCGGAAAAAAAAATCCACATATTTTAATTGGATTATTTTTTGTTGGGTTGGCGAAAACTGATTCAATCCAATGTATTATGTATTTATTATTTTTAAATTCTGCTAATACCTTTTTCTCTAATTTAGTAACCTTTATATGTGACTTCTTCTCAACAATGTATCCAAAAAAAAATTATGTAATCAATTTATTGATGAAACTTACTTAAAGACTTATCCCCCACTTAGAATTATATGTGATAGCTTTTCTCACAATGATAATAAAAAAATTGAGTTTTTTTTTTAATAAACCACAAGTATCCTTCATAGGAGACAATCATGTTTGGAGCGGGTGCAAGATTAAGGTTTTAAATTTAAAACCACTCCCAAAAACGATACTGGGGAGAATCGAACGCATGCCCTCATCCCCACCTGCTCAGCCACTCTCAATTGAACTATCTCATTTGATTTTTATTTTTTTAGTTTTTTTAAGGGTCAAAAGATAAAAGTGAAAAATTCATGAATTAACTTATTTTTATTTTCTGTAAAATTGCACTAGAAATTGATTCATGAAATTTTTTATTTTTTATTTTTTTGGATACCCTTCCATCCAGCAGACATATAAGCACAAAAAACCATAAAACTTTGTGTGGTGTGTCTATGCATAGTCATTCCAGGTCCACGCATGTTGGAGATAGTTGTTATAAAATTGATAGAACCTAAAATGGATGAAACACCAGATAGATTATAATAAACGCTCAATAGTAACTAGTGTCTACGGGCCCTAATCTGCATGAGAAATTAAACCCTCATCAATATAAGTCATACCCAACACAAGTGGTAAATAATATGTTTTATCATACGCTATTAGATGTGGGACTTGAATGAATAAGATTAATATTCATCAGGATTGAAGATGGCTTCTCGGTTTCTCTAGGAGATTGGGGTCTGGCACCTCATTGAGAGTTAAACTTCGGGACTTTGTACATGGTATAGAGTTATGTGTCTGACACCTTTTATGTGTTAATGATGAGAAACCCATCAACAAACCTCCAAAACAGAAACAACTAATTAACGAGAAAAAAAATGAATGAATGAAATGTATTTATTGATAGTTTTAAACCATTATTGGTAGTTTTCTATGCGAACAGTGTATCCTATTAAACTTAGTTGAACTAATCAAGTATCTTAATCAAGTCAATGATCGGTCCGAGTTTTAAAACATTAGTTTCTACAAAACAATTCTATCAAACAAGTTTTTTTAATGAATATTTTTTGACATGGGTTAATGTGACGTCAACTATGACTTCGATGAGGCACCAAAGAAGATGAGGGGAGCGAGGAAGTAACTGCCTTTCTTTTGGCTAGCAAAATTTAATTGGGTGATTCAGTACTGAGCTTTTGTCAATTGAGTTATATTTCGTTGATAAGAATTGTGCGAGCTAAAGTTAAATATTTACAATTGAAGAATGAAAATTGGGATGCATAACATAAGAGTGCAAAAAGTTAGGTCGAAATTAGAGGGGAGATAAAATACAAAGATGAGACGGATAAAAACTACGGTTCCTCTTTCTTTTCTTTTTTTTGGTAAAAGACGGTTCCTCTTTCTTAAATATAACTTAATAGGGTTTTGATCTTTAATATGAGCACATCGTTTCTTACACACATAATATTTTGTGGGGCCCGCATATTTTGAAGAAAAAAATGAGAAAAAAAAGTATGGCACGCAAAACGAATCTCTATAACATTACACAATCAATTTTCCTACAACATAACTCTTATAAAACCCTAACTTAATAGTTGTTATAATATAGGGGCTTCAATAAAATTTGATCATATAAAAAAATATAATTATGTATTTCATGTAATCTATAATTATAATATTAAAAGCTATTTTTTTCTCTTTCCTTAAAATACTGTTGACTGACGTGGCGAAAAAAAAAATTAATATTATAACTATATAATATCCATAGTACATGATTATAATCTGTAATGTAACCATATTTTCCTTCCTATAAGAGGATTCTTAACATATATATTACTAGCAACAATCCAGGTAAACGAGTTATAATTCTGATAGTTCTCAATGATCGCTCGCTTGCTTGGTAAAACGAGTTGAAGAATGCTTACAAGTGAAATGCACACAAAATTATTTTTTAAATTTTTTCCTAAATTAATATTAGTTTCTTCCAATGTTATTGAACCTCATTTGATCATTTGACCCAATCAAGATATAGGGACATTGACACTAATTTAATCGCATGAACCGATAAATATATATATATTTATAATTTATATTAAAAAATTATATACATACTCAAATACATGTAAAAAAAAATAATACTAATTTCAAATATTTTTATATGAAAATAATAAATTACACATTATTCTCCAACAAAGGATCGAACAGACATTAAATGTATCAGAAAGTGAGAAGTCGAGAGAAGAAGAGAGAACATCTTGATTATTGATATTTGAGAAAGTGAATAGTACAACTGAAAGAGTAGAGCGAAACTCTATGTATAGAGTAAGTAGCAACTGTACAATGAGTCAGCAAGCTAACACACTAATAGACTAAGTTGTTGACAACTGTAACACACTAACAGACTAAGGTGATGACAGTTGTAACAGCTTATACAAATTAGTTACAGCTGTAACTAATATAACAAAGAATGAATACAACCAGCAAGCAGCAAGCCATGCTATACATGTATACTCTAATATTCCCCCTTCAAACTGAAATGGGTTGGATCAGAAGAGCATGATCCAAAACTTTTAGTTTGTCTTTCAATTCTGCAAACCGTGTAGCAGAGAGAGGTTTGGTAAACGTATCAGCGACTTGAAGAGGAGAAGGGATGTGAAGAACAAGGAGAGACTTGGCTAAGACCTTTTCGGGGACAAAAAACAGATCAAGTTCCATGTGTTTTGTCCGTGAGTGTAGGATAGGATTGTGAGCTAAGGCCACTGTACTCTGGTTGTCACAGTAAATGACAGGTGTTTTACTGGACACATGCAGTTCTTTCAGTAGAGTCCGAACCCACAAGATTTCTGCAGCTGTGAGGGCTAGGCTACGATATTCAGCCTCAACACTAGATCTTGCCACAACTGATTGCTTTTTGGACCACCAGGAAATGGGATTAGATCCAAGGAATAAACAAGCACCTGATGTTGACCTCCGATCGTCAGGATTAGACCCCCAATCTGCATCACAGAAACTGACAAGAGGGAGAGGCTGATGAGGAGAGGCTGGATGAAACACAAGACCATGAGACAAAGTACCCTTAAGATACCGTAGAATTCTCTTTACAATTTTCCAATGCTCTTCCAATGGTTGAGACATAAATTGGCAAACCTTATTTACAGTGAAAGCAATCTCTGGCCTTGTTAAGGTAACATACTACAGAGCACCAACAATGGATCTATAAAGAAATGGATCAGCAACATAGTTTGCTCCATGCTTGCTCAGTTTGCACCCACTAGGCATAGGAGTAGAGATGCCTTTGGCATTAGACATTCCAGCCCTGTTTAACAAGTCTCTGATATATTTACCTTGAGACAACAAAAGTCTCCCATGAGATAGAAATTTAACTTCAATACCTAGAAAATAATCCAATGTTCCTAACTGTTTTAGAGCAAAGGAAGAATTTAACTGATTTGTGAGCTGTTGAATACGAGTGGAGTTGTTTCCTGTGATGATGATGTCATCAACATAGACCAAAACATAGATGCAGCTCCAATTAGATTGAAGAATGAAGAGAGATGGATCACACTTGCTTGAGCAAAAACCAAGATGTCGTAATGTGCTGCCAAATTTATCAAACCATGCTCTAGGAGCTTGTTTTAGCCCATAGAGAGCTTTATGTAGTCTGCATACCAGATCCTTGTTGGTGGTTTCAAAACCAGGTGGCTGTGTCATATAAACTTCTTCAACAAGCTCTCCATTGAGGAAGACATTGTTAACATCAAGTTGCTTCAAGGGCCAGCCACAAGAAAGGGCTAGAGTAAGCATAATTCTGATTGTAGTGGGCTTAGCCACTGGTGAAAAAGTTTCATTATAATCATACCCCTGCCGCTGATGAAAACCTTTGGCAACAAGCCTTGCTTTATATTTATTTACTGTTCCATCAGGATTTTCCTTGATGCGAAAGACCCACTTACATCCAATAGCCTTCCTGCCATGTGGTAAAGCAACAAGAGACCAAGTTTTGTTAGTTTGCAAAGCATCATATTCTAATTGCATTGCCTTGAGCCAGGGAGGGCTGATCAAGGCTTCCTTAACTGATGTAGGCTCCGAGTGAGTAAGAAAGACAAGATTTCTGGCTAAGGCTTTAGATCTGGTGACAATAGAATGTGCTGGAGATGAAGAATTCAGAGGACCTGATGGTGCATACTCAGAATGGGATGATATTGGACTAGAGCTAGAGGAAGTGGAAGAACTCAAGACATTAGATGAATGAATAACCGGGGATGAGAAAGAGGAATTAGAGGAAGATGTGGGAGAAGAAGAATTAGTGTTTAAAGTAGACTGATGGGCAGATTGGGAACCGGTATTCACTGGCAGAGAGGTATTGGAGGAGGTAGAAAGAGAACCTGAAGAAGAGATGACATTGGGAGGAGCTGGACAGGTTTGTGGAAGGCAAATGGAGAGAGGAATAGATGTGGATGTGGAAACGGGCTTTTGAGAAGTAGAGAGAGATTTAGTTGCAAGCCATTCTTTGTAAGGAAACCTATATTCATTGAATAATACATCTTTGGATATGAATATCCTGTTTTCTGGACTCAGGCATAGATAACCCTTATGACTAGAGGAGTAACCAAGAAATATGCACTCACGGGATCTGAATTCAAGCTTGTGTTTGTTATAAGGCCGTAAGAAAGGAAAACATGCACAGCCAAACGCTTTAAAAAATTTATAATCAGGCTGTTGATTGTGTAACTTGACATGAGGTATGTCAAATTGGATGGCTGAGGAAGGAAGTCTGTTTATGAGGTAAGCTGCCGTGGTAAATGCATAGTCCCAAAATTCCATTGGGAGAGAAGAATGGGCTAAGAGAGCTAGACCAATCTCCACAACATGCCTGTGCTTTCGTTCAACAACCATTTTCGTTCAACAACATGAGGTATATTGACGCTTCATGTTCTGTAAATGGCATCTCTAACTATAAATTAAATCAAAATTCCTTGTATAGTGCATAATCAAGATAATATTAGTGTTATAAATATATAACCTGTGTAATTTAATAAGCAATAAATCACGTAAATATTTTAAAAGAAAACAAATCATTTGTGAATTTTAAAAAAAAATTGATATTTTTTTTTATGAACCAGGTCGAACCACCGGTTGAATCGATTGGGTTACCGATTTTCACCAAAATCGGCCGGATTACACCAGTTCACACTGGTTCCAATGCTTAACGAATCCATTGCTTCACCTGGACCAGTTATATGACCTATTCCTAGGTCAATTTGATTAGGCCAGTCCGAATTTATCATCACTGATTCCATCATCGATACTTTTAAAATTTTACCTAAACATAAAATACTGATACTTGCTAGTTGATAATATTATTTAGACAAGGTGTTCGCCAGTACTGAATCCAAGAAAAGAAAAATGTTAGGTTTAAGAAATAGTTTTCAACTTTGTCAAGAGAAAGGAACACCTAGTTAGGGGTGTACATGAATTGAATTAAACTGAATTTCTTAAAAAAACCGAACCAAATTAATTTAAACAATTTGGTTCCATTCGATTCAAAACCAATTTAGTTCAATTCAGAAATAATTTGGTTCGATTGGAAACAGTTCTATTCGAAACCAATTCGGATCAACCCTATTCTAGAAAAAAAAAATTAAATTTAAAATAATGAAAATCAGTTTGACTCAATTCGGAATAATTCGATTCTTGAACTGATTTTAAAAACCAGTTTGGTTCATGAACTGATTCTTTAAAAACCAATTCAATTCATGAACTAATTTTTAAAAATCAATTATTTTAAATTCAGTTCATGGTTCGATTCAATTTTTTGATTATTTTACACATTCCTATATATATATATAGCTTGAGTCGATTAAAAAAAATGAATTTTATGTATTTATTACGGGCTCTCTTCTTCTTTTTGGCTGAATCACTTCCTAATAAGTTTCTCAATCCAATCCAGATAAAACAATGATACATGATGGAAACTTTAACAGCATCCATGACATTCGAGAAATATGCGAGCACAACTGCATTGCCTCCTGTGTCTGTATTTGCCACACTTTCTAACAAGCATGGGATGAAGGGTAGTAAGGTATAGCATCAATGCCTTGTTAGGACTCAAGTTGGTGAAACACGTATCTGACTGTTGGTGGGGCCTGTTCTTGCCTCCTTTCCCAATCATTTAGTTCTTGACTACATTAAGTTATCCACTATAGCTCGTATTTGCAATAATCTTTATTTGAATAATGGCCTTAGTCAAACCAAAAGAAAAAGAATCAGCAACGGACTGAGTCACTTTCAACCGGACCAAGTATAGGAGTCAAAATTACCTGCAAAAGCAGTTTTACGCCATTTATTTCACACCATCAAGAACCAGAAGGAATGTCACTTTCAATCCGACCAGGAATAAGAACGTCATGCCCTTGTCCGAGTATCCTGTCACCATCGAGAATATGAATGTCCATATGTCTTCCATTGATAATCCCGTCCATATTGTCTGTTAGAAGTTCTGTCAGAGGGAGATTTATAACCATCAGATGGTCTTCCATACCCATAAACATCTGAAGATCTCCTGCACGTGCCACCCCTGCTATTTTGCTTATAAGCTTTACTTATCTCCTCTTCCAAATCATACTCCGAGCGCTATGATCAATGAAAGTAGAAGCTTATCAGTTTTTTCTATTAATTACAAAGAATAGACCCTTAATGAAAATTAAGAAACTGAAATAGTCTAAAACTTTGAACAAAGCCCAACACAACCAAAGAAGGAAACTGGAAAACTACGGAGTAAGTCATCTCTAATAAATCTGATACAAAATTTATGTTTGCCCGACAGATAGAGCCAGTAAGCACATTTCACAAATTGATGAAGCCCATTACATGTCTTACAGACAAAATTACTTGCACCCACTCTTTTCGGAGAAGAAAAAACACACTTTTTTCAAAAAATAATCAAAACGGCCCATATCGGTTCAGAAACATAACTTGATGGCTACTTGGGTTAGCTTTGTTTGAAAGAAGCTAGTAGCACACTCCAGCTTGAGAATAAGGGTTTTAAGACAGGAGTGAACTTAAGCATTTCAGTAGAGCATGTCAGTGCCACAAAGATAGTATTATATAGCCATTCAATTATTATTTGTCATCTATCGCTCTCTTGCTTAGCCAGCATGCATTATCAGGCTAGAGTTAATGATGCATTCAGATTCATTAACTAACAAAAATACATGTGTATAACCTTAGCAGGGTCTGAAAGGACAGCATATGCCTCTCCAATCATTTTGAAAAGCCTATCAGCATCCTTGTGCACCTCCTGTGAAATTTCCTTCCAGACTCGGCCTTCATCTCCAACTTCACCTCTTGCCAACTGACCAGCCTAGATTCAAACCAAAAGCAGAGAAAAGAAAGTTTCCTAACATAAGCTTTGACCACTAAAAATGTGGGATTAGGCCCTCCTTTATATCCAAAAAAAGAAGGGAAAAAATAGTTATACTAAGATAACAATGCAGACTCAGAAAGACTCAAACCTTGTCTGGATGATGTCTGAGAGCTGCCTTGTGGTACGCCTTTTTGATATCAGTTGCAGTATCAGCTGGTTTAATTCCTCTGGTTTTGACATTGTAAAGAACAGAGTTTAGATTTGGACTCTTTAAAATAGCAACTATCAGTAGCAGAAAACTCGGTAGCTCAATGCATAATGGAATATTGACACATGTGATGGTATTTTGACAATATAGATGGTGACATGTTTTCAATTGACCATTGCAAAAAAAAAAAAAAATAAATAAAACCGGAAAAGGTTCCTTCATGTGTAACTAGTTACTTCATATGTATCAGTCTATAATACACTAGTGTTTTTCTATGTAATAAAAGTATACGTTATAGATATATAAAATCATTAATGTAGCTGATGGGCCTATAATAAATAATTCAAGCCCATTAGTATTTTAGAATTAGTATATATAGAAGTTTAGGGTGATGTTTCTATTATGCATGTATTCAGAATATTGGAGTGGGGTTTTGGGGAAAGGATCTCTTGGGATCTCTTTGGCCTAGGTATTTGGCTTTAGAGTGAGTGAGGTCTTTTTGGTGTGTATTTTCTGTATTTTCATGGTTATATTTCCTTAATTGTTGTTAATAGAAGTGTTATTTTACTGTTAATTGTTGTTATTCTTGCTGTGAATTTCTGGGTTCCATCAATTTGGTATCAAAGCACTACAAAGGGAAATTATCATGTTTGTTGCATATGGGGATCCCTACAAGCAGTGGGATCCAGGAGGTGGGTCTTTGTTGACTGAATTGCACTTGAGGACAAGGTGCTTAATAGGGGGGAGTATTGATACGATCCCACCCTAAGGACAATTTAGGGAAAGCATACGGAAGTCAGTTATGACCACTTGCAATTGGTTCTAACAGAATGGCGTGGGAAGTGAAGTTGGAGGTGGTTAAATAGTAAGGAAGGAGAAGTGTGAGGGGCATCTTGGATTTGGAATAGGCTTGGAACTTGGGAGAGTCTAGAGCCTCTTGAATTGCTCTAGAACAATCTTTTCTTTCTGCATGTACTTCTTTTCTTAGGGTAATTAAGTCCCTATGTTATAGTTGTTCTTCCATTACTGTCACTGCAATTAGGATTATAGTGTCTCTATTATTGTAATAGCTGCTGAAGACTGCTCCATTTACTCTTAATATACTGTCCACATTAGTATTTCATGAATTGTGCTACGATTCTGGTGCTGTTTCTGTAAATGAAATTGCTGGTCTGTATCATATGCCCTTTGGTATGTCCAACACCCCTTCGAACTTACAATCCCTTATGAATGGGATGTTGAAACCCATTTTAAGGAAGTTTGTATTTTTTTATGACAAACTGATTCACAGCAAAGATCAACCGTCCCATTGCTTACAACTAAGAATGGTACTTCAATTAAGGGAACATTGCTTGTTTATAAAGAGGAAGAAATGCAGTTCTGGTCAGTCAGAACTGAAATATTTAGGCCATCTAATTTCAGCTTCAGGGACAAGGGCAGATCCAAAAAAAATAGAAGCTATGGTGAATTGGACCAATCCTACTGATGTAAAGAGTCTAAGAGGGTTCCTAGGCCTAACTGGCTAGTACAGGAAATTAGTCAAGGACTATGGTGAAATTACTTGACCATTGACTCGACATCTTAAACAAAATAGTTTCAGGAGAGGGCAAGAAGCTCAAGAGGCCTTTGATTCATTAAAGATATGACCTCTGTACCTGTCCTAGATATTCCAGATTTTAATAAGACATTCACAGTGGACACTGATGCCTCAGGCAGAGGATTAGGAGGTCGTTCTGAAGCAAGAATAGAGGCCCATTGCATTCATCAGTCAACCATTGTCTGAATGAGCTCAAACTCACCATCTAATTGGCAGACACTTTATAATGAAAACAGACCAACAAAGTCTCATATTTCTTAGTGAACAAAGGTAACCCGAAGAGGAACAGGATAAATGGACCTCTAAGCTAATTGGATATGATTTTGAGGTACACTATTAAGCCAAGAAATGATTTTGAGGACCTCTAAAGCAGACCACAAGCTGGATTTACCTGTGCTGCTAGCCACATCCACATGGTATTTCATGTACCCATCACTACCACAGCTAAGAGCCCTCCATTACCACCATTTCTGTCCGAAGACTAAGACTGGGAGCTAAAAGTTCAACCACTGGAGGTTCTCAGCTACAGCACCAACTTAGGAGTTTCTGTAGTGCTTATCAAATGGCAAGACCTTCCAAAATTTAAAAATTCTTGGGAATCCATCATTTCCATATAAAACCAGTTCCCCATATTTCATGCAGGAGGTTGTTCCTTGTTTCTAACAGAATCCTTATTCACCTTTTTATAATATTCTTTTCTAATGACCTTCCTATCAGGGAATTAATTATTTTAACCTTGAGGACAAGCTGAAAGCTTTGGGGGGCGAATTGTTAGTGTTAGAATTTATATACATAAGTTTTGTGTTATTAGTCCCACATCATGTAAATATAATTCATGTGTGGTCACAATACAGAGTTTCTCGATTTCAAGTGTTGAAAATCCTATTGTGAAGGTGTATGAATGTGAGGAAGAATTGTAGGGGATCAGATCCCAAACTATGTAAAGTACTTGGCATGATTAACGGTACCTAACTAGCAGCATAACCATAGGTAAAAATTGGAAGGGAAATTCTGTTCTAAGCTAAAGAGAAATATAAAATGATAATAGATTAGAGGGGGGAAGGAAGAAAGTAGTTATGTAGAAGTGGACAGGAGAGATCAGGGCCTCTTGAATGCCCGTTATCTTTTTCTTTCAGTCCATTATAAATCCATCTATATGGCTGCAGATATCAATTGATATCAGTGTTTATAGTGAAATATTACAGTACCTACATTTTTTCAGTGAAATATGATCCAGTTTCTAACAAATTAGCATGACCAATGAGCATTGGCTCAATTGGTAGGATCAAATAGTGTCAATGCAAAGGTGTTGGGTTCATTCCATGCTAATGGTACTTCACTGATAGGTCATAAAGTCTTTGTTGAGGCTTGTGGCATGCCTTGACGTATGAACCGAGCAACCTACCCTCGCTCTAAACTTTTGTGTACCAACATAAAAGATGCCAACATCCAGATCTTTCATATAATCATTTGCATATTCCCATGTACACTCTGAATATGCATACAATTATGCAATTAAACTAAGTAGAGGTTACGGCTACTTGGAAAACTTTATATTTTTTCTCATTGTTCTACCTTCTACTGTCACAAAGCACGGCCATCAATTGGAGTTCTAATGTATGTCTGCCATATAGATTAGATCACCCCAAAGAGGTGGCCTCACGGGATTCTCAAGTCTCAACATGCATTTTGTGGAATTTAGCCCACAGACCTTTTGAGTTATACTAGAAAAAAAAGTAGGACGGACAATCCCAATTGAATAAAGAACTTACAAAATGAGGTAAAAGTCCAAGGGGGTTCCCTTTTTGGCTTCATCTTCCACTAAAAGCAGACGTCGATGAGCTTGCCTTGATTCTTTCACACCATTTGATCCACATGGCGAGTCAGACTGTTTGGCCTTTTCATTGGATTGAGTTTCAAGAACAGATACAAGTCTCTTAAGGTCACAAGCTGCTTGTTCATAATCTCTAACCATCTCATGTAAGGTCGCTCTTCTCGAAATTGCCTGCAAAATGAGAGCAATCAGATTCCCCCTCCCCTCCATAGTAAATTGGAGTCACGTAGAAAAAATCATCGTATTCCATGAAACTCATCAATTCAAATGAAATTTCTGTCTGCAGTTGATATTACTTCCCATTTTTTAAATGAGTTAAGCTAGCATCTAGGAAGAAAATCAAGATATGAAGTCATGAGTTCACCTAATTGAAGGGAATTTAGAAAAGCGTACCTTTGCATAATTTCCATCAAGGGCAATAGCCATACTGCAGTCTGCAATAGCATCAGCAATTTGGCCCAAAGCTTGATGCGCCGCAGCACGATTGCAGAAACATATTGCCGCAAAAGGACGTGATTTGATATTGGTAGATAAAGCAACAGTGTAATTCTCCACTGCTTCTGTATACTTTCCCAATTTGAAGTTTTCATTTCCTGCACTCTGTTGTAAAGAAGAATAATAAGGATCAACATACATTTAATAGGAATAACACCAGCAGTTATCCAGAAAAGATACAAAACTACAAATCTGAAAATGGTTCAAATAGAGTGAGAAGAAGCTAACCTAATTATTCCAATGTATAAACCTCAATCAATCAGGATTCAGGAGTTAAAAAAATTATACCAGTCATGTCAGATTTCGAAAGGGACACAAAGAATTATTTACACTTTTCCAGTTATAAAAAAAATTCATCAGAGAACTACATAGTGGTACCTTAGTAGGATGCTTTCTCATGACAGAGGTTCTCATAAATCATAAATTAATTCATACATGGAATACTTAATAATAGTAGTATATGTCATCACTAATACAGGATCCACAGAACGGACATATTATAGTAAGTATGCAATATGCTTGACATGCAACTAAACCTGAGGACTGTCAAGACATTTCAATAACTACCATTTGCATTCAGGCATTAATTTAGAAAGAAGGGCATCTTGAAATTACCTTGTGGTCTAGGAGTTCTCGTATTGTAGCAGCTAATGATAGCAAATCTTCAATGTTGTCGATCATGCATCTGAACATTTAAAATTAGCAAAAGATATCTATAGTATTTGAAAAAATAAAGTATAACTTGACTGAAATGGCAAATGAAAAATCAGCCTTGTTGTTAAAAAGGTTAAATTACTTGTCATCAACAGACGCTACTTGCTGTAATTTCTCAAGAACATCAAGTGATGCCTCAAGCTTTCCCAGATGAAAGTAGCACTTGGATATCAATGACCACCTCCACAATTTTACACTTGAATAACTATCACACATGGGAATACTGGAATTGTCTGCACAGTTTTCCAAGGAAAAATTCTTTTCTGCACTATGCTGACTCTGTTCACAAAGCTGAATTGCTGCATCATACTTTTGTAGCTGCAAGATATCATGTCAACATAAATAAACAGCACTTGTTATCAGCCATAACATACATGTTACATAATAATTCAGCAAAATAACAACAACAAAAAAGCAGAATAAGAATGCATAAAGATGAGTGAGGCAAATAATTGGAATAGAAAATACCAAATATAGAGCCTCTGCCTTCATTTGAAGCAATTTTTCTGAGTATACACTTATTGACAATGCCTTTGTAAGTAGTTCTAAAGCAGCGCAAGTTGCATCAAAAGTCCTCTCCTTCAAAAGTTCAGCAGCATTATTTATACACTTAACCACTTCCTGTAAAAATGGAATAACACTTATAGACATCTTATAAAAGCATGCACAACATGAAGCAAACAAAGATAGATAGAAGAGCAGAATTGAAGATTAATTGCTTCTGGAAAGACTAATAGCTAAGGCAGTAGTAATAAAGAAAATATCATTAACATGCAAATTGAAAGTATTTTGAAAAATACATCAAGATAAAATTATCACAATCGTGCTATTCACATAAAAGAAAATCATTGAATTACCTGAGCCTTTTGTAAACATTCAGCTGCTTCTACTATAACCCTCCGATCCAAACAAACAACATTACCTGATTCCAATAACTTATTAAAACACTGCTGAGCATATTCTACTTCCCCTAGCAAAAGGTGACATCTGGAGAGGAAAGTTACATTTCATTACATGAGGGAGGTAAAAACTAGAAACCACTATGTTTTGTCATCTAAATAATATAATTATAAATAAAACCCTTACTTAGCAGTTTTCATCTGTACTTTCAGAAAGGTAGGGTCCAGAGCAGCAGCCATCATGCAATCCCCTAGAGCTTCTCTAACCCTTCCAAGACTCATGCGTGTTGATGCTCGGTTACTATAGCACAGCAAAAGAGGCTTAATAATCCAGCATTCAGATCTTTCACTTGAAGGGACAGAATTAATTCCAAGGGTGTAGAACTCTTCAGCTTTAAAAAAATCACCATCTTTATGAGCATGGTTCCCCCTATAGATAAAATCATAATTGCACATATAAAAAAAATTGCAAATTTCGAAAACATCTGACAAAAATCAGCATAACCAAATATTAAAAAAAATAATTAAAATATATTTGACAGAGCGGGTATTTCATTTTAAGCTCAGCACCTGAGTCTCCACTTGCAACAGACTGCTTGAATTGTAGTCGATGATGCAACATCCCCTTCCTTGAACTGGTCATTTAGCTGAGACCTATCGATCCCATCAGAATTTGATGACATGTTGGCAGTGGTAAGCGGAGAAACTTGTCCAGAAGATACAAGCTTTCCATTCACATTTGGAGAGATAACAAATGAGTCACACACTGTTTTCCTCCTAAACTTCTTCTTCTGTTTACCCTTAATTGATGATGAAGTACCATCTACAGTTGATGATGCAGAAAATGCAAAATCTTTCCCCTTTGAATCACCCAGACCATGAACAAAACAAAATACATTAGTCGCTTGCCTTTCAGTGTTTGAAGTGAAGTCTGCCGTAGCATCTGCCAAAGCACCAGAAATACTACTAGAGTTGAACAGCTTGGATTTCAAATTAGGCCAGACTGTTTCAGGGACAGAAGACTGAGAATCACCAACAGAAGAACTTCCATTACGTGACAATAACTTGTCATTATCTGGATCTGCACAACTTTGATCTGCTGTATTAATATCTTCTTTACGTGCAGCAGCCAAGTGTTCATCTTTATAATCAGTGGGAATTGCTGAATGCGGATAATTTAATTCATCTGAAGCTTTTACATCTTGATCATCTGCTACTGTTTCCTGATAGGGAGAAAAATCCATGGGTGAGTGACCACCAGAAGAATCAGGGTTTTCAAGTGAACTGTTTCCCTTTGACAAATGATCCAGCCTTGTCTGTTTCTGATTCAAGCAATGTGGCTTCAATTTTCGCCGCATATATTTTGATCCTTTTTCTTTAGAAGATCTGCCCTTCTGTGTTGATTCTATTTTTTTATTTAACTTGGGAAATAAGTTGTCTTTAAAACAAGAAGGATCCCATGTTGGGGGTTTAAAGTCCATAAAAGACTCCTTTGATGCCCCAGGAATACTTGAAAAACAATTATCACACTTAACATGATCTGCACTAGAGGGCTGACCTGTAGACGCATAATAATTTTGGAGGTAATCAAGACTAGATGAGGAGGAGGAAAGTGATGCTGTAGCTCCATTCAATTTTGAATCTTCAGATGCATTGCATCCGGGGATCTTGCCACACTGGAAATCTCTAATGCCTTCCTGACCAGTGGATGGTTTAGAGCAAGGTATTCCTGTAGAATCACAAGCAGTTCCATTTTGAACATCATTTGTTTCACGTGCTTTGATGTTGTGCCCACCAATATTCTCATGGAACTGCTTGTCACTTCCTCCAAAAACAGCACCACCACTACTATTTACATGTGAATTCATGGAATCTCTAGCGACACCAGCACCCTCGGAATGGTTGATGTTCAGTTTCTTCATCTCATGTGGCAATTCATTTACAGGAATGTCATTACAAGCAGTCGAAAAACCATTAGTACTTCCATATCCACTCTTACACTTATGATTATCACGCAAATGATCACACTGATCAGCATCTGTATCACTATTACTAGTTGTTTCCGTCTTGGAATTAAAAGCACCCATTCCACAATCCGAATTTATCAGAGACTCTTGCTTTTCCACAGTAAAACTGGACGTTTTAACACTATGGTTGTCACCAAAAACAGAACCAGAACAATCCCGCTTTTCACAATCAAATTCAGTCTTACATTCCCTCTCCCCACCAAAATCAAACCCCGAATTTCCCACACTTACACAATATTCCCCCTTTTCTGTATTTGGATTAGAAAACGAAATGGTTCCATCAGCATTAAAAACGAATCCCGTACTATTAAACAGCCCTTGCTCCGTTTCCGAATTTAATGTCATCTTCCTTTCATCACCAGAAACCGACCTTGTTGCATCTTCAGTTCTTTTCTCCCCTCTCTCGGGGAGTGAATCCGATTCCACATCATTCGGTTTAGCAATAAACACAAACTCCACACAACCACTCTTCCTAAACTCCGTTTCTTTCTCAGTCGTTCCCTGCTGGGAATTCAAATCCCGAGCAGAATCGGAATCACCCTTTCTAGCGCCAAACACAAAACCCTCGTTCCCGAACCTACGATGACAGTTCGAAGAACCGCCATCACAAGCTCCGGCACCACTCTCCACTCCACTAGAATCTCCCACGGGCCCACTCGACGCGCTAATATTGTCACTTACCTGATCGGAACGAAAAGGATTCAAGCCCGCGCCTCCGTCCCCAGCGGCGGTTGTGGTCCTGGACCTCGCGTGCTGCGACGCTGACTGCTTCCTCAGCTTGACCAACCTAGGCCTCGACCTGCCGCGGGCGGCGGCACCACCTGCGGAGAAGGAAGGGTTTAAGGCGTCGGCATCGAAATAAGGTAAAGCAGTGGGATGGAGAGGAGAATGCGGCGCTGCATCGGAGGAAGAGGATTTGATCGGAGGCCGGAGGTGCAGTTCCGCCGGCGACATTGACGTGTAGAGAGGGTCGAATTGCGAGGAGTAGGGTTTTGAAATTGTATTGTGGTGTTGTGTGGTGTGCCGATGGTTGAGATTTCAAATTCCCACTCCCACCTATATATGAAATTTTTGGGTTAATTAATATTATTATATTATTATAAGATTAAACATTTATATATATTATAATAGGGGAAAGGACATTGTAACAACTAAGTTGTGTTACTACCAATCAATCTCACCGTTAGATTAATTATGTTGATCCAACGGCTATATTTATTTCTATCTTTGTATGGTCATGATTCATTGATTCCCCATTTTTAAAAGAAAAAAATTAAATATGCGAAATCATAACCATACAAAGGTGGAAATAAATATAAAATATTAATTTTGAAAAATCATGACCATACAAAGATAGAAATAAATATAACCGGAAGATCAATATGATCGATCTAATGATGAGATTGATTGGTAGTAACACAACTTGGTTGTTACAATATCCATCCCCATATAGGGTAAGACTTGTTTGGAAGGTTAAGTGTGAACAACCGTGGCGAAACAAAATTTGGTGATGCCTTTTCCACTCTCTGTGATTTTGCTTCTACATTAAGTTTGTAGGGGGCAAATCGGGAACACCGACCAAAATGGTAATGTTTCCCAAGTTTTTTAACCAAATGATGATACGTGAACAATGTTAATTCTCAATATGTCACGCAAGTTCGTTGGGCACTATAACAAACTCAATTTGCTGATATGTCAACAAGTTCGCTACTCCATGTAGCGAGCTTGATTGCAATTAATACATCTGCATGTTCCCATCTGCCACATCACGTGGCAGACATATAATGATATAACGAAGTTCGCTGTCCACTGTGGTGAATTATGTCTAACGGCTAGGAGGACACGTGGCAGACATGCACCAGTTTCACTGGGATGGGCAACGAACTTGGTGCAACGGCTACTTTTCGCAACCTATATAATCCCCCCTCCTCCCACCCATTCATTGGGAACTTGGTGCAATGGATACTTTTGGCAACCTATATAATCCCCCCATCCCCGCCCACACCCCAACTCCTCTCCTTCTCCCTCTATCTCTTTCTCATTCTCTATTTCCCTCTCATTGTGTTTCTCTCTCTACATTCAAGGTTAGTAATTTCTCAAGTTATTTTTTTTACAAATTTTTAGTGTTAGTTAATTGATGTTAATTATTATTTATAGGATGAAACCTTATTTTTTTAGATTAATTGTGACAAAAGGATAGAAAATGTAGGTTAATGGTATTAGGTTTAGTATTTTATATTAATGTATTATTTAATAATATTATTTATAGGGATTAAACTTAGATTATAAAAAATTTATATTAATGTTGTTAAATTTAGCATTTAATAATTTTAATTATGCATTAATTAGTAATATTAATTGTGCCATATTGTGTAGTTATAAGTTGAAAATGTAGGGTAAGAGAATTGTATATTAATGTTGTTAAAATTTGTATTTAATAAATGGGTTTTATTAATCTCCTTCAACATAAGATAGGTATCTTATGTCGTAGAGAGAAACTGAGTGGGTCCCACTATTACAAGAAAAAAGAAAAAGAAATAAAAGTGAGGTGCGGAAATCGAAGTGAGAAAAAAATGAGATAAGTTACCTCACGTATACAAGGAGAATAATATTTCCCTTAATAAATTGTTCATTATGTATTAATATTTTTTTGGTGAAAACATTATTTAGTTATAGGTTGAAAAGTAGGTTAGAGTTTATCAAAAAAAAAAAAAAAGTAGGTTAGAAATTTTTTATATTAATGTTGTTAAATTTTGTATTTAATAACTTTTTGATGATGCATTATTTAATAATATTAAATTAAATGACATTAAATACAATTGGACACCCTAACACAACCTAGGGGAGGCAATATTAATTTTTTTTATTAAATGCAATATTTAATAATTTTATATTAATTTTGTAAATTTTTTTGAATAAACTAAAAAACACATCTAGCTAGACACCCTAACACAACGTAAAGGAGGCAATATGTCCTCCCAGTGTAAATGAGACAGCTGACTTAACAGGACCTACGACTCCATCTACATTAGGTTAGTTTTGACCTATTATATACATTCAAATATAGAACAAGGTTAGGCCTAAAAAAAAACCTATTTAAAAAAGTAGGTAATATGCTTTCTTTTACATGCCGAAATTATAAACATGTAGGCCGACCTATATCATATTATTTATTTTAAATAAATTATTATTTTAATGATTTTGAATAATTAAGTAATATTATTTTAATTAATTTTTTAATTATTAAATGTCTAATATGCTTCAATAAGCTAATAGACCTAGGCCAAGTCTTTTATTTTTTAGATACTGGTGTTAGCATTGAATTGTGCTCATTTGTAATAGTTTGATATCTGCATTATTTGAGCAAAGAAAGTTCAAGAGCGTAGAATATTGGTCAAATAACATCAATTCAGCCTAACAAGGTAAAAAAATGAGAAAATGTACTAAAGGGGTAACTTACTCACTTAAATCATTATTTTTCTTGCAGTAAAAGTGATAGGTGGACCAACTCTTTGGAAGTGAAAACAAAATATGAATATTGGATGGACAACTAGCATTTTAGTTTTATTTTTAGTTTTTTTTTAGTTAATAGGTATCTTTTTGGGTTGTAATCAACAAATTGAAGTTTTTAGTTTTTCGTAAAATTTCTGTGAACAATTTTTTTCTTTTTCTTTTGAGAGTCTTGAAACTTTGTAAGTTGGGTTTGAAAGTTCCAAGTTCTTCCACTCGAAGGGCACTAACAACGCATCTTCTTGGGAGAGAACAAGGATCTGTATGCAACCTATGCTTTTCTCCAATTCTACAAGTTCTTCCTAGCTTTATTAGGAATTTTAATACTTGAAATACTGGTCTGTATTGAACTCTGTTTTTCATTCCCTTTTTGCATTCGGTAATGCATGTTACTTTAATTTTAGAATCTTTAATTTTGTTCTTTGAAATGGCTAACTAATTTCCTTTTTTCTGGAATTCAAGATAATTGGATAATCCTTCTTTTTATTGGACACCGCTATGCATCTTTTTATTTCATTTAATTAGCAACTCTCTTGTTTATAAAAAAAAAAAAATTAGCAACTCTCTTAGTTTTAAGAAATCTTGGGAAAGATTCTTGAACGATTATTGCAAGAGATTGGGAAATTAAGTGAATGCATTCTTGCTAATTGAACCCTTGAGGTTAGAGATAACTAGAGGAGGAATATGACATATTTTATATAAAGATTCAAAAGACATTAGGAAAGGATCCTTTTGGGGATTAAAACTAGAATTGGGAAATTCCAGCGAAATAGCTTTAGTAGATCAAATTCTGTGACAAAAGTGCCTTAGCAGTGGTAAAACGCAGGGATGCGAATTTCTTTAGGAAAATCCAGGATTCAAGAATTCCATAATCTTTTTATTGTTGATATTTTGTAAGTAACCATTTTAATTCCATTTGTTAATCCAGATTTAATTACAAAACCAATTTCATTCAATTCTTTAGTTTAAAAGTGAGATTACTACAATCCAAGAATTAAGGAATAGAACCAAGAAAAGAAATTAAAATCAAATGGTCCCTGAGAACGATCTTGATCATCTGATCTATACTAACCAACAATGGGTAAGGCCTAACTTATAAATTGGGCATGCATAGTCTGTTAGACCAAGTCAAACATAAAGTATTTTTACATAGACCTAACTTATTTAAGTCAAAGCCTAGTCCGACCTAGCCTATTTACATCTCTACTCCCAACTTCTTTTCTTTGATTGTTTTTTGCATTTTGTCCTTATATTCCTCTTATGTTAAGACTTTACATGATTTGTAAAATTTTTGTATCTATTTATTTCTTCATTAATGATAATTGGACCATCCAACTTATTTAATGCATATGAATAGAGAAATAGACATAAAAATTTCATATGATCAAGTCGTATGAAATTTTAACATAAAATAATAAGCCTCTTTATATTTAAGTTCGACATTGGAGCTAAAATAACACAATCTATCCTTTTGCCTTTTTGGGGGTATATTCACTATCAAAAAGAATAAAAACAAATAAACAATTGTGTGTTTCACTGATGAAATGGTATAAAGAAAAAAATGAATGAACTAAGGTGAGGAATATAAAGAACCGAGTTAAGGTTTACAATGAACTTTTCAAGCCTACCTATTTAAGTTTTAAGCTCTTAAAAGAATAATTAAAGATTAAATTGCTTGGATACCAAAACTTTAAAGATTAAGTTTAATACAAGAAGACTTGAAGGATTTGAAAAAAAAGTCAAGAGTATGTTGAAAAAAACAACTCATGTATGGAAACAACTCAAGCATAATATACATGCTACTATCTAAATTTACAAAGTTACTCTTCCGTGCTCAATAGCTCATTTCAAGAACTTTTTAAAGGACATCTTATGATGAGCTATAAAGCCTCAACACAAGGGATCCCCTTCTCCTTGCACTTCTATCTATCATACACTGACCATGAGAGCAAAATGCCTCAAAGTGAGGCAAGGCAAGGCTAATGATGGCTCAAGTTTTCATCTCTTCCCCACGTTTAGGGAGTACCTCCCCTATATATACTCATTTCTCCCAATGAAGGGACACCCAATATCCTTTACTTTCATGAGCTATTACTTTGTTGAGATTTAGAGCCATCATAGCCAAAACACACCTCCCCGTTGTACAGGTGTATGCCTTACACCTTGGTAACTCACATTGTGTATTGGTTCATACCATTGCCACATTGAGCATCCCTAAATCAATATATTTCACTCTTCTTGGAATACATCTTTGGTTCTAAACTTGCAACAATTCAATTACCATCAAAGACTAACAAGTGATTAGAACTATAATGCATGCAAGTAATAGATAATGTAATATTATTGTTTAAAGGGTAATACTTTTTTTATGTTTCATAAGAAAAATATTATCTCCTACCCAAACAATAAATATGAGAGAGAAAAAGTTATTATGAGACCTATCTAAAAAATGTGAATGTAGAAATTAATACTTTATTTATGTAAAATAAAAAAAATGGGTAAAGTGTGTGTCATTTTAAAGAATGTAAAGTTGTGTCATTTTAAAAGAGAGAAAGAGATAGATAAAGGAGGAGAGAGAATTGACAAAAAAATAAAGATGTGGGTCCCACATCTTTGTGAGAGTAAAATGATATAAGTTGTGTCATTTAAAAGGATAAACACTTTTTTCCAAAAAAATGTTACACTTATTTAAAATAAAGCTTTTACATGTCACACTATATGAGTAGTGAGTCCTATGTTACGTGTCATCCTCAAACTAATTTTTTCCTTCCAAAATGTTAGTGTTTTTTTTTTTAAAGAGTTAGGTCATAATTAATCTACTTTTTAACACAAGTGGCCCATAATTAACACATTTTATTACCTTTATATTTTACGAGTATCAATTAGTAATGAGTTATTTACATGTGTTCTATTTATTTTCAATTCTAAAATCGGAATTTCTCATCATTAGCTATCTTATTTTCTTATTTCCAAGAATTTTTTTAAACAATTCTCTCTCTAAAAAAACTAATTTCTAACTTTATTACATAATACATTTTAATTATATGTTATTTATTTTGTAACTAAGTATGATACATCGTGCTAATTTAGTTTACAAATACAAAAGAAACTTGCATGCATTCATAAAGCATGTTTAATACTTAGCCTATAAAAATCACTTGGGCTTTTTTTACTAATAAACTTAAATGATATATTACTTACAATGAGAATACAACAATCTTCCTTTACTTCTTCTAATAATTTTTTTTTTTTTTTTTGTACAAAAGAGGGGCTAGGCCCCAAACACAAGGAAAAAACAAATAAAAGAAACAACAAAGGAAAAAAAAAACATAGAAAGCTTAAGGAAATAGAACATAAGCTATATCTCTAGGATCAAGACAGTCAGTGAAGAGAAGGTTCTTCAGATCTGGCTGAGGAGATGAAAAAGAAGATAGGTCATAGCTGTTGTTGAGTGCTTCTTTGGCTAGTCAATCCGCACAATTATTATAAGCTATAGGCACATGAGTTATAGAAACACTCCAATCTCTATCAAGTAAAACTCTAATCTTAGTTACCAATGGAAACTTTCGAGTATCATTACCAGTATACGTAAGAGAATTGACCATTAAAAAGGAGTCACTTTCTTCTTCAATCTTCCTCTAACCTTTGTTCCAAGCAAAATGTAAACCATGAAAGACAGCCCAAAATTCAGATTGCAGAGGAGAACAAGATCCCCAAAAGAAATTAAAACCACCAAGCCAGGATCCATTGAAGTCTCTAAGAAGACCGCCACAAGTAGCCTTTTCGTTCATAACGGCTCCATCTACATTAAGTTTAACAGTACCAGGTTCCGGGGGGTCCAAGAAGAAGCAACAGTCACATCCGAGACGCTGATAGGGGTGCAAACTCGAGGGGTTTTGCTCAAAATGATCTGGTCCAGCAAGGAAAGAATGCAAATTTTCGGATTCGCTAGCCTGGAGAAATCCACATCATGAATTTCAGAATTTCTCCAATTCCATAAGAAGTTGCAAGCCAGGAAGAAAAGCTTCCTCAAATCATCCATATTTCTTTTGTTGAAATATAAGTTCTGATTTAGCCAATCTTGAAAAGAAGAGCAAACAAAAATTTTAGGGGGAAAGGGTTTAAGAAGCTTGAGGTTCCAAATGGCCCGAGCTTTAGGACAGTCACGAAAAGCATGCAATAATGTTTCCACTTTATCATAACAAAAGGGACATCTATATGAGGTATTCCCCACTTGGCAGTTCTTTCCTTGGTAAGCAATCTGCCATGTTTCATTTTCCATAGAAGGAACTTTATTCTTTCCAGTCCTTTCCACTTTTAAATCTGGTCCCAAACTTTATTAGGAAATCATCTTCAGATCTCATGAGATTGGTTGGGATTCCAATTTTTCCAAGTCAGGTAGTCAGTACCCATATCAGGATCTGGGGGGAGATAGCCAGAATTCTATTCAAAACTTCCACTGGAAAAAAGTTACTGATTAAAGAATAATTCCATCCACCATTAGGAAAAACATACTCCTCAACCTTTCTAATCAAAACATCAGGATTGTGAGTAGAAGTAGCCAAGGAAAATAGATTATGCTCCAGACCCATCCATATCATATGATCTACCAGATCATAGATCTTATTGCATTTGACCAGGTTTCACAAATACTTTTCCATAAATGAGAGTCATATGGTTTATAAGTAACTTCCTTAGTGAGGTCTAGCTTCCTACCATACTTAGAGAGGAGATTGGAGCAAGTTCCAAAATAATTTATGCAGAAAAGCTTCAATATGTTTCCTTAAGTTTATAATTCCAAATCCACCAAGCTCCTTAGGCAGTCTCATATTTTCCCAAGATATGAGATGATGCTTCTTATGATTATCTGAGTCACCCCAAATGAATTTTCTTTGCGGTTTTTCTATATCTTCACAAATACCAACAGGGAGTAAGCTATTCTTCATTTGGAACATAGGAGTAGCAGAGATAACTAACTTTGCAAGAATGACTCTCCCAACCATGGATAAACAATGTCTTTTCCACCCTTGGAGCCTACTGGAGACTCTATCCATAATATCATTGTAGTGGCTTTTGTTTATTCTTTCATGTTTCATCATATAACCAAGGTATCTACCATGATTTTTAGTTTGCTTAAAATCAGACAGGTTCACTATATCACTAGCAAGATTCTCCGGAACATTTTTAGAGAAAAAAGTGTTAGATTTTGAGGAACTAACCTTCTGCCCAAAGATATCACCAAACAAAGAAAGAGTAGCCACGATGGTGGAAATTTGCTCCATATTAGCTTTAGCAAAGAGCATAAGATCATCTGCAAACAAAAGATGGGGAATTTTAGGACCCCCTTTACCTACTGTCATAGGCTTCCATCTCTTGCTGTCAACTGCATCTGCAATTAAATGAGATAATTTCTCCATACAAAGGACAAAAATGCAAGGGGATATAGGATCTCCTTGTCTTAGGCCCTTACTAGGAGATAACGAACCAGCTTTAGAACCATTCCAAAGAATTTCCAGATTTGAAGAGGATATACAATGCATGATAATATTGATCAAGGAGGCAGGAAGCTTTAATTCCATGAAAACATTGTGGATAAAGGACCAAGATATCAGATCATATGCCTTCTCAAGGTCAATTTTAATTGCAAGAAAACCTCTATCACCCCTCATTTTACTCATAGAATGCACCATCTCTTATGCATGTTGTCTTGTATTTGTCTATTAGGAAGGAAGCTTACCTGATGAGGAGATATAAACTTTTTAAGGAGAGGTTTTAACTTGTTAACAATGATCTTGCTAATCCCTTTATAGAGCACCGAACATAATGCTATAGGTCTGAACTGGGCAATTTTCTTCGATTTTTTCAGCTTCAGAATCAAAACCATAAAAGTCTGATTAATCTCTTTGATACTAGCCAGATTATTCCATAAAAACTGAATAAAATCATAGGTCTGCTGACCAACTAATTCCAATTCCTCTGGAAAAATCAAGCTGGAAAACCATCTGGTCCAAGGGCTTTAAGGGCCCCCATATTTAAAAAAGCAGCTTTGATATCACTATAGGAAATTCTCTGCTCCAATGTTTTGAGCTCAAACTCCTCAATATCAGGCCATCCAGTGTAGGTATTATGCCATGGTCTCAGGGGCACTTCTTCAGTGAAAAGATTAGCATAGAAGGAATGTATTAAATTAATAAGATTAGCTTCATCCCTTACAAAGTGCCCCTCATCGTTCTTTAGCTCCACAATTCTGTTCCTAGCTCTTCTAATGATAGTGGTAGTATGATAGAATTTTGTATTCCTATCCCCATCAGCTATCATCTTGCATCTAGCTTTTTGAAACCACAACACTTCTTCTTGCTCAAGAATTAAATTCAGCTCCTCTTGAATATTGTTCTCCCGGCCAGATAGATCTTCACCATTTAAATTTAAAATATTTTGTTGGGTATCTAAAAGCTTTTTTAAAAGAAAATCTTTCTTAGCTTGGATACAGTCAAAGACTTGTTTATTCCAGCTTTTAATGTTAGGAACAATATTAGAGTGACAGGTGGTAATTTTAGAATTAGGACACCAAGTATTGTTGAGGAAAGGGGGAAAGGATTCATGATCTTGCCAAGAAACCAAAAACATAAATGGTCTTTCTCTCCAAGTCTTATCAAAAGGGAGAAGAGAGAGCAAGATGGGGTTATGATCTGAATTGAGCCTAGGTAAAGTTCTCACAATGGCTTCATCAAAAGTAGTTCTCCTATCAGTATCAGCACAAACTCGGTCCATTCTCTTATAAACTCTCTCCAATTGCAGCCATTTTGACCCTCTCCAAGTAAATTTAGAGTCTAAACAACGAAGGTCCATCACCTTGTAATCATTAAGAATAGAAGCATACACGTCAAAAAAGGGTTGTTCCAACTTAATTAGTTATTTAGAATTCGAGTTTTTAGAAATGCAGCTGTAATTAAAATTTTGATATCATTTGCAATTTTGTATAGTCTTACCCAACTCAAATATAACTAATCGAGTTATCAATCAACCGATGTATTATATATTAAAAAAAAGAAATAAAATCACTTCTCATGTGACAGGAAAAATGAGCAGACGCAGATTTTGAAATGTGACCTATTATTAAATTAAAAAAAAGAAAGATGAAAAGCAGTTTTTCCCATGAGTCTGCCAAAAAAAATTCATCTTACATTGAATGAGAAATTTAAGCCCCTTAAAAAAATCTCGTAGAATGAAAATAATCAAACACCCGTTCAAAAAAACTCGTAGAATGAAAAATAATCAAACACGCCCTTAAATTTTGTCCTATGCAGCGTTGCCAAAACACAGACTATGAGGAACAAATTTTCAGTATTACCATTGCAGTGAGGACTGGCTGTGTCAATAATATTATAATTATATTTCAAAGAATATATAATTATAAGAAAATATTACTCTCCTTTTACATAAGATATCATCTCTCATTTTCTCTCACTCTGATTTCCGTATTCCATCTTTTTCTTTTTCCTGTAATGGTGAGACCCACTTATTTTTTCTCTATAATATAAGATAATTATCTTATGTTAAATGAGATTAATAAAACACATAATTATAATATTAAAATTATTATATTTTTCTCTTAAGGAATATGTGGGCTGATGTGTCACTCGGTGCCATGTACATACTAATGAAGTACTAAAGATGTATTCCACCGCTAGCGGCTGGGTGAGTCGAATTGGGTTGGTGGGAATATCGGAGGATTCCGATTGAATAGATAAGTAAGATCAGTTTCAAAAAGAGAAAAAAAAAAATATTCGACTATGAGATGAATAAATCTTTGGTCTGCACCAAAATTGAGTGCATTCTACTAATATAAAAACACGACGTATCAGCCAAAATGACATATCAGCCAAAATTTACATCTGTGTCTCAAATTTATCTTGTAATGCTCATTTATACGATGTACTAAATTTATGTAGGGCAGAGTATCAAAAATTTATTCACTACGAGACACCCACGTGTCTCGTGTCTTTCACTCGGTCACGGAGCTTCACATAAACGGCAGCGCAAACACCAGAATCTGTGTTTCACTTTCACTTTCGTTCAGGTTCTTCTTTATTCTTCTCTTCTATTCAGGTTCAAATGTTTCTATTTTTCTTCTATGCTTGCTTAACAACCATATATATATATATTGTTTCTTACTCTGATAGGAAACTAGGTTTTCTCCTATAAGAACACAAAATCTTGAATTTGAACATCTATTAGACTCAATTCCTTCTCTATTGTATAGTAATTGTACCACATCAAACTACTTCTATTTGAATTTGTTTTTTTCTGCAGGTTAAGGATTTCAGAAGATTTTGTGGAATGTGGAGGATTCAGCCCTAGTTTTACTCTTCCATGGAGTACGATTCAGATAAAATGATGCATGGTGAGTGCTATCATTATTATTATTATTTTTATCTGAAGAAGCTCAAGCACTTTTCCGTATGGAATTTAAATTATGTCAATCAATTTACTCTGATGAAGTTATGAATGAATGTTTGTAGAAATGTAATGAAACCTTGAAAATTGCTTGAGACATCATAACAATTGAACTAAGGCAATCAAATTTATTTATTTACTTGAAGGAAAGAATCGAATCAATGAGTGAAGCATTACATGCTAACCTGTTTTAGATTATTCATTCGGAGACAATTTTACACTTTTCTTTGTTATTTTGGCCTTTTGAAGTCTTAGTATGAGTTCCTTTATACGTATTTTTTTTCATTGCAATAACTTTATGACTTTGGAGCTGTAGTATAATGCGTGTTAGAACACTGTCAGCATGCTATTTGTTCAAGTGAAATGTAAGTCATGTAACTATTTTGCAAAGGCTATAAATAAAATTAAAAATTGGATAAGTTTTTTGATCATTTCAAGTGGGTGTAAGCACCTGTTTCAACATTTTCTTTCTGCATAGTATATTTTAAATTATAGAGGGATGATCTTGCGCTGCATGATACATTTATTTGAATCTGTTTCAAACTGCTTTTGGGATAATCTGGAATTGGATTTTATTTAACTGGACCCCCTTTACTTAGTAATTCTGTATTTTAGATGTTTTTTACTTTGTTTACTTTCATTTGATGTAATGTTCATGTTACATGATGCCCTTATTAAAGACTTTGTAAGTGCAGGTTCAAGGGATAATAATGAGAGCACTCCTGTGGAGGACATATTTGCTGACACTGGTCGTTCTGAGATTGATGACAAAGATGCTTTGAAAATTTTTACAAGAGCCACAGGAGATGTTGCAGAGACAAAGATATCTGATTGGAAAGATGAAGAAAATTGTCAAAAGGGTACACTTAAGGAAATTGATGCATCTGGGGATGTTAACATGGAGGCATCCATAACATCTGATGATGTTATTCGGGCTGGAGGATTTGGCGCCAGAGATGATATCAGTAGCTTGCTTCCTGTTGCCAGTGATTCTACTGACTTTGAAGCTTCAATCCGTGATGCACGAGATTATGAAGAACCACAGGGTGAAGTAAGTAGGCCTGGCCTTGGCTGGACTGGTGCTACAAAGGGGGAATAAATATTGTTGCTGTTATATGCACTAGTGTTGGCTACTTTTTGTTGTTTTTAACTCGGGGGTGATCATAATGCGTTTCTGGCTAATATGAACAGGTGCTTGTTAAATTCAAATAGTCACATGATGCTGAAAAATATCTTGTTAGCAATATTACCTCTAAATGATTTTCTTGCAAAAATAGTTGGTCTGTTAGTTACTGTTTAGTTTGTCCTTGGTAAGGCTAGCAAAACATAGATGATTTTTTTTTTTTTTTTGATAAAAAAATAAAAAATAGATGATTTATTTCTCTTTCTTCTTGAATGAGTATTTGTTTTTCGTAGTATGTATTCTTTGAAAATAAATAAATAATAGCTGATGGAGTAGAGATATTGGGTGAAATTTAATAGAATAAGACCTAATTGTTATTATTACACAAAAAATAGAAAGATGATAACGATTTTCTTATTAAACTTTATAGTTGAACAAAATATAAAAGAAGATAACGATTTTCTTTATTAAATCTTCGCCTTATAATAACCCTTTTCTTTGCCTTATATTTCTCCTTACTAAGGGTGATACTAAGATTTAAATTAACAAAAAAAGATAACTATACTCTTTATTAAACTTTCACTTTACTTTTGATAATTCTTTTCTTTCGTTATATTTTATATTTTTCTTTCAAGGTTGGCACTAACATTTATTCTCATAATTTCTTAGGAACTACTTAAAATCTCATTCTTGGTTTTTCCTTAGCCAATTTTCCAATTATGTCCTAAGTAGCAAGCATTCTTTATTTTTTTTTCTGAAAAAAGAAAAAAGAAAAGAAATACAACTTTACAGTTCAAAACTAACAGGAGGTAGACATTGCCTTTTGAAAGATTCTAAGGCCAGGGGCAAGCAGTGCCAGTGGGTCATAGGCTGTTTTTCTTTCCACAAATGCCTCCCACCTTGACCCAAAATGGTTTTGCCATTCTTCTAATGTGCTGTAATGTGGAAGGTATTGCTTGACTCTGAGTTGGGCATTGGTGCAGAAATCCAATATCCTTTTGTTTCGGGTTAAAATGTATTCCAAACTGTCTGCACCTGTAGAAAATGGGACTGCTGAGGACAGGAATGCCACTAGATACAAAACATCTTCCTCTGGGGTCACCAGAGATGTTTTACTGTCCCACCTGGAACAACAAAAGGGAGAAAAAAAGGACTCAGATCGTGAGAACAAAAGTGAAGAAGAGTATATAGTTGGTATACTAGTTTGACAAGCTAAGATACCTTGTTTGGTTGACAGGGTAAATGAGTATTGGACCATTTCTTGTGTCCATAAGAATATTGCCAAATACCTCTTCAGCAAAGTCATGAATCTCACTCCTTGGTATTATGAGGTTCAGCCAAGGATGTGGAACTTCCCATAAGCCTTTTGCTCTTAGGTTTTTCTCAGAGGCATGCACTCTGTCTAGGAATTCCACGTAAGAAACTTCTGATAGGAAGAGTGAGACTGGAATGTAACTCAGTTCTGACAGTAGGTGATCAACACTCTGCATTTGAATGGGTGAAAATGAGAACATTTTTCAATGGGGACTGTGTTGTTGGTTTCAAACAATTAGTGCTCTAATTCTGAACATGCCGTACCTGACTCATGACTTCAGCTTCATCTGGGTTGAAGTATTTTGCCATCTCAATACAATAGAAGGTCTTCCCATCTGAATTGAATTGGCTGGCTTGAAGTGGGTATTTGGGGTTAAAGGATAATCTCCAATTGTTAAGGATTCCAGTTCTATTTATGATTACAAATCCTTCAATATAGTCAAATGTGTTTTCAAGTGATATCAAATACTCTTGATCCCTGGCAAATATAGAGAATTCTGAGTACAGCACTCTAATCCATTTCACCTGTCAAAAGTCAAGGATTATGTCATAAATAAACATTGTTGGGAGCTTAAGTTTTTTCTACATATCAGAAACATGAATATACACTCACCAACTTCGGTGCTGGTTCAAGAGAAATTCTAGCCTTGGTGATGATGCCAAATTGACCAAGTCCTCCGAGAACACCATAAAAAAGGTCAGCTCTTCTGTTCTTTGAGCAGGTAACCACCTCTCCTTTACCTACAACGAAGTACTTTGCAAACCAGATTAATGTCGTGAAAGTCAAAATGGTTAGTTTATAGAATACAGCATTCACACCCCAAAGATAGGAATAGTAAGGGAATGGATACTCTCATATGTGACATGAGATTATGTAAGACAAATTCAGTCATCTATAGATAGTGTATTAGGATACAAAGTGAGAAAAAGGATAACCGTTGATTTATCTATGAACGATCGAGATTGATCACGTGATCTCATGTCATATAAGAGGATCCATTCCCGAAATATTATTCTCATTCAACATGATACAATCTATCAAAACAACTCCAAACCCCAACTTGCAAGAATAGGAGTTTGAAAACCTTATTTGCAGTTTTACCTTTACACAGAATATTTTCTAGATTTGAACCTGTGGTCATTTGGTAAAATAGGAACAACTTTACCATGCTATCCAATAACTAAAACAAAACCTCTCCATCTGAGATATTGTGTGTTTGGCCAAAACATAACTACAAAATCTTGTTAGGTGGGTGGAAGGAAAAGAAATTCTGCTTGAATATTACCTGTGACCACTTCTAGCTGGAGGATGTTATTGATCTGGGGTCCATGCCTAAAGGCTTGCCCGCTCATTCCAGCATTTGAGAGAGTACCCCCAACAGTAAGATGAAGGTAATCTGTCCAAGATTTTGGTGCAAACCCTTGTTTAAGAGTATCATGCAGAATGTTTATCCACAACTCACCCCCCGAGACATCTACATAAGGAAATTCTCCAGCATGAACTTTTATTTCAGGACCCTGCAGTGACTCCATGTTAATGACTAGGCCTCCATGTGCTTGTGCCTGACCTTGAAAGGAATGGCCATGGCCTCTAGCAGCAACCTTCAACTCTGAAGCTGATCCCATTTCAAAAATATGCTTTATGGTGCGTGAAATATCTGAAACGGTTTTTGGATGCAGCACTGCTAGAGGAGGAAAATGGTATATATTGCCGAAGTCTTTGGCAGCATCACCATTGTCCCTCAAACTCAAGTTGCCATCGAGAGGTAGTGTTTGCAGTGATGAGAGGATCTCATAGGGTGATAATGGAACCATAGAAGTGACAATCGAGTTATTGCAGCCTGAGTCAGCTTTGTGAAGTATAAAGTTAAGAAGTACAAGTACGAAGATTTTTTTGATAAATGAGAAGCTCCCATGTTGATAGAAACCAGCAGGTTTTGATACCATGATTTTTTTTTCTTCTGAAAATTGCTTCGTAAGAAAAGATGACAAGGGCTTGAATCTTGAATACTGTTTTGGGAGAAAGGGTATGAAAGCAGAAGGAAAGGCTTACAAGAGCATGGACAAATGTACTTTTGAAGGGGTGACCCCTTTTATAGACAATCTGATACTTGGTCGCGGGTATCCTTAGAAACTGAATAATATTTTGTGAAGGGGTCAGGGTCTATACATAGAAAAGAAATCGTATAGTCACCATTCAAAAGGCACTTATTTGACGATGAAATAACATATCCGTTGGACTCGAAAAGACATATTCGTTCAACACGAAAAGACACATTCGTTCAATATGAAAAGACACTCATTCAAGGATGAAACAACACGTCTGTTAAGTTGAAACAACACGTCCGTTAGGTTGAAACAACACATCTGTTAGGATGAAAAGATATATCTATTTTTCGACGAAAAGACACACACTTTTACTATCAAACTTCTTATTCATAAATTAGGAATTTAGACCCAAAATTCAACAATACCTATATTTTAATTCTGACACCTCATTTAGATATTAAGTGATGTGACTCTGATGACTGCATATCAAACATTTTCCTTCTGAGTTATGTTAACAAGTTCAACTAATAGTACTGTATAACTTTATTTTAGTGGGTTTAGATGTCTCAACGTTCTAAAATAGTTATGCTGATTGGTGAGTTTTATGATTTTATTTGATGACTTTAATTGCAGATCATAGAAGTGATATAATATTTAGATTATATCAATTCTTGCAAAAATTGGTTTATGTCTTGCACGCCGAAACGAATTCTTGCAATAGAATGTAATCTAAAAAAGTAATTTAATTAGTTTTGATGTGTTACCGTTTTTATTTTCTACTAATTTCGTTGATTAATATTTTTTATAAATTTACATGTGGAACAATATAATATAGAGAAAAATATTAACAATATATTATTTAACACCCTTTTTATTATCAAGTAAATTTCACGTGAGTCCTACTAAATATTTTAGATTCATTCTTTATTTAATGTAGTTAGAACTTTAATTACTCAATAATGAATACCGTGTTAAAAAATATCATTTGAAAAGTCATGGAAATTATAATTTCGGTATAAGAATATTAAGGATTATTGGGATACGATCGTGTAAGAATAATAAATCTTACATCAAATCTTAATTGTTTTTTGTGAATCTAACGGTTATAATTTACTGCAGGACTTATTATTCTTACACTGGTCTAAGTTGATACTATATATATATATATATATATATATATATGGGGTAAACATTTCTACAGCAACTTTAGATAAGCTTATCTACAGCTGCCATTTTAAACTATGTTCTCCCAGGAGAATATAGTTATAACGTTAAAGTTGCTTTTTTCTCTCTCTCCTCAGTTACTTTTCAGAACTTTTTTGCTGACGTGGAGAGAGAGAAAAGAGCAACTTTAACGTTATAACTATGTTCTCCCGGGAGAACATAGTTAAAAATGACAGCTATAGATAAGCTTATTAAAGTTCTATAGAAATACTTTTGCCTTTATATTTATATATATATATATATATATATATATATATATATATATATATATATTATAAAGAATTAATTTAACCAAAAAGTTTAAGATGTTGGGAGAGTTTTATATATCTCTAATACGTCCCCTCACAATGAGCCCATTGAACTTGGAAGGTGAATGATGCATTAAGTTCAGCCTACTTGTGCTAAGAAACTCCACAAACAAAATGAGGGGCGTCAAAAATCGAATCCAGGACACTGAGGCTTGATATCATATGAAGAATTAATTCAACCCAAAAACTTAAATTATTAGATAAGACCTAAGAAGCACGGACACTTGTAAAAACAGGAAGAGTCGGGTCCGACACGCTCCGACACGGCGACACGCTCCGACACGCTCCAACACGGTGTCAGACACGCGGTTGACTTTTTTCGACACGTTGACCATTCCGACACGCGAATTTGACCATTTTCCGACACGTTGACCATTCCGACACGCGGATTTGACCGTGTCCGACACGGTCAAATGACATTTTCGTAATTTTTTTTTTTTGATTTTTTTTTAAAAATTAAAATATATTAATAAAGCTTCCACCTGATCATATCAATTTTATTTTATTTTTGTCTTTTTCCCCCTTAAGTAGATAAGAGATCATCTCAGCTTCATTGTTGCCAATTCCTATTACGCTCTTGTTATATCTCATTCTCCCTGATCTCTCTCTAATATGATTTGTTCTCTCTATCTGATATTATATCTCTCTCATCCCAGTTTTTATTTTTTTTATTAAAGCTTCCATCTTTATAACGTGTTGATGGGTATTATTAATTTAGTTTCATTTTTTTTGTTAAATTATTAAACATTAAATGAAATATACTCTATATAAATTAAAAATATTATTTAATATTAAAACGTGTCCCAACGTGTCGAAATCCACAATTTTTTAGGATTGACGTGTCGGAGTGTCGTGTCGTGTCGTGTCGTGTCACGTGTCGCGTGTCGTATCGGTGCTACATAGGATAAGACTTATTAGATAAGGCTACGTTAATAATTTTATATATCTCTAACACACATGCACATAAAACACACACACACATAAAAAGGTGGAGAAATATTCACACACACACATAAAAGGTGGAGAAATATTCACATAACACTTTCAGAGGTATCAGTTTTCTCTGTGTGGTCAATTCACAAATATAGAAGTGGTGGCGTGCTTATTCTCATCTTTTAAAGCATCTTTAAATTTTGTTGCCCCTAATATGCATTAGAGTGTACACTACATGTGTGTGTAAAACATATATAAATGTTTTGGTTAGAGTATAGCCTCTATGTATAACGGCAAGATATTCTTATACGTAAGAGTTAGAAGTCTTACACTCAATCTTGACCATTGATCCACTCGTATCTAATGACTCACATTATTAAAAAATTTAAGCCCTTAGATATAATTAGGATTAACGGATAAGATTAAGAGTGTAACTTACCCTGGTGTAAAATGATCCTAACCCATATATATATATATATATATATATAAGTGCATTCTGCATATAATAAAAAGGGGTGCAAATAACGTAATATTTACCTTGTTTAAGTTAAAGAAAGGGTGATTGCCCCCACATGGGATGGTACTGGATTCTAGATGAGGGACCAATTGAAGTTGAGGCTTTGAGGTCCATGAAGATGACTGACTGTGTAATGTACTTAAGCTGAAGGCACTATTGTCAGGTTTGGAAAACAGTTGGAGTGATTGCCGGGTCCGGCCCCTACTATAACCTCTCTTGCTGTTAGAGTTGAGTGAGAGGCGAGTCAAATTTCTGGGTCCCCTTTTCTAAAAGTAACTTAATTTAAAGGTGTATATATGTTTCAGTGGTTTCGGTCCTGCTCCCTTATCTGACTAGTGTTTCCTTGTGAATGTCATACTCATATCATTTATAGAAAGTTTCGTAACTTTTATTTCCTTTGTGAATGTCTCACACTCTCACACTGCTGATAAAAATATGGGTTATATTACTCTTATGTAATAGGAGATATATTATCTCATGTTGTAGATACAATCATGTAGTGGATCCCATTATTTATTAAAAAAAAAAAACATGGAAATCGATGGGTGTGTAGGAAGTTGTATTATCTCATGCAACATGAGAGTAATATAACCCTTAAAATATATATATATATATATATATATATATATATATATATATATATATATATATATATATATATATATAAGAAGAAGAGTTACTGATCAAGGTCATCTAATGCTTACACAACTAAATGTTATGCCAATGCTTGTCGAACCAAATAGTTTAGATTATGAAACCAGTCCTAACAATTTTCTTACAGAATTAATTTACCTTAACCAAAACAGTCCTCAATATTTACAAAGAACTATGTATTTTTTTGGAAGAATATATTTACAATGAACTATATAAGCTAAAGAACTTGGTTATTAAATGAACTTGTACACTCTACCTTATTAGTTCATCAATCCCTGAATACAATGAACTACAAAAAATACGAAGAATGAGGATTTACTATAGCTGCGAAAATCTTGAGAGTCGATGATGAGTGATGGACAGTTTAGAAGGAAAGAAAAGTTGAGAAAAGAGCAAAAGAGTAATGGAATTTGACAAATGAGAGAAGAAAGAATAGCAGTGACAATAAATGAATTTAGTATTAAAAAAAATGTTTGTGCCAATTAGAATAATGAAGATTGCGAAAATTAAAAATAAAATAAAAATCATACGATATTATTTTATTAAAAAATAACAAGATAAATAATAAGATATTATTTTTTAAAAAAATAAAATAAAATATTATTTATTAAAAAATATGAGCCGGATTTGGAGACGCTTAGAGATCAAGCTTGCTAAAATTGACTTATGACTTGATTTCTAAACAAGTCTTTTAATAATTAGCTCAAGCTTAGAACCTTTTAAAATAGGTTAAGTCAAGTCATGCCAAAGTATAGTTCCTGATAATCCGTTTGACCTAGTTATAACCCTAAATAAAATGTTGTGGCACATTCATATAATACTGTTATAAGATTATACGCTAATCAAAATCCAACAGCTCTACTGATTAGGGCACGCATGCTGACAACTTAGGTGGCTTTATTGGTCCCAGAAAACGATATTTATTCGTGTCTTATGATCATACATGTATGATCATCTCGATTTCATGGTAGATATGATTTGGGTAGTGGTGGAGGAAGAGAGGTGTTAGAGGGACAATCTTTCCCTCAAGTTCATGCAAAATTTTATCTTAAACTCAATTTAGACTTAGAAAAAGACAACATAGCATAAGTTCACTTCCTTCAAGCTGAGTTTTTGACCTTATTATTTATCATGTATGAAAAAAAAAGTTGGAATTTTTTTCAAATCTGGTTATATATTAAGGGTTTTATCAGTGTTATATAACATAATGTAAGTGTTGTTTCCAACTCTCACATCAAAAGGGAGAGAGGAAAGTGGAATGATGAAAGAGAAAGAAAAACATGTGGACCCCACATCTTTAATGTGTGTGTAGAAAAGTGAAATTATATTATGTTAAATGATAAACATAAAACCCATATATTAACCCACTATCACGTGACATTACTTAAGTTAGTAAGGATTTTGATTCCTTCACACATTCTCATTCTCTCTCTCTCTCTAGCAAATTTTTCTAGCTCCACCATTTGGAAAATTAAGAAGGAATCGTGTAGGGACTAGTACACGTGATGTTCACAAGGTGATCACGCGGGCGTACTAGTGGAACAAGTACTAAGCACCACCCCTAAATTTGGTCCTATTATATATATAGGAGTGGCGAGCCCTGACGTGGAGAGTAGTACAAAAAGGACACCTAACCTAACCATCTTCCCCATGAAATATAGTCTATATCGACTATGAAAATGATGCCTGCAAAAACATTTATCCCTACAACCTTTTGTCACAAATTTAAACGTAGATTTATTTGGATCATTTAACAAAGTCATGGTCGGACTAAAGTGAAACACAATGAATTTTTTTCAACTATTCTAGTAGTAAGATTTTTTTTTTTTTACATCGATCCTAATTATTCTTTTTTTTAGACCGTCGGCTTTCGGATATTTTTAATGTTTTAATTCTTTAAGCTGGTTATAAGACTAATTCTGAATCGAGACTTATTTACAGTAAAATCTTAATTTTTATATTATTGAAAGTGTATCATGACTTTAATTATATGAGCTATTACTGTAAAAAAAAACTTGCTTTGAATATTAACACATATTGATTAATACTTATCTCCTCAATTCCCCACTTTAAATGCTATGTTTATAGCTACGTATAAAAGTAGGGTTTATCATCTATCATTTAACATGACCATAAAATTTTTTCTACACACAGAATATTTTGTGGGGCCCGCAGCAAAAAAAAAACTCTGGCACCAAAACAAATCTCTATAACATAACACAATCATTTTTCGTACAACATAACTCTTATAAAATCCATAAAAGTATTATAGCTACTTAAAACACCCTCTTTCTTCTCCTTTGCGCACTTTTCTGTATTTCCCTTAAGGGGCGTTTGGTTAAGGAGAAATTTTTTGAATACTAGGGAAATATAATTGATAGGGAAATAGTTGGAAAGTGAGTTTGATAGGAAAATGTAAAAAAAACTATTTGGTTGATCAAAGTTTTACTAGGGAAATTGAGTTAAATTTTCTGAGTTTTTATTTGGTTGAAGATAAAATAAAGGGAACTGGGTTGAAATGACAAAATTAACTCTTACCCTTTATGGAATTTTTTGGTCTAGTGTACGGAATTTTTTCTTTGGCACTTTAGATTAGGGGTATTTTGGTTCAATGCATGTTGTCCTTTTTTTCATTTACCCATCTAATTGCAAATACCACCATCAAAGTCGTCTTTCCAAATAGTGATTTATTCCCCATTTTACACACATGCTTGAAATGTTGGGGAAATGTGTTAGATGGGGAAGTATTTTAAAAACCTTTACCAAACATGGACGTCCAAATTTACCAAAATGAGATGCATAGGGAAATAAAAATATAACTTGAAACAAACACCCCCTTAATTTCTATCTCTTTCTTTCTATTTGTGCTTCGTCTTCTTCCCTGGTTGGATTCTTCGACTGATTTAGAACTATCTCGTTGTCATACTCCCATTAATTGGTGGATATTTCAGAATTTAGTCAAAGAATATTTAGAAGTCTAAAATGTATTTTTTTAAGGTTAATATATATTATATAAAGGTCGATAGGATAATGTCGTGGTCTCCTTCCATCCTCAATTTTTATGTATAACAATTTTGCTTTTTTAATAATATGAGTATTTTATATGATACTATGTACTGGCTATGAAATAATTTTTTTTTCATATACAATGTTACATGATAGATAGTATTTTTTTTCTAATGAATATTTAAAGTTTCATAAATGTTTATTCAACACTATACAATTGTCGAGAGCAAATTTATACAAGTGTTGTGTCATATACAGCAAAAATGTTTTATAGAATTTAAACAAATTATTTAGATTTAAAAGTACAACCATAATAATAAAGGTCACACGTGTAAGGGCCAAATGACTCATAATAATAAAGATCTGCATAGACCAAAAGTCTATAAGTTATGGTCAACTCATGGCAATTCAAAATTACAATTTGAAAAAAGCAAATTATTTCTTTTATTGGATTCAATGCATTCAAAATTATAATAATAATAAATATTTAATATTTTCATAAAATATTATATACAAAATTTAATTTTTTAAAATCTTAATTATTTAATAAAAAAATATTTGCACAAAAATATACAAATAAAAATGAAAGCAAGATTTTAATTATTTGAAAAAAAAAGTCACCGTTTCTTATTATATCTACGAATTATTAAGTAATTAATACTTACGGTGGAGATTTTTATCATTCAATAAAATTTTCAGTATAAGTGGAAATTTTAATGGTTCCATTTTTTTCAGTAAAAATTAGTTAAAGAAAACTTTGTATAACCCTCTCAATTTTTCTGGGTAACAAATCAAGTAAAACAAAATTTTAAAATAATTTTTGGATATTTAATTATTTTACTAAATTTCTATACTTTTAACATTTAAAAAAATATAAAAAGATGTTCATAACTAGAAGCTATTTCGTGTCGTTGTTATAGATTTTAAATACTTAGTTATTATTTTATAATTAGTAAACATATAATTGAAGACTTAGTTAAATTATAAAAATTATATAAAAACCCTATTAATTTTTTTGAATTATATTAAATTGTTTAAAATTAAATTAAATTATAAAAATTTACAAAGTAAATTACCTATATATAAAGCCTCAAAGGCAAATGTTGAAAGTTTATTATTTGTTATTTTGTTTAAAAGAAAGAATATATTTAAAAGAATACGGGAACATGTTCTCACATGTTTAATTTTAACATGACGATATGATATGAATCTCAACCATTCAATAATAGAACAACGGTCAACAATTAATTTGAGTATTTCTTCTTTTTTGTTTTATAAATTTTGTTAATAAAATTATGACCATTGATATATATTAAATGATTGAGATTTGTCACATGACATGATCATGTTAAAATTAGATATAATAGGATCTATTCCCATAGGATTTATCCTTGCATGCAATATTAATTATTAATTATTAGGTCAATAATTTTTTTTAACATCTCAAAAGGATTCAAATTTAGATGACTTTGACAAAGCAAATTCATATTTTAATACAAGTTTTTCTCTTTTATTTTATTTAAATTTTGATATAAGTGCATTTTTAAGTATTGGGTTTTTTTTTTTTTTTTTTCTTAGGTAAACATATTTATATTTACTTTTTTTGCAAATATCTGTAAGAATGAATTTTATATAAAAATTATAAATAGAGAAAAAAATATCTTTCACTTAAAATAGTTCAAAACAATAACTAAAACAAATGAAAATTTCTTATTTAATTGTTAAAATACATATTTATTATATATATTCTATAGAACTATATATGTAAACTATATTTTTATCATTATATTATATTTATAATTTATTTTATATTTATAAACATTTAAATTATATAGTTTATATATATTTTTACTTTTTAAAATAATAAAATTTTTGATAAAAGAAGATTTTACCATGCCCCTTAAACCATTAGACTTTGGAGGTTAGGGCCAGAGAAAAGTCTTACCACAAAATGGATTTAGTGGATTATGGTCAAGTATAAAACTTTATAGGTTGCTCACGAGCTGCAACCCATTTTGACACCTCATAAAACAAAGTAAAAAGTAAAAGGAGTACTTATTCGTCTGAATTCATAATAATACCAATTTATTCTGTATCCGGTTTATGTCAAATTAATTCTCATTATTTAGCATTTTTAGCATTGCAATATTTGATATGTAAAAAATTAGAGAATATTTATAAAAATTAGACTTGAAGGGGGGTTTTGTTATTCACCTTGCATATCATGAGATGATGAATGTCATGTCTATTAAAGAAATATTTATAAGAATTAGAGTTGGAGTATGTGGATCCAAGATTTATTTGGTTTGGTCGAGCCCTATGGTTTGGTAAGTCAGGCCTTATGCTTGAAGTGCAGGACAGAGGGCATTGGGCCCTACCCTGTAGGCCTAGTACAGTGTCAAACTATGGTGTCGCTAATTCGCTATTGAAGGGTGAAAGCTACGTGTTGCCTAACAAATTCCTAATTTCAATGTATTTTTAGCACTAGGGATCTTTTGGTGACTCGGTTGTGTTAGGAATTAGGAAGTGAAGAGTGTAAGAATTACATCACGTATGCTTCGGGTCAAGGGTGACAAAATGTGTCATGTGGGTTGATTTGTGGCATGACATCTTAAAATGTGAATCGTGTCAATATCTGGGATAAAACAGGTTGTGGATGGATTTGCATAAATGACACAAATTAGTGTTATATCTTGTCAATCGGCAAAAAATTTTATCAAAAAATAAAATAATAATTTTTTTGATAATTTTCACACAGCTCGTTGTGGATCATGGGTCAACTAGCATATTTTACTCAATTTTTTCTTTTGTTTTTTTTTAAAAAAACAAAATCAAATTTTCAATTTTTGTGGGTCAGCTCATGTGACCTAGACCCACCATAGGTCGTGTCCGGATTTCAATTTTTGACTCATGAACAAAAATGTGTCATGTTTGGGTTAAGCAATTTGACCTAGGAGTTAGACTTTGACACTATACAAATCTGATTTGCCTACATGTTTTGCCATCCTGATATGCCAATACCAAAATTTAGACAACCTACCCAATGAGTGTGATTTAGTTGGTAACACAGAGAGAATCTAAGGTTGATTTCCATCAAATATATCTTTGAGCAGGGGTGAGAAGCTTTAATTGTGATAAGTAAGTTTTGACTCCGGATTAATCTTATAAACGGCTCAAAAAATTTAAGCTTGTAAGAATATCTAAGGACCCACTCGTTTCAAAAAAAAAAACTAGAGTAGGTATACCAAAATTGAAAAGGCCTTAAAATTTGTAAATGATTGCATAGCTCCTAAAGGCATTAAAATCCAGCCATTAGGAATGTGTTGACGGTGAGGAGAATAATTAATTTTTGGGTTTTATAAGAGTTATGTTGTAGGAAAAGTAATTGTGTTATGTTATAGAGATTCGTTTTGCGTGTCAGTATTTTTTATTTTTTTTGCTGCGGACCCCACAAAATATTGTGTGTAGGAAATTTGTTGTGGTCATGTTAATAAGAAAAAAAAACATGAATGGTAATTGGATTGATGATAAAATAGAATCCTGGGTCTCGAACAGCGATTCGATTGATGATAAAGAAAGAGAATTCTTGGTTCAGTTCTCTACCTTAACGATAGAAAAAAGGATTGATCAAATTCTATTGAGTCTGATTCATAGTGATCCTTTATCAAAGAATAACTTTGGTTATCAAATGATTGAACAACCGGGAGCAATTTACTTAATGATAGATGATAAATCCTTAATTTTTACCACGTTATCAAATTTTAAAGCCACCATAATATATATGGGAAAAAAGTATCTAATGTTATTTTAGATAACTTTATCTAATATTCATCGAAACGATGTCATTTTGGGGTTAAAAAATTAGAATGATAAAGACTATTATAACCCTAAAATAAATTAAAATTATAAAAACACCATGATTTCCGCCCAAAACGACATCGTTTCGATGAACATTAGATAAAGTTTTATAAAGTAACTTTAGAAAAAACAAACCCTATATATATATATATATATATATATATATATATATATCAATTATGGGTTTTATAATTCTCATTCAACATGAGAATTACATTTTTCCTACACACCCCTCGATTTCCGTGCTGACATGGGTCCTACATATAATTTTTTCTAACACATGGGTCCCACATACTTTTTATCTCTACAACATGAGATTTCAATTCTCCTTCAACATCAGAATTATAAAACCCATCAATTATTCGTGCACATGTATATACTATAACAATATGCTTCTCTCTTCCTACTCTTTTAAGTGTGATCTTGACCGAAAAAATGTACAGCTAGAGTGTTAAGAATAGAGAGAGAAGTGAGAACACACATACACACATAAAAAATAATATATTATAAAGTGTGTTGTGTCTATATATGCTAGGGCGTGTCATTGCCCTTTATCTTAATATTACATGCTTCCTCTCAAATCTGTCATGAAAGGTGTCTCTGACTTTGTCCCAATTATAAAGTCAGTGGAGCTACTTTTATGGCGTCCTTAAAGTGAAGCCTTCTAAAAGGAAATCTTTTTGGTTTAACTTATAATTTTAATATATTGGATAATCTCTTTTAATAATTTATATTATTATCTAACATACTCTCTAAATAAGAGTTTTTTTTAACGATGTTAAAGTTTTTTGGTTGTGCAACAACTAATAATACATTTCCCTCGGGCCCAATTTAAATACGCGGTGCAAAATTAATCATAATTACACAGGTCTTCACAAAGATAATTAATCACTTGATTTTGATTCATATAAAGGTCCTTTCGAAATGCGGTTATAATATGATAGAATAATAATTAATAACTCGTCTTAATTTACTTCACTTTATCGATAAACAGAATAATAATTTAGGGTAGAATGTATATTATTTTAAAGGATGTAAAGTTGTGTCATTTTAAGAGAAAGAAAGAGATAGATAAATGAGGAGAGAGTTGACAAAAAAATAAAGGTATGGGCCCCACCTCTTTGTGAGAGTGAAAGGATATAAATTATGTCATTTAAAAGGATAAATATTTTTCCCAATAATTTATAAATAAATAGGCTTATACATTACTTTTATTTAGTAAATTTTATATAACATTTTAAAACAACACAAAGAATATATGAACTAACAGTAGTATTGTATAATGAACTATATAGGGATCGATTTAAATAATAAAAAGCAGAATTCAAATTAGATAAAACTATAAAAAAAGGTTTCTACTCTGTAGATTAGGAAGAAACCAATTTCACAACATAATATTAAAAACAAAAAGACATGTTGAGAAATTAGTTTGAATGAAACCGATCGACTTATAAACAACATAATTTTGATAAATAATCTTGAAAATTAATTGAGGTATGTAAATAAAGAAAATTATTTTAGCATTAGGTTATGTTTATCTCATTTTACATGAGATAAACAATTTTCCTACACACACAAAAAGAGGTTGAGTCCCACCATTCTTTTTTCTATCTCCTCTTACATGTAGGTCCCACTTATACTTTTATTTTTATAACATGAGATAATTTCTTTCCTACAACATAAGAAAAAAGGGTTTTATAAGAGTTATGTTGTAGGAAAAATAATTGTGTTATGTTATAGAGATTCGTTTTACGTGCCAGAGTTTTTTTTTTTTGTTGCTACGGGCCCCACAAAATATTGTGTGTGTAAATTTTTTTTTAATCATGTTAAATGATAGATGATAAACCCTAAGAAAAATATATCCCTTAACATTATGCATATAGAAAAGGCCCTTGACGACAGACATATACACACAAAT
The DNA here is from genome assembly GCA_032173675.1 of Gastrolobium villosum. NCBI lineage: Eukaryota > Viridiplantae > Streptophyta > Magnoliopsida > Fabales > Fabaceae > Gastrolobium > Gastrolobium villosum. Next base: position 1,124,362 of record JAVKPL010003117.1, read on the forward strand.
CTGGGTAAAAGTGCTTCAACCTTTTTCAGCTTTTTTGGTTTATGAAGACAATTCTTTGTCATGTTTTTCAAGCTTTTGCAAGCATCAGTTTTCCTTTTTTGTAATCATAAATTTCCAAAATAAAGTATTGATCTTCTGTGCATGCACCTTATATATATATATGTTCATACTTATACGTTCACGTGCTATATATTTAGTCAAAATGATGTCAGGAGGGAAATGTTGATGCATCATTTGTGATCGCCAGACTTCTAGCCAGAAAAGTCGAACATGTCATGGAAAGGCTCGTTTGTGCCATCGACACGCGAGAAAAATAAGACTTTTTTGGGGTGATAAGGTATACTTTTTTAATATCAATTGTGATATCTGATATGGAAATTTGTGCACCATATTGTCTAAGATCAAGGAGTCGTGGTATCCGAACATAGTTATTTTTTTGGAGTAATTATTGCAACATAATTGTTATATTTCTCTTATTAATTAGGTAAAAAACAATAATAAAATGTCTTGTATGTGCTAATTAATACACAAAACAGAACCAAATCTGCCTATATTTTTTTATTCTCATAAATAGAAAAAGATTTATTAATTCATAAAGAAATCACATCAAAATGAATTTTTAAAAATTAATATAAATAATTAAACATTATCATGTATATTAACTAATATGTATATGCAAATGAATTGATTTTGTTTTACTTATATAGAGTAGGTTATACTTAATTATAACCTTTTTTTCTTACATCTTCCAATTACTTTGATGTCGTTGGATTTCGATCAAAGGAACAGCTCCCACTTGATGCTATTTTATAACTGTTATTTTGATTTTGATTCAATGATAATAAAAAAGATTGTAAGAGATTCTAAGAAAAAAAGTTTGTGTTCTGTCCTGGTGACAGAGATGTCCAGCCGATGACTGATATATTTATGTTAGATCCAAATGCCCTCTTTCAAGCATCTATGAGGGAGATACCTTAGAGATCAACGGATCACATGATAGTAGATGGTATAGCCAAGGCATGGTGGGGTGTATGCACAATGACAACTAAGAGAGAAGGGGTTTATAATGTGTGTACCTGATCGGCTTAACCTTTTATTTATAGATGGATTACATGGCAGAAGTGGATTTCTGGGCTTCTTAGGAATATTGAGAGTCTAGTTCTTGATCCATTGCAGTGATTAATATAATTAAAGAATCTTTCGTTAATTTCCCTCTTAACTGTTAGCCCTACTTGAACCTTTTAAAATGTGGATTTTTATGTTAGGTCCATAAAAGTTTGCAAGTATATATAATCTCCTTTTCTACTTATATATAAAAAGGTCTGTTTACAAGTTTTATAAAGTTTAATGGCTTTTCATATGAAATCAAAAGTTCATGATACCTATTTTGATGCGAGTTAAACTTTAGGAGTTGTTTATATATTTCTCCATAGTTAAATAGATTGAAAAGGATATTGATATAGCCCCTCTTTGGATAATTAAATAATAAAGTTTAAGGAAAGAAAATAAGTTGACATATGCAAGTTTGAAAACACAATGGAGCGGAAAGAAAGAAAATTTTGGTAGGTGTTTCAACTTTTTTTTCTAACATGTTTTACTTTAGAGAGAAGAAGTTCTCTTCTCGAAGCAGAGATAATATTTAGGGGAGAGAAAAGTGAAATAGGTGAGAGAAAAAAAATTAAGATGAGGTCCATTATTTCTTGTGTGTGCAAATTTTTTTGTTCTTCTTATATAAAAAGAGAAGTATAAAGCCCTACATATAAATTTAGTTCAAAAGTTTCATTTCTTTTGTGTTTCGCCCCCTTATTTTATAGTAGATATAAATTTAGTTCAAAAGTTTCGTTTCTTTTGTGTTTCACCAACTTTCAGAAGATGTTAGGGATAAAAAATATTTTTAAACCTACACAATGAGTTGATCATTAATTGATATAGTGTCTATTTAGGGAGCAAACATATCGTGGTCCCGGCATACGAAAAATAGTGTGGGAGGGGATGATTATATTGCCGACTTATTAAATCTTCTTATCCTCACTACTTTTTGTTAGATTAAGTTTAAATCAACGGTTGAATGAGAAAGAAACAAGAGGTGTAATTTGTTGAGAAAAGTAAGGAAGAGAGAAGCAAAATCCATATATGTATTGTAGCACATGTTCTGAAAATGATTGACAAAGAGACCTCAAACCCATATTAAGCTTTTGGCAGACAAGTGCTTGCATTCTCAAGCAAGCTAAAAAAGTTGAAGTTCCAAGATTATGCTCTATTTCATTATCATGGTATATGTGTGTTGTGCTATGAGGACCATTTTTATACATTCAAAGTCTCTAGACTGAAATTTAGTTTGTGATGGCGACAAGGTATCCTCGTGCTTGTAACTCTCAAGTCCTACAATGCAACCTTTTCAACTCTAGTCACGATAGCAAATACCTAACCAACAATTTATTTGATTGTAGGCATATCACATGCCTATATGATGTAACTGACATAGCTATACACAGAGTCTTCAACATCAAACCTATATTCTACGAATCTATATGTATGTCCACGACTGAGAGAGAAAGATTTATGTAACCACCACCCCATTTTAGAATGGGAAGGATGTGTATCATTTTAAAATATATAGAATTGTGTCATTTTTAAATGAGAGAAAGAGATAGATGATGGAGGAGAGAGTGAACAAAAAAAGAAAAGTCTGGGTCCCATCTCTTTGTGAGAGTGAAATGACACAACTTGTGTCATTTAAAAAGACAAGCATTTTTCCCATGTAGAATTAGTTGATACTTAATTAGTTTCTTATCAGAGTCGAGGTGACCATTAAGTTATGAATTCAATCTTCACTACCTGAATTTTTAATAGAATTAAGCCAGCACAAAATAAAATAAAAAAATTGACTTGTGCAATATCTATAATTCAAGTTCAAAAGGATATGTTATATATATATATATATATATATATATATATATATAACTATTAAAAGGTCCATCACTTATCATTTATCAGTATAAGTTTGTGTTAAATTGGTTCTTTAATCTCTAAATAATAGTAATTCACACCGGCTGAGGTCTAGTGTTTTTCTGTGTTTCGGGTTTGTTTCGATAATTTTTAAAGCTTATTTTTTATTTGGGGAAAGATCCGTTTACAAATTATTTTTACAAATGACATTAAGTATGACCAGTCATATACTTAATTGAAGTATGATCGGTCATACTTAATTAGTGTAGTTTGTAAGAGTCTATAAACAAAACCTTTTTATTTATATAGTGGCAATTTTATAATTTTGTACTTTTTGTTTTAATTGTTTTTTAGGGTTATTTGATTGGGGTTGAATTTTCGAAAATTCTTTGTTTTTAAAATTTTAGGTTCTTTGGATTAGTCTCAATTTCTTTATTTAGAGTTTATTTGATACATTTTTATTTGAAGTTAAAAACTACTTTTAAGTTAAAGTTAAAAATAAGAGTTTAAAAAATAAAGTTAAAAACTGTTAGTGATCATATAAAAATTTCAACTTAAAAATTATTTTAAAATTAATCTAAAAATAAGTTATTTGGTAAAATAACTTTCATAAGTTTTCTATAATTAATTTGGCTTTAATGTTTTAAAGTGAATGTAGATAAGTTATCTGCATTCATTCTCAAAACGATGTTCTCTATTATTTAGATAAACACAAATATGATAAGAATTAAAATACAAAGATTTTAAAGGAAAAATAGATTCAAGAATAAATAAAATATAATTTATCAATTCTTCTTAGTTACGTTCATAGCATTTTGGAGATCAGAAGGAGAAGATCGAATAATTTATCATTAGGATATATAATAAATTTTATAAATTGATTTTTTTTTTAACTTACATCTTAAAAAAGCTACTCCTAATAAAAATTAGATTTTTCTTATTTTATTCATCATAAAAAAGTTATAAAAATATATTTGACCAATTCTTCCCAGTAAATAAAAAGGAAACAAAAAAAAAAGCGTGACAAACAAGTATGTTTTCACATTAGGGCTTTTTTGTTGTTGTTGATAAATAGGGCTTTAATTGTCTTATGATGATGCACAAATTTTGATTTTTGCAATTGAGCATGAATATTTATGTCTTATTTTTTTTAAATGATGAACCCCATAATAATTGTCTCTATACTATAAGATAAAATTTTCCCAACAACATAACAAATAAAACCCTTCAAAATGATTATTTCAAAAGTACTTATTACAAAACTACTTTTGTTTAAAATAATTAAATAAATAAAGGAGAAAGTGTGTGTCATTTTAAAGGATGTAAAGTTGTGTCATTTTAAGAGAGAGAAAGAGATAGATAAAGGAGAAGAGAAAATTGACAAAAAAAATAAAGGTGTGGGTCCCACCTCTTCGTGAGAGTGAAAGGATATAAGTTGTGTCATTCAGAAGGATAAACAATTTTCCCATAAATAAAATCGGATGCTGCATTCTTCTACTTCATAGGATGGTTTCGTGAATGAAAACCTCCCATCCATTCTCTCCCGATAACCAATAAAAACGCAGAAGTAACAAGTGACCCCTACCAAACAAATTGCAATGCAGAAGTGCCTAGGGTGGTTAATTGGTTTATGATCATGCGGCAATGAATAATGAGCCACTCTTGATAGTGAACCTGAAGACTGAATAGACCTTGAGATGTGAAGTTTATTAAATTTCCAAAGCATTATTGTTGGTTATGTATAGTCTTTCTAGTTAATTAGAGAAGGACCAAGGTAGGTGTGAGCCATGATCGAAATCTCGAATTTGGTATATCCCTTGTTTCACGTGCTATCTTATCCTCTATATAGGAAGCTTAACAAGTAGCCCTCCTCTCCTATATATCCGTCATCATTTTGCATATCCCCCCATTTGTGGCCACTATGTATTGCTAAAGTTCATGATATGCATATGAAGAAAGCAATGGGAAGAGGCTCGGGACCAACATTATTGAATCAAAAATCTTCGTAAAATATCAAATGAGATTGTTCAAATGGTATATACTTGATTCTGTTTAAGCAAAGTTTTGGGTTCAAGTCATTGTAAATGCAAAATATCCCTTTTGAAAGAGTTATCCGTGTCATGATATGAATGTTTCCGCCTTGAATAGGTCGAAGAATACTTATGGTTTATCTAAAAAAATAAAATCATCATAAAGTAGATATAGTCTTTAAAATTTAATACAACTCAAAAATCAGTTCATATTTGATCAAATCTCTTACTTTAATGTATGATATTTATACAATATGTGTTAACTATTAGATTAAATATCACGTATATGCAATGTTGTTAAAATTGAGATTTTAAGTAAAATTGGAAGAGGATTAAAAAATCGTAAAACGTAAAATCTTAATGTAAAAAAATCGTAAAAAATTATAAAAACGTAAAAGCGTTTGGAATATTAATAAAATCGTTTTGATGAAAAAAATCGTAAAAAAATAAAATCGTAATAATAAATCGAGATTTTAACAACCATACAAGAGCTTTGATCACTAAATGGCTCAACTTTTTTTTTTTAAAATGGTCAGCCTCAACTTTAAGTGTTCAATCTCTTCCCAAATGACTTTCATGCAATAAATGTTAGGGTTTTATAATTCTCATGTTGAAGGAGAATTGAAATATTATGTTGTAGAGATAAAAAACATGTGAGACCCATGTGTTAGAAAAAATTATATGTAGGACCCATGTCAGCACGGAAATCGAAGGGTGTGTAGAAAAATTGTAATTCTCATGTTAAATGAGAATTATAAAACCCTAAATGTTAACCAATCTCAGACTAATAAATGTACACTTTCCAAAATGGAAAAGTTGATTCTTATCACTATTTTAGGCTTACTACTCTTATAACCTTTTGGTTATTATTGAATAAATTTGAAATCAAGATTGAAAAAAAAAATTCGTGTTCATTTTAAATTGATCCAATAATAATCAAACAAGTTGTAAGAATGGTGAGCCTAAAATGATAATAAATATAACCGTATAAAAAAATTGTTAGTTTCTTACTTTGGTATTAGAGCTTTTTTTATGAATTAAACAAGAGGATAACTTTCATTGGTATTTATGGGCTCGTTTGACGGACCAGATAAGATAATAAGGGTAGAATATGATATGGGGTTGATAAGGGTAGAATATAATATGAGGGTGATAAACTCATATCATGTCCTGTGTTTGATGAACATCTGATTAGCAATATGATAAGATTATGTAGGAAGAGAAAAGAAAAAGAAAAAAGAAGATATATTGCAATAAATACAAATATATTGGATAGTGTGAGAATATATTGGGTAACGTGAGGATATATTGGGTATCCAATATTGATATCCTATCCTGTTGAATCTTAACCAGCTCCCCCATAAGATAAGAAATCATGTATTGGATAGGATAAGATGAGGTAATAGAATAAGTTAATCATATCATGTTGACCCACCAAATAAAAATAAAAATAGGATATGATAAGTTATGATATCCTATATTAGGATATTGACTTATAATAATGAAGAGGTTAAAGTGTTAAACGGCTGTGGTTGCCTCGGGTGAGAATAAGTTGGACTTTATAATAACTTTTACTGTTATTGCATAAGTTGTGTCTGTTGACCTATTTGAAAATTGGGAAAAAAATTTATTTTTTTGTGCAGAAATTTTTTCTGTCACACTCATATAAAAATAAGCAGGTCCAGTTTATCAAAAAAATAAAAAAAAAGCAGGTCCCATTACAATGAGAAAAGAGAAAAAAATTTAATGAGATATAATGAAATTCATTTACTTTTTTGTGAGTACAACACGAAAAAAATTTGGAGTAAAAACAAAAGTTAAACCCTTATAATAAAATAGGCCTTTGAATAAACTTAAAACTCTAACAAAAATCTATGTCATGTAAATAAGTAAAACTCTGGCCTTATGTTGAGAAATAGGCCAAACCTATCTATTCTAATGACCTCAATCTTTTCCGCCTCCAATTGTGCCTAAAATTTACAAAGAAAATTTTGAATTTATAGATTGACTTACAATTGAGCAAATCTCATGATTTTTTTTTTTTTTTATAAACAATCTCATGATTTCAAATAGAAACAATTTTTTTTTTTGGGTGAAAAAATAGAAACAAAATTTAACTTATGGCTCTATTTATTAAATAATAAAAATAAAGTACATAAATGATTTTTTTATAACAAGTATATAAATGATTTAAAAATTATATAACTTTCCACACCAAAAAAAAAACTTATATAACTTTAATTATCAATTATAAAAAATAATTTACAACTCAGTATCTTAAGATTTTGCAAGGTTCTTATTTGTTAATTAATTAGGTTCTTATTTGTTAATTAATTAATATCACACAATAAATCTTAACTATTAGATATACGAAAATTAATGATTAAGATTTGGTGTAAATTTCTTATTCTTAAACCGATATAAGAATAACATGCCAATATATATATATATATATATATATATATATATATATATATATTGAGATTTTTTTATAAAACTAATAAAAGGACTAATTATTACAAATATTGCTTCAAGGGCTAACTATTAAGACTTACCATTGTTATTATTAAAAAATAGCATTATATATATATATATATATATATATATATATATATATATATATATATATATATATATATATATGAGGCAGGATCCTTTGACACCGGTGTCAAATTTTAAATTTGACACCTCATCTGAGAGCCGTTAGATCAAAAAAAAAAATCATATCACATGCTTACAAATCAGAATCGTTGATCTTTTTTGATCTAACGGCTCTCAGATGAGGTGTCAAAATTTAAATTTGACACCGGTGTCAAAGGATCCTATATATATATTAAAAAATATCAAAGTTTAGGAAGGGAGACCACAAACCCACTACCAACCTCGGGTTCGCCACCATTAGATGGAAAGAAAACCTGGATTCGATTCCTTGTAAATATATTTTTGGAAAAGGATGAAGAGTTTTAAATATGACTAAGCTCTGACTTGGAATTAGTTTCTTCCGCGATTCAAAAAGTAGAAGCTTGTGCGAATATATGGGTCCAACTCGCCTCAAAAAGATAGTTAGAATTGGTATAAAAAAAAAAAACTCTTAACCCATACATCAATGAGTTGAGATAAAAGCTTAACATGCATAAATATTTTTTATAAAAAAAATTATTATGTTGAACTAGTATAAAATAAAATTAACATAATGAATTTTAAATGAATTAACAAATATAACTAAATAAGTCTAATTTTTTTTAAAAAAAATGGTGAGCATCTACGCAGTTGAAATGAGACTTTCTGCCCAAACACATATATGATGCGTTTATTTTATTGTTAATTTGCAAAAGTTTTTTTTTTTTTTTTTTTTTTTTTGCAGCAACCAATTATATCTGTATATTACGGGTAGTATATAGTTATAATAATAAAGATTTTTTTTTCTCTCTTCAAACATTATTAGGTGATGTAGGGGAAGAGAAATTTTTTATTGTTATAATTATGTATTACCCATAATATATAGTTAAAATCGATTGCTATAGAAAATTTATTCTGTAGTAAAAGAATATGTAGATTTTCCATATATATAACTGTGATAAACAAAATAGAAGTTTGAATGTTGGATCAACAACTAAAAGAGTTCATTCTTTTGAATGTAATGAAGTTGATAGAGACAACTCTCTAAGAGCACTAGAAAATTCATCTCAACAACAAAATAGAAGTTTGAATGTTGGATCAAAAAGGTAAAGTGTGTGTATTATTTTAAAGATGTAAAGTTATATCATTTTAAGAGAGAGAAAAAGATAGATAAAGGAAGAGAGAGTTGATAAAAAATAAAGATGTGAGCCCTATTTCTTTGTAAGAGTAAAATGATATAAATTGTGTCATTTAAAAGGATAAATATTTTTCCCACAAGTAAAAGATTGCGGGAAAAATTGAACGTATAGAATGAAGTTGATAGAGACATCTCTCAAGAGCACTGAAAAAAATTCATCTTGACTAACGTAAAAGTTAATAGAAAAATATCTTTATTTTTTTTTCTTTAAAAGCTGCTGTAAGGTTAATATGGTTCTCCTCTAATTTACTGTCAAATGTTTATTTTACTCGTCCTCAATAATTAAGTTAATTTTTTTCTCTCCTTACCTTTGAATAAAAAAGAAGATTCACCGTAGTGGAAAAATAAGAGTAAAATCACTTAGGTAAATTATGAAGTACATGTATGCTTTTAACCATTAAAAAAAATAGGATATTGTGACAACCAAATAATGTTACTACCAATGTTACAATCACATCTTAATCGTTGATTTTCGCCAATCAAGTGTTATCATTTTTTAAATCAAATTCATTAATTAATTATTAATTCGCAATAAATGATAACCGTTGATTGACAGAAATCAACAATTAAAATGTGATCGTAATATTAGTTAATAACATTATTTGGTTGTCATAATATCCTATCAATTAAAAAAAAACTACAATGCTTTGGGAGTTTATATTTGACACCTTTTTTTCTTTTTTCTTTTTCCAAACCATGTTTCCAAATAGGGCTCACCACAAACCGGAAAGAATTATCTACTGAGAGGTAATCACGGAAGCAACTTTATGTGGAAAAGAAATACATGTCCCATCAATGTTCAAGCGCATTCCCCCAGTACCAAGCATGACAAGACTAGTTAAAGGGTCTCCAAAGCAAGAATCCCCCACATCAAAACCTTATAACAAACAATGCTTGATAAGTGCCTAGCTAGTCGCCATTTGCTTTTAAACACGACTTTCAAAAGTATGCAAGAGCAAGAATTGCTTTCAATCAAATCCAACTAGAGAACAAATTCAAATGAAAGGACATTTATTTTAGCGAAAAATGTTTATCTTTTTAAATGACATAACTTATGTCTTTTCACTTTTACAAAGAAGTGAGACCCACATCTTTATTTTTTTGTCAACTCTCTCCTCTTTTATCTATCTATTTCTCTCTCTTAAAATGACACAACTTTACATCCTTTAAAACACACTTTACTCTTTATTTTAACTACGAGCAAACTTTCGGTACAACTTATATCCTGACTAAAAGATTTTTTTTTAAGATATGAAGAAAAATATAAAAAAAGCAAGGATTAAAATAATTTTTTTAACCTATTTTAATAAGAGGAAGGTTATACTTATAACCTTTTTTTTTACGACCTCTTACAATCATATCTTTAATACCGTTGATTTTCGCCAATTAACGGTTATCATTTATTGTGAATTAATAATTAATTAATGAGTTTAATTTAGAAAAATTATAATCATTGATTAACGAAAATCAACAGTATTAAGATATGGTTGTAAAAAATTATAAAATAAAATAAAATTATAAGTATAACTTACCTCTTTTAATAAATAGATATATACATACGTGATAGTATTAAAAATTCTTCCCCTAACTACAACAACATTACAAGACCATGGAAAATGACCTTCTCTTAAGATTTGAGAAGGATGTGCCACGTGTCAAGCCTCCAACCAGAGAATAATGGGTACGTGGCTAAAACCTAAATGACCAAGTGGTCCATGGACCCTTCATTGGAAGGGAAAAAAGAAACATATTCACTACATGGAGGAGGTGATAGTTCACGCCCATTGTGGGATCCCTATCATCAACTTTTTCTTTACCATTCCAAAAGATGGGTTAGGCATAGCATGATACAAACGCAACATGGTTATAGAGACAACAAATATGAGATATTCCATAGTTGTGTCAACTCAAAGCATGATAGTATTAGAATGCATTCGTCCAATTGATAAGGGACAATATTAATGTTACCACCATGGAAGGTTGTGTTTAATTTGGTAATGGAAAGATGATGCTGATAAATAGTATCCAAAACTTCTCCGTAGTACAATGTTTTTTATTTTGTTGGCTTAGTTTCTTTCTGAAGGGTCGGTTTGACTCAGTGGTAAGCATGCTTACCGTGATGTCCAAGGTCCCGGCTTCGACTCGGCCTCTCCGCAAAAGCGGGGGTAAGGTTTGACTCGTATGTCATTCCCCAAACACTCACGAGTGAGTATTGAACTGGTCGGCCTTTTTTTAGTTTCTTTCTAATGCGTTTTTACTTTGATATGGATCCCAATTAGATAATGCTTCTATGCCCACAATTGACAACATCCACCATATCGTTATCATTGATATGTCCCTAGTTTTGAACATCTACCATCATTATTTTGCTGTTGATCCAAAAGCTCCAGTTCAATCCCCATGATGTCGAATGCATTTGAAACATTAGAACTCTAAAATAAGTGCTTTTGCAAAAGATTGAAGTGCATTCTTTCTTTTGGCGACATGACTGTGATATGATAAGCATCCCAAGCTCCACTACTTACTTACCTTTTTGTGACAAGCAGTAATATGTGTAGACCGAGCACAGTTGCACTTGCGAAAAGTTCATAAAATCATTATCATATAATTGAAATATAATTTATTATTATTGAACTGTTGTGGAAACTGAGTTAAGATTGTATCCCTCAAGGGGTATAATATCTCCATGTATGGATGCTCAACGAGACAAGGGTATGGATCAAAGTTCTAGGAGTTATCGTAAATACAGTGGTGGAGGAAGCTACCAATGAGGTGTGTGTAAGGCTTAACGCGTAGAGGTGTTTGGTATAGGAGAAATTTTTATTTGTCCGGGAATCTCAATTTTCAAAAATATGATTTTTATATCTAGTTTATGATAATATCCGGAAATTTAAAATTTTAAAAAAATTCAATTTCCCGTGAATCCCGAAAAACACCGCGTACCAAACGGGCCCTAAATTCCGGCAAAATAAGATTATGAAAGTGTGTGATATTAAGTGTCTTTGCTATGATAGAAGAGGGATTTATATAGGTAAAAAAATATTCCCTAATAATGAAAGAGAGAAAAGGCATGAGCCAAAATCGTCAGCCAAGGCCTCACCGTTGCAGTGAGACACTATCTCACTATAGTTTGTGTACGATGGTGAACTATGCAGGATAAAGGAAATTTCCTCTCATGAGCTCATCTATCAAATACTTTAGTATTGAATCCTTAATTGAGCTTAGATAGCCAAACCAACTTATGGGGCTTATATGGACCGGGCATAACAATTATAACATGAAATTCATATTCATTTGAATGTTTGATGCTGATGCTTATAAATTATCAATCCTAAAAATTTAAACAGTTAAGATAAAAATTTATAAATCATCTACCCTCACTAAGGTGCTCATGGCCAAGTTTGATAGGTTTAATATGATTTCGGCTTGATATTTTTATTGAGCCAATTTTTGGGATCTAAACACCAATGATCAGGGCAGCAGCCGGCCAACTCAAGATTTAAATAAAATATATAAATTTTAAAATTATAAAACTAAAACTAAGAGATATTTGATAGAGTCTATTTGATTGTGTTTTGACTTTTTTGTTCTTAAAATTATTTTGTAGAATAGTTATGGAAACAAGGTTTTCTGTATTTTTTTAAAGTTAAAAGTCAAAACATAAAACAAAAACAACTCAAACATGTTCTCTGAAAAACAAAAAAAAGTCACAATTTTTAATTTTTTTTTTTTGCAACACAAATCTTTTCAAACAGATTTTTTTTTGTTTTTTTGGTCTGAAAACCAAAAAATGATTTTTATAAACAGTATTCAAACAGGGCCATAGTTTACAATATATTTCTGAAGCAAATTATATTAATATAAAAATATTATCATATTGTATGTAAGATCTTAATTTTCAAAAAATTAAAAAACTTCAAAATATTTGTAACATTGGGTTAAGCTAGGACAAATAAAAAAGTGGTTGATCCCGACCAAAAATGGCCACACGGTATCCCGTTCAAGTATAGAGCACGGTGCACTATCTAATTGAGCTTCAGAGCACACTCGCCATAGAAGGTTGATCAGAATTATTGCATGAGCCCTCTTGGTATTTTTGTGGTATAGTAGCAAATGGTTTGTTTGAACATGTTTTATGGGACCATTCCTCTCCGTCACTAACTGGGATTTCTGCAGCACAAACAGTTATATTTTCTATGGGCAAGAGAAGGTATGCACATACAGATATAGGATTTCGATGCTCAAGTAAATGTACGAGTAAGATGGAATTTACTTAGAGAAAGTTAAGTACCCAAATCCGATATTTGTAGATAGATTGAAACATTATTGTGAAACATGCGATCCTCTATTTTAGGAGGTAGGATTTTTCCCTTAATTATCTTTTTTGGTCTGATTGTTGATTAATGGAAGTGTCAATGTATATCTTGTGATTCAAAAAATGAAAATCAACCTCTTTAAAGTTGATCTCATGTCTCATTTAACATGATTAAGTCATGTGAGACAATCTTAACCATCCATGGACAAATCAACAATTACGAAAGAGAGAAAATGCATTAGGATAAAAAGAAAATTACAACCATTAATTTGTGAATGGATGACTAAGATCGACTCAGATGACTTGGCAATGTTTGATTTCCTTCTACCCCTAAACAATCCCCATAGCAAAATACAAATCATAGAACAATAGATTTTAATTGGAAACTAGTATATAGTTATGGGGAAAGATGAGTTCCGTTATATATTTATATATATATATATATATAGGTGAGATCCTTTGACACCGGTGTTAAAATTCAATTTTGACACCTCATCTGAGAGCCATTAGATCAAAAAAGATCAACAGTGTCACATGCTTACAAATCAAAGCCATTGATATTATTTGATCTAACGGCTCTCAGATGATGTGTCAAAATTGAACTTTGACACCGGTGTCAAAGGATCCTACCTCATATATATAATACAAAAATACATAACAACTTACAAATCCGATCAATGAATGTCACAAACCACTAAGACATCAGTCAGCAAACTGGAGAACGCATTTACTTCATCAGAGCAGTATAACATAAGCTATTTTCTCCAGTGGCATGATTCACAAAGTGCGTGACCTTATGCCTATGATATGATCAATCAATATCATCTCAATAATCGGAAACTACATTTGGACATCTGGAAGGGACTTTGAAAGGAATGTAAATGCATGTGTTCTTGCACCAAATTTCAACCCGAAATCTAAATGCAGGTGCCATGTAGTCAGTATCGAAACTATGTAGCTGCAACAAGCAAATCAGCTTTTCCATCAAATTTCATATTATTGATATATAGTCCACTAAATGCCTGGGAATGCAATAATCACACTGGCACCTCTTTGTTGACCTATTTTCAAAAGTGACTTGGCCAAATTAGCTTACAACCTTACTTCAATTCACAGAAAAACAACAAATTATATTTCCCATGTTCTATAGGCTAACTGCTAACATAACCTTGATCATCTCATCATTCATTGCTGGCAGATTGCTTCAATTTCTTTGGTGGGGGGTTTCCTCCAGAGATAAGCACATACAAATAAAAGCAGAGCATTGCAGAGCTGCAAACAAAAATTTCGTACATGCATAAAGGAGTCAGACCAAAATCAGGACAATCTTTCAAACAAAAGGCTAAAAGAACAATTAGCAATTTCAAAGACCAAAATATAATTAATAGGTTGGAAGCCGTAAATTGAAATACCTTAGAATAGCACTGAAGCCAGTTGGAAACATTTTCTTTGCCTGCATTCAGAAAAGCAAATAAGTATAATAATGAAATGAAGCATAAGATAAGGATAGCCTTCGTTAAAATAGATGTACTACCAATGAATAGCTCTGAAAGTTCTTCCAGATAAGGATCCCTGACAATGCTGCAAAATAAGGAAAGAAATAAAGAGATTAAATAATGATTACACAAATAACATCATGCTGCAGCCTTTTGAGTTTCTTTCTTTTTAAATCCAAGACCAATGATGTCTTAATACTGATGAAATCATATACCTGCTTGTCCTAGAATGAATGGTAAACTCGATTTTCCTTGCCTCCAGACCTTCAAGCTAAGGGTGCTGAGGAATAGTAAAGCCCCACCAAAGAGCACACCACTGCTCAGTGTTGCAGGACTCCGTGAAAAAAGGAATCCAATAATCCCTCCAGTTAAAACAAATCCACCTACAAAAAAAATACAAGGATAACATATCACATCTTTAAAGAAAGGCGATAGCCTAATAGTAATAGGCATACATTTTATTTTTTGGTACAGAAATATTGTACCACATTTTCATATCATTGATGTAGCACAACGTTCCATTCTAAACTACCAGATAGATGTAGAAAGGTTAATAAGCCATAATCAATAAAACACTTGCCTTCATAAAGCCTTTTTGAGGTACATAAATTTACTGTATGATTCAAAGATCTTTCACTTAATTTACAACAACCTTTGAACAGAAAGTATTATTATTTTCTTTTCCCTTTCACTCAGATTTGATTTCAATTACCTTGCTCTAACCAAAAGGGGGCGAATCGGAACAGTGGTAAAACTGTTTCTTCATGACTGAAAGGTCATGGGTTCGAATCCAGGAAACAGTCTCTTTGCAATTATGTAAGGGTAAGGCTGCGTACAAGGATTTCCTCCACCCCACATTCGCTAGTCGAGTTTAACGAGGAGTGATTTTTTTTTTTTTACCTTGCTCTAACCAAAAAAAATAAAATGTAATTATTTTACATCTTCCATCAACTTGAATATCATATTGAAGATCCTTCCCCTAAAAAAGGAAAACAAACAATAGCACAGAATTTGCAGGGAATTAAAAATGTCACGTGTGTATATGCCATGTCCAACTTGCCAATGATGTCCCAATTTTATTTTTCTAGATTGACAACCAGAGGGACTAAAGAGTGAAATTAAGCTAAACTTTTATCCACCTAATACCGAAGTAAAACACATTATGACTTAACATTAAAGTCACCTAACATGCAAATTATCAAGCAAGGAACACTTACCAAAGGGAATGCCTAAACAAAAATCATGAATTTTTGCAGTCCCTTTCTGTTGGCTGCCACCTTCCTGAATTGACTCTTCAGACCCAATTTTTTCAGCATCATGGTCTTCTTTTGTTAAATATGACTTCTGCTTTTCTTCGACATGCAATTTTGATGCATCAGCTGCATAACTTAGTGTATTTTTGGTTTCAGAACCAGAAGTTCCTGTGCCATGCCTCTCCAGACTCATAACAACTGATAACTATATGAGATATGCTTCCTGTTTAGTATCAATATCAAATAATTGCTCTAGCAAACTTACATATGCAAGCCTGTTAATATAAATGTCTAGCACTACCCCTTGCAATCTCAAAGGAGTGACATATGCAAGCATATAGATCTAATGTGAGTTAGAAATATAATATAAAACCATTCATGTGTTTTCACCTAACAACTTAATCTTTTGGGAGAGTGGGTTCATGACATGGTACTAGAAGTCTGACCAGGTGGTTAGAGTTTGATCCTTAACGTCCCCATTCTTTTAATAAAAAAATGAATTTCAATACAAAGTAGGTGGACCTGTGTATTGTCTACGTCTCAAGCCCAAATAACTCTTGCATAAGGGGGCATGTTAGAAATATAATATAAAACCACTCAAGTGCCTTCAAGCTTTTGGGAGAGTTAGTTCATGATAATATGATTTCAACTAAATGCATAGAAACATGTTGATATGCTAAAATACAAATGGAGAAAAGGAGAGAATTCTTCTCCCAAGGGTTTTCCCATCACAAAGAGTTGTCTCTTTTCTCAACAGAGCTTTTGCTCAGTTATCACATATAAATTCCCCAATGCCTATATCTCCTATACCATTTCTACTATTTATTCCCCTAACTTACCTAATTCCCATCCTAACTAACTAACTGTCTTTCTATCTTCCCAAACTAACCTAAGGCCTTCTTTCAATTCTCTTTAGTACACACTCTCCAATTTCTTGCCCAACACTTTGAGTATCGTCCCTAACATCCCTATAGTGACCATTAACTTATACTAAACTATAGAACCTAATTGAAATTGAAAACTCAAATAAAGTATAAGAACATATTTAATTGTGCTTTCTATCAAACAGATCCTTATAGTTTATCTAAATTTTCAAAGAGGTCCTTAAAGCTTGTTGAGATATATAGTCCCACATTGGTTGTATGTGCAACTAATGTATAGTTTATATAAGGCCTTGGGCACTCCCACCCTTTAAGCTAGCTTTTGGGGTGGTGTATCCCAAGGTTCTTTACATGGTATCAGAGCCTCGCCGTCCCCCACTTTCTCTTGTGGACTCTCTTAGCACAGGTAGGTTGGGCCTGTTGCATCATCCACTCTTCAAGCCCAATGGGCTCTCGTGTGAGGGGGCGTGTTGAGATATATAGTCCCACATTGGTTGTATGTGCAACTAATGTATAGTTTATATAAGGCCTTGGGCACTCCCACCCTTTAAGCTAGTTTATACAAAGCTTATTAGCAAAAGTTAATGAGCCTTAACGATATGATTTTAGAAAGCGTTGCTTTAGATCTACCTAAATTGGAGACACGCGCGTGTTAGATGCATATAATTCTGGCTTTCAACCATAATGCAAAATGATTTGAAGGAAAAAAAAAAAGGTTAATTGAGAAGCGAAGAGGTGTGGTTGACCTTGGTGTTGGAGAAGCGAAGGGAAGAGCATGGAAACGAGCGCCTCTGGAGGTGTATGCTGCCATGAACGGCGGAGTAGCACCGCAGCTGAGAGATCGCCGCCGCAGCCCCAGTCATGTCTGATCGCTACGGAAATTAACACTCTGATTCACAGATTCAATGTTTCTTCTCCTTTTGGAGAGTGACAGGACGGGATGGACCGGTCAACGGTTCGAAACAACCAACCAATGGGTCTGCTCCCAAATTAAACTATAAAAACTTATGAAATTGACCATTCACAAGTCTCATTTTTTATTTATTTATTAATTTTCATTTCTTTCTTGTTAGAACACTACTAATTTTATAAAATTAATTTATTTATGCATTTAACTTGGTATGAAACTGGTGAATGAGTCCTGAATCCGGTTCAACTGGCATTGGCTTTAAAAAAAAATCAATTTTGTGAAATTTTAGATAAAATACTTGAAAAATGATTTGATCCTAGACCATATATGAATTATAAGTTATAATAATACTTATCAGTGTACCAACTCTAATTATTAGTTAAAATATTTCTATAATTTTAATTTATTATATTTTCTTACATATATTTAATTTATACTATTGAACCAAATGAAAAAATCAGTTGGGTCAAACATCCTTTTTGACATTCATGTAACATGTTAGTGAAATTCATTACAGTAAATTATGCAACTAAATAAGAGAGGAGTAAATATCTTTTTGGGTTCTAAAAAAGAATACCAAATCTATTTTAATCTTTTTAAAAATATATATATTAGTTCTTTTTGAAGGATTAATATAATAATGTGAATCTTATTTGAATTTTAGAGTGACCAAACTTTTAAAGAATTAAAATTTTAAAGGAACCGCAAGTCAAATATTTTTTTTTTTAAGATTAAAATAAATTTAGTGTTTATGTGATTGTTGAGTTATCTCTTTATTTATTATATTTTCTAGGGCAATTAAGAGATGACAGTAATGTTATCTAACTCAATCGACTCAGATGATAATAATGAGTTAACGAGTTATTAGTTTAATCAATAGAATACTGGTTCAAGTGACTGATTAGATTAGTAGCAAGTGTTATAAGTTATAATCTCATGGTTTAGGGTAGAATCTGATTAATAGTATTTTTCAATCATTTTATCAAAAATTTCATAAAACCAATTTTTTAAAGAATCAATGTCGGTTAAATATCAGATGAACCCAGTTCAGAACTAATTCACCAACTTTATACCGGGTCAAATGCATAATCAATCTAATATCTGAACCGGACAGATTGGAGGTGGGTCAACCGATGAACTGACCAGGTCGAATCGGTTTTTATAACAGCGGAAGACAGGCGCAAAATACATAATTAATATGACACAACAAAGTTTTTTTTTTTTTCTACACAAATAACATTTTGTGAGGCCCACATTTTTTAAAATAAAAAAAATAAATAAAAATTAAGCACACAAAATGAATATCTATAATAATACACAATCACTATTCCTACAACATAACTCTTATAAAACCCATAAAAAATAGGATTTTATAATTCTCATGTTAAATGAGAATTGAAATATCATGTTGTAGAGATAAAAAGCATGTGGGACCCATGTGTTAGAAAAAATTATATGCTGGACCTATATCAGTACGAAAATCGAAGGGTGTGTAGAAAAATTGTAATTCTCATTCTGAATTATAAAACCAAAAAAAAATAACCACGTTAAAGCATTTACAAGGAAAATGAGAGTTATTAATTATTATTATTTAATTATAATTTATGTCATTAATCCAGACCAAAAAAATTCTAACATGAATATTAGTGTGTTCACACATGTAAGGGCTGGTTCCCCTGCGGTTTAAGGTTGTAGCAGTGGTGGGTAGCTCTCTTCAACTCTGGAAACGAAGTGAATGGGTGGTGCCAAAAGCCCTTGCCTTGTTTGTTCCATACTTGTATGTTATCTCTATTTGGGTGCGTATGAAGTGAGGAACTGCTACCTCCTCTGACTGTGAGAGGACTGAGTAAAGGTGTCTCTTTTGTTTCAAAATGCCATTTTTAACTCGTTTCCATGTTTTCGCAAGGCCTTTACTTTCTTCCTCTCTCCTCTACCCCTCGCACCAGGTCTCTCTCTACTCTACACTTTTTCATTATTTCATTGTTATTATTATTATTATTGAGGAATCAATTTTGAACAAGCATATTAGGGGAATTGTTGGTTCCTAATGTTTGCAGTTTGTGGTTGATATATGCATTTTGTTGCACTTCCACATGATAAATTATGATAAATTATGCGTTTTTTTCTCCCAGAATAGAGGTAGAGAAATAATGACCAGGATTGGCATGAATGCTTGCACTCTTTATTCTGCAGGTATTATGTTCTCATGTCTCCTAATGTACCTGTCTGTCTCTATTTGCCATGGCTTTCTTCTTTGGACATCATTCTCTTTCTTTTTCTCTATGTATAAAGTCTTTATCTATTTTTCTTGCTGTTGGAAAATACTAGGTGCTTATACTTTCAAAATAATCATAAATGATATGTTAATGACATTGGAAACATTTTCTAGTTTCAGTTTCGGCTGAAGCTTCGGATTTAGAATGTGATGAGACCCGCGATGATGTCAGAGCAGCAGAGAAAGATAATGCACTCTGCTTGGCTGTCTCACAGCTTGCTAGTGAGTTTAGCAAGGAGTCAATGTTATCTTTGCACAAGTTTTTCGGTGTACGCCGTGCTCATGTCATATCTACAGGCTCCTTGAAGCTTGACCTAGCTCTTGGAATTGGAGGATTACCGAAGGTAACTATAGGATTAAGTGCAGTTATCCTTTAGGCAATTGTTTGGTGTTAAGAAAATATGTTGCACATCCACAAAGATTGGGATATGTTTCACGAGCTCGCAGTTGCTGGTGAATGACTCAACTGAAATTGTGTAGCTCTGGATTTACTAGTCCATGTCAATGTAAAACTGAGGCCTTAAAACAATTCTTAGCAACATGGCATTAACAGGAAAACAATTTAGGTTGAGTTCAACTAACAAAAATATTGAAATTTTGGTATAGATATATTCATACAAGGAATCTAGGAGTCATGAGTGCCCAAACAGAAATGGCCTGCCTCTCTTTCCTTCTCATTATTCTAGTTTCCTTTCCCAATTAATGTCCTACCACTGTTAAATATGAAAAGATAGAACCTTAGAATTTCTTTTCTTTGCATTGTTAATTATGATAAACTTGAAGCTTTTCTATCAAAAAACCAAAAATTAATCCTTTCGGTTTCATTTATTTATGTTGAAGATATAGTGTTACAATTTATTCCAGCGGTATTGACTCAATTGCTTTATCTTTTAAATACCCTTAAGATTCAGAATTTGAACCTTTTGTAACCAAAAGGAATCTTTCTTTGAGCCTCTCAATGATATTATAAGTATTATTCAGTGTTAGAATTAGTCAGCTGTTTAATTCTGCAGCAAACCACATGAATTTGACACTAGTATGCAACAATAACTTCTTCTTCTTTTTCTTCCGAATAGCAGACTTTCTCTTCTTTTGATATACTATTTCACTCTCTCCCCCAAGATCTTTACCATTGGATGATAGATGGTCATTTAAAAGAAATATGCCGCTTCAGTGCTTTGTCAACTATCATTAATCTGATTTTTGGTTGGTCAGCTTTTTCCACATGGATACCTGACTGACATGGCTGGAAATGATGATTCTTACTTTTGACTTAGAAACTTTTTAAACCATACTCATGAGTTTCCTTAATAGGTATTACATTTTAACATTTTAGGGTAGGATTGTGGAAATTTATGGACGAGAAGCAGCTGGTAAGACAACACTTGCACTTCAAATTGTTAAAGAAGCTCAAAAGCTTGGAGGTACATATTGGACTTTCAGTATTTCAGATTTTTAAACCACGTCATGTGAATAAAGAAGTTCTCAATTTATACTTCAATAATATGAAAAAACTCTATTAGTGTAGATTTCTGAAATCTGATAAGTTTGAATTTCTTAGTCATTAACAAGGGATTAGGTATATAATCATATCTTAGCCAAGCAATAATAATAAACTGTATACATCAAAATGTATATAAACAGCTACTGCCACCCTGGGCTATCTTAAGTTTCAACATGAGACAATTCCACTGCCATTGCACTGTTCATGATACTCTCTCTCTCTCTCTCTCTCTCTCTCTATATATATATATATATATATATATATATATATATATATATATATATTTGGGTATATGATACGAACCTTGGGAGAGCCTCACCCCAAAAGCTAGCTTGTAAAATAGGAGAACCTAAAGTCCATATAAACCTCACACCAGAATCTTATATTTTCGATGTGGAACTCCAAGTCCCATAACTTACAATCTGATTGTAACATCCCACCATGCTCCGTAGCCCCGGTGCCCACACGGGATGGCTTGGGCTAGTTTTTTACTAGCTTCAGGTGAACACTACAATGCTAGCATCATTAGTCGTGCCACTCGATTGCAACTGGGAGACATAGTGGAGGCTCTAATACCAATTGATACAAACCTTAGGAAAGTGTCTCCCTAAAAGCTAGCTTGTAAGGTAGCAGAGCCTAAAGTCCATATAAACCCTACACCAGAATCTTATATTTCTGATGTGGACCCCAAGGTTTGTATCAGTATAACACCAAAGACAATATCTTATTAAGTGCTTGATTGTGCTATTAATTCCTCAACCATGTAATAAGGATTTCTTTTGCACGGTTGTGTTTAGTTTCCTTTAAGTGGAAAATTTACAAGATAAGGGCTCTATGTCACTGACTCACTGCGTAGAAACTTCCTCATGAGCTCTTAAGTTATTTTGTAAACTATCATATCAATTATAATTTTGCTATAATCAGCATCATATCATTTCATGGTTTGTCAAAAGTGAAGCATAGAGAAAGAACTAGGGAAAAAAGAAGTTAAGAAGCCTGTTTGAATTTCAAACTAAGCAAATAATTTGGAGGCAGGATATCCAAGAAAGATTTGTTAAATACGTAAAATGGATTGGAGGCAGTTGTAAGTCTTTCCTTCTTTCAGAAGTCGATTGGTTTCTTGGTGATGATCTCGGCTTGTATATTTTGTTGAATTTGTTCATCATAACAATAGTGTAAACATGCATGGAATGCATTATGCTGTTTGTCTCTAAAAGTGATTTCTTTTGACTTTTAGTTTTGAAAAAAAATTGAATCAAATTTTGTAATCAACTTGTCAGTTGACACGTAATTTTGCCCTCTCTCTTTTGGGAAGGGAGTTGTTTTGTGTATTGTATCCCGTCGATTTAATAACTTTTGTTTATTCTGTCAGCAGGATATTGTGCATATCTTGACGTAGAAAATGCATTGGATCTTTCACTTGTGGAATCCATAGGTGTAAATACCGAAAACCTTCTTGTCTCGCATCCTGATTGTGCTGAAAATTTATTGAGCATGGTTGATACATTAACAAAAAGTGGAGCTGTAGATGTGATTGTGGTTGATAGTGTAAGTTACTGTGTTTCGTCGTTTACACGTGTATATTACATGAGCATTTGGTAGAGTGGAGTGGCTTTAGATTATGCTGCTTATAATCTTAGCCATGTTGACTCTTTCTCAACTTCTGTTGAGCTGGGTGCTGCATTATTTTAGAATATGAGAAGAATATTCTCTCCAAATATCTGTTACCCCCTATGGAGGAGACATTCTTATTAGTTTAGCAAAACCAACATTTTGTTGAACTTCTTCTGCATTGAATCTGTCATGAGATCCAACCCAACTGCAGCTGTATCAAACCTTCGTCTAAGAATTTAGACTAGCTTTGTTTATCCTTTCTAGCTATTCTTTCATTGCCTTCAATATGAAATTGATATTGATTGATGTTATCCAAAATACAAACCACTAACCTCTATTTATACTAATACTTGACTCCTAATCATAATTAAATAAAGAAACATATAATGAAATTTAGTGAAATAGGGAAACCACTCCTAAATCTGAGATACTCTAAAATATTTCCGGATTAAATAATGATATTGTTAGATGTTTTCTAGATATTTTAATACATTTCACCTTTGGTTTTACTCTCATATGTAATTTTTCCCTTCCAGGTTGCTGCCCTTGTCCCCAAATGCGAACTTGATCAATTAGGAGTTAGCCCCAAACAAGATTTACAATCTAGAATGATGACTCAAGCACTGCGGAAAATTCATTATTCATTATCTCGCTCCCAAACTCTTATCATTTTTGTTAATCAGGTCAAAGCCATATTAGTTAAACAATTTGTGCATCTTATTGCTTGAATGTTGATTTGTAAAATATACCAATGAACCATTAGATTCATCAATTCAATACTGTCTTTCATATACAGGTTAGATTTAGTCCAAAATCAGTTAAGGGATGTGGATCTATGGAAGAGGTCACTTGTGGTGGAAACACCTTGAGATTCTATGCAGCTGTTCGTTTGAGACTTTCAAGAATGGGATTGATGAAAACTGAGGATAAGGTGAGTCTTTAAGTACTTTATAAGTACTCTTAGGAATATGACTAACCGGAAAGACCAAATTATTCTACTCAAGAACTATGAAGCACCGATACTCTTTAAATTTTTTTTCAACGTATCGGATACGCATATCAGAAACGTATCGGACACGTATTGTATGGTAATCGACATCCTGTATCATCGAAAACGTATCGAAAATGCCGTATCGGTGCTTCATAGCTGAGGAAGACTTCTAAACCCTGCCACCTTTATTGTATTACTTTTGTATTTTAATGCTGTTTAGTAAAATGTGGAAAGTTACAGTTTCCCCCTTTCTCAAAACACATTTTTTTTCTTCTTCTGATTCTTTTCTTTTCCCGTGTGACATCTGGTGCTTCAGGTAGAGGGTCTAGTGGTGTGCGTGCAAGTCATAAAAAATAAACTAGCACCAGCAGCAAAGAAGAAGGCTGTATTGGGTATGAAGTTTGGAAGAGGCTTTTGCCATGAATCAGAGGTCTTAGATTTGGCCTGTGAACATGGAATCATTGTGAAAGATGAGGGGAGCTACTTTATTGAAGGGGAGACTTTTAATAGTAGAGAAGCAGCTGAAATGTTTTTGTCCAAAAATGATGGGGTTTGTGACAAGTTGGTCATGGACTTGAGAAGGCTTTATTTTTAATAATCAGGTAGACCTTTAAATATAGGACTTCCCTTAAACTTGACCAACATGGATTTACTAGGCCAAATCTCTTTCCATGGTAAGTTTGGCTGATTTTATGTGATTGAGTTTTGCAAACACGTTCCCAAGGCATCATCAGTATTGCCTTCAGGGGGCATAAACCATTCTCTAGATGAACAAAAGGGCTGGTTTAATGTGAGGCCTATAGATTTAGGTATGGAGTGCTGCAAAATCACACTACCAAAACACAGAAATTTGATTGCTCTTGCTAACCATTTGAAACCTTCTTGTATATTAGGAAACAGTTGTTGTAACATTTGTTAAAGAAACGTGCCAATTGTGGAACTGCAATGTAAATTATGTAAGCATTATGTAAACAACCAAATCAATCTAAAAGCATGTTCTATTACATGAAAGTTCAATGGACTTAAAAGAGTTAATGAAGCATCAAGTCCATCTTATCTGTGATAATTTTTTTTATAATATTTAATTTTTTATTATTAATAGAATCAGAGGGTAAGCATAAAAAGTAATGACCACTTAGTTATACTGAGGGTGAATTGGTGCGGTGGTAAAGTTTTTGTGACCGAAAGGTTACGGGTTCGAATTTGGGAAATAGCGTCTTTGCAATTATGCAATGGTAAGATTGCGTACAAGAATTGTCTTTATTCCATCCTCGTTAGTTGGGGTTTAATGGGAACTTGAGAAGTGATTTTTTTTTATCGGAGATGAGTAGGTAGAGTGAGTATAAAAAAAGATAGGCATAAATAATATACTATCTCTATTATTTTATCAAAAAATAAGATATTATTTTATTAAAAATAATATGTTTTTTTGTTTAAAAATAACATGATATTATTTTAATAAAAAAAGTGTTAATTTTATTAAAGATCAAAATATTATTTATTAAAAAATACAAGCCATGTCTAGAGGTTTAGAGGCCAACCTTGCTAAAATAAGCTTGTGGCCTAATTTCTAAACAAATATTTTAATGAACCAAAGTCTATATTATTTTTAAAATTGTTTAAAGGCAAGTTAAGTTGTAGGGCTCTAACAAGTTATCTGACCTATTTACATTTCTACAAATAACACACTAATTTCGCCTTTGCATTAAAGTTTCATCACTTTCATGCTTATTCTAAATACATACCCACACACTTACAATTAGAAGCCATCTTTTTTTGATCTAGTTCCTCCATCATTGCAAAACCTAGTTAGATGCAGGTATGATACACTTTTTAGCTATTGGAAGAACGTGAATATTTTCTTTTGGGTCCAGGAGAAAGCATTCAAAGATCTTTTTCCTTTTGGAAGATATTTTCCTAGAGAGACAAGATTGTGTACAGATATACATCATAACATATAGTCTCTAGAAAGAAAAGAAGAAACATGAGAGGGAAAAAATGTAAAATGATCATGACTATCATATGGGTGACGAGGGACCAATATTAATGGCATAAGTTAGACTAACCACAATAATAGAATTAACCTCAAGCCAAAAAATTAAAATATTAAGTTCACGAGTCATTCCATTTATATAATATTCACTTAGCTGTTAATTGACTAACGTAAGACTCCACCTAACTTCAATATCACAATAATAACATAAATGAAGTATAAGACTCGGTTCGGTTAGTCTGCTTGTCTTTTTAACATGACCCATTTAAAATTAAGAGTGAGGATATTCCAACTACAAAAAATATTTACTAGTAACTTACTATCTATCACATCACTATTGGATCAAAGAGAGAGAATATTAAAAAAAAATTAAAGAGAGAGAAAATATTAATCTAATGGTGATTAGATAGGTAGTAAGATGGTAGTGGAAAATTTTGGTAGTTAAAATATCCCTCATCTAAAACTAAATAGGAAACTTTTCACCTAAATGAAGTATAGGACTGAGTTCCGTTAGTCCACATGCCTTTTTTAACATGCAAGTTCAAAAATAGCTATTTGACTCATTTAAAACTAAATAGGAAACTTTTCACTGAGTCAAAAATATACGAAAACATTTTCTCATGTTGCATGAGAATTCAATTCTCATGTTGTGACCTTTCGATTTAAGTATAATTTTTTTATTTTTTATTTTAATAAATGTGGAGTCCACCACTAGTTGAGTCACAACATGAGAATTCAATTCTCATGCAACATGATAAAATCAAACTCCCAAAAATATATTAGGTTATTATTCTATTTTCATTTAATAAAAAATTATATAAATACAAAATATTTTATCAAAACAGTGTACGACGCATGAGATGTCATGCATGATCAAATCGCATAGATGATAGTTACAAATTTACGCAAAAGACATATCAGCATACGCCACATGGTATACTTCAAGACGGACACAAGAATATGCACCTTCAAGTCACGTATTTGAAAAAAAGTGCAGTGTTGAAAAAATAAATAGTTGTACGGTAGATTTAACTCTAGAAATATTATTACATTTTTGTTCTATTTTGTCACGTAAAATTGTGTATATATCGACAATTTAACTTTAATTTTTAATGAGTTTATTACTTACTTATATATTTGATTTCTTAAAATGCAAAAAAAAAAAATAGTAAATATCCAAGTAAGTGTTAATTCTATTATTATTAAAATCAAATATTAGCATGTAAATAAAATAATCTGACTTAATATTTTACGAAACATTTAACATTTTCTTATGATTCATAATATATTTATATAAATTTACTTAAGTCGGGTGTCATAAAATTAGTAATTTATTAACATTATTAATTATAATAATTAAGCTTTGATTACTTACAAATATTTATCAATTAATAAAAAAAACTAATGTATTTGACTTTTCACGCCCATTCTTTCTTTTTTTCCGAAAAGTTTCACACCCATTCTTAATGTTTTCTAACTCGAGTTTCTACGTAGAAATGGAAAGGGTGGTAGAAACATAAAACGTAAAAATGACACGAAACATAAAGTTTATATTTTCTATCACTTAAGGTCAAGATACAAAATTATATATACATGTAAAATAAAATCACATAATGAACATGTGTGTAGAGTCACTTATCTATCTAAAAAAGAATTATTTTTCATAACCAAGTATCAAAATTATAAACAGTGATAATTAACAACTAATGGATAATCAATATGCTCTAATTACTTTATACACTGTTGATTTTAGATCATCGCTCATCAGGATATAATTACACTTCTTTCAATGCACACAATGATCCAAAAACACAAAACGATTCTCATAGTATAACTTTTAATAGAATTGCAGCTTTATAAAACATAATTATAAAAAGGAAAAAAGTTTCCGATGTTACTTTAGATAAATTTATCTAATGTTCATCGAAACGACGTCGTTTTGGGTTGAAAAATTAAAAAATTAGAGTGATAAAGACTATTATAACCCTGAAATAAATTAAAATTACAAAAATATCATGATTTCCATCACAAAACGACGTCGTTTTGATGAACATTAAATAAAGTTATCTAAAGTGACATCAGAAAAACAAACCCTTATTAAAAACATATATCCAAACAAAAAGATATTAAGATATTGTGAATATGATTTAGGGAAAACGAAAATTAGTTTTTTTTTTTAATTTTTTTTGTAAATCTTTTTATTTATTAAATTTTTAGTTTTAAGTAAAAACGGTCAAAACGGTAAAAATGTAAGTTTTTACCATTTTTACGTTTTTACACGATGTTTCTACTTATTTTTACTAAGGACAATTTTTACTTGAGTTTTAACACGCACCACTCTAGTAAAAACGTAAAAACGTAAGATTTTACGTTTTTACACTAGTTTTTGACAATAATGCCCATTCTAATACACCTAACTTTAGCTACAATTTCATTCAATAATTTATTGTAATCACAGAGATCTCAAAAATTAAAATTTGTGATCAATATTTTTCTGGATGTAATTCAAATAATTTAAATCTGTTTTTTTATTTGGGATAAACCACGAATATCCTACACAAGAGAGGCAATACTGTTTGGAATGGTCCAGAATTAAGATTTTAAACCCCTTTCAAAGAAGATACTGAAAAGGATTGAACATATGCTTTCACTTTTACCTACTCGACTTTTATACGCTAACTAAATTATTAAATGTGTTTTTATGTGCATCTAGTGACATTTTTGTATGCATCTGATCAGTGGCGGACCCAGGAAAATGTTTTTATGTCAGCACATTGTTGCCCTCGAAATTTTATTTGTAAAGAAAATTTAAATCAACGCTTGAACCCGCTCATAATCTAGTTGCTTCCATAACAAGCTGCAGACAATAGTTTGACCAATTATTTCCCTTCTAAATCTTACCATCCTCTAAAACAAATATGAGAATAACTCGAGTATATCCATACATAATCATTTTATTTATAGTGGTGAATAAAAAAGTCAACACTACTTGTACAGAAGGCAAGCAAAATCACAGTGAAGGTCTCCTCTCTAGATATTAATTTATTTGAGAATGTCAGACCTGCAATCAATCATCTTTTTTTATAAAAATGAACAAGGAAACAAATGATGAATAGAGCATGAGAATGGGTACGTGACACAGGAAGAAGAATAAGTTTTCTCTCTAATCAATTTATGTTGCTACGTTATTTTAATCATTTTCGTACGTTGCTACGTTGCTAACTACTATAAGAATAAATATCCCTTTTGATCCCTAACAAAAAATTCGATCCCCACTTTAGTCCATTATAAAAAAATTAGTTACCTGGTCCCTATGAAATTCAAAGTGGACCCATTTTGGTCTTTTTGAGGGACTAATGTAGGTCTTTTTTGAATTTGTGAGATACCACAATTTTAACTAAATTGATCCACTTTAAATTTTTTAGGGACCTCGAGACTAATTTTTTTTTGGTAAGGGACGAAAATGGGGACCATATTTTTTATTAGGGACTTAAAAATGTATTTACTCATAATATATATATATATATATATATATATATATATTGAACCAAGAGACAAATAAAAACATGCAACCAAAAAAAAAATTGAAATAAAATTTTTTATGACCGCACTTGCGGGCATTTGCCCGCAAGTAGGGGTGTGGAGCGGTTCCGTTCGGTTATTGTCAAAAAATGAATAAACGGTTTGAATTTTAAACCGAACCATTTTTAAAAAAAAAAAAACGGTTTTTAATTTGTCCAAACCGGTTTAAAACCGGCTTGTGGTTCATAACCGGTTTTGATTTAAAACCGGTTTTAATTCAAAATCAATTTTAAATCAAAACCGGTTATGAACCACAAATCAGTTATCAAGTTTAAAACCGGTTTTGTTGTTTTAATAGCAGTGAAGAATCATTTAATAGCAGTGAAGAATCATCACCACAGGCAGCCACCGCGTCATCTACAATTCAATTGCTAGCGGCCATAAGAAGTTTGATGATAAAAAAAGTTTGCGTTCTTCAAATATCAAGGATCTTATAAAGAAGACCTTCATAGAAGTTCCAAACTATCTTCTCAGGTTTAGTTTTTCCCGATGAACTGCCCCAGTGACTTTTGTGTATTTGGCACTAAACATATTTTTGTTTGTTGCTTGTTACAGCAATGGAACTTGCTCTATCATCGGAGAAGCTAACGAATGAGAAGCTCCTTAACTAGCACAATGTAAGATAAGTTTGTTTGGTCTTATACTCTTAGTTTTATATTTACTTCGATTTTGTTGAAATGGAAACTTGTATTTCTTTGAACGTGTTGCATGTTGTTTCACAGGTTGCCTCAAAGAACAATGATATGCAATTGGCATATTTTGTTGAAAGCGAGTTTTTGGGTGAATAATCATGGATAACCAATTATTTTTATGGTTTGGTAAATAATCAGTTTATAAAATAAAATATAATTTCATATGTAACCGATTTTTAAAAATAACTTCTTTTTAAAATGTGAAGCAGTTTGGTTATGAATCAGTTGGTTCTTTTGGATATTTTGAACATCCCTCACCACAAGTGGGTCCGCCACCGCATCTGATGCTGATGGAATTATCATACGGTGATGAAGAGAGCGAAGAACAAAAGGAGCAAAAACATCTGTCTATCAAAAAAAAAAACATCTAATACTCCCTTAAGACAAAAAAGAAAAAAGAAAAACATCTTATAGACTTAATACTATGATTACGTTTCCACTTTCCATTGTCGGTGAACAGGAAACGGGAAACAGAATATGTACATGTCTATATTGATCCCATCATCCCAAAGTACGAAGTGCATAAAAATCTATTGTTTGTCGTCAATTCCTTCATTCGTTGTGGTTTGAATCGGTAATTTAATAGTCCCCAACAGATACAAGTTGACATAACAAAACAAACAACAAATGCAATCAATCACCAACCTCATTCATAAATCTATTCTTGCTATTATTTAAAGGAAAAAATATGTATCATTTTAAAGGATGTAAAGTTATTTCATTTTAAAAGAGATAAATAGATAGATAAAGGAGGAGAGAAAGTTGATAAAAAATAAATAAAGATGTGGGTCCCACATCTTTGTGAGAATGAAATGATATAAGTTGTGTCATTTAAAAAAATAAATAATTTTCCCTTTTTTAAAATGTCATCAATAGCTATCACTGAAATTTTTCTTCATGATTCATAAATAAGGGTAAATATTTAGCATAAAGTAGATATGCAATCACTTTTCTGGTTTAATAAATTAATTGTATTTATTTAGCTTTAAATATTTTGCAGTGTGTCCTTAATTTCCATATCATACTTTAAAAATTTATCATTCTTTCATCGTGGAAGAGAAATCAAGTGTGATTGTTCAAATAACGCTAACCTTCAGAAAGCAAAACGTAGTCTACAATTTTATTATTCTAAAAAATATATTGTTCATCTTTCATATTTTCATTGAAATTGATGGGTTACCAGTCGATAAATTTGAATGAAATATTGAAATAGACTAAATTAAACAGGTTTGAAATACCAATAGGCTTGATTTTTACCAGGGGCTGTAATTATGGGATGAGATTTTTTTTTGGGTAAGTTGAAAAAAGACAAAAAGAGAGAGAGAGAGAAGAAACTCACCAAAAAAACAAAAAGAAGAAACAACTAGAGAACACCTAGGTCCTTAGAAAGTACACTCTCAATGCATCTCTTATTCAAGGTCCCGACTTCGACTCGGCCTCTCCGCAAAAAGTGGGGGTAAGACTTGACTCGATTTCCTTTCCCAGACATTATTTTATATATTTACCATTTCATTATGATTAATTCTATAAAAATTCTAAATGTATCTATAATCTAATTCTGATTCTGCTACTTGTAATTAAGTGGTAATATAATGCACTAAGCATTTTCTATTTTATTTTCCCAAGATATAAAATAGACTTAAAAAAGGTAATTTAAAGTGAAGCTCTATATTCTGTTGTTTTATAATTAAACTAGAAGCTAGTTTATAATAAACAGAGCAATTTGGGTTTGCTTCTTGCTGTGTTTTTTTTGTCATGTATGTGTATGTTCGAATAGTATAGTGGTATATTATATTATGATAGATATCATCTTGAATAATATTATAATAATATATTCACTTGTTTCCACCTTCTTCTATATTATTTTAGAAGAAGAATATTCTTACTACCAAATTTTTCTACTATTAACTTACTACTATCTAATTACCATTGAATCAAAGAGAGAGAATGCTAAAAAGTTTTTGAAAAAAGAGAAAATATTAATCCAATGGTGATTAGATAGGTAGTAAGTTGGTAGTAGAAGATTTTGATAGTAAGAATGTTTTTATAGTAATATGTTGAATATATTCTTCTACACAATTCTTCCAGGTTCTTTGAAGGTACATTATATTATAATAATATGTTTTGCACATTCTGCTACCAATACCCATTTATACAATGTGAAAGCAATTACTCCGATATATAATCATTTATGTTTGATGTTTTGGATATAATTAATGAATAATATGTTTAGAAAAAGTAATTTATTTTCTTAATTTTTTTATTGCACATTGAAGCAGCCATCTTTCTATGTTTAAAACACTAAAAAAAATTTGTCTATTAATTCATAAAATTAACATTTTATATTTATTATATAAAAAAAAATTATATTTATTTGTAAATGAAATTTTGTATTTCAAGTAAGATCTTATTATCCGTGTTATAATTTCACGGTTTACAATTTTTTCTTTTCCTTTCAATTTCCGTTAAGATTTCATTTTTAACTATTTTGAGTTTATTCTCCTCAAGTTATCCTTGCACCCAAGTTAAACTATTGAATCATCATACAAAAATTAGTTGGGATAGGATATTCTACTTAGTATTTTTTTTTCTACCTTTACCCACCACTCTTCACCGCCATTGGGTCAGAATCTCAAGAAGAAAGAGAAATATAAATATTAGTTAAGATTATGATCTAATCGTATTTTAGTATGGTAGATAAAGATAGATAAAAAAAGAGATAGGTAGAATAACTTATTCCTTTTTATTTATGTTATATTAACCGGATAAATTATTTATAACTTGTGAACCACCCTTCTTTAAGAAAAGAAAAAAAAGGAGCAAATTTAATTAAAGACATAAAACAATCTTATGATAATTAATTAAAAAACAATTTAATATTTTTTAAACTAAAAAAGTTATAGAAAATTAATAACATAAAATCATTTTTTTAATTTTATTTTTTTTGGAAATATTAAATTTTCTTATGAATAAATACCACACTTCATAATTAATAAAAAATATATCAGATTAACAAAAATAAAATAAAAAATATATCAACATTAAGGTGATAAACAAACCAGGGGCCTTTGGCTCGACTCGTGAAGGTCTGAGCTTACATGTCTAAAATTGATTGTTGGAAGCAGACTTGGACATATATAAAAGCTCTTTCCCCTTTATGTTATCAAAAAAAAAAAAAACTCTTTTAATAAAAAATGTCTAAGACTCCAATTCAAAAGCCCGACCTTGGAGCCTCTCAGGCTGACCTAATATATTATTATTATTTTTTATATTTTTTATACTACTTGTAATAGCCCCTCTCCTCAATCCATTTTGTCACAGTCCGTTGTACACCGGTATTGTTAACATTAATTATGATATTAAGCGCAGTTACAATCAGAGCAGTTCATTTATAAAAATACGAGTAAACTTTTTCCGTTTATTACGCGAGCATTTAAAACCGTAAAAAGCGTAATAAATAAAAGCTGTGACCGTAACTGTAAACTCTTCGCAGAATAATTATTTAAACTACTTTTACAACATATATTACTTCTCTCAAGTCACTAAGGGGTTCTCATAAACCCGCTTAGCTAATTTCTCACTTTTATGTTTTCTACCTATCCGAACATGGTTCGGTCTTTGAATCTTTGCGGACGCACTGTACAAAACTAGTCCCTCATCTCTTGATATATGTTGTTTGAAGTTGGACAAGCAAAACTTCCAGCTAACCCCAAAACACTCCAAACATCATTCATTCAATCAATTTTTGCAGAAAACTCACTCAACCAATTGCTCTCAAGTTTTTATACAACAAACTAGATACCTCAAACTCCAATTTGATATATCATGCACCTAATTTGACCAAGAAACGAAGCGACAATAATTTTCCCAAAACTGGTCCAGAACTGCCACATGTGCAGTAACCAAATGGGCAGTCTGTGCTCCCTACCTTCTACTAGCCGACGTCCAACCCAGATCTTTACCAGATTTTATCACAAGCTAGAGGACATCTCAAGCTTCAAAACGGCATATGGCACGTCCCTATCGGACCCTTGTGGAGGGAGATATGATCTCTCAAAGTTCGCCTAAAAACTGCCAATTTCTAGAAAATTCGCCAGAGTTTCCTTTGTTTTTCCAATAATCCCCAAATTTGCAAATGTGTTCTATGACATCAAATTGTACCTAATAATCATTGGGTAGCACACACAAGGACCAGCAATGCATTGAGGCTCGCACAACCCATCACAGTTTATGTCAATTACACAATTTCCATTACTTTACTTCTATTTTCAAACTTAGTATGTTTCAATCACCATAATCCATTTACATGCATTCTTTATATCATAAAGCATAATTCAATCCTAAAATAGGTCTATTACCCTTGCATCATATTACATGCTTTAATATCAGATCAAGTGTTCATGTACAATTTACAACTTCCAAATGCAATATTACACTTTACAACCATAGTCTTCCAGTACAACACAATGAATAAACCTTAAAATGACATATGTAACTAGACTTTAGGCAAAATGACATGAACAAATATGACAATAAATCTCATCCTAAATTCCATATGCAATGTTCATGCCCTAAGTTTAGCTTAGGCCCAACGGCCACCAAAATGCAAAATACACAATCCTCCAGCTAATCAACCTACGGGCTTCTTGCCCGCCGCTCCAACGCCACTGCTACCTCCTGAAATAAAATCCCCGAGACGGGTGAGATATACGAATATATCTCAGTAACCCAGAGGTTCTGGAGAAAACTCCGCCCAATGGTTCACTTCGATGCATATAAATAATATAACATAACAGAACATACATCCGAAAACAAGATAAAACAAGGGATTTAGAGAAATCGGGGAGCATAGGGATACAAAATATGACGAAGCTGGGATGGTCGCTGCCAACACCATGCAACATCCAGCCTATTGGCTCGGCATATAAGCCTACAGTTCTCAACCAAGGCGTGTTCCCAGAACATCAAACCAAGGCACCCTCCATCCATATACACCCGAGACTTCCTAGCGTGCTCCTATCCGGATTACACACCACGACCCTAGGTCAACTGGAACTCCCTCTCGGAGACCTATCCAGTGGAAGTCCGTAACGCCCGAAGCCAAACTGTCTACTGGCCATAGACACGGCACATACTAGGTACCAACACACATACTAAATGCATGAACATGTTATCTTACATTATCTACATACATCCTACCATCACCCTCAACGGGCATGGTTGAACACACAAAGGGATCAAACCCTAGTACCAAGAGGTTACCTGTATAATCCTCTCCACGTAGCTCCAAAGCACTATATATTCCGAGCTAGGTACACAACCATAATGCCTACACAGAGGACATTCCTAATCAATTACCATTCATCCAAACATATGCAATTTATCAAGGTTCCATAATACTCACCACAATCCCACTTGGTCCAGGACCAAGGGTAACCAACCGAGCTCACGGTTCTGGGTTCAAATCCACGTACGACAACCTACACGACCATATACGGATCGTCAGAATATGGTAAACCGCCAAATTCACAAAACATCAATTTTTCCCTCCCCTCACTAGTGAGGTTCGGCCATAATAGTGTAATTTTACAAATTAATTTTAATTATTTTCTTTCTCATTTTCTTAAAAGCATTCTTAGGTTACTAAAATACCGTTTTAGGTTCCAATTTGCAACCTACACCATTCCAACATCATTTTGCCTAATTATTTGCTCTAGGTCCAATTCCACAATTTCACACTATCCAATATTTTTCCATTTATTCTTCAACTTTCCAACCATCACACAACCCATCTGATCATCACTTAACAACACAAGACATCAATCAAACAATTTTAACAACATCAATTCCCTCATTTTCCAAAATGGCCAAATTCGTCATTGGTGCACCCCCAAGGATTTTCAATCCAATTCAACTATTCCACACCTCATACAATCCTATTATAGCATAATACAACTATTCAACAATCCAATTACACAATCCTAACACAATTCCAAAACATAAAGTCATGGCATCATCCAAAATTTCCTAAGTTAAAACTCATTTTTCACCAATAATTTTTATTGCATTTATAGGTCCAACATATCATTCTAAGACATAATCATCTAATACATAATCTCATTTTGAGCTCTCTAACTCCATAGATCTAACATACAAGCTCTAGGTTTTCATGAAAATAAATCATAAAATTAATCCATGAGAGGTGTTGAAACTTACCCACAATTAAGTCACAAGACTCCTCCTAGCACTCCACAAGCAATGGCTTGAGAAATCAACCCCAGAATCACAAAAACTCCAAGAATTTCGTGGCTGTATATGCCCAAGGGAAACTAATCGGTGGAACGGTTTCGAGTGGTGGTTTCCATCGAATTTCAAGAAGAGAATCGTCCGATTCGGTTAAGAATTGATGAAGTTATGGAGAAAATAAAATAAAAAAAAAATGAAAGGGGGAAGGGGATGTCACAGTTTGCGGAGAGAGAGAATGTGAGGAAAAGATGATGAATAGGACATGTGCTTAGGTGGCTTAATTGGTTTAAGTGAGGTGGGCCCCACCACCACCTCACGCGATTTTAAACTAACTTGAATTGCCCTCCGATTCCACTAAACGTCCATAAATTCACAACTTATTTAGAAAATCTAATTTTTAACATTAACCATTGTCCTTTAATTACCCTTGATCAGATGAATCCTGAGTTTTCCCGTCTTCGGAGAAAATGCCGTTTTAAGCTGTTGCGGCGCCGTAGGCACGCTTCCTCAAACTTACTAATTTCTGTCAAATTTCATCAGAAATCATAATTCCTAGTTCTATAAACCATTTATAACTAATATCCAAAACTAGAGTTCAAAACTCAATCGGCACGTTTTACGGTGCAACTGTACCGCGATATTTTTACACGGTAAAAACACTATTCACTGAATTTTCTGAAACTTGCCTATGCACTTAATTTTTCATTCTGAATCCATTTCCAGGATTATTTTTATCATCTGAGACCTTCTACTCAATTTTACCTTCCTAGGGTTGTATGGTTGGCTATTTCCCGTTTTACCCTTTCTTTGTATTTTAACCTAATTTCCAGGATTTCCACTAATCCATCCCTTTAATCCTCATGTAATATGTTAATAAATGATTTAGAAATATGAGGTGTTATACATTTCACCCAACTTTATTGGTTGAACATACTTTTTGAATGATTTTGTTCTATATTATATTATTTGGATATAGCTTAAATTTATGATTATTTATAGAATTACTAGTGTTGTTGATTGTATATTTTGTTTGGATAAATTTTTGTTGTCTTATTTTTGTAAAAGAGGCTAAACCAGGTTTTTATTTATTTATTAATAAGTCAGGCCACAAGCCGATAATTATATTCATAACATGAAGCAGGCTTGATCAGGCTGACATATTTAAACACAAGCTTAACCTTTTCAAACCAAAGCTCGGTTCGGCTCGACCGATTAACACCCCCTAATCAACATCATAATCGATTAATAATAAGGGTGTTCATCAATCGATCCAAACCGATTCCAACCACGGTGACCGAACCGAAAAATCGAATAAACAAAAAACCGAAAAATCGAAAACCGAAAAAAAAAATCGCAAATCTTAATTGGATTGGATCGGTTTTCGGATTGATTGATGAAAATCGATCCAATATATCAATCTCTCTTTACCTACTTGGACCTTTCCCCATTCATAGCCCAAAAATTTCTAAACCCAAGACCTATTAACCCATCAACTAAACCCAAGAAAAAATCTAGTCATATCTCATCAACAAAATTTCATCTCTGTAGAGCTTCATATCTCATTGCACAAAAATGGAAGGGCCGCCACATAGAGATGAGTTCACCGCCACCGGAACCGCCTAAAACGGTGGCCGGACGCTCCCTCACTCTCCCATTCTTTGCCGGAGAGTGGCGGCCACTCTCAGCCGCTTTTGGCGACGAGTGGAGGAGCGTGGTGGCTCAGATGGCGGAGATCCACCCTCCGTTGTGTTCGTCTTTCCGTCCTCTTTCCAACCATATATAGATCTCCCCATTCTGAGATCGGTAAGTCCTAGAAAAGTCTCCGACAGTGCTGACTGTGCATCTTCCTCGCGGTTTCTCGATCTTGAATTTTTACAAAATTTTGGAAAAATATACAAAAATTCCGAAAACTTAAAAAAAACAGCAAGGAGGAAACCTAATCATATGAGATTAGTCTCCTTGTTACAAATCGAGAAATACAAAAGAGACCCTAATCATGGATTAAAGCATTTTTACCGATTAAAGTCTAAACTTTTTTGGAAATGAACTATAAAGAATTAAAACATGAGTATCAATAACAGATACAGAATAAAGGTGTCATATTTTTAAAATCACAAAAATAAATCAATAAATCAAAGCTGATCTAAATCCCTATCACAATTCGACTCTGATATCACATGAAGGTATATCAACAGAAACACAGAAGCGCATTGTACCGATGCGATGAGGAATGAAGAACATCGCTTTGATTACCTGGGGTATTACCTGGGGTGAAGAAGCGAGCGTGACGATTCCTCACGTTCAGTTCTCCTTCTCAAGCCTCACGATCTTGCAGCAACGCAACACGAACGGTCTTGATACCGCTCTATGGTTGATCTTCCAGGCTATGACTCAAGGGGATCATGGAGTCGTGTGGGCAACCGTTCAGATGATTAACGCGTATGCCTCTTTGTGTTTCTGATGTCTGTAACCCTAGGAGGCACAAGGGAGAAAAGAGTGTTTATATATTCTGCCCAATTCAAAACTAACCCTAAGCTTCATGGGTTAAAATTGGACTTTGGGCTCACTCTCATTAAAGTTATTGGGTTTAAGTGAAAAGAGCATACTAAACCCAACAGTCAGTATATACAAAAGATATTATTTGCACAATAATAATGAAATAAATTTTAGAATTTTCTAAAAATCGAAAATCGATTCAATCCAAACCGAAAAAAATGGGATTGAATTGGATCAGATTTGAAAAAATTCCAAATGAAATGGATGATTTAATGATCAAACTGAAGGGATTGGATAAGATGATTTTCACTTCCAAATCCGATTCAATCCAGTTCACAAACACCCCTAATTCATAATTCCGAAAAATAAAAATAAAATGCCTGATATTCAATTCATGTAATATTCATGATTGATTTCCATAAATGAGGGTTCTTTTTACAGTCAACGATGCGTATTATTCCTATCTTCAATTGCCACGTTTTCTTGGTGGATCGGCATCAGCTATATTAAAGATTGAAAGGCTTTTCACCCAAAAAAAAAAAAACAAAGTGAAAAGCGTGTGGGACAATAAAAGCGTGTCGTTATATATCATGTGCAGATATCTGTTCAGAATATGTGCAGATATCTCTTCAGAATCCTGAGAGAGAATGGTGTTGAAAAAAATAATATAATGAAGTATAAAGAAAAATAAGTGATTAAATATGACATTTTAAAAGATTTGATTTCATCACAAAAAAAACCGATCACTTGAGAAAATTTTGGGAATTTATTTAATTAAGATTCCTTAATTAATTTATATACAAATTAGCAGATAATATTTGAATTAAATGAGAAGATAAAGACATAAATGAGGGGAAATTGATTATGAAGATTTTATACTTTTTTTTGGTGAAAAAAGATTTTATGCCTTTATTAGGTATAATTTACTAAGATGGAAGTTAGAAATAAGATAATAAAGTAAATTAATTAGGCATCAAATAAAAAGAGAGAGAATACGAAACTTTTCTTATTGGTTATAACTTAAAAAATAAAATATATTAGTTTTTTAAGAATTAGAAAAGAATAAGAACAATATAACAGTAAAATTTGTGGACTTAAAGCAAAGGATTTCATCAACTTATTCTTTAGCTATCTACCCTGGTCTTGATGGAGGAATCTTCGGTTTTCTTGTGGATATTCTTTATTATATATAGTTGCTATTATATTGCTTTAATCAAATAAAATACAGTAATTTTTTAATGTCTTTATTGTAAGTTAATGAATAATATTATTTAATTTGCTCAATTAATTCATTCCTCTTAAGATGAGGAGAAAATATCGTTGTTTATAATTTTTGACGACAAATCAATGATTGGCATCTGGTTAGCAACTTCATTTTTTTTTCATTTTATGAGCACAGTAATAAATAATTATAAATTTATTATTTAGATCAATTAAAATTCTATGCAGCTAATTAATAATTAATATTTTTTATATGAGGTGCTTATGTTAAAAGAAAACATGAGAATGTATTTTCATGAAGAAGTTAGCGTTTCTCAAGATAAATTTATGTATTCAAATAATATAATTCTAAAATGATATTATTTTGTTATAAAAAAATGATATTTTTTTGGAATTTGAAAAAAAAAATATGGGTAAAGAATTTTTTTGGATCAATGAAGATAAGTTATTTTCGTTGAGCACACAATGACGCTATTTTAGGGAGGAAAATGATTTTTGTAATTCTAATATATTGTAGGGTTATATTAGTATTTATCATTATAATTTTTTAATCTTATAACTCCAAAATGACATCATTTTGAGTTTACTTGAGATAACTTATCTTCAATAAATGAAGAAATAATTTTTTCAAAAAATATTTATGATATTTTAGGAGAAATAGCTTTTCCTCCGATGAATTTAATACATAAATTTCACAATAGTGAAAAAAGGTTTTTTAACTCTTTTGTCCTTAACTAATTAATTAATTACCATTTTGCCCCTTATATACAACTATCTGTCAATCTGTTCTCTTTAATCAATTAACTTGAAGATTTAATCGATTAAATATCTCTCTTAATCGATTAAATATCCCTCTTAATTGATTTAATAGATTAAAACTTATATTGAATCGATTAAATATCTGAAATTAGCGTAAATCATTGATTGAATGAGACAAACACGGTATTGGAGGTTATTTGAATTTTGAATTTTGAATTTAATAGGAGTTGGTTGCGATTTATTTTTAATGGGAGCTGATTGTATCCTATTTAATACAAAACGTAATCAGTTCTTATTAAATACAAATCGCAATCAAATCATGTTACATTACATTCAAAATTCAAAATTCAAAGAAAACCTTGTAAAATGTTATTAATTAATTACTGAAGGGTAAAAAAATCAAAGAGCCGTAAAAAACACTGAAATGATTTTTTTATTGCAATAAGTAACAATTAATATGAAAAAGGAAGCATATGCTAATTTTATTAATTTGATAGAAATTTAATCACATTAAATTATTTGTTTTTTCCACTTAAAGTCAGCAAAATGATATTTTCTAACACACCATTTCTGTATAGTAAAATTTTAATACCATCTAGTACTTATTTTTTTTCATTAAATTTAGAAACACTTAAGCTTATATGATATTAAAAATAAAATAAACGCGTAGATTTAATAGAAAGAATGCGTGCTAAGAAATATTAAAAATTTATCTCATTTCTAAATACGTGCTACGTCCGCTCCAACGAAGAAAAAGATATAGAAAGGCAAATTAATGAAAAAGTTTAAAATATAAAAAAAAATTACCAAATTCTCTTTATTTTACCAATCTTCTTAATTATTTTTAAAACAAAAAAAAAGTTAATTTTTAGGGAAAAAACTACTCTTATGTTGCATAAGAGTAGTTTTATCTCTTACACATTCATTGAAAATCGTGACATTCAATTTTTTTTTCTTTAAATGACGGGTCTTATCATATATGTGTCACAATATGAGAGATGACCTCTCCTTCAACGTAAGATTTAAATGAACCCTAATTTTTATGGGTTAAGCGTTTGTGATTTTAAATTGATATAACTTTATTTTAAAAAAATAAAAAATAATATAATTTTAAA
Organism: Gastrolobium villosum; assembly: GCA_032173675.1. Classification (NCBI taxonomy): domain Eukaryota; kingdom Viridiplantae; phylum Streptophyta; class Magnoliopsida; order Fabales; family Fabaceae; genus Gastrolobium; species Gastrolobium villosum. The sequence continues at coordinate 1,166,501 of JAVKPL010003117.1, forward strand.
GTTATTTTTAATAAAATTACGTGTAGTGGTGATAGAAAACGAAGACACTCATATCATGTGAATATATTATTTAAGAGAAAGTTATACTTACAATTTTTTTTGATTATTATTTTAACAAATTAAATTAATTAATTAATTATTAATTCACAATAAATAATAGCCGTTGATTGATAGAAATTAATGGTGATAAAATATAGTTATAAGAGGTCAAGAAAGAAAGATCGTAAGTATAATTTTTTTTGGGATAGGATATTGTAACAAACAAGTATTGTTACAAACAATGTTACAACCACCAATCTTACCGTTAAATTGATTAAATTATCCGACGGTCCTGATTTAATGTATATAAAGCCCTCTCTCTTCCCTTCTCTCTCTTTAAACGCTCTGCCATCGCCCATAGCCAGACACGTGATGGCGCCGCTGCCCATATCCTCCGTCTCGCCATCGCCGCTGCTGCACTCTACTGCCGCTGCCATCGCCGTTTATCCCTTATCCCTCTCTGCTTCTCCGGTCCCAATTGTCTTTCTCCTAGAAGATGGTGTTTTACTAAGGCTACGAATCCAATGGTTTACCATAGCCCTCTTTATATGCATCAAATCAGGACCGTCAGATAATTTAATCAATTTAACGGTAAGATTGATGGTTGTAACATTGTTTGTAACAATACTTGTTTGTTACAATATCCTACCCCATTTTTTTTATCAATTAATAATATAATCTCGTACAGTAAATTATAAAAAAGTGAATTAAAAAAGAAAAAAAAAGAAAAGAAAAAGAAAGGACGTGCTATAAATACTGAAACGAACGTGATAGGTGTATCTCAGAAGCAACCGCTTTAGAAAGAGTTAGAAGAATTCAAGAAACCTCGGAGTGCTTCCTATGTCTCTGGAGTCCATGGAGGACATGATCATCATCATCATGATCATCATCATCATGATGCTCCTTCTTCAAACTCCTTAATTTCATTCTCTTCTTCTTCTTCATTTTCCACACCATCTTTTTTTTTTTTTCTTTCTGTTTGCATCTTTCTGTCCCTATATACACACATACATCTCTCTCGCTCTCTTTCTATTGAGGCAATCCCTGAAATCCGTTCTGCGCCAAAGTTTGGAATTTTTTTCCCTCTTTTGTGGCTCTGCACTGCTTGCAAGCAAAGTTTTCAAATTTCTTCTTCTGGACATGGCTAATTGGAGGAAACAACAAGGTGAGGGTCATTGGCGATCCTCGTCCAATAACAGAAAGCCACCTTTGGGTCAGTACCAAATTTTTTTTTTTAGGTTTGGTTTGGTCTCTGTGGCGTGTTAAATTGTTTTTCAGAGTTGTTGTATGGATTAATCTTTTTTTTTTTTTTAATTTGTTTGAAGACAGACTTGAAAAAAGTGGGTGAGAGTTGGAATTGATAAATATATCATGATCGCCCTTCTTTTGAATGGGTTCAATTGGGGTTTTGATTTAAGAAGTGGGGTTCCCTTTATTCATTTATTTATTATTTAATTAATTTATTTAAATTGGTGGTTTTGAATCTTTTGATTGAGCAATTATGGTTTTGTTGCTTTTCTTTGCCATGGGATGAATTACTAATTTTGTGCTTTGTCATAGGTTTCTAGGAACTAGCTTTAGTTAGATATATATATATTCAAAACTTTTCACATGGGATGAGTTCTGGTTTGATGCCTCTTTTGAGCTTTTGATTATTCAAGGCTTCAAGTGACTTGGTTTTGTTGTGTGTGACTCAAGTGGTAAGGGCAGGGTGGGGTTATGCCTTAATATGGAAGCTTAGTTTACATTTCCTTGTCAACAAAAATAACTAAGAATTTCAATAATCGAAGGGAGAGCCTTTTGGGTTATGAAGTGCTGCCATTTCTTTGGTTGGTAGGTTGTTAGGTCTGCGTGTTCATCAGTTTGATTGGTCCCTACATCATTGAATTATTGAAATGGATAGGGTTAAAGATAATTGAGTTTCATTTTGTAGTGGATCTTCTGCAAAGTCTGCTCTGTAATATTTTTTGTTTGTGTTGTGCTTTGAACTCAAACTGTCTATAGTTGGGCAATTTACAAGTGGATGTCTAGAAATTTAATGTTTTAGTAGTGACAGTGTGACACATTTTAAACAAAACCTTACCTCATTATATTGCTGAAGAGTGTAAAAAAAAAGAGAGAGGCAACCTATTGCTATGAAGTTTCTGCTACACAAGGTCCAGAATCATTGTGTAGGTAGGAGGAAATCTTACTTTGTTTGGAAGAGGTTGATTACATGATTTGAACCAATTATCTCTAGGTCACTTGGCGACACGCCAGCCGTTGTGCCAAGGCTCCTCTTTCTACATTGAAAGAGGCTAATTACATAAAGCTTATATGAAAATAAATTTTCTTTCATAGTCTATTTTTCGTACATGTTGCCATTATGATTTCTGTCATGTTCTGAACTGAAGCTGTCTTTATTTTGGCAATATCTAAGTTGATATATATTGATTAGATCATCCAGTGACACGTGACATCATTGAATTGGAGTAGAGTAGTGCAAAGATAACTAAATTTCCCATTAAGTTGCGCCACATTCTTTATAATAACCCAGTGTGTTGTGTTTTTAACTTTTGGACGCATGTTTGAAACAAATACCTATGTCATTTAATTATTGAAATAGGAAAGCTTAGTCATTGATCTTTTGTATCTTATGCTCTATAAAAATGTCAGTTTTGTTGGTTTGGCAATAGGTGTCTAGATTTTGTTAAGCATGGTTATCAATTTCGGACAGTGGTTGCGTAGCGACCGACCTCACAAACAAAGGTGGGCTCACTGGAAGTGAGATGACCTTGCCAGCACAGGGAACAAAGTTGTGAACAGGGGACTAACCAGACGGAGAAAATAGAGGTTGGTTCGCGGAAACAAAGGTGGCCTTGCCAGAAAAACACAAAATGAGTCCAAAACAGATGACAAAATGAAGTGCGACTGAGGAAATGTGGTGGGCTTGCCAGGAAGTGGCTGGTGAGTGGTGGGATTGATGGAAAGGGAGAGAGAGAGAGAGAGAGGCAGTTAGTCGAGAGAGATAGGGTTCTAAAGTGTGTAACGGTAACGTATCAGAAAAAAAGAATAAAATTCGATTTTATCCCCTTAAATTGAGCATGGGACACCAGTTACACAAGGGAAAAGAGGGAATTTTCCCTTTTTTCACTATACCGGTGCAATTTCTCCTTGATTGGCCACAATTTGGGCCATAATTGCGGTATGTTGTAAGGCAGAAATAACGAAGAGGGGCCGCTACCTGCGTAGTGCAATCACTTGCTATTAATAGCCTAGTTGCTAAGTAGATATTTATTGATTGAATCTTTTTGGTGACACCTTCAAATCAAACAAACATGCGGAGTAATTGTTGCTCTAGGTATATTTTGGAACTACTTGTACTTTTTGTCCACAAGTTCTGCATGTTATTCATTCTTTTGCCATGTATATTAGAAGCATATTTGCTTGGAGAATGTATGAGTAACGCTTGCTTTCTGCCGATAAAGTGGAAAATACCTCTAAAAGGATTGAAAATTGAAATGTTATTAATGAAGTAATTCTCTTTGTGGACAGCCCTTATTGCTTCAGATTTATTTAGTGCATGTTATGTATTCATATTGGTTTCTCATGTAAATTCTCCTATGAATGTGTCTTGTGTCCATTCATTTTACTGAGGCTTTTTACTTTCTTCCAATTTTCCATAGTGTTTCTTGGCTGTCCTTCTGTGCAAACCTTGTTTTTTAATTGCTTTAGACTATGAGACACTTTTTATTATTATGTATTCCTGGTATGATAGTAGGTCCTCACTTTTTTTTTTGGTGAAAGTAGGTCCTCACTTTAATTATCAGCTGATTGAATTATTCTTTTTGGTTCACAGATAATAGTCATTCAACTGTGCCTTCATGGGAAAAGAAGTTTTGTGCTTCAGTTGGTTCAGTTCCATGGCGAAAGCTAATAGATTGCAAGAGGTACATGTATCTACATGACAATGTGGTAAAGTGGGATGACTCTGCTGTCAAAGAGGCATTTGACAATGCAAAAAGGAGGTTTTGGGCTAAGATCAACGGCCTTCCCTGCAACATATCCTTGCCTGATGCTGACACTTACATTGACAATGTAGATTGGAATTCAAGTGTTGACCCTGAACTCTTTCTGGACTTGGAAAGAGAAGCAACGGTACTCGACGAGGAAGAAAGAGATGAGGAGGTTGTGATTCTTGGTAGTTCCCTGCTCTTGAATCAGTCATTTTCCTGTACTGGATGGGGGGATGCGGAGGCAGAAATACCAAAGCCTTCTGATCCAAATCCTGCTGACCAAGGTTGGGACTCAAATCTGCATGAAAATCAAAGAGTGGACTCTTGGGAACAGCATTGTGCTCCTGTTGAACATGCAAAAGAATATGATTGGCAAAATGGTCAGAATGATTATTCTTGGGCATGGAATCAGAGGGGGCACCATGGTGGTGACTTGAATAACATGGGCAAAGGAAGAACTGGTGGGAATGGGAAATGGGGAACATGGGATGGGTATAATAGAAAAAGAGAAAACATGGCATGGTCTAAGACTTCTCATGCATACCATGGTAATGAGTATCAGATGAATAGAGGAAGAAGAAACAATAGAGGAAGGAGGGGAAATTTTGCTTATGACCGTTCCTATGTGGACAAGGTACCTACTCCTAATGCATGGTAAATGAAGATAAAGGCTTAGGATCAAAGACCTTATACTGCAAGGACTCCTATGAAACTTATAAGGGATCAGTTTTGTGAATGTGGCTTGAAGATACAAGTTTTGGTATATGGGTAACATGTGATATACAATAAGACTTATAAGAAGACTAGACATCATTTTGGATTCTTATACATTTTTATAAGAGAGCTTTATGGTCTGTTCATGTTTGTAGTTCAAGAATTATCCCGTTGTGAGAGGTTTATGCATATATTGATAAACTCTGCAATGTCATTTTTAACTGAAGCCAAATTGTTCGTTCTTGTCTCCTTGATGATCTATTGCCCCTTTTATTTATTTATGTTCATAATTTCATCCGTGATCTGTTTTTATTGACATTAGGAAAAAACTTTATAATAAAAATATTTAAAATTGGGATAGGATCCTTTGATAGTTGTGTTAAACTAAAAAGTTTGGGTATACCACCAATGACATTAACTTATTAAATGTTTGGTTGTGCAATTAATTCCTCAACCATGTAATAAGAATTTCTTTTGCGCAGCTATGTTTAGTTTCCTGCAAGTGGCAAATGTACACGTTAAGGGCTCTATCTTGAGCTCTTAAGTTATATTGTAAACAATCATATTATAATCTTGCTATAGTCAGCTTCATATCATTTCATGGTTTGTCAAAAGTGAAGCATAGGGAAAGAACTATGGCAAAATGAAGTTGAGAAGCTTGTTTGAATTTCAGACTAAGCAAATAATTTGGAGGCAGGATATCCAAGAAAGATTTGTTAAATATGTAAAATGGATTGCAGGCAGTTGAAGTCTTTCCTTCATTCAGAAGTAGATTAGTTTCTTGGTGACGAATTCCTGTGATCTCAGCTTGTATACTTATTTGAATTTGTTCATCATAACAATACTAGAGTTTGAACATGCATGGAATGCATTATGCTGTTTGTCTCTAAAAGTGATTTCCTTTTTACTTTTAATTTTGGAAAAAAATTGAATCAAATTTGGCAATCAACTTGTCAGTTGACACATGCAAGATGCTCAGTACTCTTCACTTTTTGCCCTATTTCTGTTGCAGCGGGTCTATATATATATATATATATATGGGATAGGTTATTGTGCCTACTCTCATTTTATCTACCTTTGTCTACCCCTTTTGTTACCGTCCGATTACCATTTAATCTTACGGTCCATATTAGTGATATAAAATAAATATTTTTTTCCCTTTCTTTCTCCTCACTTTCTTCCATACCCTTTCTCTCTTCCTCCCTCTGCCCTATACCTATTTTTTTCCCCTTTATCGTTAATCTCTGCCCACGTGAACGCGCGCGGAAGCATTTGAAATCAATTACCACAGCAATGTGAAAACTAGCAGGAAGTGTATAATTATAGAAGGCGGCACAACTTTCGATTACAGAAGCTTATAGAGATCTTTTGGACTCTGTTTTTATTATTGTAATATAAATTTTCTTCTTCTGAATCAGTTTCTATCAAACTACCAGTGTCAATGGATTGAAAAATCACAACAAATGTAAAGAGTTCACCAATGAAATATAATATAAAAGGTCATTGTTCAAAAAAATGCCAAATATCATCCGACAAACAAGGACCATAATCACACATAGCTATGAGGATTTTTAGTTAGGCAAAATTATAATATTAGAAAATGTTTCTAAAGGAAAAAAATTGTGGGGCAATTAATGAAATGGAAAACCTTCATTTAATGGGTAATTTATACATTGACACTCTGAGGTCAAGGTTCTACAAGGCTAACCAGCCAGCTCTTGTGCACGATCCTCATCAAGTTCACAACAAAACCCGAAGTTGTTTTTCCAGGAAACATGATATATACACATTTGTGCATCCTTCTCACTCCAAGCATTATTGCCATTTAGTTTTAGAAAGGACGATGATTTGAATTGATGTGGTAATTGATTTCAAATGCTTCCGCGCACGTTTACATGGGCAGAGATTAACGATAAAGGGGAAACAAATAGGTATAGGGCAGAGGGAGGAAGAGAGAAAGGGTATGTGAGAAAATGAGGAGAAAGAAAGGAAAAAAAAAGGTTTATTTTATATTAATAATATGGACAGTTGGATTAGATGGTAATCACACGGTAACGAAAGGGGTAGGCAAAGTTGGGTAAAATGAGAGTAGGCACAATAACCTATCCCTATATATATATATATATATTTATATTTATATTTGGAGATATTCGAATTGGTTCATCGCTTTGTGATTAGTTCGATTTGGGATGGATTCCGAGATTAAAGCTTTAAATTCCTCCCAAAGATGGTATTAAGGATGATCGAACACATGCTTTCACCCTCACCTGCTTAATTCCCTGGCGCTAGGGGTGAAAGTGGGTTGGGTTGGGCTAAACTTTGCCCCGAAAAGTCCAAGCCTACGTAAAAAAATTTCAATTTGGCCTGACCCAAGCCTAGTACAAGTCTAAATGTTAGTCTGGCATGGCCCGTTTATAAAAAATAAAATGACCTGGACTAGCTCGTTTGCATGTTAATTTTTAACTTCCAAGCAGAATCATGAATTAACTTTACAAAATACTCTGTTGCTAAACCAAAAATTATAATTTCAACGTCCAAACAGAATCATGAATCACAACAAAACTCATACAATCTGCATTTAAGTCACTCTCAAAAGCAAAATGCTCAAACTAAATAACATATATTTCATCATATCGAATAAACAAATTCATACTATGTAAATTAAAATAACTACATGAATCCAACAAACACATCATGATGCTTGTAGTAAGTATAACCTCTTCCAAAAACCTTTTAATATATTCATATACACAATCTAACATGTTGAGATGTTGGTTCCTCCTACATAATAAATAAATTCAGATTTATATTAAAATCTAATGAATATAATTAAGTTATAAAAAATTGCAATGGGTTAAATTTATATCTTTTCTTTTTTCTTCAAGACATACTTATTTTATTTTATTTAAAATTAGTATAATATAGGCCAAGCTTTATGAAAGTCTTTTTATTAAACAAGTTTTTTCAAGGTCCAAGACTAATCTATTTTACGAAATATATTAGATCAGAACTGGCCTGACATAGGCCGAGCTGTAGGCCCCTGTAAGCTGACTCGGCTCAGTTTCACCCCTGACGACAATTAAGTTACCATCATTTGGTAGTCTTCTTTTGTATACTGTATCTCATCAATTTCACTTTTTTCCTCTGAGATTCTGATCCAAATATTGGAGATGAGTAGGTATATAAAAAGGTAGGCATAAATAATATCCTATCTCTATATTAATTGTTTATGTTTGTCTAATGCATTCATCTCGCTTTTCTCTTCCCAAATTCTTGGCCTTGTGAATTGTTTTCTGGTGACATAATACTTTCTCTTGCTCTGGAAGTAGACTATGCTCATGGGACTAGTTCACCTTATATTTTGACGGGGGCAATTTCTTTAAAATGAACCTGCTTATGACACGATTAATAACTTGGCCAAATTTCACGAAAAAATAAAATAAAAATAACTTGGCCAAAATTGAGTCAACGGAATTTTAGGCAAAATGTTTAAATGTGAAATTTATGTATAGCCAGCCAATTCAATTTTTGTTTTTAAAATCTATTTTCAAGAATTTGCCAATGAAATTTAGTAATATTTATATTATTTAACAACTTTTTTAACATTGAATTTTATTAATTCAACCTATGTAGCACCGATACCGACACGAGACACGTGTCACGACACGACACTCCGACACATTAATTCTAAAAAATGTTAGATTTTGACACGTTAAGACACATTTTGATATAAATAATATTTTTAATTTATGTAGTATATATTATATTTAATATTCAATAATTTAACAAAAAATGAAGTTAAACTTATAATACCCATCAATTTTGGAAAGAAACATAAGATATCCCAAATATTTATATTAAACTTAATAAAATGATAATCGTAATCTAACGAATCTAATAGTTGGAACTAAAATGCAACGCAACACAATCTTTGAACTATTATTTGGGTTTCTACAATGCATGTCGAAGTGTCGGAGAGTGTCAGACACGATACGTCACGGTTTTTGAAATGTCGGTGTTTCATAAAATTCAACTATTAAATTGAAACTCCTTATTAAGTAGATCAAGTTTATCAATTTTTATATTATAAAAAAATTAATGAATAAATTATATAAAATCACCATGTACATTGATGTTTGTTCATAAAACCATCCTCTTTGATGAATAAATTAATGTATGCTCCCTCCGAATCCTCATGATGGGGTGGACCACTTGCTTTGAAATTTAAAAGGTGATACCAAAATTTCTGTTAAGGGTATTTATGCCACTTTATCTGGTGCGGTTGAGCAGCAGGATTTGGCCCCTATTTGGAAGAAAATTTGGAATTGGAAGGGACCTCAGGTTATTAGGCCGTTTATTTGGAAAATGCTTCACAATAAAATTCCTACAAAAAATTTCCTTAGCCAGTTTAATATGGGTTCAGCTTCTTGCCCAATTTGTTGGGAGCATAATGAAACTTATATTCACTTATTGAGAGATTGTAATGATATGAAGAATTTGTGGTCTGATTTGGTACCAATAGATATGCAGGTTTCTTTATTTTCTGCCAATTTATGGGATTGGATGAACTAAACATGTCACAGATTAGTTTTTTCAGGGATAATATCCCTTGGTGTACATGGTTTGCTACGACTTGCTGGCTTGCATGGAAGTGGAGGAATGAAAGGAGTCATGACGATCCAAATCAGGTTCATGATTATCAATACAAGATTCAGTCAATGATAGCCAAGGTGAGAGATATACAAGATGCTTTTCATAAGGTTAATTTAGCTCAAAATAACCTGTCCCATTCGGATAGTTTGATTTGTTGGAAGGCTCCTGAAAGCAATTGGGTAAAGATTAATACCGATGGAGCGGTTAAGGGTAATCAAAGATTAGCAGCTTGTGGTGGTGTTATTAGAAATGATGTTGTCAATGGTTAAAAGGATTTGCTTATAGAATTGGTAGTTGTGATGCTCTTACTGCAGAATTCTGGGGTATTTTAAAGGGTTTGCAACTAGCTTGGGAAGATAGATGGAGAAATGTTATTGTAGAAAGTGGCTCTAAATCAGCTATTGCTCTGCTCACTAGTGATGGTGATGCAGTCCGCGAGAATCATCCGATTTCTCGATTACGGACATGGATTCATAAGAATTGGAGAGTTCATCTGGTTCATACTTTCAGAGAAGGAAACTGTTGTGCGGATTGGCTGACAAATTTTCCTTTTATGAATGTTAATTCTGATGATTTTTGTGTTTTAATTCCCCCCTTGGAATTGGTCTGCTGTTTGATACAGATTTAACTTCTATTTGTAGAACTCGTCATATTTCAGTTATTTAATTTGTGCTGTGGTGTGTTTTACCCAGCTTACCAAAAAAAACCATCCTCTTTTTCAATTGAATAATCAATAATTAACTTGCGCTATCAGATTACAAGAATTAAACATGTTTAACAATTTTAAAGTAAAAACATCTCCACCTTCAACCCACCACTTACAACTTCTCTTTATCCCCATCGTTGTTGTTGTTGTTAGTTATGATACATAGACATTTCAAAAAATCTGACGTATCATGTCTAACACTTTCTAATACTCTCCTACACTCAAACACGCATTACAAAGACTCAAAAAAGGGGTTCAAGATTTATGTTACGTTGCATTTTTAGTTTCAAGTATTAAATTCGATGGATTTTGATTATTATTTTATTGAGTTTAATATAAATATTTGGCATATCTTATGATTCTTTGTAAAATTGATGAGTATTATAAGTTTAACTTTATTTTTTGTGTTAAATTATTGAATATCAAATACATTATACACTATAAATTAAAAATATTATTTAATATCAAATTGTGTCTTAACGTATCGAAATCTCTGACACTCAAACACGCATTACAAAGACTCAAAAAAGAGGTTCAAAATTAGCATACCAAAAAAAAAAAAAGAGGTTCAAAATTTATGTTGCGTTGCATTTTTAGTTTCAACTATTAAATTCGATGAGTTACGATTATCATTTTATTGAGTTTAATATAAATATTCGGCATACTTATAATTCTTTGTAAAATTGATGGGTATTATAAGTTTAGCTTTATCTTTTGTGTTAAATTATTCACTACAAGAAAACAGTTTATTTGTGACAAAAAATTTCGTCATAAATTTTTTCACAGATGACAATTTTCAACACAAATAATCAAATTTCGTCAGAAATAAATTTGCGACTCAGGAATTTGTGACGAAATTTACTTGTGATATAGGAATTTGTGACGAAATTTCATAAAATCTCGTCACTAATAATATTTTTTCTTGTTGTGATTGAATATCAAATATATTATACACTATATAAATTAAAACATTATTTAATATCAAATTATGTCTTAATGTATTGAAATCTAACATTTTTTAAAATTAACGTGTTGTGTCCCACACTGAATGTTCATGCATCACTCTTTTGAAATTAAATAAAATTTTGACTATGAGATTATATTTTTATGAATATTCATTTTATATAAAATTTGGTGTAAATGAATCAAGATAATATCACATGATTCAAAAATTAATTTTTTTTAAAATTCATATTTTATAAAATTTATTAAACAGTATAAAAGTTTAAGAATAACTCTTGATAATAGACACACACACACACACACATATATATATATATATATATTGGTAAAATTTAATTTATTGATTTACAAAAATATAATTGATAAACCATTATAATCAGACAAACGCGGTGAATAACTAGGTAATTTGCAATTTTACATTTGGTGGTCAGTTTAAACTTATGTATAGCTAGCGACTGAAAAAAATATGATTAATTAATTTCAGGCTTCACTTCGTTATTTTCTTCAAGAAAATGGAATACCGTATTATTTAAAATTACATATTTTATGTGTAACATTATAAAATGAATAATAAAAATTAGATATTCATAAAAGTTATAAACTTTAATTATTTAATTTCAAACTTTATTTCTCAATTTGCACACAATCACATAAAATCAGTGTAACATTATAAAAATCTATGTTATTCGTTTGGGAGATATTAGAGAAAACACAAATTTGCACGCAATCACAAAAAATCAGAATGCAAAAATTGCAAAAGATTAAACTCGAGCCTATTATTAAATACAATGTCCTTGATTACCAAAAAAATAAATACAATATCCTTAATTAAGGCAATTTTGTCCCTCAACGGTGCCTAAGATTTGAATATAAATATCTCCCAAGATAGAACGAGTTGCCTTTGTTTTGACAGTGGTACTACCAGAAGTAAAAATATCGGTGGACACAATAAACGCTGATCAATCGCAGACCAAGACAGTATAGGAGATTAATCTTGGTAGAATTTTGGTGAGAGTCAGAAAAACTTTTTTTTTGGATTCACTGAAAATAGGTATATATAAGAGATGAACAATCACAAGCCGAGGAGGCACGACTATTCGGAAACCAAGGTAGTATGGAAGGATTAATCTTGGTGAAGTTTTAGTAAAGAGTCGGAAAAACTTATTTTTGAATTCACAGTATATATAGGAGGTTAATGATCGTAGGCTGAATAGGCACGTCTATCGGAAAACGAAGAGATATAACTTTCCGAAAGTGAACAGGTGCTACTGTTCACAATCGAAGAGACGCGACTGTTCACAAATGAAAAGACATGACTTTTCCAACTTATTCATAACCCTTTTATATATAAACCAACTAGTTTTGGAGCTTGATTCCATATACAAGCCTTATCAGTTCTTAATTCCTAAACCATTTTTTCCCCTTATCTCAAATGGCTGAATCCCATTCAACTAGGAAAAGTTCTTCTATGACTTGTATAATTCTCCTTATTGTGCTACTAATTGCTAGCACAGCCACAACAGGTGACTATTTTTTTTCCCTCTCTATCTCTCTTCGCACTCACCTAGATACATGATATTGTTATTTTTCCGGTTTTGCATGATTAAGGGCACTCGCGTCAATGTTTGATACTTATATCATATGTCAAACGTGTGTATATATAAAGTAGTGAATTAGCGTGTGATGCCTTGGGGAAAAAGAATGAAATCATTGTCGTTGTCGTGGTTAATCATTACACTGATAAATTAACACATTTATCTTGCTATCAAGTGCTGAACAGTACTACGATGGTGGTATAAACATGAAGGAATAAAAAAAAAAAAACGCACTTGTTACTTGAGAATTATATGAAAAAAAAATGATTGTCATGCTATTTTGTGCTATTTTTGAACTTTAAAAAACTATAACATTCATACAGAATTTTTTAAATATCAAGTACACATTTTTATTTAATAATAAGTACGTAAAAGACGAAGTTGAATTCTTTTACTTCCATTTTCTCAAACTCAAACAAATATTAAATCTTTTTTAGTGCAAAGCATAGTCCAACAACAGCAAAAAAATAAACTCATTATTCAACTTCATCAGTCAAGGTGCGACATGTTTGTTTCTCCACCGTAGAAGTTTCAGTTCTACCACTCTATACAAAGGAGAATATCGGTTGCACGTACCAGCAAAAAATTATCCCTTGTAATACAGAGAAAATCCTTACAGCTTTGTTCAACGTTGCATACGTCACGGATTTGATGTGCCGCCACTCTTGCAAATATCTCTAATAACAATTTTTGGAAATCTTAAAATTTTATTCTTTTGAATTTTTTTTTTTTTAAATCTTTCGAAACTCGACAATGTGCACAGTTTCATGGGTGACTTAAATTTGAATATAACATGAAAATATTTTTTTTCTTGTTTAGCTTGTTACTTTTAATGAGTTGAGTCATATAAATTAACTCATCAATCTGCATAGCTCGTCCTACATTAATTACGAGGTCTAGCAGATTCGGGTGGAATGAGACGAGTTTATACTAATTGCATTTTTGTTTTTAACTTGTTTATCAAATAAGCTATTTTTTTTTATATAAATTTGATGTTAGTTCATTTTTTAATAATATAAAGTTCTAACTTCTTCACTAATAATTTTATATTATGTTTTTCAATACTTAGACTAATGTTTGTATGAGAAATATATTTCTTAATTTCAATTCTTTTATTTTTTTAATTATTTAACGAGATTATTTCTTGACTCACCATAAAAAAAAAATTAATACCTTCCACTCTTTTTTAAATGCAGATCAACCATTATTATCTGAGTTAAGAGGAAAATGAATATCATGTCTTAAAATTTAGGGTAGAAATAAAGGCAGCATTTAAGACAATGTTTGTTAGAAAAGTGGCAGATTATATTTACAAACTTTTTTGTTTACAAACTACACTATATTCTCCCGGGAGAATACAAAGTTTTGCAAACTACACTATGTTCTCCCGGGAGAACATAGTGTAATTTGTAAAAAAATTCCAAAAAATTTGTAAACGGATCCTGTCCCCGTTAGAAAATTAATAAAATTATGCACTCATCTTAAAACCATGTCATGTAATTTACAACCTATAGTACTATGAATTCAACCCCAATAACCATTTTGTTCCATGTGATGAGGTGCACAATCTGGTGTATGTTATGGAAGACTTGGCAACAACTTGCCATCCCCAAAAGAAGTTGTGGCTCTCTTCAATCAACACAACATTGTCAGGATGAGAATCTATAGTCCAGACCAAGAAGTTCTCCAAGCTCTAAGAGGTTCAAACATTGATCTTCTTTTAGATATTCCAAATGATGAACTCCAAAATCTAGCTACTAGCCAAGACAATGCAAACAAATGGGTGCAAGACAATATAAAAAACTATGGTAATGTCAAATTCAGATACATTTCAGTGGGGAATGAAGTGAAACCTGGTGACTCATTTTCACAGTTTTTATTCCCTGCCATGCAAAACATTCAAAGAGCAATATCTTCAGCTGGCCTTGGAAACCAAATCAAAGTTTCCACTGCAATTGAAACAGGTGCTCTAGAAGAATCATACCCTCCATCAATAGGCTCATTCAGGTCTGATTATAGAGGAGCATATCTTGATAATGTGATAAGGTTTCTAGTTAGTAATGGGTCCCCATTACTAGTTAATGTGTACACTTACTTTAGTTACATTAGTGACACAAGGGACATTAGTCTTGATTATGCTCTTTTCACTTCTCCTTCAGTGGTAGTGAGTGATGGTTCACTTGGTTACCGTAACCTTTTTGATGCTATTGTGGATGCTACTTATTCTGCATTGGAGAAAGCAGGGGGAGGGTCATTGAACATTGTTGTGTCTGAGACTGGTTGGCCTTCATCTGGAGGGACAGCAACTTCACTTGATAATGCAAGAACTTACAACACAAACTTGGTTCAACATGTCAAGGGAGGGACCCCAAAAAGGCCTCGCAGACCCATTGAAACTTATGTGTTTGCCATGTTTGATGAAAATCAGAAGCAGCCAGAGTATGAGAAATTTTGGGGGCTTTTCCTACCAAATAAACAGCCCAAATACTCAATTAATCTGAACTAGTAGAAGCAAAGTAGATTCAGTAAGGAATAAGGGCTGTGATTCCAAATGAAACTTTCATAATGCCCATTTATATGCAAAGTTTTAGCATTAAATATAAGTTTTGTTATTAATGTTTTATAGTATATAAAATGAATAATTTCTTCTACAGCATTGACTATAAAGCTAAATTTTCTGAACCCCTTGCATGACTATGACTTTCTTACAAAGCAGACAAACTGGTGTTAAAAATTTAAAATTAAACAGTATATAAATATCAAAGAGTAAATAATGAGCAGCATTGAATGGCATGATGGAATAAAAATTAAATAAATTGTCCCAAGTTTCCAAAGAACAATATATTATAATGTTAGATATCTTTCAGCTTTCAGCTTTCACACAGGCCATATCATTTATTATGGGGAGCTTATATTTATAAATTTTTGTTTATAAACTTTTATAAACTACCCTATGTATTCTCGGAAGTGCACTACTTATTTATGGGAGTGCATAGTATAATTTATAAAAATTTGTAAAAAAAATTTATAAACGTATCTTCCCCATTTATTATATAATAATAATAATAATTAGTATAATAAAGGAGGTTCAAAAACTTGATATGGACTAGCCTGCAATGGGCCAGTCCAGCTGGTTAGCCGGAAGTTTTTTAACATTTTTTTATTTGAATTTTTTATGATTGTTTAGGCCAACATCTAGAATGTTGAAGGTTGTTTGTTGGCTATTGCCACACCAGATAATCAGTGTCCATTTGAAGGGTTTGGGCTAAAAAAATAAAAACAAAAGCAAGATGGACCAAGGACGAATTGATGATTCTATTCATATCACAAATTAAATTGTATCACATATTCTTTAATTATTCTATTTTTTAAAGAAAGTTAGCTCAGGAGTGTTACGGGCCCAGCTGAAGAAGACTCCAGCCCAGTAACTTATGACCCAAGCTCAGACACCATCACTGCCAAATGGCCCATTAGAAGGAAGCTGGATACACCAGCCTGGATGAAGGATTATAACTACTAATGAAGATCAGAACAAGGGAATCTTGAGGGAGTTAAACAGTGGACCAATAATATAGTGACAGGTAGGATAGGCGGTTAGTTGTAGAAGAGATACGTGTAACTTGAATTGATATATGTAAATAGATGAGTATAAATAGCTACACATGTAACTGAGAAGAAAATCTGATAAATAAAACTTGAAGTTTCCTTTCGATTCTATCCTTCTATCCCTTATTTTCCTCTCCTCTTCGATACTGTTGTATCATCTAGTGCTTTCATTGAGTTACCATGAGAATTCAGGAGGTTGCTGAGGAATTGAGTTCGAAATTCCAATCGGGAATCAACGCTACTCGATCTGATCTCACTCAAAAACTTGACCAGCTTACAGGATCCGTTCTTAGTTTGGATTCTCGCCTATGAGAATTCATGTCCAAAACCCATACCTCCACACCAACCAGTTCTAAGAATCAAAGTTCCAATTTCGATCCAAATGCTACTAATTTTCGTTCACCATAAACACCGGAGCAGAGAGTGTTGAAATCCATCAAGGTCGAAATCCCTTCGTTTGTTGGATCTGATCCTAATAACTGGATCTTCAAGGCTCAAATGTTTTTTCCAGGTGCATAATGTTCCGCCAGGCATGAAGGTCCAGCTTGCAGGGATGAAGATGGAAGGTTAAGGATCACCATGGTTTCAATGGATGTTCACCACTGGGTTGATTTCTCAATGGGAGGACTTTGCTTGTGCCTTGCGACAAAGGTTTGGAGCTTCTGCTTTTGTTGATCTCAAAGGAGCATTTTCAAAACTCTCCCAATCAGGTACTTTGATGGAGTATATAAGAGATTTTGAGTCCCTACTGAATCAGGTTCAAGGATTCCATGATGATGTATTGATGAGTTTTTTTTCATTTCTGGTCTACAACCTGATCTTAGAGGAGCAATTCAGCTTCAATGGCCTAAATCCCTTCATCATGCTATGCAGTTAGCATATGTATTTGATACTCACCATGATCAATTGCGTTCTTCAATTTTTTCAAATCAGAAAAGAAATTATTTCTCTTCTACCAGTAATAATACAACCCTTTCCAAAAAAAAATCAACTTCCACCTTCCGTACACCTAACACACTCAACAACCTAACGAAACCATTATCATTTCAGCCTTCCACATTGCCTATCAAAAAGCTTTCACCCGAAGAGATTCTCAGGAAACGCGAACTTGGCATATGTTACACATGTGATGAAAAGTGGAATCCCAAACACAGATGCCAATCAAAATGCTTCTCTTAATTGGAGATATAGATGATGAACAACAAGATACTGAAGAAGAAATTCTTTGGTCACCTGAAACTAAGGAGGCTACTCAAACAGCTAGTATGCAGCAAAATCCAGAAGCTACTATGTTTTCATTAGCAAGTTCCTTTAATCATAGAGCTTTAATCCTGGATGCGTCGATTTGTAACCATAGTGTTGCTGTGTTGGTGGATTCTAGCAGTTCTCATAATTTTATCAATCGTGAGTTAGCTACCAATTTAAATATTCCCATGAGTCACTCCAAGGAAATGAAGATTTTCATGGGAAATGGGAGAATTTTTGTTTTGTGACAAGAAATGCAACATGATTCAATTGACAGTCCAAAATCATTCTTTTACGATTGACTTCTGGGTGCTTGAATTACAAGACTTGAATTCCATTCTGGGCATGACATGGCTTGAAAGTTTAGGCAGAGTAACCCATGATTATGTGAATCAATCAATGGGGTTTGTTAAATATGGTCAGCTGGTCAAATCACAAGGTGTCTCTGAATTAGTAAAGACTCACAATGTTGATTGTGTGGAAAAAGCTTCATGTTGCTTACTAACAATAGTTAATTCAACTGAACAGGATGGACAAATGTTTCCTGAATTGGAAGCTATCCAACATACACTCAATCCTGTTTTATGGAGTGTGTTATAGGAATGCATGGCTATTTTTCAGACACCTCAAATTTTACCTCCTTTTCGAGGGATGGAGCACTCAATACACTTAATGGATGGAGCCAAACCAGTTAATGTGACGCCTTATCGGTTCCCTCACCATCAAAAGGCAGAATCGGAAAGACAAATCTCTGATCTCTTATCTACAGGGTTTATTCAGCCGAGTAAGAGTCTCTTTTCATCACCTGTGCTGTTAGTAAATAAACAAGATGGCACATGGCGCATGTGCATTGATTATAAGGCTTTAAATGCCTTGACAGTCCCAGATAGATTCCATATACCCACAATTGATGAATTATTAGATGAATTGTTGGGTGCAGCAGTGTTTAGCAAGCTGGATCTTAGGGCTGGCTACCATCAAATTCGCATGTTTCCCCAAGATGTTTTCAAAACTGCTTTTAGAACTCATGAAGGGCATTATGAGTTCCTTGTGATGCCTTTTGTACTCACAAATGCTCTTGCAACTTTTCAAGCAGCCATGAATCAAACTTTCAGACCATATTTGAGGAAGTTTATCATTGTATTTTTTGATGATATACTAGTATATAGTCCTTCATTGTCTGATCATGTGCGGCATTTAAGACTTTCCCTTCAATGTTTGCATCGACATCAATTCTTTGTCAAGCTGAGCAAGTGTGCGTTTGGAGTTATGGAAATTTCTTATTTGGGACATATTGTGTGTGTTGAGGGAGTGAAAGAAGATCCCAAGAAAGTAGCTGCCATGGTGGATTGGCCAACACCCAAATCCATTAAACAACTTCGTGCATTTTTAGGTCTAACAAGTTACTATAGGAAATTTGTAAACCATTATGCTGCTATTGCATCCCCACTTACTGATGTATTGAAGTCTGACAAATTGGTTTGGACACTTGCTGCAAATGAAGCTTTTTGCAAATTGAAGCTAGCTATGAGTTCAACCCCAATCTTAGCTTTACCAGATTTTTCATCTCCACTCATTGTTGAAACTGATGCATCCCGTGTGGGCATAGGAGCTGTCCTACTTCAAAATAGCAAACCAGTTTCATTTTTTAGCAAGAAGCTTGGGGTCAGATTATCCAAGGCTTCTGCATATGTTAGAGAGCTCTATGCCATCACAGAAGCAGTGAAGAAAAGGAGACACTATTTGCTTGGAGCCCATTTTATTGTACGCACAGATCACCAAAGCATCAGAGAATCGCTCTCCCAAACCATACAAACACCAGAACAACACGAGTATGTCCATAAGCTCCTTGGCTATTCATTTTCCATTGAGTATAAACCAGGGTCTTCAAATTAGGGGTGTCAATATAGATTTTGACACGCGGATCGACCTGCAAAAAAATTCGTGTCGTATTCGTGTTGGAAAAAATGACACGTAAAAAATTCGTGTCGTGTTCGTGTTGATGTATTTGTGTTCGTGTTGACCCGTATTTTTTTAATTATTTTATTTTTAATTTTTATTATTGTTTTTTTAATTTTTTAATTTTTGATCAATTTTTTTTAAGAAAAAATTGTCAATTAGCGTTTTGACCCCTATTTTGCGTGTTATTCGTGTAGTGTCAACCCGCAAAAAATTCGTGTCGTGTCAGTGTTGAAGATTTTGACACGAATAAAAATTCATGTCGTGTTCGTGTTGATGTATTTGTGTCGTGTCAAATTCGTGTCGTGTCGAATTCGTGTCGTGTCAACCCATTTTGACACCCCTACTTCAAATATAGTTGCTGATGCACTGTCAAGGCAGTTTGATCGCAATGAGGCTGGTTCATTGTTGGCCTTGTTATCTGAACCACATTTTGGAATTCTTGATACTATTAAGTCTGAAAATAAATTGGATCTGGAACTAGCAACCTTGCACCAACAATTAGCAAGTGGTGTTGTGCTTGATCCTTTATTCACAACAAAGGATGGCATTTTATACCATAAGGGACTTTTTTTTTTGGGATCCAACTCAAACTTGAAGATAGAATTGATTGAGGAGGCTCATTCCACTCCTTTGGGTGGGCATGCTGGATCTCTCTGTACATTCCTTCGCTTGTCTGCTTTCTTTCATTGGAAGCATATGAGAAGAGATGTCACTAGATTTGTTCAACAATGCATCATATGCCAACAAATCAAAACAACTACGACAGCACCTTTGGGGCTACTTCAACCTTTACCCATTTCCGAAGCCACTTTTGAAGATCTCTCATTAGAGTTCATTATTGGTTTACCCCAATTGAATGGCCTCTCTGTTGTATTAGTAGTGGTGGACCGTTTGTCAAAGTATGCCCATTTCATGGGACTGAGTCATTCCTATACAGCTGCAACAGTAGCTAAAATATTTTGTGAGCACATTGTGAAACTTCATGGATTCCCTCGCTCATTGGTTTCTGATATGGACCCAATCTTCATGAGCAAATTTTGGCAAAAGTTGTTTTCTTTGAGTGATACTAAGCTCAAAACCAGTTCCAGCTATCATCCACGGACGGACAATCGGAGGTGACCAACCATTACTTGGAACAATACTTGAGAGCATTTGTGCTGAGGAACATCAGAAATGGCCCTCATTCTTATGTTGGGCTGAACTCCATTATAATTCTTCAGTTCACTCTACTCTTGGAATGTCACCATTTCAAGCTGTATATGGGAGGGTCCCTCCTTCAATTCCTTACTACCTTCGTTGATTAGTTACAATTGAAGCCTTAGACACACTCCTCTGTCAAAGGAATGACATCCTATCCAGTCTTAAAGAGAATTTGTTGAGAACTCAAAATTGGATGAAAAATTAAGCAGACAGGCATCATATGGACTTTATCCTTGCAGAAGGTGATTCGGTAGTAGTCAAACTACAGCCTTACCGCCAACTTTCAGTTGCTAATCGCTCCCACCAGAAGCTTGCTAAGATATTCTATGGTCCTTTCACCATCAAGAAAGTAATTAGTCATGTTGCATACCAGTTAGAATTACCTGCCATATCTAAGATTCATCCTACATTCCACATCTCTTGTTTGAAGCCGTATCGGCGAACACCAGGAGTACATTTCTCTCCTCTGCCATCTCACACTACTGGCAACAAACCAGTCTAGAAACCTCTTGCAATATTGGCATCTCGTTCCTCTTTAATTTGTGGCATGTCTCAGTTGCAATACTTAGTTCAATGGACTGACACTGTTCCTAAAGATGTAACCTGGGAATCAGCTACTGACTTACAGTCTACATACCCAGAATTAGACCTTGGGGATAAGGTCTCTCTAAGAGAGGGAGTAGTTGTTGCGGGCCCAGCTGAAGAAGACTCCAGCCCAGTAACTGATGGCCCAAGCTCGGACACCATCACTGCCAAACGGCCCATTAGAAGGAAGGATACACCAGCGTGGATAAAGGATTATAATTGCTAATGAAGATCAGAACAAGGGAATCTTGAGGGAGTTAAACGGTGAACCAATAATATAGTGACAGGTAGGATAGGCGGTTAGTTGTAGAAGAGATACGTGTAACTTGAATTGATACGTGTAAATAGATGAGTATAAGTAGCTACACATGTAACTGAGAAGAACATCTGATAAATAAAACTTGAAGTTTCCTTTCGATTCTATCATTAACATAATTAATCCATCGTCCTCTTTTTCTTTTCTTTTTTTGATAAACGTCCACCGTCATCTTTATTAGAATGGTCATTTGACTCATATCTCATTTATTGTTCGACAATCTGATGTCATTTTTCCTTGTCATTCTTGTTGGCAATATCATTTTGTTATCAAGCCTATTGACATTATTTTGTTCTTGTTCTTTATAATATTAAAATTTAAATTATTTGATTGAATTTTCATATCATATGATACACGTACCGTATGATACAATATCGTATCGTTCGATACAAATATCTTTCTGATATACCTCACAATTCGTATCGTTGAGCATAAATTGTATCTTATCGTAAGAATTGATCGTGTATTATATGATGTTGATAACTATGTCATGTAGTACTTATTTTTCTTCATTAAATTTAGAAAAACTTGAGCTTATATGACATTAAAAGTAAAATAAATGGGTAGAATAAATATACTTAGATAAATTATTTTTAATTTTAATAGATAGAATGCGTACTAGAAAAAGTTTACCATCTTTTCAACCAATTTAATCTCTGTTGATTTCCGTAAATCTAACGGTTATAATTTATTGGATCGCATTTATTAGTTATTTATTAATTCCCAATAAATTTTTTTATCTCATTTCTAAATATGTGCAACGTCCGCTCCAACGAAGAAAATAATATAGAAAGGCAAACTGATGAAAAAAAATAGAAAAGAATATTTTTTTTCCAAATTCTCTTATAACTTGTAGTTTACCAATCTTCTTAATTATTCAAAGAGAAAAAAAAAAGGTTGGATGAAGGATTTTAAAAGAAACAATTAATCTTTATTTTTGAATTGAAGGAGTTATAAAATTCATAAAAAAGTAAATAAAGATGACTAATAAGTTATATAAAAATAGGGATGTTCATCAACCGATTCAAATAATACTTACTGAAGTGATAAACCGATAAACTAATTAACCGAAAATATATATTTTAATTGGATTGTATTAATTTTAGATTTAGTTTGTGAAAACAAATCCAATTCAAATCCATCCAATGTATTATGGATTTTTGAAATATGGTGATTTGAAATCTTGTTATTTTGTAGATTTGGAATCTTGAATGTTGTTGATAATAAACTATCTTATTTTTTATATTTATTGTCTATTAATCCATTTTAACTCGTCATGAGTTTTAAGATTTGTTTTAGTTTGAAGATTTGAATTTTAGCCTGGTTTGTAATTTTACATGACTTTATTTTGATATGGTTAATAATTTGTATGACTAAAATATTATACTTTTTGAAAAATCAAAAACCAGTCCAATTCAAATGGAATAAAATTGAACGGATTTTAAATGATCATAAGTGGTTGAATGATGAGATCGGACGAATGATTTTTAATTTTCAATAATAATCCAATTCAATCGGTGAACACCCTTATATAATAACTCTTATTTCACAAAAATGAATCTAATAAAATATTATCAAAAAGAGAGAGAAATAAAATAAAATAAAAGCTGCAGTAACCGGTCTTAGAAACGGAGGCACTCATATGAATGCATTATATAATATAATTAAAATAATATAACCGTTACAGTAAATTATAAAAAAAGTGAATAAAAAAAAAAATAAGACACGTAGACCGCATGTTATAAATACAAAACGAAGACGATAGATTTAATTCTTATTAATGCCTTCGTTTTCTTTTATGAAATGGGCAGTATATTTTTTACCTTTGAGCTCACAAAAAATCATGTAAAAAAGTAGGGCTCGCAAAATGGGCTGAGCCCGCCGGGCTGGCCCGCCCCATCCGTCAAATAGAGTGGATTGGGTTGAGTTTTTCAACCCACCAGTCCGCCAAATCCGCCAGGCTCAGCCCGCCAAACCTTTTTTTAGGTTACCCAATTGTTATGTAGTTCCGTATCTTAGATTTCTCTGTATGTAAGTGACTTTTTCAAATTGTTGTGGACTGCTTATACAACACTTTGTTACTTGCTTTGTTACTCTCTTTTACCTTGATATGATTTTATTTTTTATTATTATTTTGGGATTGAAAGATGCATATTTATGTGTAGATTATTAAACACTGATCTTCTTGGTTTCATAAGCACATTAGGATTTTATGCATATTTTTTTATGCTTTAATGCAGATTTTTTAATGTATTTTTATGCATAATTTAGTTTTTTGTATTTTATTTTTATATATATTTTTATTTTAGGCGGGCTGGCCTGTAGCCCGCCAACCCACTCATAGAACGGGCCGGGTTGCTCAATTCAACCCATTTTGTCAAAATGGGCCGGGGCGGGCTAGCCCATTTTGGGCGGGCCGGGGCGAGCTGGCCCATATTGCCAGCCCTATTAAAAAGTAGTATAAATCATCCTCATTTACAAATTTAAATTTCTATTATAAAAAATTTAGAAACCTTGGAGGAGTGATTGCTCTGTCTCTGGGAGGTGAGGTCCATGGGCATCTTCACGGTCCTCAATTACACAGTCTTCTTCTGCACCGGCTGCTGCTTCTCTTTCATCTTTTTCCGCATCATCTCTATTTTACTTTTTGTTGATACCTTTGTGTCCCTGTACATGCATGTACACCTCTTTCTCTCTCTCTTCCTGTCGAGGGAATACCTGAAATCCACGATGTGCCAAAGTTTGCAATTTTTTTTGTTCTTTTGTGGCTCGGTTCTTTTCCTTTTTCATTTGGGCATGGCTAATTGGAGAAAACAACAACGTGAGGGTCATCGTCAAGTGGGTCAGTGGCTATCCTCATCCAATAACAGAAAGTCACCTTTGGGTTAGTACCATTCTTTCTTTCCCTTTTATTTTTTTAATTTTGTTTGGTTTGGTTGAGGATGGATATTCTTACTACCAAATTCTTCTACTACCAACTTACTACCTATCTAATCACCATTGGATCAACATTTTCTCTTTTTTCAAAAAGTTTTTTGCATTCTCTCTCTTTGATTCAATGGTGATTAGATAGGTAGTAAGTTGGTAGTAGAAGAATTTGTTAGTAAGAATATCCATTCTCGGTTTGGTTTATGTGGGTGGGTTAAATTGTTTCTTGGAGTTTTTTTTCATGGATTACTCTTTTTCTTTTTTAATTTTTTTCAATACATGCTGATCGCGGCATGTTGCGGAGAATCTCGAAAACCCAAAACCCTAAAGCGTTATAGCGGGCTGCGATTGATGAAATAGTAGAATAGATATATAACTGAAATAATAACAAAAAGAAACATTTTTTTAAATTTTTTTTGTTACAAAATTGATATTTTGTCTTATGATAATAATATGACTGCAAATACAACCATAATGGCCTCTAGCGTCCCAGTGTAGTGCGGTGCAGTTTCTTGTGGGGACGCAATGACCTGGTGCCATCATGAAATAGCTTGCCATGTTATGTATTCATTCATATTGGTTTCTCATGTAAATTCTCCTATGAATGTGACTTGTGTCCATTCATTTTACCGAGGCTTTTTCCTTTCTTCCAATTTTCCATATTGTTTCTTGAATGTCTTTGTGCAAACCATGTTTTTTAATTGTTTTAGACAATGAGACACTTTTTATTATTATGTTTGCCTGGTATCAACAGCGGACCTGTACGCACACTGGGAAAAAAAGAATAAAATATATTTTGAGTCATTAACAAAAATTATGGGACCCAATTTAATCTTAAAAAAAAAAATCATCCCGTGATCCCTCTAAATTAAAATAGACCCATGTTAGTTCTTTTGAGGGATTAATGTGGATCTTTTTTTGAATTTCAGATCAACCACGATTTTGATTATTTGGGTCGATTTTTGAATTCTGAGACCAATCGTTAGGCATGTAATTTTTGTTGAGGACACAAAATATTCTATCTGATTAGTTGACTCTTGATTACTTTTTTTATGTTAAGTTAAAGTTTTCTTTTCTTTTCTCTGATTATATTCTTTTGTATTTTAATATATTTAAAAAAAAATTCGTTATTCTTTTATTTTAAGTGCGCAGACATAAATAAAAGTTTATAAGTCCGTAATTGCGTGGTATCATAATAGGTCCTCACTTTAATTATCAGCTGATTGAATTATTCTTTTTTTTTCACAGATAGTAGTCATTCAATTGTGCCTTCCCTGATAATGGATTGCAAGAGGGACATGCATCCAAATGACAATGTGGTAAACTGGGATGACTTTGCTGTCAAAGAGGCATTTGACAATGCAAAATTGAGGTTTTGGGATGAGATCAAGGGCCTTCCCTGCAACATATCCTTGCCTGATCCTGACATTTACATTGAAAATGTAGATTGGAATTTAAGCGTTGACCCTGAACTTGTTCTTGACTCGGAAAGAGAAGCCACGATACTTTCTAGTTCTCTCCTATGGAATCAGTCATTTTACTGTTCTGGATGGGAGGATGTTGACCAAGATTGGGACTCAAATCTGCATGAAAATCAAAGAGTGGACTCTTGGGAACAGCATTGTGCTCCTGTTGAATATGCAAAAGAATATGAGTGGCAAAATGGTCAGAATGATTATTCTTGGGGATGGAATCAGAGGGAGCACCAAAGTGGTGACTTGAATAACATGGCATTGTCTAAGATGAATATAGAAAGGGGGGGAAATTTGACTTATGAACGTCCCTATGTGGACAACTTGACAAGGTACCTACTCTTACTGCATGGTAAATGAAGATAAAGGCTAAGGATCAAAGCCCTTATACTGCAAAGGACTCCTATGAAACTTATAAGGGGTAACTCGTTTGAAACTTACAAGAACATTTTGAATTCTCATACATTTTTACAAGAGAGGTTTATGGTTTGTTCATGTTTGAAGTTTAAGAATTGTCCCTACTGTTGTGAGAGGTTTATGCATATACACATAACTCTGCAATGTCATTTTTAAGTGAAGCCAAATTGTTCCTTCTTTGTCCCCTTGATGATCTATTGCTGCTTTTATTTATTTATGTTCATAATTTCATCTCTGATCTGTTTTTAATGACATTAGGAAAAAAAAAAAACTTTATAATAAAAAATGTTTAAAATTAGTATAAATATTGCAGAGAAAGACCACATAAATATATTCTTGGAGGTCGAGAGAAGCTATATTTTTTAGGTGGAGAAAATTAGCTCTTTTAAGTTTTTTAATTTGTTGCTTACATATTTTTTCACATGAATGGACGGTTCGGTTGGTTCAATCGGTGAGAGTGCAAACCAGCTTTATTCGATTTAATTATCTTTATATTTTTTATATGATCTATATTAAATTATCAATTTAACTAGTTAAATTAATTAAATTATGATTAATAGGTTATACTGATTCCCTTTTGGATTCCATTTTCATATTATTAGTATTTATTTGTTGTGATGGTGTAATTTTATTATTGTTCATTTCCCACATAAACAAATTCATACGTTATGCATATGTATTGGTTTTAAGCTTTTAGCAATTTGATTTGAGGTATGCTTAACAAATTTGAATAATATGAGCTTATGATCGAATAAAACATTTCTCGTATATTCAAAACGCACACGCTATTAGAGTTATGCAAGTAAGAAAAATCTTAAATTAGCTTTTACTATTAAAAACTCAAAGGAAAAAAAGGAGATAATCTCATGACAAAGTCAAAGCAAGCCTAACGAAAGGAAACTCATGACCATTCTAATCCAACTAATTGACCTCTTTCTTTCCAATCTTTTAGCTTGAAAGAGAATTACCATGTGCTACGTAAATGTTTTATATTTTAAAAATAATCTTTGTTACTTCAAGAAAGTATTTTGAAACAAAAGTTGTTTTTTCAAATAAAATCAGAGCTAGAATACAGAATTAATTCCTGTTTGACCCCAAAGTTTTGGGCCAACAATACTCCTTCCGGATGGGTGACGAGATATATGATTGTGTTATGAATATGAATTCTTTTCGGGAAAAGGATGTTTATCTTATTTATTATTATTCAATATTATTAAATCAAAATTTCAAGTGAAGAGATAAATAATAAAGATTTGTTGAGATTATGATATAATAATATCAAAGTGCAGTAGATAAGATAGATATGAATAAAGATCAGTAAAATAATTCAATTTTTTTTCGTGCTTGAATATGCTGAGATCTGCGTAATTACTAATTACCATGAGTTGTGCCACGCACACGATGTTGCTAGCGTTAACTTGCTACCGGAGATTTTATTAGGCATAAATTATCTAGAGTCTAGACCATTATGGTTTAGAATAAATTTTGTAGTATTTATTGATTTTAATTTTAATTTTTTAAAATAATTGGTTTAAGTGATAATTAATTTGTTTATCAAAATATCTTATATTTTTTGTGATAAGATATTATACAATATCGTATCGTTCGATACAAATCTCTTTCTGATAAACCTCACTATTCTTATCGTTGAGAATAAATTGTATCGTAAGAATTGTATCGTGTATTGTATGATGTTGATAACTATGTCATGTAGTACTTATTTTTCTTCATTAAATTTAGAAAAACTTGAGCTTATATGACATTAAAAGTAAAATAAATGGGTAGAATAAATATACTTAGATAAATTATTTTTAATTTTAATAGAAAGAATGCGTATTAGAAAAGGGGCATGATATACTTACAACCAAAAAAATTCACCATCTTTACAACCAACTTAATCTCCGTTGATTTTCGTCAATCTAATGATTATAATGTATTGGATCACATTTATTAGTTATTTATTAATTCCCAATAAAATTTTTTATCTCATTTCTAAATACATGCAACGTCCGCTCCAACGAAGAAAATAATATAGAAAGGCAAACTGATGAAAAAAAATTTAAAAAAAAAAAAAATTCCAAATTCTCTTAACTTGTAGTTTACCAATCTTCTTAATTATTGAAAGAGAAAAAAAAAAGGTTGGATGAAGGATTTTAAAAGAAAAATAAAAAGAAACAATTAATTTTTATTTTTGAATTAAAGGAGTTATAAAATTCATAAAAAAGTAAATAAAGATGAGTAATAAGTTATATAAAAATAGGGATGTTCATCAACCGATTCAAGACCGAAGCGAAAAACCGATAAACTAATTAACCAAAAATATATTTTTTAATTGGATTATATTAATTTTTGATTTAGTTGGTGAAAACAAATCCAATTCAAATCCATCCAATGTATTATGGATTTTTTAAATATGGTGACTTGAAATCTTGCTATTTTGTAGATTTGGAATCTTGAATGTTGGTGATAATAAACCATCTTATTTTTTATATTTATTATCTATTAATCTATTTTAACTCGTGATGAGTTTTAAGATTTATTTTAGTTTGAAAATTTGAATTTTAGCCTGGTTTGTAATTTTAAATGACTTTATTTTGAAATAGTTAGTACTTTGTATGAGTAAAATATTAGGCTTTTTGAAAAATCAAAAACCGATCCAACTCAAATGGAATAAAATTGGATGGATTTTAAATGATATACAAACCGAATGAATGAAGAGATGGTATGAATGATTTTTATTTTTCAAAAATAATTCAATTCAATCGGTGAACACTCTTAATTATATAATAACTCTTATTTCACAAAAATGAATCTAATAAAATATTATCAAAAAGAGATAATAATAAAATAAAATAAAAGTGCTGCAGTGACCCGGTCTTAGAAATGGCGGCACTCATAAAGATTGTATAAGAGTTATCTTCTAGGAAAATTGATTGTGTTATGTTATAGAGATTCGTTTTGCGAGGCAAATTTTTTTTTTACTGCGGGTCCCACAAAATGTTGTGAGTGTAGGTAATTTTTTGTGATCATGTTAAATGATAGATGATAAACTCTTAAAATAATATAACCGCTACAGTAAATTATAAAAAAAAAAGTGAATAAAAAATAGAAGAGACAGAAACCATGTGCTATAAATACAAAACGAATACGATAAATTTAATTCTTATTAGTGCCTTCGTTTTCTTTTATGAAATGGGCTGGATATTTTTTACCCTTTAAGCTCACAAAAATCATGTTAAAAAATAGTATAAATCATTGAAATATCCTAATTTACAAATTTAAACTTTTGATTGGATTAATTTTCCAGCTGTTATAAAAAATTTAGAAACCTCAGAGTGATTGCTCTGTCTTTGGGTGGAGTCCATGGGCACCTTCACGCTCCTCAGTTACACTGTCTTCTTCTGCACTGGCTGTTGCTTCTTGTTCATCTTTTTCCGTATCATCTCTATTTTACTTTTTGTTGGTACCTTTATGTCCCTATACATGCATGTACACCTCTTTTTCTCTCTGTCTGTTGAGGGAATTCCTGAAATTCATGTTGTGACAAAGTTTGCAAAAAATTTTGTTCTTTTGTGGCTTTGTTGTTTCCCTTTTTCAACTCGGCATGGGCAATTAGAGAAAACTTGAGGGTCATCATCAAGTGGGTCACCGGCTAGTAGGATTCTTTCTTCCTCTTTTGTTTTTTTAATTTTATTTGGTTTGGTTTCTGTGGGCGGGTTAGATTGTTTCTTAGAGTTTTTTTTTTGCATGGATTACTCTTTTTCTTTTTTTAATTTTTTTCAATACAGGTTTAAAAAAAGTGGGTGAGTTTTAGAATAGATATATATATATATATATATATATATATATATATATTAAATTTTAATGTGATTTTTATGAACATCTTCATGTGATCTTTATGAATATTATTTCATGTGATCTTTGTGAATAATTTTTTTTTATCTTTTACATTTCAATTTGGTTTAGGCTTATAAACTTTAGGGGGTGTATTAAATAATGATTTTAAAAGTCTTGTTTTGAGATAAAACAATCTTATAAGTTTTAATAGAATTTATAAGATTTGAAAGGACAATATGGATTTTATAATTTTAAAAATTCATATAAATTTTTAACAAACATTCAAAATTACAAGAGTCAATAAAAATAATAATAAAGAAATGCAGTTATATTAATAAAAAAGTAAAACCTAATATAATTTTTTCAATCAGTAAAACTTAATATAATTTTTAACAAACACTCAAAATTACTAAGCAACAGCTCTTCACATATCTAAAGTCATACTAGCCCTCCATGCATCAGCATTTTCTTATTCCCGCTCTTGGGTTTGACCAATGAGTTAAAAGTTTCCTACACTCACAACATTTGGTGGGGCCCGCAGCAAAAAAAAAAACTTCGGCAAGCAAAACGAATCTCTATAACATAACACAATCACTTTTCCTACAACATAACTCTTGTAAAACCCTAGATAAATATACCATGATCGCCCTTCTTTTGAATGGATTCAATTGGGTTTTGGTTTCAGAAGTGGGGTTCACTTGTTCATTTACTTATTCTTTAATTAATTAATTTAAATGAGTGGTTTTGAATGGTTTTGTTGTTTTTCTGTGCCATGGGATGAATTACTAATTTTGTGCTAGTCATAACTCATAAGTTTATAGGAATTAGCTTCGGAAAAAACACCATTTTAAAGTTTTTAGATAAAAGAATTGACCGATTAAAGTTGATTGAATAAGTTTTTCCAAAGTAATGTAGTCAAACATGTCACCTATGTTGACGGGACTAGTCCCGTCACTGATACTGACGGGACTTGTGCCACGTCAGCGCCACGTAGGCAGTCCAATTACCGTAAAGCTTCGGAAGGCCATAACTTGTGACTCAGGTATCCAAATCAGATGATTTTTTTTTATTTCACATAACTTTTCAAGATCTACATAATAACATCTTATTTGACATATTTTATCTTCCACAAACATAGTTTGAATATCTTATGGATAAATGTTCTTGTGATTATGGTACAATTATTACAAATTCAATTTACTTTTGTGGGAGATAAAATATGTCAAATGAAGTGTCATTTCGTAGATCTCAAAAAGTCACGTGAAATAAAAAAAATCATCTAATTTGGATACCCGAGTCACAAGTTATGGCCTTCTGAATTTTTACTATATTGGACTGTCTACGTGGCGCTGACGTTGACGTGACACGAGTCCCGTCAGCATAAGTGACATGTTTGATTGCATTACTTTGGAAAAACTTATCTAATCAGTTTTAATTGGGCAATTCTTTTGCCCAAAAATATAAAAATGGTGCTTTAGCCAATTAGCTTCAGTTTGATATATATAAAAATTGAAATTTTTTTCACACGGGATGAGTTCTGGTTTGATGGTTCCTGGTTCATAGTTATCAAATGCGGATTGCTGCATGTTACGGCCAATCTCGAAAAACTCAAAATCCTATAGCATTGTAGCGGGATGCAGTTGAGGAAATAGCGGAATAGATATATGACAGAAATGATGATAAAAAGAAACATGTTTTAAATTTTTTTTGTTACATATTTAAATTTATGACAAGATTGACATTTTGTCTTATGATAACAATATGGCCGCAAATGCAATCGTAATGGCCTCTAGTATTCCGGTGTAGTGCGGTGCGGTTTCTTGTGGCGAGGGCACCGCAACGCCCATATGGCACGTCTCGTGACGCTATTGCGGCACAATTAACTAGTATGGTCCGGTGCCATCACGAAATCTCTGTCATGTTATGTATTCATTCATATTGGTTTCTCATGTAAATTCTCCTATGAATGTGACTTGTGTCCATTCATTTTACCGAGGCTTTTTCCTTTCTTCCAATTTTCCATATTGTTTCTTGAATGTCTTTGTGCAAACCATGTTTTTTAATTGTTTTAGACAATGAGACAATTTTTATTATTATGTATTCCTGGTATCAACGGCGGACCTGTACGTGCAAACAAATTTTGTGGGAAAAAAAAGAATAAAATATATTTTGAGTCGTTAACAAAAATTACGTAACCCAATTTAATCTTTAAAAAAAAAAATCATCCCGTGATCCCTCTAAATTCCAAAATAGATCCATGTTAGTTCTTTTGAGGGACTAATGTGGATCTTTTTATGAATTTGAGATGAACCACGATTTTGATTATCTGTGTCGATTTTTGAATTCTGAGAGACCAATCGTTAGGCATGTAATTTTTGTTGAGGAAACAAAATATTCTATCTGTTTAGTTGACTCTTGATTAATTTTTTTTATGTTAAGTTAAAGTTTTCTTTTCTTTTTCTGTTTATATTCTTTTGTATTTTAATATATTTTTTAAAAAAATTCCTTTTATTCTTTTATATTCTAGGTCTGTCATTGCCTGGGATCATAATATGTCCTCGCTTTAATTATCAGCTGATTGAATTATTCTTTTTTGGTTCACAAATAGAAGTCATTCACGGTGTAGATGTTGGTCGGCTCATGGTGACTCGTTGTTGATATTCACAGCGGAGGAAGGCATAAGCTCCCTCAAGATCCAATTTGGGATCCTTCCGAAGTATCTCCCCTCGAACCTGAGCAAAGTCCGAGTCTAATCCACACAAGAAAATAGAAGATAGGGGGTGGGGTTGTTGTTTGCGTTTTCATTTTCCATGAGGTGGATTTAAGGATTTGGCGCAAGGAAGGGGATAGGAGATAATAGAAGAAAAAAATAAGAAAGCTTATGTTCCTGGATCGTAAACAATTCCCTAAAAAAACTCCCCGTTACAAACATTAATACAATAAAACTTCCTATCTGTTACAAACATTAATACAATAAAACTTCCTATCTGTTACAAACAGTATTTATTTCCTATCTCTTACAAACATTTATACATTTACAACAATATTTCAAATTCAAATCTTCCTATTCTAACAGAAACCACGTGTTATAAATACAAAAACGAATACGGTAGATTTAATTCTTATTAGTGCCTTCGTCTTCTTTTATGAAATGGGCTGGATATTTTTTACCCTTTAAGCTCACCAAAATCATGTTAAAAAATAGTATAAATCATTGAAAAATCCTCATTTACAAATTTAAACTTTTGATTGAATTGGTTTTCTAGCTGTTATACAAAATTTAGAAACCTCGGAGTGATTGCTCTGTCTCTGGGTGAGGTCCATGGGCATCTTCACGCTTCTCAGTTACACAGTCTTCTTCTGCACCGGCTGCTGCTTCTCGTTCATCTTTTTCCGCATCATCTCTATTTTACTTTTTGTTGGTACCTTTGTGTCCCTATACATACATGTACACCTCTTTCTCTCTCTCTTCCTCTCGAGGGAATTCCTGAAATCCGTGATGTGCCAAAGTTTGCAAATTTTTTTGTTCTTTTGTGGCTCGATTCTTTCCCTTCTTCATTTGGGCATGGCTAATTGGAGAAAACAACAACGTGAGGGTCATCATTAAGTGGGTCATTGGCTATCCTCACCAAATAACATAAAGTCACCTTTGGGTTAGTACCCTTCTTTCTTTCCTTTTTATTTTTTTTTTAATTTTGTTTGGTTTGGTTTAATAAAACTATGTCATTTTGATGTATTTTTACCAAAATTATAAGGATCTTTACTATGAATGTTTCTAATCATAATAGTGTTTTTTTGTTTATTAATTTGGGTTTAAACGTTCTTATGGTATAATTGTTGTAAACAATTTTTTTTGTGAGAGACAAAATATGTCAAATGAGATGTCATTACGTAGATCTCAAAAAGTTACGTGGAATCAAAAAAAAATATTACCTAATTCGGATATCCGAGTCAAAAGTTATGGACTTCCAAAGTTTTATTTACGATCAAAGTGTTGACCTTTGTGCCACATGATAGCACCTGGTGAAAAACGCCAAAATGGGGCGTGACCAGTTTGGAGAGAGACACTCCCCATTTGGGCATGACCGAGGAGAGAGACACGCCCAATTTGGGCGTGACCGAGGAGAGAGACACGCCCCATGTGGGCGTGTTTCACCAGGTGCTATCATGTGGCACAAAAGTCAACACTTTGATCGTAAATAAAACTTTGGAAGTCCATAATTTTTGACTCGGGTGTCCGAATTAGGTAATATTTTTTTTGATTCCACGTAACTTTTTGAGATCTACGTAATGACATCTCATTTGACATATTTTGTCTCTCACAAAAAAAATTGTTTACAACAATTATACCATAAGAACGTTTAAACCCAAATTAATAAACAGAAAAACACTATTATGATTAGAAACATTCATAGTAAAGATCCTTATAATTTTGGTAAAAATACATCAAAACGACATAGTTTTATTAAACCAAACCAAACAAAATTAAAAAAAAAAAATTAAAAAGGAAAGAAAGAAGGGTACTAACCCAAAGGTGGCTTTCTGTTATTTGGTGAGGATAGCCAGTGACCCACTTGATGATGACCCTCACGTTGTTGTTTTCTCCAATTAGCCATGCCCAAATGAAAAAGGGAAAGAATCGAGCCACAAAAGAACAAAAAAATTTGCAAACTTTGGCACATCACGGATTTCAGGAATTCCCTCGAGACGAAGAGAGAGAAAGAGGTGTACATGTATGTATAGGGACACAAAGGTACCAAAAAAAAGTAAAATAGAGATGATGCGGAAAAAGATGAACGAGAAGCAGCAGCCGGTGTAGAAGAAGACTGTGTAACTGAGGAGCGTGAAAATGCCCATGGACCTCACCCAGAGACAGAGCAATCACTCCGAGGTTTCTAAATTTTGTATAACAGCTAGAAAACCAATTCAATCAAAAGTTTAAATTTGTAAATGAGGATTTTTCAATGATTTATACTACTTTTTAACATGATTTTGGTGAGCTAAAAAATATCTAGCCCATTTCATAAAAGAAAACGAAGGCACTAATAAGAATTAAATCTATCGTATTCGTTTTGTATTTATAACACGTGGTTTCTGTTAGAATAGGAAGATTTGAATTTGAAATATTGTTGTAAATGTATCAATGTTTGTAAGAGATAGGAAATAAATACTGTTTGTAACAGATAGAAAGTTTTAATGTATCAATGTTTGTAACAGGTAGGAAGTTTTATTGTATTAATGTTTGGAACGGGAAGTTTTTTTAGGGAAATATTAGGAGATTTTACAGATGATTTGTGTATAAATACTCCTCAATTAAAGAGAAAAAATATGAATGAATTGGAAGTATTTTAGTATTCAGAAATTTTACATGATATTAGTTGTTTACGATCCAGGAACATAAGCTTTCTTATTTTTTTTTTCTATTATCTCCTATCCCCTTCCTTGGCGAGCCAGAGCGGGCTGACCCATATTGCCAGCCCTATTAAAGAGTAGTATAAATCATTGAAAAATCCTCATTTACAAATTTAAACTTTTGATTGAATTGATTGAATTGGTTTTCTAGTTGTTATAAAAAATTTAGAAACCTCGAGTGATTGCTCTGTCTCTGGATGAGGTCCATGGGCATCTTCACGCTCCTCAATTACACAGTCTTCTTCTGCACCGGTTGCTGCTTCTCGTTCAACTTTTTCCGCATCATCTCTATTTTACTTTTTGTTGGTACCTTTGTGTCCCTATACATGCATGTACACCTCTTTCTCTCTCTCTTCCTGTCGAGGGAATTCCTGAAATCCGTGCTATGCCAAAGTTTGCAAATATTTTTGTTCCTTTGTGGCTCGGTTCTTTCCCTTTTTCATCTCGGCATGGCTAATTGGAGAAAACAACAATGTGAGGGTCATCATCAAGAGGGTCAGTGGCTATCCTCATCCGATAACAGAAAGCCACCTTTGGGTTAGTACCATTCTTTCTTTCCCTTTTATTTTTTTAATTTTGTTTGGTTTGGTTTGTGTGTGGGTTAAATTGTTTCTTGGAGTTTTTTTTCATGGATTACTCTCTTTTTTTTTAATTTTTTTCAATACATGCTCATTGCGGCATGTTGCGGCGAATCTCGAAAAATCCAAAACCCTAAAACGTTATAGCGGGCTGCGATTGAGGAAATAGCGGAATAGATATATAACGGAAATAATGACAAAAGAAATATTTTTTTAAATTTTTTTCTGTTACAAAATTGACGTTTTATCTTATGATAATAATATGACCGCAAATACAGTCATAATGGCCTCTAACGTCCTTGTGTAGTGCAGTGCGGTTTCTTATGTGGACACAATTAACTACTAATGGCCTGGTGCCATCACGAAATCCCTGCCATGTTATGTATTCATTCATATTGGTTTCTCATGTAAATTCTCCTATGAATGTGACTTGTGTCCATTCATTTTACCGAGGCTTTTTCCTTTCTTCCAATTTTCCATATTGTTTCTTGAATGTCTTTGTGCAAACCATGTTAGTTCCAAAATATACTCATGTTAGTTCTTTTGAAGGACTAATGTGGATCTTTTTTTGAATTTCAGATGAACCACGATTTTGATTATTTGGGTCGATTTTTGAATTCTGAGAGACCAATCGTTAGGCATGTAATTTTTGTTGAGGACACAAAATATTCTATTTGTTTAGTTGACTCTTGATTACTTTTTTTTATGTTAAGTTAAAGTTTTCTTTTCTTTTTTTTGTTTATATTCTTTTGTATTTTAATATATTTAAAAAAAAATTCTTTATTCATTTATTTTAAGTGCGCAGACATAAATAAAATTTTATAAGTCCGTAATTGCTTGGTATCATAATAGGTCCTCACTTTAATTATCAGCTGATTGAATTATTCTTTTTTGGTTCACAGATAGTAGTCATTCAATTGTGCCTTCCCTGATAATGGATTGCAAGAGGAACATGCATCCAAATGACAATGTGGTAAACTGGGATGACTTTGCTGTCAAAGAGGCATTTGACAATGCAAAATGGAGGTTTTGGGATAAGATCAAGGGCCTTCCCTGCAACATATCCTTGCCTGATCCTGACATTTACATTGAAAATGTAGATTGGGATTTAACAGTTGACCCTGAACTTGTTCTTGACTCGGAAAGAGAAGCCACGATACTTTCTAGTTCTCTCCTATGGAATCAGTCATTTTACTGTTCTGGATGGGAGGATGTTGACCAAGATTGGGACTCAAATCTGCATGAAAATCAAAGAGTGGACTCTTGGGAACAGCATTGTGCTCCTGTTGAATATGCAAAAGAATATGAGTGGCAAAATGGTCAGAATGATTATTCTTGGGGATGGAATCAGAGGGAGCACCAAAGTGGTGACTTGAATAACATGGCATTGTCTAAGATGAATATAGAAAGGGGGGGAAATTTTACTTATGAACGTCCCTATGTGGACAACTTGACAAGGTACCTACTCTTACTGCATGGTAAATGAAGATAAAGGCTAAGGATCAAAGGCCTTATACTGCAAGGACTCCTATGAAACTTATAAGGGGTAACATTTTGAATTCTCATACATTTTTACAAGAGAGGTTTATGGTTTGTTCATGTTTGAAGTTTAAGAATTGTCCCTACTGTTGTGAGAGGTTTATGCATATACACATAACTCTGCAATGTCATTTTTAAGTGAAGCCAAATTGTTCCTTCTTTGTCCCCTTGATGATCTATTGCTGCTTTTATTTATTTATGTTCATAATTTCATCTCTGATCTGTTTTTATTGACATTAGGAAGAAAAAAACTTTATAATAAAAAAAGTTTATAATTAGTATAAATATTGGCTTTAAACAGAGAAAGACCACATAAATATTCTTGGAGGTCGAGAGAAGCTATATTTTTTAGACCGGAGAAAATTATCTCTTTTACGGGACGTTTGGTAGAGGAGAAATTTTTTTTTTATCCGAGAATCTTGATTTTTAAAAATATGTTAAAAATATTCAATTTACGATAATATTCAAAATTTTAAAATTTAGTAAAATTTAGTTTGTTTGGAATCCGGCAAAAAGCCGGCTATCACATGAACGGACGGTTCGGTTGGTTCGATCGGTGAGAGTGCAAACCAGCTTTATTTGATTTAATTATCTTTATATTTTTTAATATGATCTATGTTAAATTATCAATTTAACCAGTTGAATTAATTAAATTATGATTAATAGGTTATACTGATTCCCTTTTGGATTCCATTTTCATATTATTAGTATTTATTTGTTGTGATGGTGTAATTTTATTATTGTTCATTTCCCACATAAACAAATTCATACGTTATGCATATGTATTGGTTTTAAGCTTTTAGCAATTTGATTTGAGGTATGCTTAACAAATTTGAATAATATGAGCTTATGATTGAATAAAACATTTCTCGTATATTCAAAACGCACACGCTATTAGAGTTATGCAAGTAAGAAAAATCTTAAATTAGCTTTTACTATTAAAAACTCAAAGGAAAAAAAGGAGATAATCTCATGACAAAGTCAAAGCAAGCCTAATGAAAGGAAATTCATGACCATTCTAATACTACTAATTGATCTATTTCTTTCCATTCTTTTAGCTTGAAAGAGAATTACGATGTGCTATGTAAATGTTTTATATTTTAAAAATAATCTTTGTTACTTCAAGAAAGTATTTTGAAACAAAAGTTGTTTTTTCAAATAAAATCAGAGGTAGAATACAGAATTAATTCCTGTTTGGCCCCAGAGTTTTGGGCCAACAATACTCCTTCCGGATGGGTGACGACGTATATGATTGTGTTATGAATATGAATTCTTTTTGGGAAAAGGTTATTCTAGTTTCTACCTGTATTTTTTTTATATTTATAGGGAAGGTTATAGTTACAACATATTTTCCTTTACAACCTCTTGCAACCAATATTTTAACCGTTGATTTCCGTCAATCAACGGTTAAGATTTTTGTTATTAAAATTTATTAATTAATTATTAATTTGCAATAAATCTTAATCGTTGATTGTCGGAAATCAACGGTTAAGATATTAATTGTAAGAGGTTGTAAAGAAAAATAGGTTAAAAGTATAACATCTCCCTATTTTATTTATTATTATTTAATACTATTAAATCAGAATTTCAAGTGAAGAGATAAATAATAAAGATTTGTTGAGATTATGATATAATAATATTAAAGTATAATAGATAAGATAGATATAAATAAAGATCGGTAAAATAATTCATTCATTTTTTTCGTGCTTGAATTTGCTGAGATTTGCGTAATTACCATGAGTTACGCCACGCACACGATGTTGCAAGCGTTAACTTGTTGAAAGTAGTTACCAGACATTTTATTAGGCATCATGATATTGCATTTCATAGGGGTGGGACATCCCCGGGATAGAGGCTCATCACGACGGGTTTGGGATAGTCATAACGAAAATAGACGTGTTTCACCCCATTTCCCCAACTCGGAGTTGGGTCTTCTAGCCGACCTATGAGTCCTCCGAGATCTCTTTCCAACATCCAAGTTTTCCCACATTCTTCCCCTATCACAAGGAGTGTCCCATGTTACTCTTGTGTGTATCTGAGTGCAAAGCTTGTCGAGTAAGGTTGCGACTCTTTGGTCGAGTCTACGTTGGCTACTTGCCGGCATGAAGATAAATCTATTTCTGCGTCGGGAGGAGCAAATGATCCTATTATGATTTCCGATTTGCCGTCATCATCATCATCTAGTGATTCTTCTGATAGCCTTTGTGATTCAGGTATTTTGATTCTTTCCTGATTCCTATCTTTTCTTGTTTTTAGGTTTTATGGCATCTTTGTCTCAAGAAGCTGTGGATGAGTCAGGTTCTGTTGAGTCGTGTTTTGAGTCCCCACCCGCTTCTCTTGTGTCCCAGTTTCCGAGGGTGACCTATGAGGTCTTAAATACCACTTTTGAATTGAGTTCGGATGATGTGGCAGGTCTTCCCGTTGGGCTGTTAGAGAATTATGACATAGTTCCACCCCGGGAAGATGAGCTTGTTTGTTCTGGAGGAGCAGAAGAGAACCCTTCTTTCTTTTTCTTTTTCTTTTACCGTGATGTTATTAGCCAGTTGGGTATTCGGTTCCTTTGATCGAGTTCCAAATGGATGTTCTTAATCATCTTCATTTGTCACCCACCCAGCTTCATCCCAACGACTGGGGTTTTGTTAAGGCATTTGAACAGTTTTGTGCTTACCTTGCTCTCCCCCCTTCTGTCTCCGTCTTTTTTTTATTATTTCCAAGTTGTTTCTTATCGAACTGGTCGTGAACCACCCGAACGAAAAGGTTGGGTTACCATACGTGGTATTCCCGGTCGTAGACTCTTCCGCGTTTATACTTAGTCTTTTAAGAACTTTAAAGGCCAGTTCTTTAGAGTTTCTGCATATCCTGGTAAAGAGGTTCTATATATATGAAATTTTAACGTGATTTTTATGAACATCTTCATGTGATCTTTATGAACATTATTTCATGTGATGTTAATGAAAGTTTCATATGATCTTTGTGAATAATTTTTTTTATCTTTTACATTTCAATTTGGTTTAGGCTTATAAACTTTAGGGGGTGTATTAAATTATGATTTTAAAAGACTTGTTTTGAGATAAAAAAATCTTATAAGTTTTAATAGAATCTATAAGATTTGAAAGGACAATATGAATTTATACGATTTTAAAAACTCATATAAATTTTTAACAAACATTCAAAATTACAAGAGTCAATAAAAATAATAGTAAAGAAATGCAGTTATATTAATAAAAAAGTAAAACCAAATATAATTTTTTCAATCAGTAAAACTTAATATAATTTTTAACAAACACTCAAAATTACTAAGCAACAGCTCTTCACATATCTAAAGTCATACTAGTCCTCCACGCATCAGCATTTTCTTATTCCCGCTCTTGGATTTGACCAATGAGTTAAAAATTTCCTACACTCACAACATTTTGTGGAGCCCGCAGCAAAAAAAAACTTCGGCAAGCAAAACGAATCTCTATAACATAACACAATCACTTTTCCTACAACATAACTCTTGTAAAACCCTAGATAAATATATCATGATCGCCCTTCTTTTGAATGGATTCAATTGGGTTTTGGTTTCAGAGGTGGGGTTCACTTGTTCATTTATTTATTATTTAATTAATTAATTTAAATGTGTGGTTTTGAATGGTTTTGTTGTTTTTCTGTGCCATGGGACGAATTACTAATTTTGTGCTAGTCATAACTCATAAGTTTAAAGGAATTAGCTTCGGAAAAAGCACCATTTTAAAGTTTTTAGATAAAAGAATTGTCTGATTAAAGTTGATTGAATAAGTTTTTCCAAAGTAATGTAGTCAAACATGTCACGTATGTTGACAGGACTACTGACGGGACACGTGCCACGTCAGCGCCACGTAGGCAGTCCAATTACCGTAAAGCTTCGGAAAACCATAACTTGTGACGGCAAAAAAATTAATTTATTACTTTTTTAATAAAAAATTACGAAAAAATAGTCGTTTTGAAATTAA
This sequence comes from Gastrolobium villosum, assembly GCA_032173675.1. Classification (NCBI taxonomy): domain Eukaryota; kingdom Viridiplantae; phylum Streptophyta; class Magnoliopsida; order Fabales; family Fabaceae; genus Gastrolobium; species Gastrolobium villosum. The sequence continues at coordinate 1,208,237 of JAVKPL010003117.1, forward strand.
TTACGAAAATATAGCAGTCAAACACGCCCTACGGGGGGCGTGACTGGTTGGAGAGAGACACGCCCAAATTTGGGCGTGACCGAGGAGAGAGACACGCCCCATTTGGGGCGTGTTTCACCAGGTGCTGCCACGTGGCACAAAAGTCAACAGTTTGACCGTGAAACTTTAAAAGTCCATAACTTTTGACTTGGGTGTCCGAATTACGTAATGTTTTTTTTATTCCACATAACTTTTCGAGATCTACGTAATGACACCTCATTTGACATATTTTGTCTCTCACAAAAAAATTGAATTTATAATAATGATACCATAAGAACGTTTAAACTCAAATTAATAATCAGAAAATCATTGTTATGATTAGAAACATTCATAATAAAGATCTTTATGATTTTGGTAAAAATATATCAAAACGACATAGTTTTATTTAAAATGACATAACTTTATAATCACGAACAAAAACTTAAAAATCATATCAAAACGACATAGTTTTATTTAAAATGACATAACTTTATAATCACGAACAAAAACTTAAAAATCAAAATAAAACGAAAAGCACTCACTTAACTTTTTAATAAGGATCTTTATTATGAATGTTTCTAATCATAACAGTGATTTTCTGATTATTAATTTGAGTTTAAACGTTCTTATGGTATCATTGTTGTAAACAAATTTTTTTTTTGTGAGAGAAAAAATATGTCAAATGAGATGTCATTACGTAGATCTCGAAAAGTTATTGGAATCAAAAAAAATATTACCTAACTCGGACACCCGAGTCAAAAGTTATGGATTTTCAAAGTTTTACGATCAAACTGTTGACTTTTGTGTCACGTGGCAGCACCTGGTGAAACACGCCCCAATGGGGGCGTGTCTCTCTCCTCGGTCATGCCCAAATGTTTACACCGTCGGATCTTTACTATGAATGTTTCTAATCATAATAGTGGTTTTCTGTTTATTAATTTGGGTTTAAACGTTCTTATGGTATCATTGTTGTAAACAATTTTTTCTTGTGAGAGACAAAATATATCAAATGAGATGTCATTACGTAGATCTCGAAAAGTTACGTGGAATCAAAAAAAATATTACCTAATTCGGATACCCGAGTCAAAAGTTATGGACTTCCAAATTTTCATGGTCAGTCTATTGACTTTTGTGCCACGTGGCAGCACCTGGTGAAACACGCCCCAAATGGGGCGTGTCTCTCTCCTCGGTCACGCCCAAATTTGGGCGTGTCTCTCTCCAACCGGTCACGCCCCCCGTAGGGCGTGTTTGACTGCTATATTTTCGTAATTAATTTCAAAACGACTATTTTTTCGTAATTTTTTATTAAAAAAACAATAAATTAATTTTTTTGCCAACTTGTGACTCGGGTATCTAAATCAGATGGTTTTTTTTTTGATTTCACATAACTTTTCAAGATCTACGTAATGACACCTTATTTGACATATTTTATCTCCCACGGACATAGTTTGAATATCTTCTGGATAAACGTTCTTGTGATTATGGTACAATTGTTACAAATTCAATTTACTTTTGTGAGAGATAAAATATGTCAAATGAAGTGTCATTGCGTAGATCTCAAAAAGTTACGTGAAATCAAAAAAAAAATCATCTGATTTGGATACCCGAGTCACAAGTTATGGCCTTCCAAAGTTTTACTGTATTGGACTGTCTACGTGACGCTGACGTGGCACGAGTCCCGTCAGCATAGGTGACATGTTTGACTGCATTACTTTGGAAAAACTTATCCAATCAGCTTTAATCGGGCAATTCTTTTGCCCAAAAATATTAAAATGGTGCTTTAGCCAATTAGCTTTAGTTTTATATATATAAAAATTGAAATTTTTTCACACGGGATGAGTTCTGGTTTGATGATTCCTGGTTGATAGTTATCAAATGCGGATTGCTGCATGTTACGGCCAATCTCGAAAAACTCCAAATCCTATAGCATTGTAGCGGGATGCAGTTGAGGAAATAACGGAATAGATATATAACAGAAATGATGACAAAAAGAAACATTTTTTAGAGGGCACCGCAACGCCCATATGGCACGTCTCGTGACTCTATTGCGGTACAATTAACTAGTATGGTCTGGTGCCATCACGAAATCTCTGCCATGTTATGTATTCATTCATATTGGTTTCTCATGTAAATTCTCCTATGAATGTGACTTGTGTCCATTCATTTTACCGAGGCTTTTTCCTTTCTTCCAATTTTCCATATTCTCCTATGAATCTCTGCCATGTTATGCCCGCCCCGCCAAATTCGCCGGGCTCAGCCCGCCAAGCCCATTTTTTTTAGGTTATTCAATTGTTATGTAGCTCCGTGGCTTAGATTTCTCTGCATATAAATGGCTTTTTTGAATTGTTGTGGACTGCTCATACAACACTTTGTTACTTGCTTTGTTACTCTGTTTTACATTGATATGATTTTATTTTTTATTATTATTTTTGGATTGAAAAATGCATATTTATATGTAGATTATTAAACACTGATCTCCTTGGTTTCATAAGCACATTAGAATTTTATGCATATTTTTTTATGCTTTTATGTAGATTTTTTTTATGTATTTTTATGCAGAATTTAATTTTTTGTATTTTATTTTTATATATATTTTTATTTTAGGCGGGCTAGCCCATAGCCCGTCAACCCAGTCATAAAACGGGCCGGATTGCTCAATTCAACCCATTTTGTCAAAACGGGCCGGGGCGGGCTGGTCCATATTGCCATCCCTATTAAAAACTAGCATAAATCATTGAAAAATCCTCATTTACAAATTTAAACTTTTGATTGAATTGGTTTTCTAGCTATTATACAAAATTTAGAAACCTCAGAGTGATTGCTCTGTCTCTGGGTGAGAACCTCTGTTTCTGGGTGAGGTCCATGGGCATCTTCACGCTCCTCAATTACACAGTCTTCTTCTGCACCAGCTGCTGCTTCTTGTTCATCTTTTTCCGCATCATCTCTATTTTACTTTTTGTTGGTACCATTGTCTCTCTATACATGCATGTACACCTCTTTCTCTCTCTCTTCTTGTCGAGGGAATTCCTGAAATCCGTGATCTGCCAAAGTTTTCAAATTTTTTTGTTCTTTGGTGGCTCGGTTCTTTCCCTTTTTCATCTCGGCATGGCTAATTGGAGAAAACAACGTGAGGGTCATCATCAAGTGGGTCACTGGCTATCCTCATCCAATAACAAAAGACCACCTTTGGGTTAGTACGATTCTTTCTTTCCCTTTTATTTTTTTAATTTTGTTTGGTTTGGTTTATGTGGGTGGGTTAAATTGTTTCTTGGAGTTTTTTTTTCATGGATTACTCTTTTTCTTTTTTAAATTTTTTTCAATACATGCTGATTGCGGCATGTTGCGGCGAATCTCGAAAAATCCAAAACCCTAAAACGTTATAGCGGGCTGCGATTGAGGAAATAGTGGAATAGATATATAACGGAAATAATGACAAAAGAAATATTTTTTTAAATTTTTTTCTGTTACAAAATTGACGTTTTATCTTATGATAATAATATGACGGCAAGTACAATCATAATGGCCTTTAACGTCCCTGTGTAGTGCAGTGCCGTTTCTTATGTGGACACAATTAACTACTAATGGCCTGGTGCCATCACGAAATCCCTGCCATGTTATGTATTCATTCATATTGGTTTCTCATGTAAATTCTCCTATGAATGTGACTTGTGTCCATTCATTTTACCGAGGCTTTTTCCTTTCTTCCAATTTTCCATATTGTTTCTTGAATGTCTTTGTGCAAACCATGTTAGTTCCAAAATATACTCATGTTAGTTCTTTTGAAGGACTAATGTGGATCTTTTTTTGAATTTCAGATGAACCACGATTTTGATTATTTGGGTCGATTTTTGAATTCTGAGAGACCAATCGTTAGGCATGTAATTTTTGTCGAGGACACAAAATATTCTATTTGTTTAGTTGACTCTTGATTACTTTTTTTTATGTTAAGTTAAAGTTTTCTTTTCTTTTTTTTGTTTATATTCTTTTGTATTTTAATATATTTAAAAAAAAATTCTTTATTCATTTATTTTAAGTGCGCAGACATAAATAAAATTTTATAAGTCCGTAATTGCTTGGTATCATAATAGGTCCTCACTTTAATTATCAGCTGATTGAATTATTCTTTTTTGGTTCACAGATAGTAGTCATTCAATTGTGCCTTCCCTGATAATGGATTGCAAGAGGAACATGCATCCAAATGACAATGTGGTAAACTGGGATGACTTTGCTGTCAAAGAGGCATTTGACAATGCAAAATGGAGGTTTTGGGATAAGATCAAGGGCCTTCCCTGCAACATATCCTTGCCTGATCCTGACATTTACATTGAAAATGTAGATTGGGATTTAACAGTTGACCCTGAACTTGATCTTGACTCGGAAAGAGAAGCCACGATACTTTCTAGTTCTCTCCTATGGAATCAGTCATTTTACTGTTCTGGATGGGAGGATGTTGACCAAGATTGGGACTCAAATCTGCATGAAAATCAAAGAGTGGACTCTTGGGAACAGCATTGTGCTCCTGTTGAATATGCAAAAGAATATGAGTGGCAAAATGGTCAGAATGATTATTCTTGGGGATGGAATCAGAGGGAGCACCAAAGTGGTGACTTGAATAACATGGCATTGTCTAAGATGAATATAGAAAGGGGGGGAAATTTTACTTATGAACGTCCCTATGTGGACAACTTGACAAGGTACCTACTCTTACTGCATGGTAAATGAAGATAAAGGCTAAGGATCAAAGGCCTTATACTGCAAAGGACTCCTATGAAACTTATAAGGGGTAACTCGTTTGAAACTTACAAGAACATTTTGAATTCTCATACATTTTTACAAGAGAGGTTTATGGTTTGTTCATGTTTGAAGTTTAAGAATTGTCCCTACTGTTGTGAGAGGTTTATGCATATACACATAACTCTGCAATGTCATTTTTAAGTGAAGCCAAATTGTTCCTTCTTTGTCCCCTTGATGATCTATTGCTGCTTTTATTTATTTATGTTCATAATTTCATCTCTGATCTGTTTTTATTGACATTAGGAAGAAAAAAACTTTATAATAAAAAAAGTTTATAATTAGTATAAATATTGGCTTTAAACAGAGAAAGACCACATAAATATTCTTGGAGGTCGAGAGAAGCTATATTTTTTAGACCGGAGAAAATTATCTCTTTTACGGGACGTTTGGTAGAGGAGAAATTTTTTTTTATCCGAGAATCTTGATTTTTAAAAATATGTTAAAAATATTCAATTTACGATAATATTCAAAATTTTAAAATTTAGTAAAATTTAGTTTGTTTGGAATCCGGCAAAAAGCCGGCTATCACATGAACGGACGGTTCGGTTGGTTCGATCGGTGAGAGTGCAAACCAGCTTTATTTGATTTAATTATCTTTATATTTTTTAATATGATCTATGTTAAATTATCAATTTAACCAGTTGAATTAATTAAATTATGATTAATAGGTTATACTGATTCCCTTTTGGATTCCATTTTCATATTATTAGTATTTATTTGTTGTGATGGTGTAATTTTATTATTGTTCATTTCCCACATAAACAAATTCATACGTTATGCATATGTATTGGTTTTAAGCTTTTAGCAATTTGATTTGAGGTATGCTTAACAAATTTGAATAATATGAGCTTATGATCGAATAAAACATTTCTCGTATATTCAAAACGCACACGCTATTAGAGTTATGCAAGTAAGAAAAATATTAAATTAGCTTTTACTATTAAAAACTCAAAGGAAAAAAGGAGAAAATCTCATGACAAAGTCAAAGCAAGCCTAACGAAAGGAAACTCATGACCATTCTAATCCAACTAATTGACCTCTTTCTTTCCAATCTCTTAGCTTGAAAGAGAATTACGATGTGCTATGTAAATGTTTTATATTTTAAAAATAATCTTTGTTACTTCAAGAAAGTATTTTGAAACAAAAGTTGTTTTTTCAAATAAAATCAGAGGTATTAATTCCTGTTTGACCCCAGAGTTTTGGGCCAACAATACTCCTTCGGGATGGGTGACGACGTATATGATTGTGTTATGAATATGAATTCTTTTCGGGAAAAGGTTATTCTAGTTTCTACCTGTATTTTTTTATGTTTATCTTATTTATTATTGTTCAATATTATTAAATCAAAATTTCAAGTGAAGAGATAAATAATAAAGATTTATTGAGATTATGATATAATAATATTAAAGTGTAGTAGATAAGATAGATATGAATAAAGATCGATAAAATAATTCATTTGTTTTTTTCTTGCTTGAATATGCTGAGATCTGCGTAATTACTAATTACCATGAGTTATGCCACGCACACGATGTTGCTAGCGTTAACTTATAAGGGGTAACATTTTGAATTCTCATACATTTTTACAAGAGAGGTTTATGGTTTGTTCATGTTTGAAGTTTAAGAATTGTCCCTACTGTTGTGAGAGGTTTATGCATGTACACATAACTCTGCAATGTCATTTTTAAGTGAAGCCAAATTGTTCCTTCTTGTCCCCTTGATGATCTATTGCTGCTTTTATTTATTTATGTTCATAATTTCATCTCTGATCTGTTTTTATTGACATTAGGAAAAAAAAAACTTTATAATAAAAAATGTTTAAAATTAGTATAAATATTGGCTTTAACCAGAGAAAGACCACATAAATATTCTTGGAGGTAGAGAAGCTATATTTTTTAGACTGGAGAAAATTAGCTCTTTTAAGTATTTCTTAATTTGTTGCTTACATATTTTTTTCACATGAATGGACGGTTCGGTTGGTTCAATCGGTGAGAGTGCAAACCAGCTTCATTTGATTTAATTATCTGTATATTTTTTAATATGATCTATATTAAATTATCAATTTAACCAGTTGAATTAATTAAATTATGATTAATAGGTTATACCGATTCCCTTTTGGATTCCATTTTCATATTATTAGTATTTATTTGTTGTGATGGTGTAATTTTAATATTGTTCATTTCCCACATAAACAAATTCATACGTTATGCATATGTATTGGTTTTAAGCTTTTAGCAATTTGATTTGAGGTATGCTTAACAAATTTGAATAATATGAGCTTATGATCGAATAAAACATTTCTCGTATATTCAAAACGCACACGGTATTAGAGTTATGCAAGTAAGAAAAATCTTACATTAGCTTTTACTATTAAAAACTCAAAGGAAAAAAGGAGATAATCTCATGACAAGGTCAAAGCAAGCCTAATGAAAGGAAACTCATGACCATTCTAATTCAACTAATTGACCTGTTTCTTTCCAATCTTTTAGCTTAAAAGAGAGTTACGATGTGCTAGGTAAATGTTTTATATTTTAAAAATAATCTTTGTTACTTTCGAGAAAGTATTTTGAAACAAAAAGTAGTTTTTTCAAATAAAATCAGAGCTAGAATACATAATTAATTCCTGTTTGGCGACAAAGTTTTGGGCCAACAATACTTCTTCTGGATGGATGACAAGATATATGATTGTTTTATGAATATGAATTTTTTTGGGGAAAAGGTTATTCTAGTTTCTACCTGTATTTTTTTATGTTTATCTTATTTATTATTATTTAATACTATTAAATCAGAATTTCAAGAGAAGAGATAAATAATAAATATTTGTTGAGATTATGATATAATAATATTAAAGTGTAATAGATAAGATAGATATATAATTACAAATACCTTTTATTTTTTTAATAATATAATATATTTATAATATATATATTATTCATTTAAAAACATATTTAAAGATCATAATTTCTAACATTAATTTTCAAAGTAATAGGATTAATGTTATTTTAACAAATAATAAATATTTATTTAAAATTTAAAATATAATATAAAATTCAATTAGTAAAAAAGTGCAAAATTATATGTGTATATATATATATATACATATATATATGAAATTTTAATGTGATTTTTATGAACATCTTCATGTTATCTTTATGAACATTATTTCATGTGATATTAATGAAAATTTCATGTGATCTTTGTGAATAATTTTTTTATCTCCATTTTATTTTGATTTTTAAGTTTTTGTTCATGATTATAAAAATGTTAAATTATTTTTAGTAATAATTATAAGAGTAAATACCTTTTTTGGTCCTCAGCAAATTTTAAGATGCCTGTTTTAGTCCCTAGCAAATAAAAAGGCACATCGTGTCCCTAAGATTCAAAATGGATCCATTTAGTTGAAATTGTGGTCCCTTACAAATTCAAAAAAGATCCATATTAGTCCCTCAAAAGGACTAAAATGGGTCCAATTTGAATTTTTTAGGGACCACGATGGTCCTTTTTATTTGCTAGGGACTAAAGCGGGTTTCGTAAAATTTGTTGAGGACCAAAAATGATATTTACTCTAATTATAAGGTAACAAAATTATGTCATTTTTAATAAAACTATGTCTTTTTGATGTATTTTTACCAAAATCATAATGATCTTTACTATGAATGTTTCTAATCATAATAGTGTTTTTCTATTTATTAATTTGGGTTTAAACGTTCTTATGGTATAATTGTTGTAAACAATTTTTTTATGAGAGACAAAATATGTCAAATGAGATGTCATTATGTAGATCTCGAAAAGTTACGTGGAATCAAGAAAAATATTACATAATTCGGACACTCGAGTCAAAAGTTATGGACTTCCAAAGTTTTATTTACGATTAAAGTGTTGACTTTTGTGCCACATGGCAGCACCTGGTGAAACACGCCCAAATGGGGCATGTCTCTCTCCTCAGTCACGCCCAAATTGGGTGTGTCTCTCTCCTCGGTCATGCCCAAATGGGGCGTGTCTCTCTCCAAACTGGTCACGCCCCATGTGGGCGTGTCTCTCTCCATTGGAACGTGCCCCATGTCGGCGTGTTTGACTGCTATATTTTCGTAATCTTTTATTAAAAAGCAATAAATTAAATTTTTTTTCCTCTAGTTAGCAACTTCACGTTTTTTTTCATTTTATAAGCACAATAATAAATAATTATAAATTAACTATTTAGATCAATTAAAATTGTATGCAGCTAATTAATAATTAATGTTTTCATTATGTTAAAAGTAAATATGAAAATGTATTTTCATCAAGAAGTTAGTGTTTGTCAAGATAAATTTATCTATTCAAATAATAAAAATTAAGAAAGCTTATGTTCATGTATCGTAAACAACTGATACCATGTAAAATTTATGAATACTAAAATACTTTCAATTCATTCATATTTTTTCTCTTTAATTGAGGAGTATTTACACACAAATCATTTGTAAAACCTCCGAACAATTCCCTAAATAAACTCTCCGTTACAAACATTAATACAATAAAACTTCCTATCTGTTACAAACAGCATTTACTTCATATCTGTTACAAACATTAATACATTTACAACAATATTTCAAATTCAAATCTTCCTATTCTAACCCACGTGTTATAAATACAAAACGAATACGATAGATTTAATTCTTATTAGTGCCTTCGTTTTCTTTTATGAAATGGGCTGGATATTTTTTACCCTTTAAGCTCACAAGAATCATGTTAAAAAGTAGTATAAATTATTGAAAAATCCTCATTTACAAATTTAAACTTTTGATTGAATTGGTTTTCTAGCTGTTATAAAAAATTTAGAAACCTCGGAGTGATTGCTCTGTCTCTGGGTGAGGTCCATGGGCATCTTCACGCTCCTCAGTTACGAGGTTATTTAAAGTGAGCCGGGACCACCATTTTTAGGTGGTCCCTTAGTGTAAATAGGAGGGTAAAATGGGAAAAATGGAAAATTAATAGGGGTAAAAAAGGAAAGAGAAAATTAATGTTGTGAGAGGGAGCACCAAAAGATTCAGTGGTCCTGGAGCATATTAGATTTTTCCCTCAGTTACACAGTCTTCTTCTGCACCGGCTACTGCTTCTCGTTCATCTTTTTCCGCATCATCTCTATTTTACTTTTTGTTGGTACCTTTGTGTCCCTATACATGCATGTACACCTCTTTCTCTCTCTCTTCCTATCGAGGGAATTCCTGAAATCTGTGATGTGCCAAAGTTTGCAATTTTTTTTGTTCTTTTGTGACTTGGTTCTTTCCCTTTTTCATCTCGGCATGGCTAATTGGAGAAAACAACAACGTGAGGGTCATCATCAAGTGGGTCACTGCCTATCCTCATCCAATGACAGAAAGCCACATTTGGGTTAGTACCCTTCTTTCTTTCCCTTTTATTTTTTTAATTTTGTTTGGTTTGATTTATGGGGTGGGTTAAATTGTTTCATAGAGTTTTTTTTTTCATGGATTACTCTTTTTCTTTTTTTAATTTTTTTCAATACATGCTGATTGCGGCATGTTGCGGCGAATCTCGAAAAACCTAAAACCCTAAACCGTTATAGCGGGCTGCGATTGAGGAAATAGCGGAATAGATATATGACGAAAATAATGACAAAAAGAAACATTTTTTTAAATTTTTTCTGTTACACATTTAAATTTAGTACAAAATTGACATTTTGTCTTATGATAATAATATGACCGCAAATGCAATCATAATGGCCTCTAGCGTCCCGGTGTAGTGCGGTGCGGTTTCTTGTGGCAAGGCACCACATCGCTTATACGGTGCGGCTTGTGACGCTATTGTGGCGCAATTAACTACTAATGGCCTGGTGCCATGTTATGTATTCATTCATATTGGTTTCTCATGTAAATTCTCCTATGAATGTGACTTGTGTCCATTCATTTTACGAGGCTTTTTCCTTTCCTCCAATTTTCCATATTGTTTCTTGAATGTCTTTTTGTGCAAACCTTGTTTTTTAATTGTTTTAGACAATGAGACACTTTTTAGGCAAAAAATAATAATTTATTGCTTTTTTAATAAAAAATTATGAAAAAATAGTCATTTTGAAATTAATTACGGAAATATAGTAGTCAAACACGCCCTACGGGGGCGTGACTGGTTGGAGAGAGACACGCCTCAATTTGGGCGTAACCGAGGAGAGAGACACGCCTCATTGGGGGCGTGTTTCACCAGGTGCTGCCACGTGGCACAAAAGTCAACAGTTTGACCTTGAAACTTTGGAAATCCATAACTTTTGACTTGGGTGTCCGAATTAGGTAATGTTTTTTTTATTCCACATAACTTTTCGAGATCTACGTAATGACACCTCATTTCACATATTTTGTCTCTCACAAAAAAATTGAATTTACAATAATGAAACCATAAGAATCTATAAACTCAAATTAATAAGCAGAAAATCACTGTTACGATTAGAAACATTCATAATAAAGATCCTTATTAAAAAGTTAAGTGAGTGCTTTTCATTTTATTTTGATTTTTAAGTTTTTGTTCGTGATTTTAAATTTATGTCATTTTTAATAAAACTATGTCACTTTGATGTATTTTTATCAAAATCATAAGGATCTTTACTATGAATGTTTTTAATCATAATAGTGGATTTCTGTTGATTAATTTAGGTTTAAACGTTCTTATGGTATCACTGTTGTAAACAGATATTTTTGTGAGAGACAAAATATGTCAAATGAGATGTCATTACGTAGATCTCGAAAAGTTGCGTGGAATCAAAAAAAATATTACCTAATTCGGACACCCGAGTCAAATGTTATGGACTTCCAAAGTTTTATGATCAAATTGTTGACTTTTGTGCCACGTGGCAGCACCTGGTGAAACACGCCACAATGGGGCGTGTCTCTCTCCTCGGTCACGCCCAAATTGGGGCGTGTCTCTCTCCTCGGTCATGCCCAAATGTGGGCGTGTCTCTCTCCAACTGGTCGCGCCCGGTAACAGCCCGTGTTAACCCGGATTGTTAACATACTATCGTATTAAGCCACGCTTAATTAAAATACGGAATAATATTTTCTTTAATTCAATTATGACGTCATTATCTAAAAAAAAAAAAAAAATTATGACGTCATTAACCTTAGCTAACTTGATTATTTAATCAATTTCATAAAATACGGTCTGTATGTAAATTGCAAGACAACTAACTGAAATACCTCATATATAAAAGTGAGTATCTAAGTCACGGGACTACAACATATAGCCTGGACCAAAATCGTGATACTTTAATACAACTTTAACTAAAAGAAAGCATACTCAAGTCTATGTGACATGGACAAACCCCATGCTCACCAAATAAGGCACAATGCCCAACAATAGTCTCAACATAATAATAATAGCGGAAAACATAACAACAGTCAACATCCAGCATCTAACATGATAGCACATCAAAGTAATATCTAACTTAGCTCTGGCCTCCTGCCACCTGAGCTCTCAACATTACCTGAACCTGAAATAAGCGTCCCCAAACGTGGGGTGAGATCTCTAAACAAGAAATTTCAGTAAGACAATGGGTCCTCAAGGATCTTCCACCCCAAGCTCAATTACATGTGCAATATAAGTTTAAAAGCAATATTTCCAATATTAGTTCCAAAACTATGCAATGCAACAGATATTCGTGCCATGTGTGTTTATACTATCTACTGGTCAGAGAAATGTAGGAATACGTCTAAACCCACATAAGTACAAGGAACACCGCTTGCACCTCACCCACAGCCTCACCTTATCGTATGTACTACATACTAAGGCTTACCGTAAAGGTGGACACCACATTGCATATCATAAAAGCACATTGCATAAAATAGCTCAACAGCAATTCCAAATATCAAAAGCATGTAACAAAGCATGCATAAACCACATCCCCATGGGACATGGTGGAACCACAACATGACTAAACCGAGGACACGAAAGCTTACCTTGCAAGCAATCAATCCAAGCCAAGAGTTCAACCACTCTCAAGTCCAAACACAGCAGTATCACAATCTGTTATGGACAAATAATATATCGTTAATTATGCATCACAAGCATACAACTTAAAGACTACGCCTTTCCTTTACGTTTTACGTCTTAAGGCTTCCATCAAAGGCATAAGCCCTTAATCACATGATTCTGACTTAGTTCATTAATTACAGAAGTTCAACTTCCTTAATCTAGGGTCCACAAACCCCCCAATAGCCTACTGTTCACACAGCACAGCTACTGTTCTTCGAAATCCCAGAATATCCGGATATTTCTTGGGACATATCCGGATATCACACTGACCATATCCGGATATACCATATCCGGATATTCAGATCCCATATCCGGATACCATATCCGGATATCGATATCGGGATATCTGTTCAAAAATATCCGGATATCTCATGACAGAATGCAGTTTCTGCATTTCGTGAATATCCACTCCAAAGATCCAACTTTTAACACTTAATTACATTAAAGCATGCATCTTTAATCTGTTTTAGGTTCATACTCAGATTACCCTCTTGTTTACTCATTAAACATGGCAAGACATCAACTTTAACAATAAAAAACTTAAGATCAAAGGTGGCAAAGCTTACCAAAGCTCAAAACAGAGCAACACTAGCTCTTAGAGCTCACAACTGGACCCTCACAGCTCAGCCAACCAGAGAGCACGAAAATGGCATACAAAGATGGGTTCTTTGCACCCAAAAATGACTATTTGAAGCTCCCAAGGTCACCACCAAATGCTCACACTCAAGCCACCTCAAGCACAGCAATATGAACCCACCAAGACGGTCCACTCAACCCAGAAATATCCTCCTTTCACACTCACAAGACCAAAGCCCACTTATACCAAGAGATTTAGTGAAAAGTTATGGAGAAAGGTGATCAAATGGTGATTTCCCAAGCAAGGAAGGGGGTGGCAGCATGGGAGGCACAAGCTGCAGCCAAAACTCACGTAGAGTAAAAGGAGACCTAGGGTTTTGTGCCCAAATAAGTGTATTTATATCCAAAAACCACTTAAACACGCAATATTAGCCTTAATAGCTACGCAAAAGATCTTGATCCCAAACTTTGGAATCTTAACCTACTCATTTTTTCTAAGATTTTTCATATTTTTATTTTATTTTTCGGAGCACCATTCCGGTACGCGATTTTCCATAGCCAGTATCAGTTCTGGCATCAGATCACATTATTTTGACTTGAAACTTGTTTTACAAGTCGTGCATATTATGCTAGTAATTATCATGCATTTATTATAATTTTTCGGGATACTTTTCCGGTACGCATTTATACCGGGTAGCAGAACCGGTATATGCACTTTTCTTCCGAAAAACGACTTTCAGCATTCTTACCCACTAATTATAATTATTAAAGTCTCATAATAATTATTAGGTTCAATTATGGAATTATTTCCTAATTATCATAATTAATTTATTAATTACCTTAATTAACGGTACGGGTTCTTACACGCCCCATGTGGGCGTGTTTCTCTCCATTGGAACACGCCCCATGTGGCGTCTTTGACTGCTATATTTCGTAATTAATTTCAAAGCGACTATTTTTTCGTAATTTTTATTAAAAAAGCAATAAATTAATTTTTTTGCCACACTTTTTATTATTATGTATACTTGGTATCAACGGCAGACTCGTACGTGTGCAAGTGTGTTAGATTTTATTATATATACCCGCCCCGCCAAACCCACCGGGCTCAGCCCGCCACGGGGCGGACTAGCCCGCCAAGCCCTTTTTTTTTTTTAGGTTACCCAATTGTTATGTAGCTCCGTGCCTTAGATTTCTCTGCATGCAAGTGGCTTTTTCGAATTGTTGTGGACTACTCATACAACACTTTGTTACTTGCTTTGTTACTCTGTTTTACCTTGATATGATTTTATTTTTTATTATTATTTTTGGATTGAAATATGCATATTTATATGTAGATTATTAAACACTGATCTTCTTGGTTTCATAAGCACATTAGGATTTTATGCATATTTTTTTATGCTTTTATGCAGATTTTTTTTATGTATTTTTATGCAGAATTTAGTTTTTTGTATTTTATTTTTATATATATTTTTATTTTAGGCGGGCTGGCCCGTATCCCGCCAACCCACTCATAAAACGGGCCGGGTTGCTCAATTCAACCCATTTTGTCAAAACGGGCCGGGGCGGGTAAGCCCATTTTGGGTGGGCCAGTGGCGGGCTGGCCCATATTACCAGCCCTATTAAAAAGTAGTATAAATCATTGAAAAATTCTCATTTACAAATTTAAACTTTTGATTGAATTGGTTTTCTAGCTGTTATAAAAAATTTAGAAACCTCGAGTGATTGCTTTGTCTCTGGGTGAGGTCCATGGGCATCTTCACGCTCCTCAATTACACAGTCTTCTTCTGCACCGGCTGCTGCTTCTCGTTCATCTTTTTTCGCATCATCAAATAATTATATAACGGAAATAGCGAAATAGATATATAAAGGCCTCTAGCGTCCCGGTATAGTGCGGTGCGGTTTCTTGTGGGGACGCAATTAACTAGTAATGGCCTGGTGCCATCATGAAATCCCTTCCATGTTATGTATTCATTCGTATTGGTTTCTCATGTAAATTCTCCTATGAATGTGACTTGTGTCCATTCATTTTACCGAGGCTTTTTCCTTTCTTCCAATTTTCCATATTGTTTCTTGAATGTCT
Organism: Gastrolobium villosum; assembly: GCA_032173675.1. Lineage (NCBI taxonomy): Eukaryota > Viridiplantae > Streptophyta > Magnoliopsida > Fabales > Fabaceae > Gastrolobium > Gastrolobium villosum. The sequence goes on from JAVKPL010003117.1 coordinate 1,223,712, forward strand.
TTGTGCAAACCATGTTTTTTAATTGTTTTAGACAATGAGACACTTTTTATTATTATGTTTTCCTGGTATCAACTAGGGCTGGCAAAATGGGCTGAGCCCGTCGGGCTGACCCGCCCCACCCACCAAACAGGGCGGGCTGGGTTGAGTTTTTCAACCCACCAGCCCGCCAAACCGCCCCGCCAAACCCACCAGCCCGTCGGGCTCGGCCCGTCACGGGGCGGGCTAGCCCGCCAAGCCCGTCACGGGAAGGGCCGGCTTGGCTCAGTGGTAAGCTTGCTTACCGTGATGTCCAAGGTCCCGGCTTCGAGTCGGCCTCTCCGCAAAAAGCGGGGGTAAGGCTGGACTTGTATGTCCTTCCCCAAACACTCACGAGTGGGTATTGAACTGGGTCGGCCCTTATCCAATTATTATCTAACTTCGTGCCCTAGATTTCTCTGCATGCAAGTGGCTTTTTCACATTGTTGTGGACTGCTCATACAACACTTTGTTACTTGTTTTGTTATTCTGTTTTACCTTGATATGATTTTAATTTTTATTATTATTTCTGGATTGAAAGATGCATATTTATATGTAGATTATTAAACACTGATCTTCTTGGTTTCATAAGCACATTAGGATTTTATGCAGATTTTTATATGCTTTTATGCAAAAAAAAATGTGTTTTTATGCAGAATTTTTTTTTTGTATTTTATTTTTATATTTTTTATATTTTTATATATTTTTTTATTTTAGGCGGGCTGGCCCGTAGCCCGCTAACCCACTCATAAAACGGGCCGGGTTGCTCAATTCAACCCATTTTGTCAAAACGGGCCGGGGCGGGCCAGCCCATTTTAAGCGGGCCAGTGGCGGGTCGGGGCGGGCTGGCCCGTATTGCCAGCCCTAGTATCAACAGCGGACCTGTACCCACACAAATTTTGTGGGAAAAAAAAAAGAATAAAATATATTTTGAGTCATTAACAAAAATTACGGGATCCAATTTAATCTTTAAAAAAAAAAATCATCCTGGTATCCCTCTAAATTCCAAAATAGACCCATGTTAATTCTTTTAAGGGACTAATGTGGATCTTTTTTTGAATTTGAGATGAACCACGATTTTGATTATTTGGGCCAATTTTTGAATTCTGATAGACCAATCGTTAGGCATGTAACTTTTGTTGAGGACACAAAATATTCTATCTGTTTAGTTGACTCTTGATTAATTTTTAGTTAAAGTTTTTTTTTCTGTTTATATTCTTTTATATTTTAATATATTTTTAAAAAACTCCTTTATTATTTTATTTTAAGTATACAATCATAAATAAAATTTTCTTGGTCCAAATTTTCTAGGATCGTAATATGTCCTCGCTTTAATTATCAGCTGATTGAAAACAAAAAAATTAAAATAATGTATTTAAATCAAATAATTACGCATTTAATGCTGTTTTTCAAATAATTACGGATCTACTGCACAATGTGACGTCCCTTTTGGGCGTCACATGTGTCGCCTCAATTGAGGCGTCTCACCCTAAGGGGAAGACGCCCAAATGGGGCGTCTCTTATGAGATGGTGACACATGTCACTTTTTTTTTTTCAAAAAAAAAATTAATTTAATTATAAAACTTCTGAATGCCATAACTTTTAACTCGAGTATCCAATTCAGGTAATTCTTTTTTTGATTCCACATAACTTTTTACGATCTACGCAATGACATCTCATGTGATATATTTTATTTCTCACAAACATAATTTAAACTAAAATGACATGGGTTTTTTTTGGAACTTTTCCATGTAATTTATGTAGTAAATGACATGGGTTTTTTTTTTGGAACTTTTCCATGTAATTTATGTAGTAAATTATAATATATAATATAAACTAAAATGTTACTATTGTTGTTATTTTTATATATGTTTTGGGTTCATTTTTTCTGCACTTACTGCAGATAAGTTATCTGCAGTAAACCAATACGACGTCGTTTTAGGGCGGAAATCATGGTGTTTTTGTCATTTTAATTTATTTCAGGGTTATAATAGTCTTTATATTTATAATTTTTTAAGATTTCAAAACCAAAAGGACGTCATTTTGGGAATAAATGCAGATAACTTATCTGCATTAACTGCAGAAACATTTTTCCCATGTTTTTGGGTTCATTTTTTCTACACTTACTGCAGATAAGTTATCTGCAGTAAACCAATACGACGTCGTTTTAGGGCGGAAATCATGGTGTTTTTATCATTTTAATTTATTTCAGGATTATAATAGTCTTTATATTTATAATTTTTTAAGATTTCAAATTATTTTTATATGTTAATAGTATATTAGTATCCCAATTCGGGTGTTCTGTATCTATTTAAATGTGTGCATTGTTTACCCAAAATTTACGAGTCCAAAAAAGAATACTGTTGGGAGCATTCTGCATTGCTTGGAATTTTTTTCAGCTACTTATAATAATATAATATCATCAAATTAGATGGTATTATAATTTTTTTGAAATATATATATATATATATATATATATATATATATAAATCCGATTCAAGCAATGATCTTCTAATTAAACGAGTGATCCGATAGCTAGGTTTACAGCGTTGGATGAATTAGTAATACGGGCTGAGTAGGTGGTGGAAAAATCTGAGTTTGATTCTAATCAAATATATCTCCGAGGAAATACGGTGAGCTTTAATTGATAAACTCCAACTCGGAATTAGCTATATAATTGACTCAAATAGTGCTTGTGAGGATAACAGGAGGATCGACTCGCCTTTACGATCGGTATAAAATAAAACCGCAGTCAAAGTGTATCGCTACGTACTAAAAAAAAAAAAAATAGAGATAGCAAAGGTTAATAATTGGAATATTTGTATTTTTTTTTCGAAAAAGGCAACGTGAGTTTGTCAACAGAAAGCAACAAAGAGATGCTTCAATATAAACCATGGTTTCAAACCAAAATCACATCAAACTCTTTCCAAATGTAATCAAATAAGTTCAAAGGAAGATTTTTTTTTTTTTTTAAAAGGGGAATGGATAAAGATAAAAGGGGGTGTTGTCTGGGAATCAAACTCATCTCCTATTTGTTGGTAGCAATGTGGTATACCATTGACATCAGACCCCAGATGCTCCACCAAACCAACCTAAATTGAGAGATAAAAATTAAAGTAAAGCCAATGCCCACCATTTTCATTGTATAATCATTTCTCCTTTCAACCGGGGGAAAAAATCTTCAACTGTATAAAATCGTCTCTCTCAATGTGTATAAAAGAATACAATAGGCCACTATTTTCCATTACAATCGCAGCCAATCTGTGCCCAAAAATCTCTAAAAATAGAAAGGGAAGAAAGAAATAAAAAGACAGATTAGACATAAAAAAAATTCCTGAACATGCTAGCAAAATCTGCTCTGTATGATTCCTACACTACAACTACAATCTAAGCCTGAAATTTACATAAGCGCGCTTGGTTAATGATCGGGAAAAACCCCATGAATCCAAAAACTGGAATGCCCATCATGTCAGCCAGAAGTTCTTCTATCATTGTCTTGTTTAATTTTTTCCCACAATTCAAGTATCATATCTATCATCAATATAGTTTCTGGCGGTGGCAAAGGAGTCAGTTAAAAACTAAGATGTAATGAGGTCAGAGTGATCAAGGCTGGGAGGAGATAATGGTGGGATTGCAGATGGGAGTGAGCCATCTATAACTTCCAAGACTCTTCTTGCGGCGGCTTGGGATACTCCGCCAGCGTCAATTTTTCTAGAAGATACCATCGCTCCTGCTCTGGCATTCCTACTTGAATTGCTACTCTCCACAGATTTTAAAAAATCATCTTTTGATAATGTTGTTTGAGTAGCTTTTGCAATCACAGAGCTAAAAACACCAGATTCCCTCAAACTTTGAATAATAACCTGCAAAGATAATTTTTAGGTGGAGAAGTTTAGACTTTAGACTGTTTTCTCTTAAGTATGCAGATGATAACTCCATAAATTGCTCCGAGAGAAACCAGAAAGCATATATCAGGTAATTGAACTTACCATGGGAGCATAAATGCGAGTCAAGATGCCTTTCCTCATAAGTTTCGTGTTTAGTGATTTGTCAGTCCACACAATGCGTTCACGATACCTAAATGAAAAGAAAAAGCCCATGTAAGAGGGAAAATAAATTAGGATTTGAAGCCAAATCAAATATGCATGCTTGCCATGCTGTGTACTAAAAAGACAAGGAGTGCTACTTTTATGTTTCTAAAATAATTTTGAGATAGAACAGGTATGCAAAATTACGAGCCACATGAATGACAAATCATATAAAATTTATCTTGCTCCGCATTTTGTTAATGGGAAATGTGAGTGACATGTTATATGACATATCTTGTGTCATGCCATAGACACAAAAAAAGCAGAATCCACACCTTTATGGTTTTTTTTTTTTCAATGGAACCCACACCCTTTTGTGTCTACGGCATGATACAAGATGTGTCATATAACATGACACCCACATTTTCCTTTGTTAATATCACGTTATATGGACATATTGTGCAATTATCATAATTTTATAACAAATAATTTTTTCAACATAAAATATTGTCTCCATCAAAGCATGTAATGTTATTTTCAATTTATATTGTAATATATTTATACAATGAGTTCCAATATATGTGTGCGTGCGCGTGTGTTCTGAATCCAATAAATTCTCACTCGTCACGAGAATCTGCCAATGAATCATCCAGGAATAACATGAGCTCCACATAGATTTACATTTCATTCGATCATGCAGCCCATGATTAAAATTACACCTATAAAAGTATGTAAACAATTTTATACAGTAGTCTTTCCTAGCTGTATTGTGCCAACTAAACTGTCCGTCACTGACTTATATTCAATAAAAAGTTCAACGGCTTATTTCAACGCCCTCCCCACACAAAAAAAACCAACAACAACAACAATAATAATAGTAATAATAATAAAGATCAATAGTTTTAGTAAAAAGTTATTTGTCTTCTTATTCCTGAACTTACCATTGACGCATTTCTTCCTCAGTTGCAGTTGAAGCTATTATGAAAGCCTAAACCAGACATAGAACAGAATTGTCATACTAAATATATACATATACCCATACAAAGTAAAGAACAAAAACAAACTCAATGAAGAAACATAAACGTTTAGACCAGTCATCAAGAAAATAATGAGGGAAGGGTGTTTGAGAATACAACTGGTAAACAAAAAAAAATAATAATTACGATCTTAAGAAAGGGAAGAAGATTCTGAGGGAAATAATATAACCATGCACAGAAATTAACAAAACAAAACAGGACTTCTGTTCTGATTTAACCAGGAAACTCAAGTGACCTTAAACAAACATCAAAGTGTCAAACCCAATAGATGTACAAAATCTTCGGAATATAAGAATGTAACCGCAGATAATATTTTACTCATAACCCTAGATGAAACTAGTAATCATTAGAACTAGAAGCAAGAAGAGCATGTAAAAGATGACTATAACTTACAGCTCTGTCAAAATCCAACATGAAGCATCTTTTAACATCTTCTTTTGTAGGCTTGCAGCCACACCGATCACGTCTTGAAGTCAAATCAGAAAATTTGGGGTAAGTGTAATGCAGAATAGCAGCTTCTTCCAACTTGATCTCACTGTTAAAAGATTTGGCATATGGATAAGTGTAAAATATGGACAGAAATATTTAAGATTATGGCTTTAAATTTTTTTTCAAATGATTCAGAAATAAATTAACACCAGTAAGCAGCTACCAATATGTCAGTAAATGATCAAATTAGAAAAAGTCAACACATAAAAATAATGAAAGCCTGCTCAAGATAGCATAAATTGGTGGCAGATTGGAAAGTACCAGTCAATATGAGATTAGCAGTTCACATTAAGCTTGAAACAAGCATAACGTAAGTTATATGATATGCCTCACAGCAGGTCAACTGGGAATACTATCAAACTCCAAAATAGATGCAGATTCATTAATATTTCCTCTTAAATATAAACTAATCTTGGTTGTAATTTATAAATATACATGCATATGCATAATCATGAAATAATGACATGCAGAATCAACATACTTAGGTGTCTTCATATAGTTGTGCCATCTGTGTGCACCATTAGGACGGAGATGATCCTGAATCCTAGCAGCTGATTTCCCATTTCCATAAGTAAGAAAATAGTTTGGATTGCCGCGAGTTGCTTCTTTGTAATTTCCAAAATATACATCCTTTGGAAGGTGATCATAGTTCTTCTTGAACATTGAAACCTATGACAGCATTGTAAGTTAAATATGTCAATAAATATACTTGGTTTCAAAAAAGGAAAAAAAAAGTCAACAACAATGAACATTGACAATAAAAATGCTACAAGACATTGAAAAAATCTGGATCTGAAACAAAGGCTCTTTACCTAATAGATACTTTTCTCTTATAAAACAAAACAAAAAAGGGCCGACCCAGTTCAAATACCCACTTCGTGAGTGTCTGGGGAAGAAAATACTCTAGGCAGTCTTTCCCCTGCTTTTTGCAGAGAGACTGATTCGAACCCGCGACCTGACACACCACGGCAAGCAAGCTTACCGCTGAGCCAAGCCGGCCCTTCAAAAAAAAACAAAACAAAAAAAAAGGCACTGAGAAACTGCAACAACCATATTACAATTTTTTCAACAATATGACTTTAGCAAACCAAATATCACCAATTCATAAGAAAGTGTGTGCAAAGTGTATTCGGATTGTGTTTATATACTATGTATTAGCACAATGCACATACTGCTTAATAAACTATATCTAATGAGTTGTTTGTTTCTGAATCTCATAATTCTATCAAGTTAGCTTCTGCTTCATCTCTCTTCAATAGACATTGAAGAAAGGTTCTTGTAATGAAGGAAGCATAAATACTAAATAATGCATCCAAATTAGCAAAAAATACTTCATTTCTGCGCTGTAAACATCGTTTAAAGGTTCGCTGTAAAAATTATACCGAACCCATTTTGAGTAAGAATGCCTATGCATGTATGCATAAAATGTGTACAAAAAATTTGATTAACTCACTTCTTGAAGAGATTGCTTTTAAACAAATGTTAGCAACTTATGTTCAGTGAATATTTTATTTTCCATACACAAAATATGGTACAACACAGACAACAAACTGCTGACAACCAATAGAACCCAAACAAAGGAGTAACAAACTAAAATTATGAGTATCTTCAAACAACATCAATTGAATTAGCTGTTCAAAGTCTAAGAAAAGCTATTTAAGCAAATACCTCACTGAAAGGCTCCTTGATGTCATCTCGCTCGACACTGCTCTCCTGAAACAAATAACATTCCAGCACTAAGTTAAAAATATCAATGAATATCAAGGAGGCCAAAAGAATACAATTTGATCAACTAACTATATCAAATGATAGTAACTTCAGGATCTAAATAAAACTCTTGCACTCACATAATTTGGAAAAATAACCATATCAACATTTCCAGGCACATCAGATAGCAACTGTCTTAAAGAGTACTCTTGAGTTCCTGCTGGATGTATCAGCTCATCAGTGTCCAGATGGATGATCCAATCCATTCCAGAATCCTGAGTATAAAAATATTGTAAAGACAAAATCAAGATCTTAAAATGATCAATTACATTGATGGAGATATGCTAGTAAAATAATCCAATAAAAAGAAATCATAATTCATACCCTTGCCATGACAATAGCCATTTCCATGTTCAAAGATTGCTTCACAAACAACTCATAGTTACATGGTTTGTAGAAGAAGCTCGCCAACCAAGTCTCGTTCCATATTCGGCTGGTACATAAAAGAAAATAGAAAAAGTCAAACAAGGTGTGATTCATCCTATCAGAAAAGTTAGTAACATTTTGGGTAAATTTGCACATAATTTAAAATTCCAAAATCTCCATATGAATAGAAAATTTAAAAGATTATCAAAATCTACAGAACCCAATATCTTAAGCTGTAAAGCAAGAACCCAAGAAAGATAAGCCAACCCTTCATTGTAAATTCAACCCAAAACCTTAAGGTGTTAGGTGAGGGCCTTTTTAGTGGTTTATATTATTTTCTAACACACCCCCTCACGCAAGAGCCCTATGGGCTTGAAGCGTGGATATTACACATGCCCAATTTTTTGTTTTACCTTGTGCTTATTTTAATTGCACTAGAAAGTGTGGGCGGTAAGAATCGAACTCGTGACCTTGTGGTCACTGAAACTCTGATACCATGATACCATGTTAAGAACGAATTAACCCAAGACCTTAAGGTGTTGGGTGAGGGCCTTTTTAATGGTTTATATTATTCACTCTAAGGAAATGTTTGGTACATTATCTTAGATGCGCAAGTTACATTCCAATTTATTATTTCATATAAAAGATGGCAGTTACGAATATTTGACTTGCACCATTGTGAGGCTGGTTTTGCGACTAGAACCCATGATGTCACAAAGTAGCAAATTTACCACTTCCCAAGGGCCCAAGGCTCACCTCCATATAATCATTTTTATTAATATGCATATTACAGTTAAATAAGTTTTTTCATTCAAATTACAGGAAGTTTTCAAATTCATGTCCTTATTCTCTTGTAAACAGTTACCTTACCTGCCCAATAAAGACATTTTATTTAAAAGAGATAAAACTTTTAAAATGCAAAACACACATACCTTTTAGCTTGCTGCTCCTCTAATTCTCTTGTTCTATATATAACTCGTACACCCTGAACAAAAACATGTTATAATTGAGGATAAAAAAAACTTAGGGCCAAAAAAATTAGATAACTGCTCAGAACTATCTTGACAGCTAAATAAACCATGATAAAGGAATCGATTGGACTCACCGGAATGCTTTCTAAAATTCTAGATACATTAGCCGATGCAGCTTTCCCTTCCACAAAAAGGAGGAAATTAGAGACTCCCATAACCTTATGATAGAAGATCCATGGCAGAGTCTGCTCTAAACCAGCAGAAGTGCTCGTTTGAATACATATCTGCCATATAACACACATAAGTTTTAAATTTCAACCAAAAAAATTCACAATTCACTACCATGATTCATGAATCAAAAAAATCATGAAGTTCAAAATTGAATCTCCCATGGTATCACTATCATATAAAACAACGAAATCACTACGCAGTGTACTCAGGCAGATCCAAAGACTTAAACAGAAACGGTCAATTCAGAATTCCAGAATCAAAAATTAAAATAAAATAAAATAAATATAAAACGCAAAGCAAAAAAAGCAAAACGACGATTTGCAGGGGGGCAAGAGAGGAACTTGAGAAGAACCCATTAACATTAAAGAGGAAAGGAAAAAAGGGTTGGATCGAGATTTGGGAAAAGAGTGGTGTGTCTAACCTTAGGGGTGAGATCAGAAGCGTAGTCGAATTTCCAGTCACGGAAGTAAGGGAATGAGGGAGAGTTTGTATGTGCGATGAGATTGGTGCAATCGGAATGTGAATGGGGTTGTTGTTGTTGTTGTTGTTGATTGTTGTGAGAAGGAGGAGAAACAACCATGCCTGGGAACTGGTGGTGATCGGGTGACCAGCGGGTGACGGGGTCGGTGACGCCGCCACGCCATTGGAGGATGAAAGCGAAGGAAGCGAGGGTGAGGGGGAGAACGGTGAGAAGCAGAAGGAGCCGCGAAGAAGAAGAAGATGTGGGTCTGTGTGAATGTGAAGTGTAACCCGCCATGAGAAGAAGCTTAAGGTGGGTTTGGGTGCATCTAAGTTAGAGAATGAGAATGTGAGATTGTGAACGTTGTTGTTTGTTTATTATATATATTATTATTCGGTTAATGTTATGTTGTGGGTCTTTCGTGTTGTTGAGGGAAGGTGTTTAATGAAAGAGAGAGAATGAGGATTCAGAAACAGAAACACAGAAAACAAGTTGAGAATTTTAGAGAATAGAGAGAACTGAAAGAAGCCGTTTTTTCGTTGGGATTTCAGTTCATAGATTTATAGTGAGTATTTTTCAATTTTAAGAAATTATTATTATTTCTGAGGAAGAAGTCCTCAGCAGCTGGAATAGCTCAGTTGGTTAGAGCGTGTGGCTGTTAACCACAAGGTCGGAGGTTCAACCCCTCCTTCTAGCGTTTTTTTCTGAAATTTTTATTTATTTATTATTATTATTTAAATTTTGTTTTCAGACCTGAGCTTTTAATGGTATTATTCACTTTTGTTCTACATGGTTGGGCTTATAAGGGATTGAAGTAATTGTCATTAACTTTGCTCCTTTTTAAGATGAGATTTGTTTTGAAGGTGGACAATTGGTATGGGTATTATAGCATCAAATGCGGTTGGTGTGCTGAAATTTTGAAAATGGCATCTTTTCTATTTTTGTTTTTGGATATTATACACTCACTGTAATGTTTGAATCTTTATTAAAAATTAAAGGAAAGACATTAAAATGGGAGATTGCCTTCTGTGATTTCAAGACATTAAAAGACAAAAATTGTCACTAAATCATGCATCGGATCATTTGATAGAAAAAAGGCAAAAATAAAAGTAAAGGTAACACCAATAGCATATTTGTTGCGTATTATGATGTAGTTATATGTAAAATTAATTATTCCTCTTAATAGCATATTTTTGTTTGTGGTTGATATTTGCAAAGTTCTGTGTCAATATTGTAATATTTTTCACCTGAAATATAGAACAAAATAGCAAAACAATTTTTTGTAAATATAAGATTTGCAGTGCGATTAATCAACCACGACGGACGATAAAAATTTTAATCTTTTCCTCCGTGCATCGCACGAGTAACGTACTAGTTTGATAGAAAGAAGGCAAAAATAAAAGTAAAAGTAACACCAATCACATGAATCAATCGGTGGATAAGTTATTTCAACTTAACTAAAGATTTCAAATTTGTATAATATACAAATATGTTAATATTTGATAAGAAGAATTTTGTCATCATCATAATTCTATTCAATTCGAATTCATATTAGTCACGTTTGAATTCATATTAATCACCGCCCATTGACAATTAGATACCAGATAATTTATATAAAAAATAAAATAAAAGATGAAGGTGTATCGTGAATCATATAGAATGAATCGTTAAGCTAAACTTTAGGTTACAAGAATCCCACATTTACTCAAGATAGCTAATTACCTATAGCTAGGTATGACAACTACCATATACAATTGGCTTTGAATAAATAATTCAAGATGTCCTATCAAAAAAGGCACTTGTAAAATTTGACACAAAACTGTGTCTTCAGAGGAATTAAAAGATAAAAAGCACGTCCCTCTTTGTGAGGCCAAATTTTCCGTCTCTAGCACAAGGTACATACCACATGCGTCGATTTTCTAGGAGATTCGAAGAAAGATAAAATGAATTCAACAAACTTTGTTGAAAGATTTATAAGCAAATCTTTTTATCTACCTTTTAAGATGCTTTTGTAGCAATTTAGTTTTTTTTTTTAAATTCAACCTTTCCCTCACCACTTCTAATAAAGTCACAATTTAATTACAACAATTACGATTTCGAAGAATTTTGATTTGCAATAATTTTTTAAGATTTTTTTCGTCTTATTTTGATTGGTTGTATCTGTGTGTAAGATGCTGCCGGCTACATGGCAACGCTATGTGCTGAAGATGGTGATAAATTCAAAGATGAGATTGGGTGTATTTTTCTTCTTTTTTTAATAACTATATTGATGAAAAATATTAAACTTTCCTACGCCGAGTCATTGATTCGGTCAGAGAATCATTAGTTCATTTAATTAAAACTCAAAATAAATAAATATATAAATATTTTATCATAAAAATATATTAAAGCTTAAATAAATATATAAATTTGTAACTACCAACACAATTTAATAAGTTAAAAATAATGTTTGCAAAAAAAAAAGTTCAAAATATTATTAAACAACCCTAATTTCCAAATCACAATTTTAAAACACTATTTAATAATCAAGTTCCACAACAAAAAGCTCCCAAATCACAACAAATAATAATAATAATAATACAATTGAATTTGATAAATTAGAGTTGTGTCAAATGCAGGTCTTCTCTTTTTAAAAAAAAAAAAAAACTTAACGATTAAATGATGTCATTTTATATTTTAAAAAAGCATGACGTGGTGTTTAATCACCCAGTCAAGATGTTAATTTTAATGAGATGAAAGATAAGTTGAGTCAACTAAATTGCGTAAGTTTACGTTCATGAAAATGGATTTTTTTATATAAAAAAATATATAACATTATCATGTTAGAAGATCACATTGATAGAAAAATTCATTTACATAACCAATCCAATAACTTCAAAATTAAAACTGTTTACTTTGCCAATCGGAAATAACACTGTTTGTTGTTTTCTTTTTCTTTTTTTCAAGTCGGTTAGGATTGGAAGGGTGATAAAGTTTTGTTTACCAAATTTTTAATATAGTTGCGACTCAAAATTCTAGATAATTAATTAAACTGAAATGATCACTTAATAGAAATCAAATTGACAATGTTATAATAAGATATTACTATAATCACTAATTTGAAAATACTCATAAACGTAAAGATTAATTAAAAAATATAAAACTTTTTTGGAAATAAAAATATAAAACTTTTATAAAATAAATAAGATACTAATATAAACTAAAATTTTAATGACAAGAGAAAGGAAATTAATTGCAGGGTCCATTTCTCTCTCTTTCTTTTTCATTTTTCTCTCCTCTCTCTACCCGATCCACGTAAGTCAAGTTCACTGAATATTTGCAAGAGGGCACCAAGGGAAAATAATAATTTTCTCTTGGTCAACATAGGTTATGGTTGGAGTTCAATTCCAATGAGAGGTGTACTACAAAATTCTTGAAAAGGTAATTTAAATTGAAGAAGACTTGTGGTTGTTCATACAATATCATCAACGCAACAAAATAAAAAGGAGGTGCACCATCAAGCAAGAGAAAAAGTAGGGCAATCAATGCAGGGATACACAATTTTCACTAGATTATCAATTATTCGATTAGTTCGATGCAGTTGGATAAGAATATAAATGAGGTAAAAAAAAAATTAACACAATTATATACCAAAATTTGAATTCAAAATCACTAATTAAACTGAGATAATTTCTTACCAATTGATTAATATGTTTGATGATACAATAATTTTTTTAACGCATTAATGTATGCAGTACCTTTCTGGTAAAGCAGGATGAGAAAAGAGATCAAAAGAGAATGGAAGATAAGATGAAAAAAAAAGTTAAATGATTCTTCATTTTCAAAAGGTAGTTATGTTATGGGACTATTATAGTTATGTTATGGGTACTAATAGTCATTAACCAAATTAATGCAGCCACCGGGGGGTTTAATGACTTTTTTCTTCAACCCTTTTTAACCAAAGCTAGATAGACGTTTAAAAAGTCGTACATAATTAATGGGGAAATGGAGAAAGCAAGGATAATTATAGAACCACTGATCCAACTCATCCAAAGACTTTTTTTTTTTTTTTTCTGGAACAAGATGGTATAGATTAAGAGATGATGTGTTGGAGATGCATATGCTAAAGCACACACATAGCAAAAGAAAAAACAGAGATAAAGTTAAAAGCAACATTTGTTGTTACTTACCTAACCGAGATGGGAGTGTTTGAATTAATTTATTTTAGATAAAAAAAATTAATATTTTTGTAACTTTAAAAGTAAAATAAATACTTATTTCTTCTAATTTAAACCTTTTCCAATTATGCGTGGGTACCGTTGCTATATGAATCTGCAAGTGGGTGATCTTTTACACAACTCCGCTTAGAGCGTAAATGGACTGAGTCGGCCTATAAGAATCTATGGTCTACTATATATTAGGAGCATATCTTTGATACTACTGTAG